>CM067082.1:19795454-20995454 GCA_034008185.1 Gorsachius magnificus | reverse complement strand
CAGCCCCGTCCACATGTCTTTGCCTTCTTTTGGTATCTTTAAATGAACTCATTCAAGGGAGAGCAATTTGTCCTCTCTGTCTCAGACCACACTGTCTAAACCCTTTCTAGCCCAGAGCTGTGGTACAGCAGCTGCGCTACCCAGCAGGCCCACACGCACATGACTTCTGCATGCTTCCCCTTCGGGAGCACCTATCAGACAATGGCTTCAAAATAAAATATTGTGTAACGTGGTAATGCGAATAGCTACAGGAGAAAAAAAAAAAGAGTTTGTGTTGTGTATCTCTGGAATTAGAAAACAACCATAGAGAGCTGTGATATACGTCACCTATGACAGCATAACACCACATTCGTCATATATTTCCCTGCTCCTTTTTAGGTAAGCTGAGGCACCAGGGATGTTCCCACATGCTCTCCTGTGCTGATCTTACTCTAGTGTCCAAGAGAACAGAATTAGCATTGATCTTTGATCACCAGAGTCAAGATCCTCTCGTTTAAGTGTTTCTTTAGCTTCTCAACAATCATATTTCTGGTGTTAAATGGTACTGTGCCAGCCTTAAAATTGAAGTTGGAAAATTTCTAACCTGGCAGTTGTCACCTTGCTGTTCAGTAAAGTGAATTCAAACCACCTAAGGCTGAAGTAAACCCAAAATCTTGTTTTCCAATCTCCTGAGCATATTCTCTCATGAATAGGTCATTGCTTCTAGGTAAATGCCTCTCTTTGTGCTCCACTGTGTATGCTTTGCAATTAAAGAGCTTTCCCTTGGACCCAGTTCTGTTTAAGGGAGATAGGAATTTAAGCATACCTGTTGGACTGTTTTCCTGTGGGAATTTAGATTTAAATCAAGTATCTTTCACCAGGGCTTAGACCTGCTCCCCAGTGCAAAGCACTTCATGATCCTGTTTAAGAAACTCCATGTTATGGCCCCAAAAGGTGTTACTGAATAATTTTAGGTGCATGAGAACAGGTGATCTGAATCCTGAGACTTGTAGACTTGTACACCTGAATTCACTGTTTGAGCTTTGATGCAAATTATGTGGTCTGAATCCACTTGCAGCTCAGCAGAAACAGCATCTCCCTTTCCAGAGGGAACAAATCGATGCATAAGCCAGAAAAATGCTATGCTAAGAGCAAAAGGGAAGGGTGAAATTTGTCTTGTAGTGTTAAGCAGATCTCTTCAGAAGCTTTGCATGACTGAAATATTAAAAATCATGAGCTCTAATCCATTAGAGGAATAGGAAAGATCCATTATCTACTTTCATTTCTGGTCAGGATGAGTATTTCAACAGATACCACAGAATACGGTCACTTAGGTGGCAGCAAGTATTAATCATCAAATTATACCTGAATACAAAACTACAAACTGAAGGTAAAACACACATTATGTGGTGGAATTCAATCTGAGCAGCTGCTTGTGCTGTCTTGTTGGCTATATTTAAATGCCACAATTTTTGGAAACAATAGATGACTTTTATTAAATTAATGAGTTGCTGTAAATATGGGAAATTCTATTACTTCCTGTACAGATAGGAAAGAATTAATCCCAAAGTCAAAATTTGGTGGATACTTAGATTATAAAGATTGTGAATGAATTAAGGCAAATGACTTCATATAAATAAATATGTAATGCCTTAAGGGACTTTAATTTCTCGAAGCTGAAATTAATCATGAGTCAAATAATCCAAATAAATGAAAACAAAAATCTCGAAAAAAATCTAAGCTGATTAAAAAATCCAACTCATAAACATAACAAACTGATGCAGAGAGGAAATGGAGTTATTTAAGTTGAATTTGATAGCAATGGCTATAAATGAAGTCAGGAATTGGAGACAATGATTCTTCTTTTATGAAGCACCTACCTGGAATGAAACAGAAATTATATTTTGCAAATGAAAAAATGAAAAGGATTAGCCAAGCAAAGTGAAGTAGAATTCAAAGGAATTTTCATACAGTATGTTAGTGTTGTGGTTTAACATGGCAGGCAGCTGAACACCACCCAGCCACTCATTCACTCCCCCTCCCCGGTGGGATGGGGGAGAGAATCAGAAAAAAGGTAAAACCCATGGGTTGAGATAAAGAAAGCTTAATGAAACAGCAGAAGATGGTAATAACAACAACAACAACAACCACCATAATAATAATAATATACAAAACAAGTGATGCACAGTGCAACCATTCACCACCTGCTGACCGATGCCCAGCCTGTCCCTGAGCAGCAATCGCTGCCCCCGGGCCAACTCCACCCAGTTTATATGCTGTGCATGACTTCATACACTATGGAATAGCCCTTTGGCCAGTTGGGGTCAACTGTCCTGGCTGTGCCCCCTCCCAGCTTCTTGTGCACCTGGCAGAGCAGGGGAAGCTGAAAAGTCCCTGGCCGGTATAAGCACTGCTTCGCAACAGCTAAAACATCCGTGTGTTATCAACATTCCTCTCATGTTAAATCGAAAATACAGCACTACGCCAGCTACTAGGAAGAAAATTATCTCTATCCCAACTGAAACCAGGAGAGTTAGAAACAAGGAAAATTGAATACTAGTATTGGATTCAATAATAATGCAGAAAATTTGAAAGTGTGAATTCAATTATTATTTATCTTTAGGATAAAAGAATGGGATTGTATCACATATTGGTACATGTGTACTTTCTTTTCTACTAGAATCTTAGCAGGATGTCATAAGGTAATTACTAAATTTAAGGTATTTTCAAATTACTGGTCCAAATAAACTCTGTCCAAGAGATTTAGAAGATATGGCTTGGGAGCTGTCTCATTTATTCACATTTATGTTCAGTAAACCAGGGAACACTGAGAAAAATCCAAACTAAGCTAGTGTCAAGCCAAAACTGGGATATGGAAAAATCTGAATAATTCATAGACCTGTCATCATAACTTTGATAAATGGTAATCAATTAATAAAGAATTAAGGGGAGGGCAATAAAATTAACAGTAGTCAGCATGGGCCTGCAGGCCTATTTATATTAACATTGTATAATCACTTCGGTCAACAGACAGAATGTTAATGACATCATATATTGAATGTTCTTTTAAATATTTGAATTATTACACCATTGTGGTTTCATTTAGGAAACTAGAGTGTTACAAATAATAGATTTTAAATGGATTAAACCCTGACTAAATGTGAATGCAAATTTGGATTTATTACTGGCATAGAAGGTGAGCTTGTGTTAAAATGCATTTTGTTGGAATGGTTCTTGGTCCCAGGCTTTTAAAAATCATAAAGGACTTGCAAGAAACATAAAGTCATCACTGATTTTAGTTACATATGATTCCATGCTTAGGTGAGAGATAAAGCAACTGACTGGAGTGATGTGGATCACCTTGTAGATGAGAGCTAACCTATGATCTGCAGCCCTATTTCATGACCAAAGGAGAAATGCATATTCACAGGAACCAAAGAAGTAGGTCATGGTTACAATATTGATGACTTTTTGAAGGAGCAAAGATTAAATTGACTTGGTCATGGTGGATAAGCAGAGTCAGCTCACTGTAAAGTCTTGAAGCTTTTCTCTGACTGAAGCTGTTAATGCAATTTTTATCTTTCATATACAAAGATAAATATTAAGGAGTAGGTACATGACATACAGCTTAGTATTTCATGCTTCTGCACTCTTCATAGATATTCATATTTAGTATACGCAATTTAAGAAAGATGTTAAAATATTGCATGAGCTTCCAAAAACCAATTCAGAGTGTAATTAATTGTTTAAAAAGTTATACTTCATAGTGAAAGATTGAAAAATAGACTGTTTATCAAGGAGAAAATGACATGGTGATTGATCACTGTTTTTAAATATTCTGTAAGAAGACCTCTATTTCACTAGTGGATGGCTGTAGTGCAGCAAAAAAGATATTATAAAATCAAATGGATAGAAGTCAATAGTAAATAAATTCACTTCTCTAAGGTGAAAACTTGCAATTTCTGACTGCATTATAGTTTTAATTATAAACAATCTGTAAGTATAGATCCTTAAAAATGAAATTGTATATCATGCAGTCTTATTTTCTTCATGTTTGTGCAACCTTGCCCGGTGACTGTGGTCTAGGCATAATTACTCTAAACACACAGTTTCTGATGTGTCCTGGTTTTTCCTCTGTGTGCCATATATTTGTTCTGATGACACAAGGGGCATCCGATTTAGTTTGTGAAAGACCTCTTAAGTGTTTTAAAACTTTCACATTGGTACAGTGGTTGTCATTACAAAATGGTACCTAATATATCACTCCCTCCTTATACTTCCAACAGAAAATAACTGTGTATTTGTTGGCAGATGTTGATTTCTTAATTGCTCCCAATAGCACTTCCTTCATATAATGCAATTTTAGGGGCCAAAATTTGCCCTTAGATGAACTTGTCTTCAGTGGTTTTAAGCATGCAGTTGGCTTCTAACACTAGCAGACCCTTTCAAAGATAAATGTTATGCCTGTATTTGGAGCTGTCTCTTAATCTTGGCAGATAAAGGGGTGTGCTCTTAGTACGTGTGTGCACCAGTCACTGGCCTGGTGCACCAGCAGACAGTGTCAACTAGTACACTAAAGAAAATGAAATGCCTTTGCAGGCATTGGGGAAGCATGCTCAAAAACAAGCCCTTCACCCTTTTTACAGATGTAGTACTGGTTCCTGAAGTACTTCTCGGAAAGATGGTGGAAACATTTTAGCCTGGAGAAGAGGAGGCTGAGGGGAGACCTTATCACCCTCTACAACTACCTGAAAGGAGGGTGTAGTGAGGTGGGTGTTGGTCTCCTCCCAAGTTACAAGCAATAGGACAAGGGGAAATGGCCTCAAGTTGCACCAGGGGAGGTTTAGATGGGATATTAAGAAAAATTTCTTCACTGAAAGAGTTATCAGGCACTGGAACGGGCTTCCGAGGGAAGCGGTTGAGTGGAGTTTTAAATCCCTGGAGGTAATTAAAAGATGGGTGGACGAGGTGCTTAGTGACCTGGTTTAGTAGTGGACAGGTACAGTTGGACTCAATGATTTTAAAGGTCTCTTCCAATTAAATGATTCTATGATTCTATGATTTCCAAGTAAGGTAAGTGGCTTTCTGCTCTGTCAGTGTCATCCCTAGTTCTAGCTAAATGTGGAGGGTCACTGGATACTGCTGACTGTGGGAATGTCTCAGCCCTGTCATTCAAGTCAGGGTGTTTTCAGGTCTTGTTGTCCCAGGGAATTAGCTTCTCAGGCTACTGTCTATGCCATCTTACCAGAAGGCTGGCAGCCTAGGACTGGAGGCATCATGACACTGAAGAAGCACAACTCCAGAGGGCAGCAGCCTGATCAGTGGTAGAAGGAGGAGGAAAAGACTCAAACACCTAGAAAGTAAAAGCAAAAAAAGAAAAATTAATTGTAGGTGTCCCAGAAGGGAGTTTATCAGAATTCTCTCTTCCTTCTAGTTTACTCTTTTCAAATTTGAATAAAAGCAAACATGCAAGTAAGAAAAAACCCTGAAAAACACAATTACACAGCCATCTTCACTTATGTCTCCACTTGCTCCCAATGAGTGTACATGCATGATGAGTTACATCACTGTATGGCACAATATTTTTATAGGATTTCTCCTTGAATCTGACTATATTCTGATTGGGATTTTTCTGAAGGGTGTGGATTCTTTTTAAGGGTTGGAAATCTCCCTTGGGAAAGTTTTCGTGTCAGCTAAACAATCTGTAGAAGTACAAGTGTTCTGCATTAGAGTTTCTACATAGGCTTATGCATGCACAACTGTGATTACTACATTTACTTCTCTCACTTATTTTTTTTTTCCTTTGGATTTCAGGCTTTAAAATATTTTTGCTAGCAGAATATTGCAAACACTTCCAAGTTTGAATCTTTGAGATTATGGCTTTTCCCAAAACAGACACTACCAATGTCAACACAGTTCATGGATGACTGGATGTTATTAAAGTTGGAATTTGTCTTTTTTTTTATGATGATACTGACAGCTCAATATTAAGAATTGAAAAATAATCTTTTATTTTTTCTATTTTTTATCTACCTGTTTGAACTTTGACAAGTGCAATCAGTTTGACTGATGCTGGATGTATTGTTTTCTACTTAAATCTTTGCTGAAAAGAAAGGAGAATTTAGTCCATGTTCCGTGTAAAGCACTGCCTGGTTATTATCCCGGCAATTGTTTTTGCAAATTTACAGTATTCTCTGAATTCTGAGAAGTGATTACATGAAGACAGTATTTGCATGGCACATTATGCTTTGACCCAATCTCCGTTCTTGTTACTCTCATTTCCATCTTCCAGTACATCAGGTCCTTGATTTGAACCTGCATGCTACAATTGCTGTTTTACATTTCTGTAACAGATCTCCATGTTGCAACAGGCTTCATTCAAACCAGGATGCTAACGTGACTTCTGTTAACTAACTGCAAACACCTCTGACAGCTTCTTGGTTCATTGCCAGTCATATCACTGTGGGAGATTCCTTCTTACAAGTCATGCTGGTGTTCTGCACTCTACCACCTGGCAGCGACGGCTCCTCGCACGCCTGGGTCCATTGTCCCTTATGCCATGCTCTGGAGTTGGCAGGGCCAAACATGATGGTGTAGTGCCAGCTGTTCAGTGTTTTGCTTGCTGTGATAATATTGTTCCATAAAGCAGTGTCTTTTGGTATTCAGTCTCCTCAATTTAACAACAGCAAAGAAGAAAGGCAGTTCCCTCACTAGAAACAAAATGGAGCTGAGAAAAGTGTATTTGGCTAAGTTACAGTTCTGCTACTAACCTTAGCACTGAATATATTGCTTCAGACCTTCTGTCTTCAGTTCATTAACCAAAACTCTTCCGACACAAGCATGGTGTTGGTATGTTTCTATCTTGCAGCCCTTGTTTCTGTCAGTTTTGATGTTGTTGCTATGTATAAAATTAAACTGAGTCTTGTTTTACAATCCCAGTGTTGTCTGTGGAATCTGAGCAGTGCAAGAGCTCCATTAGCAATGTTATTCTTCTCTATGGTCACTGTCACACTCAATTTAGCTCCAGTTTTATATTTTGCCATAAAACAGCATTCACAGTCACAGTAATTCTGTTACCACAATGATCTGAGAGCCAGTAAAGGACACTAATGAATTAATAAAAAAGTATGTGGCTTAGTTTACAGTCCCCAGAGGACACTTCGCCTGAGGTGGGATGACTGCAGGCTGTATCGGTAAGTGTCCAGCCCTGGGGCTAACCACAACTCAGTGGGCTGTCTGAGAGTGGTCTGCTTTGGTTGGGCACTGACTCACAGGCTGTCAGGGGCTGGGAGTCCTGAAGCAACAGCAGGACAGAAAAGACTGTTCAGAGCTCTCTGGGAAGGCATTACAGACTGGACTTTGCTGGTGAGGAGAGCTCTATCAAGGAGAGGAGCTTTAGGATAAAGTAGTTCCACAATCCTCAGTAAAATATACTTTCCAAATGTCATAAAACACATGGATTGAAAGAAAACACATACTCATGGCCATCTGTCTGCCCCTCATGTGATAGATGAACACTATTCTGCATGAGAGTCCAGCATTTTGTTATTCCTCTATGAGAAGATTATCATCTTACTGGCAACCAAAGGGTATGTGTCCTGTCCCCTTAGCTGTCTCTGGGTGCCTTCTAGCTCTTGGGTGCTCTATCACTTTGGATCCCCTGTTGCTTGCAGCAGAAGGGAAAGAGTGAGAATGGCTTGGCATTTGACCAAGGGTCTGGCTGAAATTAATGATGGCTCAGAGACTGATATGGTAGAAAACTCCTTTTTATTGCTTGTCTTCACTAGGGGGAATAAAGGGAAGTTGGTACAATGGTATGACAGGAAGGTGTTGTAAAAAACATCAAGTTATGAGTTCTATGAACAGTTACCGTATTGCTGGGCCTAGGAATAAGACCCACATTAGTATATGGTCAGTTGGTCTTCCTGTGGGATCAGTAATGACTCAGGCATAGATAAAAGACAAATGAAAACCAAAGCCTCTGCTTTCCTATTTTCATATATATATATAAAGCATGTAATTTAGAAACAACTTTGAAATAAGCATTAGAGGATACAGTATCAATGAGGCAAACTCACAGTCAAGGCCTTATTGTGCTGTTCACTGTACAAGCAGAGGACAAGAAATCAAGTCCTGCTTCAGAAGTGCAAGCCAAGCAGTCATTGCAGCATACCTCTAGCCTACTTGTTATTAAAGGCTTCCATAAAAGGGAACTGTGGGAGAACAGGTGAGAATACTTGATATGTCTAGTAAGTTAAAAAGTAAGATTTTTATGTTCTTCCTCATCCTTTCCACATTAGGCCCATGAGCTTTATAAAGGTGAACAATACAAGTTGGAACTCTTCTATTTCCCTCTACCACAATCTCCTGTTTCATTCCAACATTTTGCCCTCCCTCTGAAATACTGTAAATGTGATAATTTAGCAGTCACTTTCTTCAGGAATTCAACATTCTAGTCTCTTCCACAGATTTTGGATCAGGAGAACTGGGAATAAAACCACATCTTAAAAGCCTGACACATGGGACATGATGGCAGAGTGCTGGTTTCTCCAGATGAGAGGAGATAGAGTTGGCAGCTGTGTATTGAACTGACAAAGAGAGGCCCTTCAGAAAAGCTGAAGAAGTTGCAGTGATGAATGCAAAAATCTGAATTTACAAATTGAGAATAAGCTCCAACCATTGCTCTAGATATCCCTTGAAGCTTTGGTTAAGTCACTGACCAGACCCTTTCTGTTTCTCAGTTGTCCACCTGTAAAGTCATCCACTCACATTGTTCTTTTGGTCTTTAGGGTCTTCAGGGGTAAAAGTTATCTTATGTGGGTGTCATTTAAGATGGAAGATGTTTTAGGCAACAGAGTGATACCATCTCATCTCCTTCCTTCCATTCCCCAAGCACCACCAAAAAACCACCAACAAAATCAAAACCCAAACTGTACATTTTTCAGTATCTAGAAATTGTAGAATTAATGTTCCTGTATGCATATACATTATAATATTGTTTTTAGTCATGTAATCTTTCCTTCATAGGTCTTCACCATTATTTAATGAAATGAAAATCAGTGTCTGAAAAATAAGTTCTATGAAGGAGCTGTATGCATCCTTGTAAAAGTGGGAAAATACATAAAGAGTTGGTGAAATGAAGCACTTCCTTTTATGATCAGAGACCTGAAGCACAAGGAAAGGGTCCAAAGCCCATCAAAGTTGGATTTCTGCAGTATATAGATGGCTAGATGGAGAGATACTTCCACAAGCTGATTCATCTGTTCCAGCTTAAACATGAACCTTAAGGCGAACTGTTTGGTGGATGTGTTTGTGCCTTAGTATTGACTACAGAAGATTGATTAGATACCTAACTTTGATATGGCACAAGTTGTTTAAGTCAATCTTTATCCTAAATGACAAAGTGACCTTAGATAGTAGAATGTGAAGATTCATTTTCAGAAACTATTTTCTAGAGATGACCTTTCTTCAAATCTTGTGCTCCCTATACCAGGAATTCTCTTTAATTTAAACTGTAGAGCTCTCAGCACCTTATAGGCATTATATTGATGAATGAGTAATAACAAAACAGAATAATAACAAACAATGCTTTTTTTTCCTGTGAGTTATTATTAGCATAAAGTAGTAATATTTCATGGTAAGTAAATTATTCTTCCCACTGTGCAATCAGCCAGTGCAGAAACTTGACAAGAACCACTGAGAGATGCATGTTTCAGAACTTCATTCAAAACCAAGCTATAGCTAAGAAGGTTTTTATTTTTTAAAGATTATTTTCTGTGTTCTGCAGAATATGAATAAAATTACTTAGTGGAGGAATTCTTAACAGATGGTTACTATTTCAACCTCAGATGGCAGAAAGCCCTAGAACCAAGCAATTACAGAGTTCTTTGACGCAGAACCAGCTGAACAGATTTTAATAATTTCTTCCAAATTGGAGACACCTGGCCCCTCAGAAAGTGATGCAAGTTGGGTGATGGAGGTGTACAATAGAAATATACTCCTGATGTAACCAGCAAGTTTTTGGTGACAAAATTAGGAAATAATTTTAAAATTACCTGTTTTGTTTTCTACTATTAATGCAATGAAACATTGCAAATGGCCCAGTAAAATAGTTTTTAAAATACTCTGAGGCAAGATTGTATTGTTTTGATTTTCCACTACTGCAAATGTTTTACCTCCCTTCAAAGAATGCTTACAGGATATGGATACTCAACAGCACCAGCTTTTATTGCTCAACTTTATCAAGCTCATGGGCCTAACCCGGAAAGGATCGGGAAGCACATGTAAAATGCTACTTTGTCTTACTTAGTTTTGTTCTATTTTCTTGGTGTAACTCCTGCCTTTGGAAGATTTAAAAATATTCTCCTAGATGCAATTTGTGCCTAAGAGAAGCCATTAGGCCAAACCTGTAGTATGACACTTCTGTGGCAGCTATCCTGCACGGAGAAGAAAGGAGAAGAGCAGCCTAAGTTATTGCTAAAATTTAGCTTCACCTGAGTCACTGCCAAATTATTCCATTCTTTTCTCATTCATTCAACTCTGTCTCTGCTATCATAAGGTCACGTCTACCTCATGCTCAGCAAAGCTCTGTCACAACCCTGTCCGTGCCTCTAGTACAAGTGAGCTGAAGCAAGCTATTTGCATGGCTCTGGCATGTAATAGTAGTACTATGTGTGGTACAAGTACTCTGCAGGGCATCTGGTAAATCAGTCCACTCTGCTGGCTAACAGCTCTGGTCTAATGACCCAATAGTGTTTGATAAAGTTGAGAAATTATAAAGGAATTTTATGATGTGGTTGCTGGACTTCATAATCTAGGAGTTCCCCTCCAATCCTGTGGTCCAGTTTTCCTTAAAGCTTCTCTGTTTCTTGGTATAATGCATTAAATAAGGTAATTGTGTCTGTGTTTGTAGAATACCAGGGATTCTCTGGAGTTTGTGTAGGAGCATAAGAGGGAGTGTACAAAATGCTAAATATTCCAAGTGAATCTAGTGAATTAATTTTTCTGTGTTCATAAATTTAAATGTAACCCTTGAACTTACCTTTGGTACATTTACTAATTTTCTGTGCTAAAGAAACCACTGTTTTACAAATAATGTACCCCTCTTCATCCCAGCACTAGAACAGCATTGCTGAAGACCTCATGTTTTCTAAAAAGGAACAAAAGACACGAATAAAATAACCTTGATTTTATCAGGTAGCAGTATTTTGAACTGTAGTGAAATGGAGTAAGAAGAAGTGAGGGGGAAGAAGTGTCGTGATTTTCTTTATGACGGGATATCTCTTAGTCCAAACTGAACTTTTCAATGGCTAAAGCTTGCATCCCAAGGCTTTCTCTACATATACAGTATGGCCAATTTTCTAGCTTGGCTACTTTTATGTGTTTAGAATCAGATTTAATTTTCATGAAAATCAAAATCAGAAAAGCTCCCTGTGCATAAGATACACAAACTCAGTACAGACATCACACAGCTTTCTGTTTTTCTTGTCCAAATTGTATTTGACTGATTTATGTTACGTTATCATATACAAAATCTTTTTACAATGTATATCTGGCAAAGTTATCCATAAAATTGAATACAATAAACATTATAATGTAATAATTCAGTTTTTGTTTGAGATTTGGGAATTACTTCCATTTAAGTGGACTGCTTTTCACAATGCAATCCATTCAATTGCATGTTTTTCCTATTCATTGAAACAACCTCAGTAACACAGTAGATTTGTGCTCAGTGCATTGTAACTTAATTTAATCTTTTTGTTTCCTACAAAAAGAAATCAGTAGAATCAAATGTATGCGTGACCATTTTTACCTTCAGAACAAAGCGATGCTGGAGGATGAGCAAACACCTCATTTCATTCCATTCCAGTGTCTTGTAGGATACTTTCACATAACAGGCAAAATGTTTAAGAATATTTAAGCACAATTACACTTCAGTCTATATTCAGACCATTTTTCACCTTCACTGTAAACAGACAAACAAAACGTCAGGAAAACCGACTGGAGAAAGTTCGTCTCTAGTCCTCCTAAATCCTTAATCATTTGCTACCTTATTGTTTAATACTTTTCTTTCAAACCTGCAATTTCCTTGAAGCAAGTTGGAGAGTGTTGTTTGTGTTCCCAGGTTTAGACATTTTAAGATTGTGGGATGCCAGGACCCAGATGATGTCAGCCATTTTGGGATCTGATTAAGTGCCATGAAACTGCAAAAGTGGGGAGCTAAAGGTGAATGCCTGCACTTCCTGATGCAGAAGATAGTGCTACTGAAAGAAAAGCAGTTGGAAATGCCCATTAAGAGAGAAAGGATTATGAAGCCATTGGTGATTTGTTCTGTGAATGAGCTGCAGTTAATGGTGCATAGGAGTGGAAAGAATGTGCAGCCTTTAGCTTTCTGCTTGAAGCACAGCTTCGCTCAAAAAAGGGGTGAAGAAAGGAGGGGTTGTGAAAAAGAAACTTCTTTGTGCCTTTTCAGCACCTCAGTTTGGTAAAGATAATTGGGAAATGGTAGTTCTAGACAGGTGCCAGGCATGGAGGGGGAGGAAGATTTATGCCTTAATTAGGAAATACAGTTGCAGTTGCCACTGTGTAGGGAAAGCCAGTTGCTATGAAAATGAGAGCAGATTCTGCTTGTGAAATCTGACAATGTTATGACTTCAAACTAGAGAAAAGAGATAAGTAAAAAAATATGTAAAGTTAAAGATACTTGCATTTTTTGTTATGGTACTGTATAACAGACACTGACTGGCAAATACAAGGAATTCTGATTTATTTTGAAAGAACTAAACAAATTACTAAAGAACTTCTGTTAGAACACATGATATGGACAAATCAATGGTATGTTTAATTCTAGGACAGCATTTATGTAAGATCAGAGGATGAGCTATTAGATTGCACAATTATTGGCTTGTTTAATTTCACCCATCTGTCACCATATTGATTCCTATTTTCCATCAGTGATAGAATCATTATCACTACACTCAGTACACTTTGCTAAAACAATTTCACATGGATTCATGCCAAGTAGTTGTTGAAATTTGACTGAAGTGACTCAGTTAGTAGATAATTACCTAGGAGTCTCCTGAAGACAGGGAATATACCATCCCTTCACATTTTGAGCATTGCGTTTTCAAGGTGCGTGTAGCCATGGCCTGTTTCCAGATTCTGCACAGCTGTGATGAGATCGATGTGTGGTTGTCATGGAAAGATCTCTGTATGACTTCAGGAGTTCATCTACGTTACACAGCTCACTAGTCTGGGACCTTAGTAGTGGTCATTAGTACCAATATAGTGGGATACAATCTTTGTGCTTGAAATTAAAACTGTTGTAACTGTTGTCCTGTAGGAACTTAGTAGGGAGTGCGTATTCATCCATACAGTAAGCATGAAATGAAACACTGCTGGTCAAGCAATGTGTTTTGGTTTTTATTGTGGTATTTTTATCATTACAGTTGTGGTGGTTCACAAATTCTTTTCTCAGTCTCTATTCATCTTCTTCTCATATGAAACCATCCTGAAATGGCTGTTTAAATTGTTTAGTCTTTTGCTTTCCTAGTCGGCTTTTCTGAGTTACAGTACTGTTTCAGTTGCTGCCATTATTTAGGGAAGTCAATTTCTGTGGCAGAATGGTTACATTAAAGTCTCTTACAAGATCATACAGACCCTCATCCCAACTACAAGAATGACTGATTCTAGGCTGAGGTGAAGAGCAACTCCCATCTTACTTTTAGGTGCTCTTTATTCTTTCAGGTGTTAGCATGTATATGTGTAGGTCTCCTGCCTTCTGTGTGGTTATGGTATGTGATTGAGAAATACTTTCCTGTCACATGGTTTTGGTTCTCTTTGTTTTCTATGTCCTTGGTTGGAACTGGTCCTCTTTCTTCATTGCTTTTCTTGATTCTTTGTTGCCAAGCTCTGCTTGATATCTCTGCTGTCACTGTATCTTTGCTCAGCGTCAAAGAAAAGTGAGGTTGATGTGCTAATACCAGACAGCCCATTGACTCCGCCACCACCAACTCCACCTCCTTTACTAGGCCCAAACGCAGGGCCAGCTGTGACAGGACAAGGGGTAATGGTTTTAAACTAAACCAGGGTAGGTTTAGACTGGATATAAGGAGGAAATTCTTTACAACGAGGGTGGTGAAACACTGGAACAGGTTGCCCAGAGAGGTGGTGGAGGCCCCATCCCTGGAAACATTCAAGGTCAGGTTGGATGGGGCTCTGAGCAAGCTGATCGAGTTAGTGGTGTCCCTGCTCACTGCAGGGGGGTTGGACTAGATGACCTCTAGGGGTCCCTTCCAACCTAAAACATTCTATGATTCTATGATTCTATGATTCTATGATTCTATGTCTCAGAAGGAATTTCAGAACAGAGAAAACATAGAGTGGTATACTCAGTCAGTGATTTAGTAATTCTAAAATATTTTTCCAGCCTCCAATATTTTGTGGCTCAAGAACTTCCTGAGCTTGCAGCTCTGTGTCTGAGTACAATGATTGAAAGAAGAGGGAAAATACACTATTATTTTTTGCCTAGTAACATTGCAATAAAACTGCACTGCTGAAGTGAAATGTATGCATTTCACACATGCTCTTAGCAAGGGCTTAAGTAGATGAATCTAGCAATGGCGGTAAAGGTGGTGGCAGGTTACTGCTATGTGCCCTGATCTTCTGCTGCAAATTACTGACACCATAGCATGGGCAGCAGAAGAGAAGATATTCAACACAGTTCTGATACTCTGCTAGCACCTTTTCTGAAGCTGCCTTTTGTGGTTTGATGTAATTGTGAGCTCTGATGGCTGAGGAGGGGGCAGACTGAGTTTTCTGACATATCTGCTTTTCATGATGATTTTCAGCACAGGATCAGTTCGGACAGCTGAGTGTGATGATGGCTTAACACTACTGCCTAATCCAAGGAAACCCTAACTTCCCAAGCAGGAGACTCAGGCTCAAAAGCAGTCTTGATATGAGCTCCTGCATCCAGCTTGAGCTAAGATGGGTGAAAGAATAAACATCTGGATTCTCACTCCTATGAGCTAAGGCCTCTTGGAGACCTCTAGTCACCTTATGAAATTTTCAGCAGCCCAAACAGTGATGATAAACTTCAGTAAAAACATATCTGTTACTTATTGGCATTTAAAACAACTAGGGAGCATTATTTGGCAGTAAATCTACTGTGTTTCAACAGTAAACATGCTTTAGTAAATAACACATGCTTGTAAAACATCTGTGTACTACACAAATTTAAAGGCTAAAGGAGTTGTTAAAAATAGGCATGGACTCAATAAAAACCATTTTATGTCCAAATCTCTAATTAAACTGCTGTAGCCAATTTAGCATAACTTCAAACTCTTCCTGCCATGCCTTCTTTTACAACTGTATCACATTCCACCATAAAAGGAAAGTCTCTGTTGATAGTGTTTGATATTCTTTAGCCTACTGGAGCCAAGCATAACTAAATCATATTTTCATTATATTTCACATTCTGCTTACTAATATTTGTACTATGTGACTAAGTTTCACTAGAAAAACAGCCAGTGTACCCATCAACAGAAGCAGAATGGAAACGAGAGTAAATTAAAAAGCTTGTTTCAATAGTGAAATTTATATACACTAAAATGATGTAAATCTTAGACTGCCACGCTCTTCCTGGTTTCTCAGAAGAGCACCTACGGGTGTCCACTGCAGCACAAAATGATAATATTTGTATAGGTTTCTTCAACTCTGGCCTTAACTATAAATATTTCAATAAATTTTAATTTAAAATAGATTTACAGCTTTCATGTCTTGTTTCCATGACCTTCCCAATTTGGTCACACTTTTGTCTCCTCTTTATATAAATGCCTTGGGTCATTTGCTTATTTTAACCTGCATAGAATAATTCTATCTCAGCCTATTCAGATAGAGCTGAACTTTTTAAGGAAAATGATCTATAAATCCCATGGGGAACCAACAGGGAGGTGCCAGCTGGTATAAAAAAATTCTGCCTACTTCTGTTACTAGGTGGTACTATGAAACCCCAGTATTGTTTAGGCATTTATTCCTTGGAGTTTTTAAAGAGAGGTTAGAATATTTAGGTTTCTAATGTGGGCATTTCAGTTAGACAGGCTAAATATAAAATGCTTGGCAGTTATTCAGATGGGATTATAACCTGGACAAGCATTTGCTGGGACAGGCAAAAGATATTTTAGTTCTTGTTCTGATGCTGTCACTGATTTGGTTCCTTTTCTATTTTTTTGTCTGTCTTGGCTTTTTTTTATTTAATGTCTTTTTTATTTAAACTTCATCAGTGTTGGGCCTATCTCATTCTAGCAGATTGTGAAGTACCTCACATAACCGTGTCCCAGTCCGCATACAGGATCAGCGCTGTTCCTGCAGTACCATATGTAAATGTCTGGGAATTCTCAAAATTAAAGTTCAGGGATCTGAAAGTACTAAAAATTGTTTTTCAAGTCAGTCAGTCTGAACTAGTTTTTTCTTGGGAATTTTCAAAATATATTTGTTATATTAGAACACAGTATCCAGTTATCATGACACCCACAAACTGCCAATCATTAAAAAACCCCATCCCTTCTTCATGACAGATTCCTCAACAGAAGGGTCTCTGAGGTTTCTGCTGGGTAAAGTAAAGAACCAACAAAGAAAACACATATATACATGGTACTAAATTCTGGACACGGGATAATGCATCATACTAAGCAGGTTATACTTGCTTACAGAATTGCCTGGCTCAACATTTTAGGAAAAGACAGTACTTCAGAAGGAAAACAACTGTGGCATGCTGATATCCAAACTGATGATGATTCAAGTGTCAATTGAAGTAAAAATACACATCCCCAATCTTTTGTCAAGAAGGTCATGCTGTTCCAAGCGTCATACTGAATGGGCAACAGATGTACAGAAGACAGGAGAACATGAGCTTTTCCTGATTTTAATGGCATTTTCAGAGAATCCTACAAAAAAAAATTGTTCTGGTGTAAAATGAGTTCCCAGCTGAGCACATCTTTAAAGTTGTATAAAGTTACAGAGAGTGTGTGTCAGTAGATTTAAGGACAGCCTACCACATGCTATGCTTGGACAGAAAAAAATCAGCTATCTTTATAAAGAATTTGTGCCCCTCAGAAATAATGATTAGACTAAATTCAGGTTTATTTTCACCTCTGAACTGCCCTGAAGAATTCCCTTAAATTTTCCAGAACACAGCATGGCCCAAGAGAATGCAATAACCTATAAAGCCATTTTCATGCTCTTAACTAACTTAATGTCATTGTTTTATCTTAAAAGAGCAATTTCAGATAGCAGGACTCTGAGATGTCCATCATGAAACATGACACTGACTGTAGCCTCCCATTTTGTAAGATGGTTTCAAAAACCTAGAAGGCAGCACCACATTCAAATGTGGGTATCCTGCTTGTTGATGGGAAGTCTCAGCTCATTTGCACTCCTGGGCACCAGGGCCCTCAATAGATATTAGGATGTTTGGGTAGCTGTGTTGGAAGCCAACTTCAGCATGTAGGAAATACAAGTGCTTCCCAGTACATCAGCAGTGGAGGCACATGGTTTTCCATGATTTAAACCTTGGGTTTAAATGCCTCACCTTAGCTCCAGCCCTGTGTGCTCTACTACAGGAAACACTTTAGCAGCAGAGGCTGGGATCAGTTTGACATCTGTCCAGAATTCCCTGTGCTAATAATATTATATTACATTTTAGAGAACTCACAGTAAGGTTCCTGGTACATAACTGCCCAGGACAGGTGGACACCAGACTGCAATAATGCACTACTATAAATTTTTTAGTAAATTGGATCCTATATGATGGCTATTACATTTTAATTACTATGATTATTTTACAGGTATTTCAAACATAAATTGTGTCATCGCAACTGCGTTAGTTATTGCTTAATTGAGACAAAAATGCCTTACTTATTTTTCAATCTTGGAATAAAATCCTCCCCCATGTCTCCCTAAAATTTGCACAATATTTATATAGAAATTACTACTCACAGTGGAATTGTAGCTTAAAAGATTGGCCAGCTGGCTATGACTGAGCTCTGTAAGAGAAAAAACAGTGACTCAAATGCAAGCACATTACTATTATAGACTGGATTAAAAAATTCTCTTTTACCTTTCTATTTACCACTGTAGAAAGAAAAAAAACCATATTATAAGGCATTATGTCATTCAGGTAGTAATAAAATGGATTTTTCCAAGCACATACTCTCTTTACGAATAGTTCTGGGTAAAATGTTATTATTTGTTTACCAATATGCCATATTTAGTATTACCATAATTCATGACCTATTGAAGGAAAGAATAATATATAGAAAACTTATATCAGCTAGCATAACTCTGATTAGATGTCTACATGGTCTACTGCCCAAACTGGTGACATTATTTTTCCATATATACTTTCATGTTCTAAATTTCATGTTCTAAAATAACAAGAGTCACAACCCCTTTTGGCAACCAGGGTTCACTAGGTGAGAACAAGTTGAGTACAACAGAACCAGCAGCTCAGGGGGATGTAGGCAAAGGCTATTCTATGGAATTTCATACTGAGACATAGCATGAGTGGCTTTTATGCATGTTTGGAGGAGATTGTGGTCTGGATTAGTAAATAGCACAGCAGGTCTACCTGTGATACAGCTGCTCAGGGGTTCATGGCTTTTGGGACAGAGAGTTTGCATTGTAAAGAAATGCTTGAGCAAGTGTTTGAATGTTGTTCCTTAGCATTTGTTTAGTAGTATTACAAATACAAACCCAACTCTTAGTTATATAATTTCTGGGTTTTCTTTGCAGTGCTTAGTGGCAGAACTATATTCTTACAGGACAGAATGGAAAACATAAAAATATCAAAACCAAGGTTTTCAAGCTATTGTCATATACTACTGCAAAGCTGTGGAAATAAACCCTTTCCAAACTCTTTCCCTTCCAATGAATGTGAGAAACACAGATGTATTATTAAACATTGATTCTTCTCCTTGTGTTGATTTTCTTTTAAATTTATTTCCATGTTCTTGGATTAAGATATTTTTTATTGCATAAGTAGATAGTTAGACATATAATTAAGGTTAGATTCCGAGAGCTTGTACCCACAGTAGAAACATTCTATTATATTGATTTTGGATTGGAGCATGTGTTGCTGTTCTTGAATCTCTGCCATACATACTTGGAGTTTCAGCCAGATAACCTTAGTTGTAAGATATCAACGCTGCACCAGCAGCATGTTGACTATATGGCCAGAATTCACATAAACAGTAACAATGAAAATAGTTTTTTCATGTATTTACACTTGACCATGATTGTCAATTATTTGTTGCATTGGGAACCTAATGCTACCACCAATTGTACTTAAAAAAAATATTGCTGAACTTTTCTAGTCCTTATCACTTTTATTAGAGGAACTTAATTCTTAGAAAGGCTTCCTAGATGGAGATGTGGCCAGTGTTTTGGGCTGCTACAACAAAACGCTTTATTTTTGTTAGCTATTGAATGACTTTGTCTAGTGATCAAGCCTGAGATTTGGCTCCATTATTTCTGTTAATCTAAAGAAGTTAATGTAGTTTCATATACATAGATCACAATGAGGTTTTTGGGTTAAAAATGAAGTGTTCTTGATGTTAAACATAGTGAAGCAAATTTCTGTTCATGGGTATATGCATTTATGATTTAATAGCAGATGAATTTTCAACTCTAAAGAGAAAGAAAAATCCGTTTTTTGCTAGTTATAATATGACAATAGTTCTGGAAATTTCTAAAGCACTGGACCAGCTATGCTTTATTCCTCTATTAGAGATACCAACTCAAAGACAAAACAGTCATAGTCTGTGTAAGGTACCTTTTCTCCCTGTTTGCAAGGTATACACCAATCTGGACTTAAATGATAGATTTTGTTGTTGAGATACAATCTTTCTGGTTTTCCTCCAGAAGACCAGAATGCCACAAGCAGCCGCTGACAGAACTTCTTACCATATCTTCTCATTGCACAGCCCCAGCTCCACCCTGAAATACAATCTGGGACTTGTCAGAATTTAATTGATCATATTTACATTTACACATACACCTAAGTTTACTAACATAAATAGAATATTGCTGCCTACGTGGACATATAGCAGCTGTTCATTGGTCTCCCAAATACATCTTTCCTTAAGAAAAATTATTTTTAAATATTTTTTTTTCATGTAAGGGATTTTTTTGACTCATATCCAGATGAGTATAATTGAAAAATGAAACCCTTCAATGACAATGTAACTTGCAATGAGCTTACAAGAAGACAAAACAGCTAAATGAAAGTTAATACTATGCTAAGTTTGAAAAATTAGATGCATATGTGTCAGGAGATTTTAAAAGTTGAATATCAAATATTGTTTTTACAATTGACATGTTTTAATTAACAGACAGGTTTGATTACATTTTTAGTTAGCTGAATATGGTTTTGTTTTTCTTATATTACTACTGCTACTCATTTGGGCAGAGGCTGAACCTGTGACGCACTACACAGGAATGAATGTCCAGTACTCTGCCTTTCTTAATTAAAAAATATCTACATCAGTTTTCTGAAACTGTGACAAAACAATGAAACTCCTAGACAAAAATGGCACTTTTAAAGAAAACTAGGAGTAGAAAAAGGTGGAAATAATGTGGAAACATCTCTTCAAGACAAATACTGCAATTACCAAATTGTTGAGCTTTGAGCATTATATAAGGTTCAACAATAAGTAGGACGATGTAACATATTAGGGGCCTGACCCTATTGAAAACAATAGAAAGAATTTCAAAGAATTTTGAGAGCTCTGGATATGATCTAAAAAGTAAGCTGATACTCCTGGGGGACAATTTTTGCATACCTCTTTTGGATTGTCATTTACACTGCTGTTGAAAATGTCATTTACCTTAGTATTAATGCACAGAACTACTAGGGATCGTTTAGCAACCGGCAATTATATTTCTTTCTAACAGTTATTGCAGAAACACTGTGCTTTTCATAAGACTTTAGGTGTTTCTTTCTTATAAATATTTAATAACATTTAATCTTGCAACACGTAGTAGATGAAATGGCTTTTGACAAACACAACTAGGAAGTAACTGTAGCTTTTTCTGTAGAGGTATTTGCCTTTAAAATGACTTTTTAATTGTTTGTTGCTTTAGGCTTAAAGTCTACAAATAGAATATAATATAATCTGAGCTTCTGGTCTTTCATCTGTACTTATGGGGATCATACTGAAGACTGTTTTATTACTGAACTTGTAGTCTTGTTTAGTAAAGATTGTTATCGACCGTAATGTTACACTTGGGTCAATAAGGGAAGAGCTTCCCTGACCAAAGGTCTCAGATTTGTTGTCTTCAAGCCAAGAATGTCCTTGAAAACATTTTTGTTATCATTACTCTCACTGTAAATCACCAGCCTGCAGTTTTAAAGTTTAAAAGCTGACAAGTTGGGACTTTGAAGCTGTCACCAAAATGTTTCTCCACTGCTCTCTTACTCATGATGGTTCAGAGTGCTAGTCTCTGTACAGGAGTGGTCAAGCTTTCCATGCTGATGAAAATGACACTACTCCATGAAAATCGAGGTATTACCCTGCTCTGCTTCCCTAGCATTTATCCCATGCACTCACCAGACAGGGTGCTTTCCAGCAGATACAAACCTCTAGTAGACCATAGGCAAGTGATGCAAATCAGAACAGGCGTCTTTCTGCTCTGTACTCAGCCAGATCAGTCATCAGAGGAACTAATATTTACCACTGGGTCTTGATTTTTCTGTTCCCTCTCTGCTGGGTTTCCAGCTGTATGGAAGAAGGGAATCACATTCCTTTCACCCTGTGGGATGTACTTGGGTGATCCAGTGGGAAGGATTTAAGGCATGTCTCCAGATGCTCTGGGTCCCAGTCAGCACAGGAGCTTGTTCTGGAAGGCTTCCAGAAAAACTGGGTAATTGAGATGTTGGTGTCCCTATTGTTTCCCTGTCATACCAGAACATACTCAGTAACTTTGGTCCCAGAGCTGCACTATAAAGTATGAGGGATTTATTTTCAGGACCATAACTGAGTGCATGTTTTTTTCCTTTTCTTCAAGGACAGGAGTGTTGGCAATCTGACCTTGTGAGTAACACTGTGGCGATTGTTTCATTAGTAAGCTAGACACAAAACCTAGTTATCAAACCCAGCTCTTTATCATCAGCATTGCTTTTAGGTTTTGGTAAGATATGAAGGCAGATATTACATAAAGAAATCTTTTTTTTTTTTCCTGAACTACTAGGAGAGATCAAAATCACTGGTTAGCATTCAAAGGAGCCATATGGAACAGAAATGCATAAATAAGTGATTATTGTTTCACTGGAAAACAGCAAATTAGAGTTGTATTTTCAGTTCACTTATAATCAAGTCTAGCAACTAATATTTATCTATAGCTTTAATTTGTGTGCTGTATTTAACAAGTCTGTTTGACACATTACAAAACCAAAATAGTTGCAGAATATTAAATCTTTTACTTTTTTGTTTTCTTTTCTAGTTTAGCGTTCTTTATGATAAGAGATGGCTTTTTATGCTTAAATGAAATGTTTGCATATAAAGCTTGTGTTTTGTATGTCTTGGAACAGAGCTGTGAATATTGAAATGATTACTGAAATATCTTGAAAACACAATTTTTTTAAATATATTTTAGTAAACAAAGATTAAAATGTCACATACATTCAGGTTTTTTATTTATAAAATATTCATTAAATAAAAAATAGAAGAACACATTTTATTTCAATTATAAAAGACAAAATTAAAAAAAATGTCAAAAAAGTCTAAATCAGTTTAAAGCGTGATTGACATTTTTGCATAACTCGACGAATATCTGCATAGTCAAGAGCCTGTCTTCTTGCCAGTTAATAGCTAAAACTTAGCAGCAGGAACACAAAAAAAATTCACTGGTTGTTTATTCAGGTTATCCTGAATTTTCTGCTCCCTGCTATCTGTACATTTATCAATATACCTGAGCATGTGTGTCACATGGTGTGGATGTCTAAAGAGGATTGATATTCAGTTGAGGTATTACCTGAATTTATGTTCTGATGTTTGTTTTGTTGTTCAAATATATGAAATATCAGAAGAGATGTTACAGACAAGTGGGTGAGAGATTTGAAAACAGATGTTCCTATGCAACTCTTTAATCAATAAACATTGGCATAACCTTGAAAGAAAAACTTGACTGAAATCAGTCTCAGCTGGTAGATGAAAAATGAGGCGTTCAGGAAGCCATGGAAATATTTAACATGGAGGACAGTCCCAGAAATAATTGTAAAATGAAAAGCATGAAGTGCTAGCAGAGTGAAGCAGGGAAAGATTTTTTCCTGGCTGGTGCAGTACTGATGTCAGTCATGAGACTGACGGTGCAACTGCTTCCCCTATGATTAACCAGCACTGAGCATACACTTGACACATCTGAGATTTGTATCTGCTCTGGGGAGGATGGGGGTAATGTGAGCTTTATGTTCTCACTCTGACTGTGGCCGGCTATTGGCAAGCGCTGATCCTTACATGATCTCAAGTTGACATGCTCCAATACTATTAATCTGATTCATCTGTGTTTGCCTTTCATATGCACTCAAACGCATCCTGAGGAAGAAGGACATGTTTTTTAAAAAAGCAGAATATACTAGCCTGAGGGATGATCTGTTTTGATAGCGGTCCCTCTATTTGCCGTACCAAAGAGGAAAATGATTTGCTGTATCAGGCCAAAAATACTTTGCATTTCCAGCCTTTCCCAGTAAAATATTATGTTTAATGCTCTCACTACTTCTGAAGGCATGGTCAATAAAGCTGCTGCTTGACAGGTTCTTGACTCTCGAAGCTGTTTTTCTTTGGCCAGGATCTACAAAATAAGATAATAAATGTGTTAACAATAAAGTCCTGATGTATAATTCTTGAAATAAATGTAAATATTTCAATTTATTTGAAGCAAATCAATTAACACTAATTTTTAATAGTGATTTAGGCACTTAGACATCAAATTCCGTTGGTTTCTCATTAAAATTTGGGTACAAGAACCAGTCTTTTCTGGTTCTTAAATCACTTAATTCCTGTGAGGCATAGAGCAGTGCAGAATCTGAGGTACCTGAAGGACCTGATCCCAAAAGGATGAGGTGAGGGAGATGAAGAGATCCCTAAGGAAGCGATCTTCAGATGGGAAGTTGCTAGGGTAGTCAGGGGGACAGATGCTGCCTTGTGCTGTGACCTTGAAAAATCTCGAGCGTATCCTGTATTTCAGTTGCATGGTTTAATCATCAGATTACAGGCTGTTCTGGATTAGGATGCTGTCAGTCTTTCCTCACAGCGTTGTTCTAATTGGTGTAATTAACTAGATGTTTACCAGGCCAGAGATACCGTGACTGGCTTGTGACTCTTCTCTGAAATGCAGAGTTCCTGAATAAATTTGGAATTCCCTGTCACAGGGCCTGATCCTTTACAGATAGTTTAGTTGTCGTGCATTATAATTTGCTGAACAGTCCTGTTTAACTCAATAACTAAAGTCAAACAAGTGTGTCAAATTCTGTAGGGCTGGAGCCTGAAAGAATGAGGACAATGTTCGTTGAAATAGATACTTCTCCTTTGTTATGAACCTCAGAGTTCATAATCTAGCCAGAGCTAGTTAATTAAGTTTTTCTCGGGCTTCCTTGAAAATGTTACTTAGGGATCCGCTAAGCAAAATTCAGTGTAATATAATAGGATGTTTCTACTCGAAGTTCAAGTTCTTGGTGTCTAAGCAAGCTTGACTATGTGCCTATCTCCTTATGTAATAACAAAACCTACATCCATATCTCCTTCTTTGCCTCCAGGCATTGGTGAGATCGGAACCAAATTTTGCTCATAAACAGGATCGTGATTTGTCAGTAGGGCCTCTTGGTCCTAACGGCAGCACGGCCTGTCCTTAGCAGTGCCACCCAGCTCACAGCCAGTGGATGGGCTGTGACTGTGCAGCTGCTCGACCATCTTTCACAGCAGTTTCCTTTCTTTTAAACTGAGATCAGTGAGACATATTAACCAGGAAGACACCTTACCATAAATGGGAGATATTCTTGGATCACATGACAGATGTGTAGACATGTAGACATGAAGGAGAGGTATACTGTCCAGTGTTAGCAGTGAGAATACACAGTGCCAATATGAGAGCATCCATTGCCCAAATGGTCATAGGCGTTGTGACCATATAAAAAAACACATATCAGTAAGTACACTGAGTTGTCTAGATTACTTGGCAACAGTGTCACAAAAATAGGTTTCCCATGACCAAAGGTGGTGGATTTTGATTCATTCTAAGGAATGAGTACTCATTGCAGTGGTAAATTGAATGAGTCTGTGCATCAACAAAGTTAATTATACGATATACGCTTTTTCTCCCTGGCTTCTCATAGAGCAGCTGAAGTTGTCTTTCAGCTGGTGGGCATCTTTTTTTCTCATTATTTACTCCTATTGGCAGAATAACAACAAACCCAAAATCAGCACTGAAGCAGTCCAAGAACTAAAGCCATGTGATCTCAGCTCAGCCTAGAGCATGGGAAATCAAGCATTGCTTGAAGCCAACATCCTGGTGGGTGACAGGATATGGCTGTGGCATGAAAAGCAGATAATGAATTCATTGGACTGCATCATAATTTACTTCGTCCTTTCACCAGGAACACTGCCAGTTACCTCAGAGCACAGTGTGTGCTGCATGCATCGAAAGGAGACTTGTTCAGCCTCCCATTCCAGAAATCATGGCCCATCTAAAGCAATCATGATTTATTTGTCTTCCGAACCCCTTTTACTGACTTAGCTTCAGTACGGGGTTCAGAAGCCTGGTTCTGTTTTATTGCCTTGCTCTGATGCAGTTTCAGATAACACTGCTGACCATGCTGCAGCTCCTGTTGAGTTAAAGTTTCACTCTTTGTATTTGAAGAGCTTCTGCCCAGATGCCTTCACTCAGACCAGAGCCAAGGAGCCCCTCACAGCAGTATCTGTAGAGAGCTGATTGCCATTTCATGCCTCAGATGCTCCATCCTTTCCCTTGCAGAAGATTTCCAAGTTGCAGGAAGCAACACACCAGGGCCAAATTTTCCTCACCAGATGCTAGAATTATAGACAAAAGAAAACACAGTTGTCCCCATCTCCAACACAGACTGAGTCAGAAGAGACCCATGCAGTGCACCAGTCATGTATATAAGAAAGACAGCAAAATGATCAGCATGTTATTCCTGTGAAAAGTGGGAAGGCTGTGGGAGAAAATATTAAGCAATAAATCTTATTTCCTTAGCAATTGCTAGTCTTCAGGATATTAACAGAGACAAACCCATTTCTCTATATGAAGCTATTAACCTTGATCTCAATCACTTGATGATTGAGTGATCTCAAACATTTAGGGAAACACTAAGTATGTAAGAATGTATTCATAGAAGCCTAAAGAAAAGTATAACACAGAGATTCTAAAGCTATATACTACAGCTATATGGTAAAAATGAGATGTAATTGTCTCAACTATGATAATTTCAGCTTTGAAAATAAAAGTCACTTTTCTGAAATTATGGTATACTGTAGATTTTAGAAAGAAATGTAATAGAAAAATCAACTTTGTTTTTGTTTTGAGACAGTAATTCCATATAACCAAGGGAACTATGCACTTCACCTACTGTACTGTAAATACTTTTAGCATATTTTTTGAATATGCTAAATTTTGAATAATTTCACAAAATGACTGTTTTCTCAGGATGACTGTGGTATCATGGTTTTTTACACATAGATTTTTAATCTTAGAGTGGTCACAGGCCATTTCTAAGGCATTCACTAAAGAGAATGAAAACACGCTGTCCTGGTTTCGGCTGGGATAGAGCTAATTTTCTTCCAAGTAGCTGGCATAGTGCTGTGTTTTGGATTTAGTGCTAGAAGAATGCTGATAACACACTGATGTTTTAGTTGTTGCTAAGTAGTGCCTAGACTAGTCAAGGACTTTTTCAGCTTCCCCCGCTTAGCCAGGTGCACAAGAAGCTGGGAGGGGGCGCAGCCAGGACAGCTGACCCCCACTGGCCAAAGCGCTATTCCAGACCGTATGACGTCATGCTTGGGGCGGGGAGTTAGCGTGGGGGGAGAGTGATCGCTGCTCAGGACAGGCTGGGCATCGGTCACCGAGTGGTGAGCAATTGCACTGTGCATCACTTGTTTTGTATATTCTGTATATTCTCTTACCATTCTCATTATTACTATTATTCTTTTCCCTTATTAAACTGCTTCTATCTCAGCCCAGGGCTCTTACTTTTTTTCCAATTCTCTCCCCCATCCCACTGAGGGAGGGGGGGAGTGAGCAAGCGGCTGCGTGGTGCTTAGTTGTCAACCAGGTTAAACCATGACACATGCATAAGTCTTTTAGGCGTAAAATAGGGATATGCCAGGATCTAGATTTTTTAAGTGCCTGCACGTTTGTATACCTGCTATAGCATACGTACCCCTGCTGTAAGTGTGAGCAAAGGCAGGCGTGGGATGTAAGATGCCAGAATTCAAATGGTATGACTGAACTGCAAATATGAGAGAATAATTCCAGTTTGATCTGCAGCAACTGTAGTAATGATGGGTTTGTGGTCTTACAAGTATGTCCATTTCCTTGTGTTCAAATACAACTCCCTTCTCCCAGACTCATCCCAGCTGTTTTAGACACTTAACTAAGGCAGCTAAGAAAGGAAGTAGTCACCAGCACCTAATCTATGTATCTAGAGAGATACCAGTTTTCTCCACTGATTAGGTAAAAAAGTCCCTATCCTACCACTCTGTGGCTGGACATGAGACTTCTAGATGGCCAAAACCAGTATGATGTCAATCCCACTGCTTGCTTATTAATTGCAGACAGTTGAAGGAAGAGGAAATATATTTCTCTTTTCTGTGTCAGCCACTGTAACTCATGAGAGATGGGATCTGTTTCCTGCTTGTTCCTGAAGTCATTGCATTGCATCATGCTACCATTCTGACTTTCCAAGCCTTACGAGATTAACTTATTTTATGAGTACTACTTACTGTAGTGAACATGGTGTTTATCAGTGAACTGCTTTCTCAGAAGTCCTGTGTGCATGTTTCCAGGTATATTTTATCAGGACCTTTCTGCTGGAGATCAAGGTCTTGCTCAACTGATCCCTTTTCCTTTGCAGATGAAAAGGCTTTTACATTTTGCAAAGAGAAAGCAATATCCGTTTTTAACAGTAAAATGTTTTCATGTGAGTGAAAGTATGTGAATTTAAATGCAATTGTTTACATTTCTTTGAAATTTTTTACTTTTTATTGACATACGTTCTTTGAGTTTATTTCCATGTGTTTCAGCTTCATTTTAATTATTTCTTTTTTACAACATGCAGAGTTCTGGTGATCATATAGCCTCAGACAGCTATCTCTGATATGTTTCACTGGTAGCTTCAATAAACAATTTATGACTGTGGTGTTTCTATTACTGTTGAAATTGCTATTGAAATTAATTTCTATATACTTGGTAGTGTAGTCTGAGATATGTTGTGTTTATATGAAAAACTGACATGTTAGTCTGTCCTGTAATCTTCACGATTTATAAACCTGAACAGCGATATTGTAGAAACACAGAATGATTCCAATGAGAGGAATCCTCTGGAAGCCATCTTGGCCAACCAGCTGCTCCAAAATAAGGCTCACGCTGAGGTCAGGTCTAACTTCAAAGTTAGATCAGTTGTAGCCTGTGTTAAAAGGCATTGATCTATTAATTCCTCCATTTCCCCCAGTTTTCTCTGTTCTGCAGTGAAATGGTTTTTACTGTTGACATTGGAAACTCCTGGCTGAGTAGCTGGCAGAGTTTGAGGAGAATGACCTTGGCAGCATTCTAGCTTTGCCACCTAAATGTTTGATTTGTGATTCTTCCATCTTGGGTATCTTTGGAGGTTGATTCATTCCACCTGAAAAATCTGAGTCTAAGCTATGTGGTATTGCTTTTTTCCACATTCTAAAAAATTATATTGGCAAGCTAACTTCAAGCAAATTTTAGCTCAGAGACAAACAAATTTATGTAAAATGTGTTTCATGTCTGCTGCCTTTGGGCTTTACACTCACAGGTAAATGAGAAGAACAAGCTGGGCCCTGGGAACAGTATTTGCAATGGGAAGGAAATGCAGCTCCTTCTGCCTGTGTAGGGCTGTGCTTAGATTAAAAAGAGCTCACTGAGATAAAGCATGAATTCTCACCAGTGCAAATGGAAGCAAAATCAGCCTCTTGGTAACTGTATTTCATGCTGGAATGTGTTATTTATTTTATATCCATCCTCTCTTCTGTGAAAAAGTGGCTTGGTGACAGCCAAAAAGGCTTAGGACAGATTAGATCCAGACTTGTGACACAAAACATTTATTTTCAACTGGAGATTCAAAATGTTCTATTCAGCAGACATTAAAATAACTCAAAATGTTGTTCTGTGTCTTTGATGTATGAAGCCTGAAGAAATGTGGCTGCCAACTTTATCTGATTACTGAATCTTTATGGTCTGATACATTCTAGGATACAGAGTTCAAAAGATGTTTGCATTAGAGTATATAGGTAACCTAGGAATCATCAGACTTAAGCAGACCAGTTACCCATTATCCTCTCTCCAAGTAAGTAAAGTATTAGCTGCTTAAGAGAAAGGTTCCAGAGGTCATCAGTAGGGAAGGAGTTGCATATAGTATGTAACTCATCTTGCAGCCTTGTTGCATACAATTCTCTAGCCATGTCAATTGGCCACTGAAATGTTATACAGTATATAAAAAAGTTATTTTTAAATTTTGCTAAGTTCTTTATTTGCACAAACGCCTGTTATAAAGATTTTTACATTTAAATGACTCATTACCAAGGAAAAAAAATATTCTCAATGTAGAAGACTTTGCCTATTAATTTTCTCATATGTTTCATTCTAACCTTCTTAAACTAACAAGGAGCAGCTACAGCTTAGGGATACTGAGCCTAATGGAGCACTTTGATGACATAGATGCAACTCTTCATGAACTAAACAGGTTATTTGGTTGCTTCTTTACTTTCCTATTCAAGTTCAGTTAATCAATATCATCAGACAAAAAGGGGGGGAAGTATGGACTTGGAGACTCAAAACAATCTCTGTTTCTTCCTTCTTCCTAGTATATTTCTTCTCTCTTCTATACATTCTATACAGAATTCCTCAGGATTCAGATGGTGAAATCTGGTGTGGTAAAATGTGCTATAGAGGTGCCCATATTCAGTTAATTGTCCCTGTCTCTTCACTCATTCTTTTTTCCTCATTCATTTTTCCAAAACCTTAAAATAATCTATAACATTTTCAAAAGTGTTTGACATGCTCAGAGGGTCAAACCAATGTCATTAAAGTTTTTCATTACGTTAGGCATTTTCCCCCTTATCATGTTTTTTATTACTTATGTATTTCACCATCCCCAACCCCTTTGCTATCAATCTTTAATATTTCTTTTTTTTTACTATTTCCATGTCCCATGCTCCCCTTTTACCGGAGATAACTTCTTCTTGGTTTTCAGTGTTGTAATAAGCAACAAATTCCATGTATTTTATATTAAAAAAAATATTCTGGAATGAATAAATTACAAATTGGCCTTTACTGGGTTTCTGGTTAACCAGAAAATCTCTTGCTTTTTAATAAAACCTGCTCTCATGTGGAACTCTGCCTTGTCTGAGCTCAGTAACCTCTTTCCCCATAGCTTCCATGCTCTCTTTTAGGAGTGAGAGCCTTGAAAAAAAAAAGTTCCATAGCTCTCCTGCACAAGAAGTGGTTTTAAGTTCCTTGGCTACACTGGGAATCTGAACATCTGAGAAAAAAGTCCACCTTTTCCCATCATAGGAACATCCTCTTCTCCAAAAGTGTTAATTCCCAATAAGGAAGTGTCATTAAGTGCTTGGTAAAGGATTAGAAATGGGGTTTCTGCTGAATGATCAAGCTCCTAGACAATATTATAGCATAAATAAACAACGCCACACAATTTGTTTATAAACTGCTTTGTGAAAAGAAGCCAGTTTTCTTTCACTGTCCAAAGCTTTTTCAAACATGGTAGGACAATTGTGAGATTTTTCTTAGGTTTTATTTTTTTATTAATTGCCTTCCATCCTTTTTAACACTCTTAAAAAAGAGATGCATATGTATTAAGTTAAAAAAAAAAATCATATAAATTAGGACTAATAAAACCATGCCCTATAAAAAAAAAAAAACAAACAAAACCAAAACCCTCAGAATGACTTTCACAGAGAACAGAGATGGTTAATAAATGTACAGCTAGATCACTGAAAATTGCTTGAAGAATGTCTTCCCATCATCTCTCCAAGACTAAATGTGCTGTCCATCCTGCATAATTTGGTGATCTCTCAAAACCATTTAGTACACTCACATGGCTGCAAAAACCCCAGTGATCAGGTCCTATGACGCTCCAGTTCACAAGCAGATTCATTTGGGAATGCCGGTGCTAGAAAAGAGAATTGATAACTGTGGCCATTAGTTACATCTTGCAATCATTAATCATATAAATTAGTTTGAGAAACAACACTACACATTGCTGCTGGCGGTAAAAAACTGTGATTATTAGACACCCTTGTCAGCATAACTCATATTATCCTTTTTATTCCATCTTAGTTGGGACTGTCACTGATATTTCAAACATTCAAGGAGGCAAAAGAGCTGTCACCAAAAAATCAAACCAAACCAAACCAAACCAAACCAAATCGTTCACCTGAAGTCCCATAGAAAGAATTCCCTTTTTCCTCTGAATGTCAATGCCTTTTCCCAGTCATGAATATTATGATATAGACTGTTGAATCAGTGACGGGTTTAACAGGACTAGAAATGAGACACTGATATCATTAGAAAATGAGAATTACCTTTGGATTAAAAGAATACTTTTGTTTAATTCTGACGTTGGAAATTCACTAGGTAATAGATTTTGAAACTGTTGCATTCATGAAAAAAGAAACCTACTTTGGATGTTAGCTGATTTATTTTTTTTCTTTTGGTGTTTTTTCAGCTCAGAATTTCTTTAATGAACATGCTCTGGTTTTAGAGCAAAGTAGAAACTACACCAGTTACACATTATGTGACTCTGTGTCTATAAATAAATATATGGCAGTCTCAGATTCGATGCCAAAGCTCTATGGTCTCCAATCAGCAACTGGCACTTAATTCAATTGTCTAGCCTAAATTATTGTAACTAAGCCATCTGAAGGTTCTTGTAACCATCCTACATTTATGCAAATGGCAGCTTTATTCCAGGAATAAATGAAACTCAATCAAATGCCTACTAAAATCTCTGGAAATTGGAAGATTCCCACTACGATTCTTTATTCATCAGCATCAGTGGACATGTTGCATTGACAGCACTTGGGTGGTGCCAAGAATGCATACAATAAGGAGGAGTTTAAAAATTCTCCCTAAGCGACAGTGACTTAACGTCAGGCTAAAACATCACAGCAATGGCAAAAGGCCCTTCTCTGACTCTGAAGTCCCTTGTATTTCCTCTTTCCTCCACCTAACCTCAAGGTCCTATTTCACTACATTTGGTTGGAGACATTTTCTATCAAATGTTCTCCAGAATATTTTTCTCAGAGGCAAGCTAATATCTCCCTCATCCCCAGTCTTATTTATCAGGAAAAGCTGAACTGCATTGGCCTGAATCTTGTTGAAAGATTTCAGTTTGAGTCAGCTACCCTGGTGGCTCAAAAGGTAAGTGACTGAAAGAAGGAGCTTATGATAAGTAGTCTTGGACAAATTTAATGACTGATAACATTGAAAATCCAGCCTAAAATGGCATATAAAGTAATCTAGCTTGTCTAACTCAGTTGTAATTTAAATAATATGGGGTTCATTTCCAATTTTTTACTTTCTTTTTTTCTTTTGGTTTTTTTTTTTGGTTTTGTTTTTTAATAAATAACTTAAATCTAACTCATACCTATTTAAAGAACTTCCGCTTTTAAGGTATGGGAAGCTGACTCTGATTTTGGCCAAAACCTATGAACCTTTTATATGTAACTTTAGTTGGTGAGCATCTGGGATTGATCACACTGAACCTGTGTTAAAAAGAACACATTATATGAATCCCAGATGTTTTAATATCGCCCTGCGTCCCAAACTAACTGGATCAGGATAGGAAACAAGTGAAAGGTAAAAGCTTTAAAATTAAAGACCTAAGTAGGCTTAAATGTAGGCAACTCGAAGGTGATGGAGGTGGTGGCATTGTGTCCGAGTAGGTGTGGGGTCTCTACGTTTTCTCCATTTGTTTGCTTTTGAGGGCTGAAATCTCACACTCACTTTGAACTAGAGAAAAATGCTTAACCTTGCCAGTGAAGATGGTGTTTGGGTCCAGTCTTTCTTACTGATACCTGCGCTTCAGCCCTGTTTCATTCTACAGATTGGCTTGTTGATGGTTTTATAGCAACCTTTAATAGAAAACCAATACACATGGTAACTCCAAGGATAAGAAAAGCAAAGCAGAAGTGGTACTCAGATAATGGGCTGGTAAATTTTTGCTGATTTCTATGTAGTGTAATAAGAGATATAACAGCTAATTGGTAAAAAGGCACACGGTAAGTTTGTTAACTTTTTCCTACAGCTGACACATGCAAGCATAGTAATGTCTTTGACTGTATCACTTTTCTCTGTTGGGCTATTTTCTCATCCATGATTTTGGCTAAGCCAGTCATTTCAGTGCTTCATAAAATAATCTGGCATTTAATCTTCCCTGCTCTCCTACTTCCAATCCACTTAAAGTGTGAGAGAATATTTATACAATAAGAAGTCTGATGTTACTGCAGCTTGGAGAGTTGTCCATGGTTTTTGCTAGTACGGTGAACATGGCTAAGGGAAGCGTCTTTTGTTTCACTGTAGTGGCAGATCAGCAGAAATATAATTGTTACCTTACCCAAATTGCTTTGTAGGCATAAATAACTAGTTCTCATGCTTTGAGGCCTGTGATTAGGCCAAACAGAATTAAAAAAGAAAAAAAAAACCAAGTAATAGTATTGCCTAAATGTTGCAATTTAGGCCAAATGGAAAAGGATGCCAAGATCTACTGAAATAAAAGAAAATTTCCCATTGCTTGTGCTTAAAAAGTAACAATTCTAGCTGGAATGTGAAGTAGAATTTATCCTCCAGTGTGGGCTGCTTAGCAGAGGTAAAACAGTTTTTCTGTTCCTTTTCACTAAGAGTAGCGTGGCTTAAGATGCAATATGGAAATTTTTCTGTCAAATTCAGCAATGTAGCTTTCCTTACTGTTATAGCTAATTTTGTTTGCTCCATTCTTATGTGGGAATTACCCTCTATTTTTCCAGGGTGTCCTGGGCATTAACATCTTGATTGTTCATAGCACTTTTATTTTCTTTGTTTTCTTTTGTGCTTGCTTGAACCTTTTTTGCTAGTTTATTTATAGCCAGAAAAAATGCATATACTGTCCTCTAAGTGTGTGCATGTGTGCACACATTTGCTACCCCACAGAGCAGTACTGAAGAGAGATTTTTAAACATCATGAGTCAGTTTCACTGGAAAAGTACGTGCTGCATTATGGAGAAATAAAGTGTTTCATTTTCTTGGATGGGAACATACTGGAAGCCTGTACCTACAGAAATAAAAGCAAGTGCCTTTTCAGGGCACAGTGTTTTATTCTGAGACAACGTAATTAATTTTTGAATTTGTAATTTAAAAACCAAAAATTACCTTTAAGATGTCTAGAGTATTGAGTTGTATTTTTTCCACCTAAAATACAGGAGTATATGTAGACAAGACAACTCCTATGGTACTTGTTATGATTTGATGACGGATAAAATGATTAAATCATTAAATGATTTAAATTGGATTAAAAAGCACTAAAAGGACACATTTCAAACTACATTAGACACTTGATCAACATTCCAAGAAATTTAAAGCTAATATATTAAAAGCTCATAAATCGTGACAACACAAATACAACATGAAGACAGACTTTATGTAATGTAATGCAATGCAATATTACAAATACTTCTACTTTAGAAGAAACATTAATGATTTAATCAGAATTGATAAAAGCAAAATAAGTCATAGTTAAGGCTCTTTCTTTGAACTAGTCTTGTCCTGTTTTTTTAGGTGTCTTGCAACAGTGAATGATGTTTTACCACTTAGCATGGGATGTCGCAGATGCAATAAAGCACAGTCTGGGAACTTCTTTCTAAGAAAAAGCCGTGTTTGGGCTTTTATAATCATAGCTGAGGTAGACTAAAGTTTCTTCTAGGCCAAGATCCTGTCTCTGACACTGCCAGTAGCAGATCTTTCAGGAAAAGGGATAAAAACTGAGTGAGTATAAAGTGATAGTCCCCACGGCACATCCTCCCAGCTGCTGGCAATGTGTGATTTAGGGAAATCCTGAGCCAGAGGTTGCAACCTTTCATCCACATTTAATAACACTCCATGAACTTTTTCATGATTGTACCTAATATCTTTTTGAACCTTTTATACTTTTGGCATCCTGTACACCTCATGGCAATGAGCTCCATAGATGAAGTAGATAGATGTTAATAACTGTGTCTTCTGTTTGTTCTTAAGCCCAACTCCCGATTACACTACTTTAGTCTCCTAATATGAAGGCTGGTAAGTATTCACCACATTCTCGTTATTCATACTTTTATGTTATTTGTAGTTATAGAACTTCTCAGTTGTCTTTTTTGCTGAGTTTTTGAGGTTTTGACTAAACTCTCTTTCACAAAATGCTATTCTAGATCTCTCTCTCTTAAAGACGGGTTAATGTCACTTGCCTTTCAGAACTGACATGAATTGTCTAAGTTAGGATCTTGACCACTTATCATTCCTGAAGAGACCCTCCATACAACGAATAAAGTTAGATGAGATTAAGCCAGGTCTCAAGATCTGTTTCAAACTGTACAGAAAGACCAGCTGCTGTGCTTCCACAGCTCCTGACAAAGTTGCTGTGTAGTGGACACGACACAAGCATTGTCTTTTCTTTTGTATTCAGGAATGAAAATACTGCAACATTTGTTATTTTGGGGTAAATGATATTTTGAGCATGTGATTCTTTATCCTGTTGCACCTTGTTCATGGAAAAAAGGACCTCCAATTTATTTTGAGTGGTGAATCTGTTCTGACTGGATGAGATTAGTCCCCAAAGTCCCTTGAGATATAGATATTCATTAGTGAATGAGTGTTTTTAAGTTTGTTGTCAGACAACTGGGTGTCACTTATTGAAATCAGTGGAGCAGTTCTGGTTTACAGCAGCTACAAATCTAGCCAGCTTTTACTTTTTCTGTTTATGTAGCTATTACAAGGTGATAATGAAGTGTCCAGCTGGCCATGAAATTTTAGTATTCCAATATTCTGTGCTAGGTCAGATATTAGGAAAGATGACTGTTTTACCAGACTGTTGCATATCTAGCACATTTAAAAAGTGCCAAGAGGCTAAGGTACAAACACAAGCGTAATAGGTCAACAGGAAATACACGGGCTGTTTCAGCAAAAAGTCCTCATCATGTTTTCTTTGAAACACCTCAGATAAAACTATAGGTATTCTATATGGTTGACAGAAAATGATAAGTGTCTTGGACAGGCAAGTTAGAGCACAGAAATGAGGAGATCCATTTACTGTCAAGGTAGCTTAGATACTAGGATGAGTAACTACATTTAGATGTTATAAATATTTCCCCAGTAAATTTAAATATTTGTGCCAAATCTTAAAATCAGTTTGAATCTGAGGGGCTAGAATTCCAATTTTTATGTGGCACAGTATGAATAAAAGATTGTCTTCTGCTAATACTAGCAGCATACAATATCTCCAGAAGAGAAAGGCAATTAACCACTTGGTTTTTGTGACATCAGGGAATAAAATCTGAAGTGTAGTGCAAAAATCAGTAGTGCTCATGAAAACTTGATGTTGTTGCAAAAACCCCAAGAGTTTATCATTGGCTACTAAACATAGTCTGTTGTAATACCTGGAAAACTAGATAATTCTGGAGTAAATTATCTAAGTGGAAATAACTGTGTGTGCAGTATTCAGTCACATACCAAACAGAATGACTGCTGTTTAGATGCAGCAGATTGGCACCATATGCACTATGCATTTGCACAACAAATGACACAATTGAATGAAACCCACATGCATGGAATATATTGAAATAATTAGGATGAAGATCTGAGATCTGTCATCATTTACAAAAAAAAGTGAAAAAAATGCAAATGCAAGTGCAATTTTTGGGAGTGAGGAGTTAAACAGGCATAATGTATTATCATTATTTTAAAAAAGTTGTCAAGTCATTTTGTCTTCAGGCTAGAATACCAGGTTTTGGCATGATAAAATCAAAAGCAGGAATGTATTTGAGTAGATTTATGCAGAAACAGACATTCAAGTGTCATGGTCTAATCTGGATCCATACCGCACAGGTATGGAGCATGAAGCAGAGGCTTTTCCCAGGAAAGCACAGCTGCAGGGCAGTGCTCCACAGTGCAAGGGCCCCTACAAGCTTTGGGGTGAATCTGATAGAGATTTAAATACTAAAACCAAATAATTTACATTCTAGATCCTTGTTCTGAAGAATTAAAATTGTAATCTTGCATTTAAGCATGAAGTCTTGCCACATAGTAACTGGGGATAAACAGGAACAGTAAAAAGATGTCAGAAACAACTCATGTGATCTTGTAGCTCTGTGAAGGCAGGACCCTCATAGGGGTATTTTTGTCAGACACTCAAACTGCCTTTGGTCTAGTTTTAAAACTAAATATCTGTTCCCACAAATACTATTTAGATAGTCCAGCTTTGCTATTTTTATAGTCCAGCTGGGAGAAATGCCTGCATCTGAAGGTCTACAAAGAAGCCTAAGATGGGAGCTCACACCTCTCCATAGGGACTGTGTTCACCTCGTGGTGCATTTTGCATAGCGCCTAAGCAGCGAGCTTCGTAAAGCCAGCCTGTATGGCAGTAAGAGGGCGGTGCTGAAGAAGATATTTCTGCACCCAGGATGGCTTCCTTCCCAACTGTTGTTTCAATACTTCTCTAGGAAATGGGACAAAAGAGTTGTAGTTTTCCTCAGTCTGAGGAATCTGGATTCAAGCAGCAGCAAAGTACCCTAATAGCAGGTTGCAGGGCTTATCTCTACATTTACTGCATTTGCTGTTTATTGTCGAATGTGAAATACTCCTTAGTCCAGGAATTGAAATATAGGACCCATAAGGGAGGTGGGATTCAATGACTACCTTGTCACCATCCCAGCTAGTCTGAGTGAATCCAAGTCTCCCATTTCTCAAGCAAATGATCCAACATCGATATTTAATGTTTTTATGTATATGTTGTTATAGATAATGTGGTTTTATATATCTATATATGTTTATATGTATGTGTATATAGCATACACACACATGCACATACACACATATATATACATAAAAATAAAAGGGCACAGTTTCATCAGTGTCATCACCTCCCTTAACTTGGTATTCTTAATCTACGTGACTGGGACCCAAATGTGAGCAGGGATTAAAATTAAGCATGCTGGGTTTTGCAGGTCACACTCTTACAAATGCTTCCAAACCTTGCGTTTGTATTTCTTAAGTTCATAAACAATTTCAATATGCAATATATGCTTAGAAAGAGTCCTTAGAATCACAATGAAAAAATTTGCACAGATTTTCTCTGCAAAGAAAGTTGAACTCTTACGACTAGATCCTGTCAAAATTAAGCCAAACCACTAGAAAGCACAGTGGACTAATCAGATTAGTCCCGTGTCAAGGTTCCTCTGTAAAACTACACACAAAATCAGAACAATGTGTTGCTAATTTGACAGTACTGCTGTTACAAGCAAACCTATACTGCCGGTGCCATATGAATGCTTTATGCACGAAGGGCTGACAATACTGTCATGGCCTCAAAATGTGAAGGTCTCATTCATGTGTTCCTTGAATCTCTAAACTTATCCCTTAGGGACTATCTTTCACTCACTGGCCGATATCTTTATATATGTCTGATTTCTCTCTCTTTTTTTTTTTTTTTTTTTAAATTCAAGTTTACCTTGAAAATAAAAAAGGGAAATTATACCTGCCATGTCCTCCTTAATTGTAAGAAGTGTTTACCTGACACCATGTCAGTAGGGAAACATTTTACTATAGCATAGGTTTTGTCACTTTTGTCAAAACTTTATGTTTACGCTGGCCATGTACGTTTTCACCTTAAATCTCCAAGTGTCCGGTACTCTGGATACTACTCCTATTTCTGATCAGGGAAACTATGAACAGCTGGAGAAGTGAACTTTGCTGAGACTTTCTGTATTTCCAGACAAGTCACTATAAAAATGAAATCACACAGAATTATGGAAACAATTTTAAAGCTGCATTTCTTGTACTCTAGCAATATTGACACTGAATACTTCACTTACGAATTACAGTAAGTGCAGAAGTTATATTTGCTTTGTAAACTGCTGGAGATACGCATCATCTTGCGCTCTCTATAACACCCAGCATAATGATGGTCTTATTCTTGTTGGCTCTTAGTCTACAGAACAAATAATCTCGATTATATTAACTTCCTTAGGGCAACATATATTAGCACATATTAGCAAAATATAGTGTTTTGATTATTTGTCTTCTTTTCCTACTCCAGAAGCCCCACAGCCAGCCCCAATTTCCAAAGAATTAAGTATTTATTCTTCTTGGTCAGTTTACTAATCCACAATTTGTTATTTGATTGCACAATATTTAAAGAACAAGATTGAAGACTCCGGAACAAAAATAAACCATCATTGCAATGTTGTGTCATTCAGATTAGTTGCTCCCAACCTGTCCCTCACAAATGACATGTACTTCTGATGTTGGAGGTGGCCCTTTATTTTGCTTTCCACTACATGCTTTTCCAAGTGGACTAGGAGAACAGAAGATTTTGTTTACTTCAATAAATTGTTCCCTGGGAATGGTAAGGGTCCCTTGGTAAGTGGAAGTTTGTCAAACAGTTATAACAGTTGTGTGGAGCAGAGAAGGGGATATATCTGGGATCTAGAGAGGAAGGCATATTTGGGATCTGAACTTATATTTTCATTTTTTCAGGCTGATGAACTTCCTCTGTAATTGCCCTTCAAATGTACTGTCATGGAACCAGTACAGGGTGGAAAACCGTTAAAGAAATAGTTCAAAGGATTATTTGAAGATCCAAAGGATTCTAGATTTACATTTAACAGCCTGCTATATTAATAGCATGATTTACTTTGACTCAAGTGGGCTAAATGACATCGTTATAATGTGGGAGAAAGAAGTAGGTTTAAACTGGAAATAATGTTGTTCCACATATCTTATCAGCCATGTTTATGGAAGTATTAATATTACATCAGGGAAAAAAATTGAGCTGAGATCCTGAAGAATGTGTGAATGTGTTTTATATTATAAATTTCTATAAACCATTGACACTGAGGAGCTTTACCATTTGTCACAACTGCTTTCTCCCTGAAATCCTGTTTATGGCAAAAGAACAAAAAAATCATGTACCATTTTTTCTTCTTGTTCTCACATTTCTTTAGTATTCACTGACATGTTTATGGCATATGACTGCATATATGTGCAGATGAATGTGTAAATAACTACAGAGAAAATGAGTTAATTCAGTATTTTAATCTTCAGCTAGATCTCTTGATGTCTGAGACAAACAACCCAGATATTTTTAAAATACAAAAGTTATTGTACTTGTCTTTTATTTAGTCTTTTTGGAAACAAAAAGAAAATTGAAAGAAAAGAGAAATATTTTTAACAGAAACCTATCAACTGAAATATATGGGTTTTTTTTCTTTAACAATGAGTAATATAGTATGTCTAATTATTAGACAGTAATGGCATAGTTATATATGTTGATGAAATATGGAAGCAAAAATTTATTTTTCAATACCATATTTTCCAGCTATAGCTTGTATTAGAGATATGCTTATGGTGCATATTAAAGTATTTCATTGTATTTTGGTCATCTCTCTAATATGGAAGTGTATTTAAAATGTTGAAAATAGCAGCATTACTGTTCTTTATGAACATAAATTTAAAAAAAAAAAGAAAGTACTGTTTTCAGGGCAAATCCTGGAGAATGGATATAAAATAATTTTAAATTGGAACAGTGTAAGACTGAGGATCAAAAATAACTCCGCAGAAAAAAACAACTGTAATGATATCTCTCTAGTGCTGTGCACTTTTAAATTACTTAAATGATACATCTGTTATTATAGAAAGCATTTTGAAGGTTGAGAGTGGAGAGGTAATATTATAATTTAAGTAAACATCATTTTATACTAAAATAATTTTGCTATTCTTTTTGACATGAAATCTTCCTCATTACTTTGCTAAAATCCACTGGCCTTATTTTACCAGGTTTTCTATATCAAGGCTTAGCAAAAAAGGCAAAACTAAGGCAAAGTATGGAAAGAAAAATTATTTTATGGAACATATTCCTTTTTTTTGTAGACATCTTGAAATTATCCAGCTGCAACATCCTGATGATTAACAAAGGGGTTGGTTAGAAATGCAAAATTAGGTGATACGGTCACAATTGATGGACTTGAAAATTATATTATCCTCCCCATTCCAGACACATATATATACACACTAAGAACATACATGCATCTGTGACATCTGTGCCTGATTTGCCTCTGATATTAACTTCACATTCCTAACCATTGCCTGGAAATGGTTATTGTCTTTTAAGTGAATGTGCTAGCTCCTCTGAGAAGATGCTTACAACTTCCTAACTAGGTGCCATAAATGGTCCATGTGCAATGATGCTGTGTTTCATGCTGTTTTACTTTTCAGTGGCTTGTCGTTCTTGCTCAGAGCTTTTTATTTGCCTTAGCTTTTCACATTTTTCCTACAGTGGAAGCGTTTATTCATCTCCAGTTGAAATGGTATCTGAGTAGACAATAATTCTGGAGCCAGTTTCTGAATATATTTCTATTGGAGATAATTATTACAGTCTAATTAAGAGATGTGCTCACTGGTGACTGAAGATCTTAGGTGTAACTTGTTTCTAAGAATTTTACTTTCCTGTTAAATGAAAACTCTCTACAAAGTCAATGAACTCATTTGCCTTCACATTACTATTACAATGGACTGGAACACAGATATTCCAGGAATCAAGTTTAAAAGGAAATGTGGAAGGCAAAAAATGTTCGCTGCTTTCTAGCTGGCAGTTCCAATGGAATTATGAACTGCCATTTGTGATAACTATGGCATTTTGTGGGGAAAAAAAAAGATCCTTGATTTTCTGTACAGGCTAATATAGAAACATAGAATCATTAAGGTTGGAAAAGACCTCCAAGATCAGCAAGTCCAACCATCAACCCAACACCACCATGCCTACTAAACCATGTCTCAAAATGCCACATCTACACATTTTTGAAGACCTCCAGGGATGGCGACTCCACCACCTCTCTAGGCAGCCTGTTCCAATGCTTGACCACTCTTTCAGTGAAGAATATCCAATGGAAACCTCCCCTGGTGCAACGTGAGGTCATTTCCTCTTGTCCTATTGATTGTCACTTGTCAGAAGAGACTAACACCCACCCAGCTACAACCTCCTTTCAGGCAATAGATCTCCCTTCAGCCTCCTCTTCTCCAGACTAAACAACCCCAATTCCCTCAGTCGCTCCTCGTAAGACTTGTGCTCCAGACCCCTCACCAGCTTTGTTGACTTCTCTGGACACACTCTAGACACCTCAATATCTGTCCTGAACAGAGAGACCCAAAACTGAACACATTATTTGAGGTGTGGCCTCACCAGTGTGGAGTACAGGGGCATGATCACTTCCCTACTCCTGCTAGCCATACTATTCCTGATACAAGCCAGGATGCCATGGGCCTTCTTGGCCACCTGGGCACACTGCTGGCTCATGTTCAGCCAGCTGTCAACCAGTATCCCCAGGTCCTTTTCTGCCGGGCAGCTTTCCAGCCACTCTTCCCCAAGCCTGTAGCATTGTATGGGGCTGTTGTAGCCCCAGTGCGGGATCCATCACTTGGCCTTGTTGTACCTCATACAGTTGGCCTTGGCCCATTGATTGAGTCTGTCCAGATCCCTCTGCAGAGCCTTCCTACCTTCAAGCAGATCAACACTCCCACCCAGTTTGGTGTCATCTGCAAACTTACTGAGGGCGCACTCGACCCCCTCATCCAGATCATTGATAAAGATATTAAACAAGACTGGCACCAGAACTGAGCCCTGGGGAACACCACTTGTGACCGGATTTAACTCTGTTGACCAGAACTTTCTGGGCTCAGCCATCCAGCCAGTTTTTTACCCAGCAAAGTGTGTACCTGTCTAAGCCCTGAGCCACCAGCTTCTCTAGGAGAATGCTGTGGGAGACTGTGTCAAAGGCTTTACTAAACTCCGGGTAGACAACATCCACAGCCTTTCCCTCATGTACCAGGCGGGTCACCTGGTCATAGAAGGAAATCAGGTTGGTCAGGCAGGACCTGCCTTTCATGAATCCATGCTGGCTGGACCTGATGCCCTGGTTGTCCTGCACATGCCTGGTGAGCGCACGCATGATGAACCGCTCCATAACCCTCCCTGTTACTGAGGTCAGGCTGACAGGCCTGTAGTTCCCCAGATACTCCTTCTGGCCCTTCTTGTAGATGGGCGTCACAGTGGCAATCCTCCAGTCATCTGGGACCTCTCCTGTTAACCAAGACTGCTGATAAATGATGGGGAGTGGCTTGGCAAGCTTCTCCACCAGCTCCCTCAGTACTCTTGAGCGGATCCCATCCAGCCCCATAGACTTGTGACTGTCCAGGTGGCACAGCAGGTCATTAACTGCTTCCTCCTGGATTATGGGGAGTTTATTCTGCTCTCCATCCCTGTCTTCCAGCTCGGGGGGCTGAATACCCTCGGGATAACTGGTCTGACTGAAACTTCCCCTTTGAACCTGTCCTAGACCTTGCAGAAAAATACAAAGTACAAACTAATTTTCAGTTTTTATTTAAAGACTCTAGTCAACCAAGGTAAGGTGCTATATTTTGCAGTTTTCCCAGAAACACTACAGAACTTTTTTTTTTAACAAGCTGAAGTAGTACTATTATTTGATGTGAAGCTTTTCATAGAGGTTTCCAACCATAACCTAGTTGTTTATTCACTTTCTTCTTGTAATTATTCACTTTCCTCTCTGGAATACTTAAGAGTTTCAGTTTGATTTCCTAACTGTTCTTGTTGAAATACAACCGATGTATGTGAAAGGCAAAATGATCAAAAACATTTTCCTTGTGTCAGGAGTGAAAGGTGAGTTCAGTGGTGTGTTGTTGATGTTCTTGTTCTCCAAAAATATAGTCCACAGTCTCAGACTAAACTTCAGAAAGTTGGTTTAGTAATTAAATTTAACTCATACATCTAAATATATTCTTCCCTAAAACCTGTGCTAGACAGATTGCCATCATACCACCATGAAAGTGTGGGTCAGTTTTTAATATAACAGTACTTTCTATGTTAAAAATATTTAGCTGCGCTATATGCTTAAATTACAGCTACATACATAATAAAGCTATTCCTCCATCCCTGTCTTCCAGCTCGGGAGGCTGAATACCCTGGAGATAACTGGTCTGACTAATAAATACTGAGGTAAAGAAGACATTAAGTACCTCAGCCTTTTCCTCACCCTTGGTGGCAATGTTCCCCGCTGCATCCAACAGAGGATGGAGATTCTCCTTGGCTCTCTTTTTTTAACATATTTGTAAAATAATTTTTTGCTATCTCTTTACAACAGATTGAGTTCCAGTTGGGCTTTTGCCTTTCTAATTTTCTCTCTGCATGACCTAACGACATCCCTGTACTCTTCCTGGGTTGCTTGCCCCTTCTTCCAAAAGCAGTAAACTCTCCCTTTTTGCCCAAGTCCCAACAAAAGCTCTCTGTTCAGTCAGTCCTGTCAACTTCCCTGCTGGTTCATCTTATACCACATGGGGACAGCCTGCTTCTGTGGCTTTAAGACTTCCTTCTTGAAGAATGCCCAGCCTTCCTGGACCATTTTGCCCTTCAGGACTGCCTCCCAAGGAACTTTCTCAATCATTGTCCTGAACAGGCCAAAGTCTGCCCTCTGTAAGTCCAAGGTGGTGGTTTTGCTGATTCCCCTTCTTACTTTGCCAAGAATCGAGAACTCTATTATTTCATGGTTGCTAAGCCCAAGATGGCTTCTGACCACCATATCTCCCACCAGTCCTTCTCTGTTGTAAACAGCAGGTCAAATGAGGCACCTCCCCGGTAGGCTCACTTACCAGCTGTGTCAGGAAGTTATCTTCCACACACTGCAGGAACCTCCTAGACTCTTCTCTGCTGTGTTTTATTTCCAGCAGACGTCCAGTAAGTTGAAAATCCCCACGTGAACAAGGGCTAGAGATTGTGAGACTTCTACCAGCCACTTGTACAATGCTTCATCTACCTCTTCATCCTGGTTGGGTGGTCTATAACAGACTCTCAGCAGGATATTTGCCTTGTTGGCCTTCTCCCTCATCCTTACCCATAAGCACTCAACCTTATCAACACAATCACTGAGCTCTATACAATCGAAACTTTCCCTTATAGAGCCACCACACCACCTCTCCTTCCTTGCCTATCCCTTCTGAAAAGCTTATAGCCATCCATTGCACCACTCCAGTCATGAGAGTCATCCCACCATGTTTCTGTGATGGTGGCTAAGTCATAGCTATCTTGCTGCACAATGGCTTTCCAGCTCCTTCTGTTTCTTGCCCATGGTGTGTGCATTGGTGTAGATGCACTTGAGCCAGGCTATCAATTTCACCCCCAACATTGGTATACAACCTCTAGGCTCCTCTCTAGCGAGCCTGGTTATATCCCCTTCCCCTTTCAAACCTAGTTTAAAGCCCTCTCGGTGAGCCCCTCCAACTCATGAGCAAGAGTCCTTTTTGCCCTTTGATACAAGTGAACTCCATCTGTTGCCAGCAGGCTCGGTGCCATGTACACCTCACCATGATTAAAAACCCCAAAATTCCACCAATGGTACCAGCCTCTGAGCCACACGTTAATCACGTGAGCTTTCTTGTTACTTTCAGTATTCTGACAGGATTAAGGAAAACACTACCTGTGCTCCTGATCCTTCAATCGCCCCAGTGCCCTGAAGTCCCTTTTGGACGTCTCTCTGCAACCTCATCACTGCCAACCTGCATAACCAATAATGGGGGAGAATCAGAGAGGCCGTACCAGACCAGGAGTTTCCCAGTAATGCCTCTAATCCGGGCCCCAGGGAAGCAGCAGACTGCCCCGAGGGATAGGTCTGGTCGGCATATTGGGCCCTCTGTTTCCCTCAGAAAGGAATCGCCTACAACAATTACCCTCCTTTTATTCTCAACAGAGACAGTCATAATGCATGGGGCTGACTGACTCAGCCTTGGCAACCCCCTGGATGGATTTCACCTACATCCTCATTTGCCTGACGCTCAGGTTCCAGAGCTCCATATCTGTTGTACACAACAGGGGCAACTGAGAAGGTGAGGAGGGCAGGAGGGGATATGCCTGCTGCCCCAAGTAGGGACCTGTTTCCATTCCCCTCCCTCCTTCTCTTAGGTCCCCTCCTTCTGCTTGGTGGCAAGAGTGGTGGCAGATTGTCTGCTTCTTGTGGAGCCTCCATCTGCTGCCTTGGCCTCAGGGGTGGTGGGGTGTGGCTCCACCAATCTGTCTCCCTCTCACGCTCCCTGATCCTCCTTAACCTTTCCACTTCCTCTGTCAGCTCTGCCACCAGGCTGAGCAGATCATCCACCTGGTCTCACTGAGAAGAGCTGCTGTCTCTGCTGCCCTCCGGTATGAGTGACAGGCTCGGGCACTCCCTGCAGCCGGAGACCTGGGCAGCTGCATGTTTGTGTGGGAGCTCCGTCTGGGTCACCACATTCCTTCTGGCGATGCCTTTTGGGTGAGTGGGAGCCATAGCTGGGTCCTTGTGAGGGTGATGACCACTAGTGGAGTCACCCTTTAGAGACAGGAGGGGGCTGTGCCCTGCCAGTGCAAACTGCCATGCCAGGCCCTTCTGATGCACCAGGCCCTTTTTGCTCCCCTTCTGTTTGCTTGCACTCCCTGGGGGCTGCTTTTTTATGTGAGGGGGTTTGGCCGCCATCACTCTTGTCCCTGCCTACGCCAAGTCAGAGCCGCTGCTCGCCAGGGGCTCACTCTTTCCCTCTCTGGGGAGGGGGGGCTGGGGTACCCTCTCTCTCCCTGCGCTTTGCCTTCGCAGTTTTGCCACGGTTTTGCCACTTTAGGAAGGGTTCCCTGGGGCAATCCTTCGGTCAGACAGGGAAAGATGAAATGTGGTTCTCCCACTGCACTACTTGATTAAGGTTATTAATGAAGTAAACAATACACAAAAGATGCATAAAGCTTTTGTATATCGAAACATCCAGTTCTGATTCCTGTACAACAAGGACACATTGTACCCACACTACCTTCTGAAAAGGATGCTAATGGCATCAGTTATTGAAGTATCTGTCGTACCAGGAGAGACAGTGGGGGCTGTTTAGCTCAGACATGAGAAGCCTCAGGGGAACCTTATCCATGTGCATAAATACCTGATGGGGGGAGTGAAGAAGGGAGAAGCAGACTCTTCGCAGTGGTACCCAGTCACAGGACAAAAGGCAATGGGCAAAAGCTGAAATATGGGAAATTCCAGTTAAACATTATAAAAAGCTTTTGCGCTGTGAGGGTGGCCAAACACTGAAGCAGGTCGCTGAGAGAGGCTGTGGAGTCTCCATCCTTGAAGATGTTCAAAACCTGACTGGACACAGTCCTGAGCAAATGGCTCTGGCTGACCCTGGTCAGAGCAGGGCTGGACTGGACAAGCTCCAGAGGTGCCCACCAGCCTCAGCCATGCTGCAGTTCCCTTTGGTGATTCTGGAGGAGAAGTCTCATCATAACAATTTGCTAAAACTCAGCTGAGATTATCTGTGGTTAGAGTTGCATAAGAAAAATCTTTCACATTAAATTTTGAATTCTTATCGATGATATAAATGTTGCATGATGCCCCGCTCATTATATTTCTGTTCAGTGCTTGACATATATCTCACAGTTCCTGTTTTATATTTTAATTGGTAGCAATAAGAAAAGTGATTATTACCATAACATACTTACATACTTTACATACTCAAAAAGAAAATTATTTTAATTCAAAATCATGTTTGGTGTAAATTTAAAAACTTTTTTTTTATAAGAATGAAGGATTAATAGTGGCATGCTTCCTTTCCTAGGAACAGTGTAAGAATACAAGATAATTAGACTGAGAAATCAATACCTGTAAGAATTATTGGGAAAGATTCACTTGAAGTTTATAAAACTGTTACAAACTGTTATTTCATGAAAAAAGTATAGTTTTAAAATAAAACTGTGCAAGATGAGAAGAGGAAAAGAATGGGGCTTGTATTATAATTGGTAGTTTCCTCCTAAAAACCCATCCAGTTTAAAAACTCATTTATCAAGTGTGAATCATACACATATCTTATATACAAAAGGTCAGAATGGATTTTCATATTTTGAGGGCTTGTTTCCATAGCCAGATTAAAATTTAATTTATAAGAGAGGTTATATAGTTTTTGGCTACAGTTCCCATACAATATATTCATTTTAGATGCATTAGAAGAGTGTTACAGAGGGATATTTTAAGTTAATAGATTTAGCAGATAACAAAAATAAACTGCTGTTAGTTCATACCAGCATATAGAAAGTGCAGAGCCAGCCAAATACATTCTAAAAGGAAATTATAGCTTTATGCTCAGAATAGAAAAAAAAATTGATATGTTTGTCTTTTGGTGAAAGTGGAGTATTTTCAGTTCAGCCTGAAAGATTTGCTGAATCTTCTTTAACTTGCAAGACTGGGCTTCTCCTCTCCTCTCCTCTCCTCTCCTCTCCTCTCCTCTCCTCTCCTCTCCTCTCATCTCCTCTCCTCTCCTCTCCTCTCCCCCTCCTCTCCTCTCCTCTCCTCTCCTTGTAAAAATCCAGCACTATATCACTATTGTTTTAACTCCTTTATAAAAATTGTGAGAAGTTCTAATAAGCATATTTTTTCCAGCCTTAAATTATACACTTATTTTTGTAAGGGGATTTCTTATGATAGCAGTATCAGAAGAGGTTGCAAGTACAAAGAAGAATCCACTTTCAGATCACCTGGGAAATGTGATGGGCCCACAAAGGAGCTTAAGTTCATGGGAAGCCATAACTGCTGTTTGAAGTGCCAGTCTTAGAACTTCTAGTTAAGAAGAGGTTTCTACATCAGCTTTAGGTACACGTCATTGCAACTATTTTTCTTATACCACTCAAACGAGCCATGCAGGTCCCTGTCACATCATGCTGTCCAGACCCTGAAAAGTGCTGTCTGTTTTTATTATCTCTGGTCACTGACTTTAGACAGTTGCAAAGTATATGCTGTGTGCAAGTTACTTCTTTCCCTATGTTATAAATTTAATAAGGTAGAGCCTTCCAGAAGAGAAGGTGAGATTTGAATACTATAAATTATTTTGAACAGCTGTGGAAAAGCTCCTGTTAGACCTATGCACGACTGTGGAGTATTCTCATCTTCTCATTTTTTAGGCCATGTTCAAATGTACAGGGAATACAAAACTGCACTGAGCTCCTCAATTCTGGTGATCATCCATAGAGAAATGTTAATAAGGAAGAGATCCCCACACGTGGATGTGCAGTCACATACAGCTTTGATTGTTTCTCCATTTTCTTTGGTGCAACTTTTTGGTGTTTGGTGCTGGTCACTAAATGTAATGGCAGAAGCCACATGCATCATGACTGATCTTTTTGATGGGAGATGTGATCTCACATTTGAATTTACATTCTTGCTGCTGATCCTGTTGTCAACTGAGAATCCATCACCTTGCTTTGACTAATGTTTTCTTTAATTTTAGCTAATGTATGTCACAGCTTGCATATTGAGTTATATGTTGGCTTGCTCTTGTAAGAGCCAAAACTGCTGTTATCCTGTCAACACCAGGTTTCAGAAGGAATTCCTTTGGTGAGTCTGCCTTCAGTGCTGTGCCCCTCAAATTTGCAGTGCATCCCTGCAGAGGGTTGTCTTGCTGGTTCAATGTCTGTGTTTGAAGCAAGACTTTGATTTCAGTTGTTTTCCTAATGCCTTCCAGTTACTGAATTACTGTTTTCTTTAGGGAGTGCCTTGGGAAGCCATATGAAAAGACATATTTTTAATAAACTTATATACAAGGAGGGGAGGGGGGAGAGAGAGAGGCAGGGACCCTATACAGGTATCTAAACTATTTTTTTTGCCCTACAATACCTTTGAAGATACTTCAGAAAAAGACATTTACTGAACTATTATTCCATGCAATACTTTTAAAACTAAAACAATCAAGAAACAAACATTTTAGGAAAGGCAATATGATCTCCTTAAATAATATTACCATACATTTGGTATTGATTTATCCATATTGAGCAGAAATAGTATCATCGTTGTAAATGAGCATTTACAGTATATTTTGGACCTGTTCAAGAACTGCTAATGTGAGGAGGTACTGGGATGATCTGAATAATTTTCTTGAAACTTTACTACTCCTGAGTAACCTGACTATCTCATGTGAGTGCCAAGGCAGCCTTCATGCCAATCCACACCACACTATCAAGTTATTTTTCCCTCCCTCATCTAATCTGGTTTTCAGCACCTGTACCAAAGCCAAAGTGCCATGATGAGAGTCTTAAGGTTGGGGCAGGGGTGTGTGGGGGAAGGAAATTACTTAAACCTGAGAATATTTTGGCACAAAGGTGGTAAGATAGATCTTTGTCAGGAGCATACCAAAAACGTGGGTCATATAGAAGAGACTGAGACAAATTCTGCCCAGACAAATACCAACCAAACTGTGCTATAACCAGTAGATTTCTTTATGTAAGCGAGAGAAGGCTTTGGCTGAGCATTTATGCAATAGGGTAAATGTAAATACAGTCTGGTAGAGAACTCTATTTTGTAGACTAATCTGAATTACTGCTGGGAGTTAAACTATGTGTGTCCCTTTCTTATATTAAAGAAAATGAGTATGAGTAATATAATCTAATCACTTGCTGATATTTCATAGAGGTGGGAGTAGGAAGAGGCTTTAGGTTTCTTCAACTGTTTATTCTACTTTATTTTTCTTCTGAACATGATTCTCTCTTCTCAGGAAAACTGCTGTTTTGGATGCAGACTTACTGAAGTGCTTAAACCAAACTAAATCTGAGCCTTTTCCGGAAAGACTGGGAGGAGATGTAAAAATTGTTTAGAACTAAGATTAAAAAAATAAACGTGGTATCTCTGTACTGCTGCTTTCACTTGGGAGCTGAACTCAGGTCGGATGGGCCACAACTCCTGGAGGACCCAGCCAGGAAAAGTTCATTCTTCTGAGGCTGTCAAAGGAGCCACAGGCATTTTATAAGTCGCCTTGATGCCAAATTCATTGTTCTCACTCTATTGATCCATTAGGGCCAGATTTGGAAGGAACACCTAATACAGCAGGGAAGGAGGAGGGACTCTGGCCAGGCTCCTTCTTGTCCCAGAGTGGGGCCATGGAAACTGGATTGCTGCCTGCCAGTGGAGGGCTGGCATTTCTTAAAAGAAGGATTGTGAGATTAACTAAAACAGAACAAAACCAGTACCTGATGCATCTCTTTCAAATGCACAAGAAGAGTTAGGAGGTATGTGAGGATTCATCACATTTTCATGTGTTAGGGAATGGGTTCAGCTAGACCAACCTAATGAAATAGGTGTTAAAGCAGAAATCCATTTTAATGTTCAAAGGCACAGCATGGCCTGTAAGTATGAACCAATTTTGCACAGAAACAGCCTGTGAAATTGTAATATTAGCGTATTTTTCTGTTTACTGTTTTAGCCTGTTCGTAACTCATAGAAGAGTTAAATTAAGCTAAATTGTGTCCTTTGTCAATGTAAAGATCAAAAGCAGAATGTCTGCAAATAGCAGAAAATATTTACAACTATTTATGGCTGAAAAATCTCATGTGGCCAAGAAAGAGCACTTCTAAACTACCTTGTAAACTTTATTTTCACTTTAATTTATGCTACCCAAATGAATACAGGAGGATTGAAGAGAGACACACTGTGGCAGGATTTGACCTGTGCAATTGTCGTGGTTTAACCCGGCTGGCAACTAAGCACTACGCAGCCGCTTGCTCACTCCCCTCCCTCCCTCAGTGGGATGGGGGAGAGAATTGGAAAAGAAAAGTAAGACCCGTGGGTTGAGATAGAGACAGTGTAATAAGAGAAAATAATAATAATAATGGTAAGAAAATATACAGAATATATAAAACAAGCGATGCACAATGCAATTGTTCACCACCCGCTGACCGATGCCCAGCCCGTCCCGAGCCGCGATCACTTCCCCCGAGCCGCGATCACACTGCCCGAGACCGACCGACCAACACCCCCCCCGAGCATGAAGTTATGTGGTATGGAATAGCTCTTTGGACAGTTTGGGTTAGCTGTCCTAGCTGTGCTCCCTCCCAGCTTGTTATGCACCTGGCCGAGCAGGAGAAGCTCAAAAAGTCCTTGGGTAGTCTGAGCACTACTTGGCAACAACTAAAAACATCAGCGTGTTATCAACATTCTTCTGGTACTAAATCCAAAACACAGCACTATGCTAGCTACTATGAAGAAAATTAACTCTATCCCAGCTGAAACCAGGACAGCAATAATATTTATTTATGGTGAAATATCTTCTTTTTGAAATACCTTGGTGCATACACAGTGTTGAAATTTTTTCACACCTCCTCAATTTCTAATGCTGCTGACTATTATTATTTAGTTGTGGTAGCAATAACAAAAGGCTGACCTCTCCCTGGGCACCGAAAAAGTGCTGCATGGGCTCTCTCTCAAGGGACAAAGAAATGGTGAAAGGTGGAGGAGAGGGAATAGAGGTGTTAATTTTCTGTGATTGTCATTCCATTATAATTAATGTAATAAAGTAAACACACAGGTGTTAGCTGGATGTTTTGCAGAGGGAAGAATGTAAATTTTCACTCTTCCCTGCTTGTAGAAATGTCTCTAATGCAATGATTTATTTTTGTGCTTTTTCCTCATTTCTGAGCTGGACAAATTAAATTTAATTCCAGCTGAAATGATTTCTATAGATACAGAGCTCCTCTGATGTAAAGTTGTGCAATTAGAGGTTGAAGACACTTATCTAGACTATGGATAGATGAGTCAGTTCCGGATAGTGGGAGTGATTTATAAAACATTCTGGCTAACATCTATAACTAATGAACCATTAAAATGTTTAAGTGTAACAGTTCTTTCCCTGCTCTCCACTTGTTATCTTTTTAATGCCTTCCTATTCCTTAGCTAAATTAGTGAATTAGAAGAAAGTGCCATTCATTTGTACATTTTTATCAATGCAGAATGACACCATTTTACTTTGCTCATAAGCCTGAGTGTGGCTGAGTCACATTTAAATCTGTGTAGTGTCTCAGTAAAGATCATACTTATCAACTATTTTCACTGTTAACACAGACCATTAAATATGTTTTGGTGTTTTCAGCATTGTTTTCAAAGTCTGGTTAAGGAGTTTCCTTCTTCAGAAAGTAGCTTCATGCCTCTAAAGAAACAGAACACAATTCCTCCTGATCCCACCATGCTCCCTTTCTATCTTCTCCTCTGCCCACTTCTACAAAGAGGAATCTGCAGGCGTTTGGAGGAATGTTTCTTTGCATTTCTGCACTGAATCCCGTTCTGTCTGCTTCTGCAGATTATAGTGAGTAAATAATTAAATTTCAGAATATGTTAACATCCTATCTCTCATTGATCTCAGTATTTAAGGCAAACTTTTTAATGTTAGAGCACTAATTACTAATGCATCTGAGAATAAAACCTAAGACACCTAGGATTTAGTTTTAATTTTGAAATTAGAGTAGCTTTGTACTTCTACTTTAATTCAGAGTTCCTTTTTTGGCTGTAATTTATCAAAAGGAGGAACCATATTACTAGATCTTATTTGTAACTACAAAAGGCTTGATATCAGCAGCTCAGTGGAAACAGTTGGATGTGGAAGACTTCACACAAAAATGGGTTAAACCAAACAGAAACCTGCTTTAGCACCAAGTACTTATCTCTCAGCCTATGGCTGTGGAAGTGCCAACACTGCCAAAATAAAGAGAAGCACCTTAGTAGTAGGTATCAGGGAATACAGTCAGCTTTAAACTAAGCTGGAGTTGGTTTATCTACCATACAGGAAAAATGCTTAATACAGAAATAATGATGATTTCTTTTTATCCCTTCAGGTGGCTTTTCACTGTATGCAAATTAATTTTCACTCACAAAGAAGGTTGTTCAAGCTTACCTAGGTTCTTCAACATGAATCTTCATGTGAAGCAGTTGCAAAGTCAGTATAAATTCTTGGTAAATTTATGAGTTCTGTCTGTCCCATGAATAGCTTGTGACTAAGTTTGTTTTCCACACTTACCTTAAGAGTGCTCTTAACTCTGTGTCTTATTTTAATATATACTGTTGGCATATTGTTAAGATACAGCTTCTTAAAAGACACCTTATGATTGTGTTACCTTCTTTGCGTCTACATTTTTTTGTTTGTAGATATCTGTGGACCTTTTATTCCCTTCAGCTGAATTAACTATTGATCCCTGCTTTGGAGCTTATGCTGTCCAAGAGGGGCTTGTAATTTTATCCATAACGGGCAAAAGAGAATGAAGGAAGGGTTATGTTTCTCATTGTATATATATTAGGGGCTGGATGGAAGCACAAGTAAGTTCTACAACATGTAGAGTACTGCTCGTATCTGTAGATTCATACATATGGTACTATTCAAATCCGATTAATGATGAAGACTGTTCCAAATTTTATTGAATTCCTAAATGAGTTCTCCTCTATCTCTAGATGGTATTGAAATCTCTATCAGAACCAGACCAAGCTTCCCTTCTTTCCCAGATCTATCTCACTTCAGAAGATATAGCCAAGAATGCTTTCTTCCAGAATGAAAATGCGTTTGTCCTACTAGGATGGATTTCATTTTGTTTTAACTTAATTGTCCTATTCTACTTTGAGCTAAGTGTGCTTTTTCCTGATTCACTACTGGCAAACAATGACTCTTAATTTCATATGCTATTTAAACAACATTTATCTCTTTCATGCCTATATGTGGTGACCCACTATCATATACAGACCACCAAGCGGAATATATTCTTTGGAAGGACAGTTCGCAAAAGAAATCCCATTTGCCTGTGAAATGGTCTGTTTACAAGCTACAAAACTGTAAAATGAGACAGTGAGAACTATGTCTTTGGGGAGTCTGCTGTGTGCTGAACAGGCAATAAACAGAGCATCGGTATACTAAAATACATTCTAGGAGGTGCCTGTGTCCTGCCTGCTCTGCACAGACCGTGTCCTCCCATCTCAGAAAAGGCAGAAGAATTGGAGTAGGGTCAAAGGATGTCTGAAAGTGTGGAAGAGCTTCCATACACAGAACAGCTTTTGTAGACTAGGACTTGTGAAGCTGTAAAAGAGATGACTGAGGGGCTTTAGCTAAAGGCTGTAAAACTGTGAGAAGAAGAGAGCAGAAGTGATCGGCTTTTGTCTTTTCTAGTGCAGTGTCAAATGAAACTAGCAGTTAACAAGCTATAACTTAACAAAAGTGGGTCTTTTATATACCAAGTAGTCAAGCTATAGAACTACTCACCAAAAGATGCATGAAGAGTCCACTAGTGACTGTGAGCCACATATAGCAGATGAGATATACACTGAGTGGTATGGATGTTAATCCTAGCCTGTTATATTCTAGGTGGAGTGATACTGTTCCTGGGGGGATGTTTGCCTGGACCAGGAACTCAGTACATATTCAACATAATTGGCTGGCACTGGGAGCTTGGCTTACCTCGTTTCTGCCCACGTGCTGTCTGGCTTTGGTAGCACTATTCAGTTCCTCAGAACTCTGGATGTTAAAAAATAAAATCAACTCATTAAAAAATGTAAAAATTGAGATTTTTTTTTCATTCTGCCTCTACCAATTATCTCATTTGATGAAAATATTGCATGAAATGAAACTTCGTCATAAAGTGATTGTTTAATCTTGTATATCAGCAAGTAAATACTAATGTTACAGGAAATATGTCCAATTTTTAATCACAGTATTTCTTTTAATACTTTCATTTATCTTCTGGCACTGCTTTATCCAACATACGTCCGTGAGTTGCTCCTTCTGAGGGGTGTAAGAGAATCTGTCTCTCTGACTGACATGAGATCTTCATTCCTTGCTGGTGAGATAATCCCCTCCCTGGAAAGAAGTATGGGTTAAGGTGAAACTCATATTTTTTCTTGGTTTTCCTCAGGAATACTTGCTCCTTTACAAATGGGATATTTCCCTCAAGATCTTCCAGTTTAATTAAAGATAAGGATTTGCATATGCAGTGGTAAATGAAAACCATTGGAAAAGATTTTGAGTTTCATCACATTGATGTAAATTGACAATAGTAACTTTACTAAATAAAACTCTCCCAACTTTGTGAAAAATGTACCAATAACAGAAGAACACCTTTTGTCTCTGGATCTCAATTTCAAGTGTTGTAACAAACTATTGTCTAATTATAGCAAACAAGGCATGCTGTTAACCTTTTAATATCTCTGTAAGTAACTTCATTGGTATACTGAAACCAGTATTGTTGGTTGAAATTGTAGGTAAATGATTTTTTTGTCCATTAGAGGCTTTTCTAACCATTGCAGTGACAGGAAAATTATCAGATTCTCTATGGCACAAGATCTTTCAAAATATTTCAAGTTGTTTGATGAACTGACTTGACTATCCACAAGCAGCTATCACTGCTTATGAAAATGAGAGAAGAGGCAGAATTTTCTCTGTACAACTGAAATCTCCCTCAAAACAAAAATAATTTAAAAATCCTTCCTGAATGATGTTTTCTGATGAGCTTTACCAAGACCATTTTGGAATAATGGATGAAAAATTATGTGCTGGTATTTATAAATTTATGGCAACAATAAAATCATGTGTAACATCTACCTAGAGGTGAAATACTGTCATTGTCAGACAGTATTAATGCAATGCTATATATCTTATTTTAAACCTTGTCACTGATTTGTGTTACTCAGAGAGGCATGTGGTGAACAAGCTGTCAGTTTTGCTTTCTTCCTGCTTCAGGATCTTTGTTTCTCCCCATTGAAAGTTTGATTTGCTTGATGCCTGCCATACAGAAGCTAGAGACCATTACTAGGATGCTTGCAGCCAGCAGTTGTAATTGCCACACTGTGTGTACACAAGAGTATTTTACCACACTTTTTTAAAAGTATACTTACAATACAAGGTAGGATTTAATTAAAAATGAAGATGTGTCTAATTTTTATGTTTTCTGCACTATTTAACACAGTTAATTGGTGCTGTCAATAGCTCTAGTGGAGAGTAATGCTAATGCTTTGGACTCCAGCATTCTGAGCTCATTTTTAAGTTTTAGGGTGTTTTCCAGCTTGTAATGGTGTATTGCAAAGAAAAACAATACAATAAAAATAGATAGTTATTGTAGCCAGCATCAACAAGTACATTTCCAATTTTTCTGGACCTAAGAGTCTATTTAATTTTATCCTAGCCAAATGAATTGGTCCTTCATTCTACAAATTCTGAGATATGTAAAGAACTACATGAGAATGAGGTCATTGTGATAATGTACATTACCAGCAGAGCTGGCCTAATGTGAGAAAAGTCTGAGCATATGAAGAAAACCTAGGCCAAGTCCAGGACTGAAAGCCTGGGTGAGAAAACATTTTTGTTAGCAATACAAATATAGTCTCACTGTCTATTAGCTATTTCTCAATTGAAAAATCAGGTCAGTGTCTAATATTAGTGATAAAGGTACATCTTTAGCTGCTGTAAATCTGTTGGTAAGTCTAATTATTAAAACCAGATGAGGATTTAATCACATATCCTGTTCTCTTTAAATGCTCAGGAATTAAATTTCTGGTAATAATCATTACCTCTTGCACTTCAGAACTTGGGGTGAATTTAGTGCTCTGGAAAGCAAAGTAAAAGACAGCTCTGGCTCATATTTAGCGCTGGTGCAGGTGTCATGCAATCTTTATCTCAGTGTGTCTCCGACTCTGACTTGTATTGTCCTGATATTTAAAAATAAATGCTAGCAAATTAAAAGGTGAGTCTGAAATGTTGGCAATAACTAAAGATGAAGATGATACTATTGCATATTACAACACATTATTTAACACTTCTTTGGATGTCTGGTGAAGAGATAAGCTAAATGGTCTCTTCATTTCCAACTACAGATGAAATGCTTATTGCCCAAAGCAGTTCATAAGCTGAACTATCCCTTAGTGGATGTCTCTTAGCCATTGCTGACTCTTATACCCCCCCCCCCCAGTAGATCAACCCACTTGCTCCTAAGTGGTTCCTGTGATATTCAGGATTCCTTAGTAAAAATTGGTTGTTCTGAATTCTAAATAAGGTCTTACCAAATATCTGTTTCCAGAAAGAGCATACCAAAACATTAGTCAGTAAAACAACAGTCAGACTAGTATACTAATTTGGGAAAGACCTTGTCTTGTACTGTAAGTAACAGATTAAATCGGTTAATGTAAATGTATCATTTATACTTCAATGTGTTTATTATGTAACAGCCAACAGTGACAGCATGAGATCATGAACCATTAAAAATATGACTCTAAAATCTGGAACATGTTTACATAGCTGTAGCTGTGAATTCAGAATGAAAGCAATGTGGCAGCCTTAAGCTATGTAATATAATTTGTTAGCATCCTCTGAAATCCAGACAGGTAGCCCCACTGATGACCATAATGAGAATACAGGAGATTTACTTTCCTTGTCAAGGAGTTAGTCAGAGGTACTGGGGCAAGCAAGGGTTTCAGACATTGTAGACATAAACCTTTGCAAAAAAAATATATTTAGACATCACTCCCAGCTACTCAGGAAAGCCAAGAGGGTTAATGTGCTTTTTTGACTGCTACTAATGCAAATTTAATATGTTTTCTGATTACATATGTCTATAGGAATTTTGAGTATCTCCATCTCATGACATTATCAAGAAGCTGAATAAAGAAATGACTGCAAGAGCAGCTCCTTGTAGCCAGAATTAAAGACCAGACAGAAGCAGAGAGGTATTCTGCAGGTGAAAGTTAATTCCAAAAAATGTGAGTCACCTGTCTGGAAATGAGGGTAATGATTTGAAATATAAATCTAATTTTAGTTCTCTATGGTTGCACCTCAACCCTAGCAAAAGAATATCTGTTTGGTCTCCCAGTGAATTTTAATGCTCTGAGATTTTTTCTTACTACTTTAAACCAGTTCTTCCGAAGTATTTGTGTAGCATATGCACTCTTTAAAAAGACAAAAGAATTTTTAAAGAGATCTGTGTGTATTTGGAAACATCAAAAAATACAGATAGCTCTCTAAAAAAGACACACTAAAAGGGATAAGAAGTTAAATTTCCTTGTGAAAAACAAGGAAACTAGAAGAACAGAACTAACATTGTTTCTGTGGTCTTGGGAATGTCATTTCCCATTCCCTTACCAGAGAGCTTACTACCCTGCTTCCTTATGAAAATTAAAGAATTAGTCACCCTTAAAGCTAGTGCCATCCTGCTCCTTTGCCAGCCTTCACGGAGAGGCCAGGAAGGGTGGTCTCATCCCCCATGACCCAAAAGCCAGTTAGTTATTTCTTATCTCTAGGAAAGACGTGTGTTTCCTGCTGTCACAGGTTGTACCAAGGGGATTTGCTTTAGATCCTAGTGGCTGTTGCAGTCACCCAACCCTTATTCCGGTTGAGATCGAGGACGTTTCTGCCTTGGTACTGAGCCTTAAGGTCCCTGCAGCCTTACTTAATTCTGTGGTCCCAAAAAGTGATTTAGATTTGCTCTGAAGTTAAATCAGAATCGCATAATGAAAACTTAGGCAATCTGCTATCATTACAGCAAGGAACAACAATTTTTTTCTTAAAACAAACCAGATTTCTGGTAACAGTACACAAAGATAAAAAAAACCTTAAGAAAACAAGGCTCATCCAGATTTTATTGAAGTCATATAACAGCAGAAGAAGATGACTTTTTTTTTTTTTGCTTTCTTTTCTTCTCTCAGCTCTTCCCTGAAGCTGTCATTTGCTGGATCAGATACTTCAAGAGCAATAATAACTTGACCACTCAACTGAACTGTTTGGCCACTTGTATCTGCCCCATGTCACAGCTTCCATTTCAGGTGTGCCACCATGGTTGTCTAAATCCATGCTGTGATTATGGAAATAACTGGGTGTTGCCTTCTGGTTTTGTTTTAAATAAGGAGAAAGATGATTTTTAGTTATGTATTTGATAGAAACTTTTAATCCAGGGAAAACGCATGGGCTATTCTGTTGATACTTCTGAGAGAAATGTGCGTTGGCTTGATCCCAAAATGAGATTCTCATTTTTATTGGGTGCTTCTTTTCCTTTGGCTTCCTGGTGACATTTTACTAGTAATAAAAAATCAAGTGCTGCTTTTATTTTCAGTAGGACCAGGGTTTTACCTCAAATACAAATCACAGAGACAGAATACTAAGAAACCTTTGGAAGACATGGTTAGATCTGAAACTTCCTGATGGAGTATCAGAACCCCAAAGAGGGAAAAATTAATTTAAGAAAAAGAGAGAGCATTATTAGAATTTCAAGTATTTGTTACCTCTTGAAAATCAAGCCAATAATTTTGTCCATATATGTCACAGGCCTTTCATACACTAGAACAAGACTAAATACAGACAAGCACTTTAATTCAGAGCTGAATTGCTGCAATATTTTCAGTCCAAACTTGAAACACTTCAGTGTAGCAGAAGCAAAAATACTCTGAGCCTCTGAAAGCCAGGGGCCATTCCCTCAGATGAGGTGACAGTAATAAACCCAAGTCTGGCTTTCAACCCTGCCTCAAATAATGAGTAAAATCAAGCAATAGGTCACTTCAAATGCTTTCCAGAACTAAACAAGGGAGATATGTTGTAAATCTACAGCAAATGTAGACAATTTTACTGTTTTATTACCAATGACAGCTTATAAAATGGAATAGTATTGTTATAATAGTACTATATAATGGTTTATGGTTGAAAGATTAAAAGCAATATCTTTTCCCCTCATTTTTGACAGTAACACCTAATTCCATTAGGAACAGTTCTATGTGGCTATTTTTATCTTTGTTTATAACTGCAAAATCAGCTTTTTTTCCTTGACAACTAAGCCTTTTTGAACTTCATAACTAGAATAAAATGCTGTCGAGTGAATTTTAAGTATGTGCATGCAGTTAAATTCACATTCAGATTTTTTTTCTGGGAGAAATTTAATTTTCTCATTCTGATAGAGGTGCAAAATGAACAGTTACTTACAGAAATTTTTAAACTTTCAGATTTTTAAGAATGATTAAAGGATGTAAATATATAATGCCCTCATAATTTCAACAGGAAATCTCAAAGCCAGCCAATCATCTTCAGTTTAGGGGAAAAAAAAAAAAAAAAGACAGGGATACACCTCCTTCAAAAACTGTTGTCTTATGTCCCATCAGAACTACTTTGATACGAAAGTGTTTTGCTTTTAATCATCTGTTCAAATAAAGAAAGCTGTACTGCCCATAGGAACCAATTCCATGCAGATAACTGAAAACCTTATGTTTTTGCAGTTTGGATGAGATTTGTAGACGCCAATAGTTGAACTCCATGGGTTCTTAAGTATCTGTAATTGTGTGTTGTAAGGAACAATGAAAGCAATTCCTGATGGTTTTGCTGAAGAAAACTGAGCTTGGCTGTAATATAAGGTATTGTAAGTTACTTGGACATTTTACATAAAATATTGTGAAATATTTCAAGGTAAGAGAGGATATATAGTGCAGGTAACTTAAAGAAAATAACTTAAAATCTTGAACTCAAACTTTATTTGTGTCTTACCAGAAATATATGGCTCCATAGTTTGACAATGCCGGTGATGTGCAGATGGGTAAGAGGCTATCAAGCCCAGTAAGCAAAATATAAGTTTTGCTGCAGCTCTACTAGTGACATTTCACAGTCATTCACAAATTATCATCAAGGGCCACTAATTAAAAGGGGAAAACACTGGGAGACAAAACAGTAGACAAGTGGCTTAATTAAGAATGTGTCACATAAAAAAATACCAGTTTGAGGGATCACAATTTTTATATCATTTCAATACTGTTTCCCACTGATCACTCTATGAAACATCAATAAAATCAAAAGAAAAAAATTACTTACTACTAGTAAATATAATACTTAATGAGCTGTTAAAAATCAAAGTAAAACTGAAGCTATATAGGAAGATAGCATGTTCTTTCTTATCTTCATTATTGTAACCTTAGTTGTTTCATAGGACATTGGATAGTGTTCAAGTGTATTAACAATTAAATGTATTTTTATATCTTACTTAATGTTTTTACCTTTATGTTTTAACGGATAAAATGTAGGGAAAAGTCTGTTTGGATCCTGTTTTCTATGGTCTGTTTCTCAAGCATATTTTGACATTTTTAAAATTGCACTTCTTAGAAATTTTAAGATTGATCAATATGCACAGTTGGAACCAAAGACAAAAATAAAAATAAAATAACTCTCAGGATCTGAGTTAAAAAATCTTGTGGTAGTGGTCATGAAGAAGAAGTGTCTAAGATGATAATGTAGTACACACAAACTACTTCATACAAACAAAAATATTTGTCACAGCATTTAAAAACCAGCTTAATGTGATCTGAGAATACAGTTCCTTAGTCCAAGCTATTTTATTTGAGGATGCAATTTCTATCCAATGTTACAATTAAATAAATTTTTAAAATATGCAGGATTAATTAAAGAAATATTAAAATATTAAACTGTGCTTAAAACCAAGGTTTTAGCACAATTTTTTAATTAAGGTTTTATAAGGGTTTCTTCATTTAAAATTATTTGCCAACCAAAATGATTTTGGTCTTGTCCAGCTAAAAACAAATACTTAAGACAGAGTATGAAGTTTAGCCAGATAAAGCACAACCAAGAGAACATTAGGATGAAATAATTCTTCTTTTTAGAAAAAACAACCCTTCAGTTAGGATTTTGGCCCTAATCCTGTCCTCATTAAAACCAGTGGCAAATATCCCATAACTTTTAATATAAAAAAGACTAATGCCTTTATGATATTCTGGTAATACTGGAAAAGAAAGTAATCTCCTTGGAATCTCTCTGACTGATAAAAACGAAGGCACATGCACAGAACTTGTCTTAAGATGCTCAAAAACATTCCTGGTTCTCAGTGAAAAAAAAAAAAAAAAAAAGAGCATGTCTGGCATGGGTTGAAAGCTCAGTATTTCCCCTGCAGTGGAACCAGGACCCAGAGAAGGTGAGGGGTCTTGGGGATCTTTTTATCCTAGCGAGCTCAAACTAAACTGTCCAGTAACAACTACAGGCTTCATAAACGAAGAGTGAGTGACCGGGGTAGTGTCTCTCGTGTCCAATAGTAGAAAATTTCCTTATTTTTAACTGTTCTTCCCAAGTATCTTAAAATGTGGCAAGGGGGCTAAAAACCTAAGGAATTTAAAGCCAGAAGGATATAAACCAAAGGAGATGGCAGACTACTCTCTCTATTGCCTATTAAATAGGGATTAAAGCAAGTTCCTGGTGGAGCAAGCCCCTTTGGGCTGGGCTTTGGAGGAGCACTGGCAGGGTGTGAGTGTGGCTGGGCTCATGCCCTCCCTGCTCTCTGCTAACCTGACACAGACCAACCCTGGCCAGGAAGCCATCCAGTGGTGTCTGGTTGCTCTGTTTCCAATTTCTCAGTTGGAAAATTTGTGTTGGAATTAACGTCTCATTCATGCAAAATCTGGGTTTGCAGAGGTAAGCTGGGTCACACCTGGCTAATGCCCACCATGGGCGACCTGAGAGGCACCCACCTGCGCAGGACATGCACTTTGCCTCCCATGACACCCAATGGCAGCTGAAACAAATTGAATAATCTTTAACTTTACAAATAAAACAAATGAACACAAAGAGGAAGAAAGGAAACAGACCAGTGTTTTTTTGGTTTTGCCTTGGACCACGGACAATCTTAGCAAAAATCATATTGACTCATGTAAATTAAATGTAATATAAAGACATGTTTTTGAAATTGTTTCTTGTGAAGAGTAAGCAAGTATATTATTATCAATTTTGAGATGAATTTACATTTAAACTATGTCTTTAGGAAAAGGAAACATGTTTCCCACTCTTTTAAAGTGTTGATGAGTTATTGCTTTGATACAGATGAGAGAAAATCCCTTATAGTTTTGGATAAGTTGGGGATACTCTTGAAATTTGCTTTTATTATGCAGAAAAGCTTGTGAAAATATTTCAGTTTGACCATTTCTCCATGAAAATGACAGTGTGTCATACATACATACACTTGTAGCTGAAGTGGAGAATGTTATAAATGAGCTCTGACAATGTGACTTGAAAACTGAAATGTCCAGACATGAGTCTATACATGTTGTTTAATCCCTGAGTTTATAGCATTAGTCTTAGCTGGTAATAAAAAAGTTGTCTAATATCCTTCTTGACTGATCAAGTCCTTGTGGTAAACTACACAGATATGAAGTTATGCATAAGAACTTCTCAGAGTCATCATAAATCAAATACACTGTAATTGGTTGGGAAGTAGGTAACATGAGTTTTTTTACTACCACACTTAATTCTGGTTATGTTTAATTCAGAAGCTCTCCATTCCTAGAACAGGCTTAATAAAGGATGCTTAATAAATTACCTTGTGAACATTTGAAAGGAGCAATTTTATTTTGATTGTGGATAGGCAACCTAATGGAACAAATAGAAAAATAAATGGAAGGAGTTACTTTTATAAAAAAGCTGTATAATCACATGTGAAGAATATTTTTTAATTATTTAGCTGAAATAAATGTAATTCTAAAAGCCAAATGAGCTGTTTGCCAGACCTGGATGATGTTACATAGTCAACTTAAAAAGTACAGCTTTTATAAAGCTGTTGCTAGCAAAACTCTAAATAATTTAAACTGATGCATGTTTTGAAATAAAAACAAAATTATTTTAATTGTACATTATCCTTTTTTACCTTAATTTTGTTTTAGTGTTAGGAGACATTGAAAATACTTTTTGCTGTTATTTTGGTAATTTCTGGTTCATATTCACAGACATGAGACGTGGTGTTACACATAGGAAGTTGTTAGCATGAGCCACTGATATCAGAGTTTGGTAGTGACTCCCCAAAGTGCACTAATCCACTTTGATAACCACTGCTGTTCCAGCCATTCCTATTACATCAAATTCAAACTTGCTCGTGTGAGTAAAGTAAGCAGGTTTTAATTGTCCCATGGAAATTTCTTGGTGTCTGACAGAATTACTTCTGTACAGTAAAGTTTTCAGGGTAATGGTTTCAGCATGCCAGAGACTTCCAGTAAAGTCTGAGGAAAAGAGGCCACTGAAGTCAACAAGCCCTGAATTAGGGCCTTTGGATTTTGTTCCTCTTTTATCCCAAGGGTAAAATAACAGTACTTCAAAATAAATAAGTGGAAATAATATTTTAAATTAGAACAAAGGGTCAGGACAAATTATCTTTGATTCTCCTGTAATGAGTATATAAAGTTTGCCCAGAGCTCTAGTGCAGGAATAAAGATTAACAAACAAAAATTCTGCCCTGTTTGTCCTAAGATTCAAGCAAATGTATGCAGTCATTGTGATCTCCTCCATGTCGGCTCTTTTTGTCTCAATCTGTCTGTCCTGGTTTCGTCTGGGATAGAGTTAATTTTCTTCCTAGTAGCTGGCATAGTGCCGTGTTTAGGATTTAGTATGAGAAGAATGTTGATAACACACTGATGTTTTAGTTGTTGCTAAGCAGGGCTTACAGTGGTCAAGGACTTTTCAGCTTCCCCTGCTCTGCCAGGTGCACAAGAAGCTGGGAAGGGCAGAACAGCTGACCCCTACTGGCCAAAGGGCTATTCCATACCATATGATGTCATGCTCAATATATGAACCGGGGGGAGTTGGCCAAGGGGAGTTATCACTGCTTATGGACAGGCTGGGCATCAATTGGCGGGTGGTGAGTGGTTGCATCACTTGTTTTTCCTGGGTTTTGTTCTTTTTTTGTTTATTGTTGTTTTATTTTTCACTACAATTCATTATCATCATCATTATTATAGTATTTTATTTTCTTTCAATTATAAAACTGTTCTTATCTGAACCCATGAGTTTTCTTATTTTTGCTCTTCTGATTCTCTCCCTCACTCCACCACAGGAGGGGTGAGGTTGAGTGAGCAGCTGTATGGTACTTAGTTGCCAGCTGGGGGTAAACGATGACAACAGTGTAAAAATTTCTTGCTCTTATGACAGAAAATTTGTGTCTATGCAGGCAAAAGAGAGAAACAGGCATCAAAATGTTGATATTTAGAAATACCTTACATTTTCTTATTTCTGCTGCTGCCCAGCGAATGTTGCTATGGGCTTAAGAAAATACGTAGGGCCCTAAGGCTGAAGGAAATCAATTTGCCACAGTAAATTAGAGAAAAAAAATCTATCAATTTACCTGCATATTAGTCTACCTTCTCTCTTCTCCCAGAACATAACGATGTATAACTTGAGTTTGCAAACTGTGATAAGTGAAACGTCCTGCATGCAGAGCCATCCTGGACAGCAGATGGGAGCAGGTTCTCCTATCATCTCCTCTCAGCGTGGGAAGTGGCCTGTCTGTCTGTTTGTGGCAGGGACTGCCTTCTTCTGTGCCCAACTGCAACAAGCTTTCCTCTTCTCCAATCTCATCCTGGGGTTCTGGAGAGGAAGGATGTTTCTTCAGACTTCCCTCCCACAGCATTTTCCCTCAGCCTCTGGTAGATGAGGAAGCCCCTATGTCCATACCAACTTGGCATAAGCATTGCCAGGGGACATAGATGGATTGTGGATCTGAGATGCATGCGGAAGGGCAAATACCTTGGTCTGGGGAGGCTGGTGTATGAGACAGAGATCCACAAAATCAGGCCAGACTGTGGGCAGTGGGGACAGTATCTTGAGGGTTGGCACCTGGGCTTGGAAAGGGGTGTGTAGACTCAGGGGACACCTTGTGGTTCAAAGAGCAAGCTGTGAGCTTGTGCGTTAGTTACATATATTGAGGATGCTGGTAGGGTGGGCCTGGGGGAGGTGGCAACTTAAGTGGCAAACTGCATTTAACAGTGACCTTGTCTGCATAGAAATAGCTTGAGCCCATTCTCACAACCCACCCCTTCTCATGGATTTCCCACTTGGAAATTCTGCTTTTTCCTGCACAGCTCAAGGCCTGATAGAAGTACCTGCCATGCTGCTAGTAGCCTCAGATAGAAATATTTAATTTATATGGGCATCTTAAAACAATAGAAGACTTTTAAATTTAATGATTAATTGCAGCTTCATTGCATGAAAAGAATGCAGATGACTTGTCATGAACATGGGTCATTAGTACCTTAGCGGTCCCAATGACAGAATCAGTGGCTTCTGTAGCAAAAGGCCAAAAAAGTCATGACTTCCTATTCATACAGAATATTCCTGTAATTAATATGACAAGTTATTTGTGTTCAGAGAATGCTTAGAAATATAATTTTGAAATATTTATCTCAGAAAATCCCCATGAAAAGAGTTAATCTTAAACACTTTCAGCTATCTGCCTCGGAAGAGTCAGTCTTAGTTAACTTATAGAGACCCTGGGCTTCATACTGGCCAGTAATTGTCTGGTGTTTGTGTGTTTAACCAGAGTCTTGAGAAACCTTGGCTTGAATATTAAGATGGAAGAGAGAGAGGTCTGTGTATTTGTTAAGACATTAATTCTAAATGGAATTTCTATGTCTCTGATATCCTTTCTCCACTGCAGTGATGACTGAGCTCTGACCCCATAGAACTCTCTTGGTGAGTCTTAGATCAAGCACTCTAGAAGGGAAAATAAAAACCTAAATGCATGTATTTTGGCTAATTTGATTTTTTCTGTCCATGTCATTTTTTGTGTGAAATATTTGTGTCCAGATACAACTTCCCTCTGCTGGATGAATGTGCTTTTCAGTATTTTTGTATTATATGTACACATGTACTATGTATTACATTTGTCTATATAGTATTTATGTATATATATTTGTGTATCATTATTAATAATCTCTGTCAGTCACATGAAAATGGTTCCCCAATTCTGTTGTTTTCTGTGCAGCTTTTTGAAGAAAATGGCACCAGTCATCTTGCTGTCTGCAAATTTACCACGTGACTTTGATACCTCTGATTTCTTGTTCCCTAGGTAGTCCATGTTAACTAATAACCTATTTAACTTTAGTGATATATAATGTATGAGAAGAATTTGAATCAGAGCAGATCCAAATGAGTTCACTCTTCAGGCCTAGAGCTTCTGAGTCTCTGTCAGCACAGGGTTTTTTTTCCCCTCTGTTTGATATCTTTCCTGAAAACATTCCCTGTGGTTACAGGTTTTTTCCCCAGATGATCCTTCTCTTTAGAGTTCAGTTGTGTTCTCAATGGCAAATAAGAATGACAAGTTCCATGGCTGAACTTGTATTCTGACATATTTTTGCCTTCCTATAAATCCAGTACCTTTCTTCTGCCTTTTTGGATGATTCTGCCCCTTTCTTGGTAGTCCAACATAGGTATGTAAGAGCTTGGACTTCCTCAGCTCCATGCATCAAGGAACTCTGGCAATAATTGAGTACCAGACTCCATACAGATTAAGGATTCATCCTCTCTCTTTTTTTTTTTTTTTGATTTGAGATGGACTCTATTCTTCCATTAACAACAACATTGATTACTTACATCCAGTCACCTGAATGTGATGGAAGTCTCCCAAATGCCACCACCTTCAAACTATGTGAATGGGCTACAGAATTGCCTTTGAATGTCTGAGGTGGACCACTGATAATCTAGCCATAATTTAATAGCCATTTAGTAGTCAACTAGATGTATTTAACACAATGTTAGCACTGAGCTTCACAATACTCTTTAGACACATTTTTTCACAGAAGAATGTCACTTGGATTCACAAGTCCTTCTAAGAGTTCTTATCTCTATTTCTTCAATTCAAAGTACTGAAAGTAATTGCTTTAGTGAAGTTGTACATTATGTGCTATAGCTAGAAATGCAAAACCTCAAGCAGACTTAAGGTTGCAACAAGAAGTCTTAGTTTTGTCTTATGCTTTAGTGGACACATTTAAAGATGTGAGTATTTTAAAGATGTCAGAATTTCAGAAGATGAGTTCAGGATTCACAACATTAAAATGAATTGCATAAATAATGTCACTGTATACAACAGTTACAACTCTAACTCTTGGAAGGCTTAGAGTTACCAAGGATATATGTTATGAAATGTGGTGGTGATATAAAGATAATGCCCTCTATTTTGCAGTTCTTTGCTTTTGCATTTGGTGCTTTTCCAGAAATCAATATTACCCAATCTGGTTTGTAAATATGAGGATCTCAGCTTTAATTTGCAAAAAGAGCAGTTCTATGGTTTTGTCAAAAACTGTGAAAGCACGACCCAAGTCGTATCCAGAGTTTCAAAACAATGAAAATAAAATTTAAAATATTTCAGGTTGTTGGGGTTTTTTGTCTACTGAAGTCTGGGGACATGACTTACATTTAAATGCCAGCCTGGGCTTGCAGTACTATAGATGGACTAAGACAACGTGTGGTTTTGAGGCACACTGAAGGCTCTGTTGGGCAGAATTCTTACCAAGGTTTTTTCAATGTGTATAGTTTTCAGATGGCTGCAAATACCTTAGAAAACATGATATAGAAAGCTTACAAAGTAAAAAAAAAATAAGATGTTCTGCAGATGTGAATGGTGCTATAAAGATTGCTTTTCAGCAATTTAAAATTGAGTTTGTCAGTCATAGGGTGACAGAAGTTCCATTAGTCTTTAAGAAAATGATATTACTCTATTTAATATATCAGCATTTTTCCTTCATCTACAATGTAATTATAGGGCACTGAGAGCTCAGAAAACATGTATGTTAAAAAAAGTACTTATTTTGGCTAATAATGCATTAATTTGACAGGACATAGATTTTTTCCTGTTCCTTCGTTGCAGTGATCTGTCTTCCTTGGTGATTAAAAAAATGTAACTTCCTATTTTAGTGGTGCTGCGATGATTCTATTGTAACAGACCGAGTGTCAGGAGTAAATAGCTTTGGCCAATGTGGAAAATACATCACTTGCAAAGAATTCTAAGCAGAGGTGTTGATAAATACGTCACTATTTGGCCTTCTTTCCAAGACCTGTCCAGAGATTAAGTAGAATGTAGTTTGTGCTTTGTCACTTACACTACAGATGAGTTTGGCCTTTGAGTGTAACTCAATAACCTTAAAATACACAGTAGATAAACACTAAATACCAGGCTATCAACAATTTTATTCTTAAATGAATTACAAGATGACAGGATGCCAATATGATAATCAAGCCATCACTAAGGTAGTTATTTAATTTCCAAAGTAACAACTGGATGTATTTAAAAGCTATTATTGTCTCTTCTGTAATGTTTAGTCAATTTTTTAGGTCTCAGTTGAGTAATAGTGCTTCTTGCACCTCATCTCCTAGGTAGCTATTAGAAGTATACTACTTTTAATTGCCAGATGTTCCTGTCATCAGTCTGACCCTGCAAAAAAAATTTAAACCGAAAGCTGTCTCTCGTGATTTCTTCATTTTCCTGTGCAGTAGAAATGAGAGAGAGTGATGAGTGTTTTATGGGTCAGAACATATGAAGACTGTCAATTTATGACTACCACTTTCATTTGAAATTTGTAGCCTGTCCTGGAGCTATTGGGTATGTCTTTAGCATTTCCCAAAACTATGAATGGATAGGTCTAAATTCTGCTCCAGCTCAGACTCTGCAGAAAGGGCTCATGTTTTAGCACAGAAACCCAATCCCGGATACTTTGCTAGTTGCCAGAGCTCCTTACATTGTCAATAAGCGCAGTTGTACGGAACACCCGAGCTCGGAGCCCAACTCACTGCTCCTATTACAAGTCGTTCTGGACCTCCCATCATTGCATTAAAAACTTACACCAGTGAAGTTCTGTAGAAGTGGCTGAGGTCAAAATCTAGCCCAATCTTCTGTTTAGCTAAGTGTCAATGAGCTCAGGCAAAAAACAATCAGTGCTAAGCTGAACGTTCATTTTTCCCTCTCCCTCTTTTTCTCCCTACAATTTACTCTCCTTTCATATATGGGTAACTGCCATACATGTAAATATGCATCTATATTTGTATGTATGTATAAAGGGCTGTTTCCATGTTTCTGCTTATGAACAGTGTGTCTAGGTCCTTCAAAATCAGCAGAAAGCCTGTCTTTAACTATGGTATGTGTTTGGCCAGATCTCACCTGCTGTGTTCTAAATAAGGAAACGCTTCAATTTGAAGATCCTGATTCCATTTTATAGGAATGTGTGCAGCAAAGAAATGTATTGCTTTCTGGAGGGATTTTTGTGATGGTGTTATGAGATTTGCACCTATTTCTTGTCTAGTACTGAATAAATTGGCAGCTTTGGTTCGTTAAACCCTCTGGCAGTTCAGTTCTGCTTTCTCCTTACTCCAGACTGTAGGTCTCAGACATGTTAATATTCCACCCTAATTGGGGGTAGTTGCTTCAGTGTAAATTGCAGTTGATGGAGCTCTAACAGCCGAACACCTGGTCTTAGGTATTTTAGACAATAACTGTAAAAAATAACATTAATTGTTTAAAAGCATAAAATAGGTCTGAAAAAATATTCAGACGAGTTTTAAAGGGTGACTTAATTTGTGCCATAAATACTGGATTTTGGAGTCTAGTTGTAAGAAGTCCGCTTATCTCATGGAGTGGCATAGAGCAGGATTGGACGTTGCCCAGAAATTTGGCTAGCCTCCACAACTGTCAGAAATCTTGTGATGTTTTTAGAGGAATTTTCAAGAAAACAGATATTGCCTGCTTTTAGTTACACAGCTTTGCTCTTATCCGTACAGCTTAATGCACATGCATACAGATATTTCGATTTGGGAAATTTTCAGTGATAGAAAAGGCACTCCCATTGTAATGTATTACAAACCTCTAGACATAATATTAAGGTTAAGCATTCTACAGGCTATAACGATACACTGGACTCAAGAACAAAATAGAATCCAGTAATATGGATCTTAATATAGAAATTATAATCAAAAGGTATATGCAGTGATCAAAATAGTAAAATATCCATAATTTTTTATTCTTATTTTCTGGTACAACAACAAACAATAATGAAAATGTTTGTATTTCAGCATGTGACTTACAAGAATTCTCTTCAAAAGATAATAAAATTCTTTCAGGTAACATGTTTTAGTAGCCTCAGGCCTCAATATATGATTTTCTGTATTCTTAATTCTCGAATTATGTACAAGGTAAAGACATGATTTGCACAGTAATTTTACTGCAACATCCAAAACTTTTCCCTTTCTGGAAGAACAAAGTAATCTTAGGAAGTGTGTTTTTAGGTTAAAGATACTGTTCCTTGTTCATGAAATGAAAATGAGAAAAAAAGGTCGTAGGCCCACTGAGAAAATGCTTATAAGGGATGGAGCTCAAGACATTCGATGAGATCCATCACCGCTTCTCTGTACCCAAACTTAAGATAGATTTGATCCTGGTGAAATCTGCGTAATGGTTGCAGGTTGCTTCTTGTGACATTCCTGTAGCTAGGTATATGAAAAATATAGTCATATAGGCAATCTCTGAGCACATTTTCTGTCCCTACTGAATTAGAGGTCCGGAAGAATCAACTATAGACACCCCTTAGAGCAGGTATGAATAGCTGATGTGAAGACAAAGGGATGTTTTATATTCTGGCACTGCATGTTGTGCTGGTGGTTACGATTATTTGCATGCTCAAAGTCTTGAATATTTCTCAGACTGACAGTTTGAAATGTGAAGAGTTCCTTTTAAAAGTCTAGAACTGGCACCAACACTGAACATAAACATTTCAAAAATATTTATGTATCAATGTCAGTCCTTAAGAAATTGACAAATCATTTATCATCTCATTGCATGAGATTCTGTATTTGTGTGAGAGCACCCTGCTTCCATAAAACAGAGCAAACAGATCTCTTGGATTTTGTAGCAATGGGAAAAGAGTGACTTGAGAGGGTGTTCAAATAAGGCAGTGATGAGATACAGAGAATTAATATCTCAGGGAGCACAGTGGGCATGAGAGACATTTCAGGCTATATAAAAGAAAGTGGATATTCTATTGTATGTAGGATTTTATTCTTTTATTTCCTCACTGTAGGATTTATTTCCTATCTGATTATGCCTTCAGGGCACCTAACACATAATGCACAAACAAGAGAATGTGACATTTTTGAAGAAACAAATATAAAAAGTGCTCAAGACTGCAAAATTGGACACTTTGCTTGTCTCAGAAAGGAGACCTCCATGAAACCTGAAAAGCAGACTGTCAGCTTTCCTCACATCTACAGTCCTTCTTCCCAGATAAAGATATGCCTTTCCAGTATGTTAATCTTCAGTACAAAATTGGCTTCAGATCTGCTAAATTCTTACCGTCAACTAACATATTACTTTTCTTTTTATAGTGGCTACTGCCAGATCCACAACCTACTTTTTTTCTCCTGCAGATGTGCTGTTCTGGCTAGTTTCTGCAATGATTTGTATTTTTTTGGCACCTGCATATTCACAACTGTCAGTCTGGCCTTTTCTTAGGGCATGTGTTCTACAGTTGAATAATGTATTGGTGTAGATGTAGCTGACAATTACATTATTGCTTCCTTTGTAATTTTAAGTGCAATATTATCTGCCTTAGATTTTTATTCAAAAGATTCAAAACATATGATTGCAATTTTCAACCATGAAGTATTTTGAACATCTGCAGTTCAGGTTACCATCATCTCTTAGGATGATTTTGTACAGATAAAACACAGCTGAATACAGCTGATCATGTGATTTAATGTATATTATTTATATATTGCCATTACTGCTTTTGCAGCTATTTGATTTTAATCCTGCCTCCTAATCCTCAGTTTATCTGGCTTTTTTATTATTACTATTTGATGTTTTCCATGCATAACTACTTAACAAAGGATTTTCTTAAAAAAGAAAATCAAGTACTTTCAGTAAGTGTAAGAATGTTAACACAAGTATTGCTACATCTATGTAAAAAATAGGAAAGTGTAAGAAATACCTTTTCATACCCACATTTGTGTTTGCAAAGAAACATGGTTGTGCCATCTGCTACCAATGTCTATTACCAGCTAGTTGCAGCCTACACAATATACTAGACACAAATTAGACAGCTGAGGAAAAGGAATTAAAATAGATGTTTTCTTGCCCTCAATGTTCAGATGCTGATGAGACAGATGCAGTTGATAGCGCTGCTAGTGACCATTTTTGTGGATAAAGATGATTTTTGGCATTTGTGCTTTCTCTGACATTAACATTCATGCATTTGGGCATGCATCTCCATGCCACTGGGAGAGCTCACCCAGCCTGTGGCATGCCCTGCTCCTCAGGGGCAGGAGGGCAGCTCTCTCCTGGTGTCCTGTACCCCCTCTGCCAATACACAAAGCACCATGTCAGCAGGGGTTGAGTACAGTTCAACTGTACATGATAAGGAGGTGCTAAGCCATGTGATGGGAGATGTTTATATTGGTTATACAACTGCAGAGCCCTGTCCTTCCACCTCCCTCCCAGTCTTGTGGGTTAGTGGCTCTTTCCACACTCCTCTTAAGCAGCAGTCTCAGAATGAAGTCCTTTTACAGGTGGTTTAAACCCAATGAAATTAATAGAAGATGTCATTTCTGTACATTGAAACATGATGATATGTTCCAGGCTCACATTCTGAGATAGTACTTCATGGAAAAACTTCCATCATGTAATGATATTGTGTCCCTGTTTCTAGCATTACAAGTCACTGGATAACAGGCGTTTAAAACTGTAGTGATATTTGTGGTCATGAAACCAGCCACTACAGCAGGACAGATTTCTCCTAACCTTATGTCTCACACTAAGACAATTTTTAAGAGAAGCTTTCACACCTGAAAGCAAGGGAGGGATATAAATTGCCTATGGGAAATGGGTTAGTCAACATATTTTAAAGGAGAGGGCTGCAGCATGACATATAAAAAAAGCCCTGCATGTGTCTGTCACAGGAACTGTCATTCTCTCAGTTACAGTTATTTTCAGGGTTATACAAGTGTTGATCTTGAAAATACATTATGAGAGGTAAAAGTGTCAACAGCTTCTTGTGTTTGGTCCTAGACATCATATGGACTTGTGCTGGCTATTTCTTTACTCCGTCAAGTACTGATGTTTGCCTGTATCTAAATGCTCAGCAAGACACGAAGAGAGGTCAGACCCCAAAAGGGAACGGACCACGACTGTCAACTTCAGAAATATTCCTGCGGTGAATTTGGCTCTCCTTCCTTCTCACCGAAGCATGCTGCGTTTCTCTTTGTGATGCTTTAGCTGTTCATAGATACTAAGCAGCAAGACTCTCTGTATAATCTGAAATACAACAAAATGATTCAATAGTCCTTGAGATTGTTCACGCTGTAACTAGCACAACTTGTCACAGCCTTACCATGTATAGTTTTTTATCAGGATTTTTTTGTCATTAGTCTCCTTATTGGTCCAATTATCTGGAATCATCCTAATGTCCAAAGTTATGGTCAGGATTAAGGCTATAATGTGTTGAGTACTGTACAGGCACAGAATAATCTGTGTATCTGACTATTTACATGATTTTACCGCCTCTTTTTGAAGACAGAATTCCTGACCTGGAGCACTTCTTCTCTAAAAATAAATATAAAATACTAAGTAAACATAAAATCCTAGGTCTTGTAATGTCAAACATCTACATTTCAAGATCTTGAAACTGTAAAATTGTATTGTGTGTCTTCTTTAAAATACTGGGAGTCTATTTTACACACACAAGGTAATTGTATGTTTTTCCCTATCTACTTTGTTTCCATAACAAGGTTTTTTCTTCTTTTTTCTTTTTTTTTTTTTTAAATACTTCAGGTTTTGTAAGATCTTATTTTTATGTTCTCAACACAGCAACTATTGACTAAATATTAAAGGCCTATTTGCAGGATGTATGGCATATCCTCCTTTTCTACTAGGCCAAGGAGAGGTATTCAAAGAAATGACTGTACTAAGGATGGGGCTGTGATGGTGGCATGCTTGCTGCAGAGTGCTCTGTAAATCCTCTTAGGTGTTTGGTCAAGGTGGAAGATAAAAACACCTTGAAGTGAGCTTTACAGTGGCTGTCACCTCAAATTAAAATGGAGAGGTAGTATCTTGAAACTGTATAGTATTAGAAAAGGCCATGCTGCCACCAAAATATTGTGGTGTAGGACAGGAATTGATAGGGAATGTTGCAATCCAACATTTTGGTGTCGTGACTTGAAAAAGAAGCAGGACATTTCCTACATGCACAAACTTAAATCTGAAATTCCATTCTGTCACCTGTCTTTACGTGAAGTAGTGCTATAGGCCCTGATTCTCCAACTTTGAAAGCAGATCCCCATGCATCTGGAGGCACAGGTGGTTATTGCTGGAACTCCAGAGGGGTGGAGGCAGCTTTTTACACTGATCAGCTGAGGTTCAAAATGCTACTTGACAAGCAATGTCATCCGTTTCAGTGAGACTCTCAGGAGTGACTCAGCTGGAAATGCAGTATCAACTATTGATATTTCTTTAGAGCCACTTTATATTCTAAACCATTGGAACTTCAAGAGATCCTATTGACATAATTCCACCATGTTACTGAAAAATGGCGAGCTAAGTTACCGTGAAGCTCATTTATTTGCATTTTTTAAACAAATAATCTTTTATTTATCATTTAATTGAATTCTTTTTTTTTCTTTGTCTTACATATGTAGTTTTGATTTATTGCCTTTCCTCTTAAAAATAAAGAAGTATTTCCTTGATCACATTTAAGTCTCCATTTATCAATAAAATATAAATGTGTTCTTGACATTTTTATTTTATTTTTAGTGGGATATAGTTTATAGCTTTGAATTTATTCTTCTTTTTTTAACCTTCTTAATCAACATAGTTTCATAGTGAATTTCAGTGTCTTTGTTGTCATATAGCTTTTAATGTGTTTGATTTTTCACATTTGTTATCTGTTCAATTTATTTTTTTTAGTTTTCAAATGTTTTATAGGCACTACACCAATGCTGATACTGTATTTATGTTGGCTTAAAAGTTCCTTGTAATTTAAAATCCCACTGGTAAATCTCTGGGAGGAGACTGGCTTGGGCTTTCACATCCAAGAAATGTAATCCATACTGCCTTTCTGCAGGTTTACTATCTCAGTGATGTATGACATTTGACAGAACTTCTTTAAAGAGTCTCTGAGAAATTTCTTGGATTTGGATACATGATGTAATTCTATTTTTGGTTCACATGTTTGTCAGCATTTCTTTTTGCATTTTAGCCCCAGTAGCTAAGACATCTTACCTGAAGCCACCATCCATTGCTTAGTTTGGAATCAGTCCATAAGCAAGCTCAGGGTCACTTGAATGTTGTCCCAGACTCAGCCTGGGTTTTCCAAAAGTGCGAGTGAGCAAAGTGTACTGTTTAGAGAAAAAGACTGAAGCTGTGAATCTTTTATTTTCCCAGAATCCAGGAGCCTTGTAAAGTCTAGGATTCTCTAGCTGTTTTTTCTTTTGCTTGACACATTATAGTTTAACAACAAAAAGGGAGCTATTGATCATTGTTGTGCTTCTGGCTCACCTTGAGCCATTTTCCATTGAGTGGCCTGATATGCAAACACAAGCTGTTGAGCACTTGCAAATGTAAACTTCTTGTATGTTCGGTGTTACATCCAGTACACCACAGTGTATGCATATGGGTGAAATGCCTGAAACATATTGTTAGTCCGAAACTTTTGATTTTAAAATATTTTGAATATTTAATCTTCAGAAGTCTATGAGAAGAGCAGATGAGTGCTACCTCTGAAAAGCAGCCATTTAACAGATTTGAATAATTGACCTTTAGCAGACATTAAATCCTTAATTTTGGTAGAAGAAAATGATACAAATGAGATCTTGAATAGTTCCTTCTTTTCTTTTATGTATATTTACTTCTGTTTTCTCTGTTCACTCTTCTAGGATCTATTTTCTTACTTTTCTTTCAGAACAATAGAGTCAAGATTGTTGAGACTGCAAAAAGCTCCATAAATAACCCAAGCCATTAGATTAGGAAATGCATTTCTAGTTTAGGCTTTGCTTAAATACCAGAGATGATCTCTGCACTCTCTCACCTTTTTCTTCCTGATCTTTACCATTAATGGAAATTAAAGAAATTCTATCTTTTCTCTCTCTGTAAATAATTTTCCCAGCAATATGTGCTCGGTATACAAACCATTCAGAGTGTATCTCTTTCCCTTGTTTTGGAGATGTCTTAAATGATGTTGCAGCCCAGAATTAGCTCTTAGGATTGCTAAATAAATAATGTTGCCAGATACTGCTCCCAGGCACTGCAACTCCATCATCCATACCACTAAACTGCAGGAGTAGTCTCCAGCACAGTTACAGTCATGACCAACAACTGCCAGGCATAGTTTAGGCCTCAGCACAGGCCAGGAACTATTCTCAGTGGGCAGTTTGGATATGGCCAACCATGTTTTGAAGGGAAACAGAGTTCAGTATGGACAGGGGTTATTCCATGCCAGCTGGTCCAGAGTATGTTTACTGTGCAGAGACAAATGTGTTAGGAAAGTAGGAAGACATACTAGAGGTTGTTTCTAATTAAAAACAGGGTTTTTCTCAAGTTGCACATTTTATTCCTATTTTAGAGATATTAATATTTTGCAAATGCTTTTTTCTCTTCTCTGATATCTGACCTGTGGTCTATGCTCTGTTATCATGGAGCAATTGTCTGCAAGTAAACAAAGAGCACATATTCATACCTGCATGCCAGTTAATTGCAGGTGAGGTATTACAGCACTCACAGGACCAGAAATCTGTCTCATGTTTGAAGAAATAGTTAAACAAATGATGGGGAGAAAGACTGGAGGTATCCACCTTTCTGTAGATATAAAGTAGCCCAATAAAGCTGTGGTAATTAATAGCTGCACTTCCACCTCTTGCAGCTGTCTTTGTGACACAGAGTTGCCTTAGTCTTTGTGGAGTGTGGAGTATATATCACCACGTAATGCTACATGAGAACTGGTGCTATTTCACTATATATTTTTACTGTGACATTTTAAATAGGAACAGATTTGAGTCAGTATGTATTGCTCTTTAAAGAATGGCGCTAGTGATCTTCATTACTTTCTAAGAAACAAGCATTACCTGGATGATACTTTGGCCGGATGGCTGAATGGCTGAATAGTAGTAAAATCCTACTGATGATAGCACAGTATGTCAATATATCAAGGTTAAAATGGAACTTAATGAATTTTATACTTCAGTGTTTTATACTTAATATTTAGTATATATTAAACTTATATAAAATTATTAACTTTAATTATATAATATTGAATCTTCTATTTAGCAATTTTATATTGAAGACTGAAATTTGACAGAATCCTAAAGCTATTCCATTGCAGTTACAAAAGCACTGGCACCATAAAAACGTATATTCAAAGTTCAGCTCCCATGTAGTAACACACAACACTTACTTAGAACTAGTTGCGACTGCGGAATTATTAACAGCACCTTCATGAACCTGCAGGCTTCTCCTGGATCACTGCTGGCAAACTGGTTTATAACTGCAAGCTCTGATTGTAAAAAATCAAGGATGTTATATTACATTGTCTGGCATTACCCAGGGTTGTCACTGATCATGTCTCATATTGGAATATGATCGATGTAAAACTTCCATGAAGACAAAACTGGAAATGATCATGTCTGCTTCAGAAATACCTATAAAAATGGGGAGCAGCATCTTTATGTAGAAAGAAGCATTTGTGTTGTATAAGCCATGCAATACAGATTTTTGTCTGTGGCCCAGGACTCAACCTGAATTCTCACCCCAAATCTGCAATGGCTCTCAAGAAAGCAGAGAAACTGAGCCAGCCAGAGCAAATGGTATAGTCCTTCATGGACTGTGACATTACTGTTATTTATGTTATATGAACACTGAAAATGAAATATCTAGTTACTTGTCTTGATTTTATATCTTAACCTGATACCCAAATAGGAGATGAATATGAAGTTAATAACTTATTATTTCATGGAAATTAAAGGCAAAATTGAGACATTGCTCACAATATGGCATCAAGGAATTGCCAGAACAAGGCGTTAAGTAATGATTTTTAGTAATTTTACTTCAAAAGGATTCTGTTCAGGATCCAGAGTTAATTTCACTCTCAGGGTTGGAAAGCAGCTAAGCACCTAATAAAAAGTTTCTGTGGAACAGGCCAGGTTGCAGATAATTTCACCCTGTGATAGCACAAAATTCTGAAGCACTTATCTAACAACTAGAAACTAAAAGAGTTTTCAGGAGTGGTTGCATGTTATATCATATATTCTAAATTTTAATTTCTTATAATTAAATAATTTGACAATTGTCTAAAACCTGGGGAGGGGTCTGAAACACAAGTCTTACGAGGAGTGGCTGAGGGAACTGGGGTTGTTCAGCCTGGAGAAAAGCAGGCTGAGGGGAGACCTTATCTCCCTCTACAACTGCCTGACAGGAGGCTGTAGTGAGGTGGCTGTTGGTCTTTTCTCCGGACGATAGGACGAGTGCAAATGGCCTGAAGTTGCACTAGGGCAGTTTTAGGTTGGAAATTAGGAAAAAAATTTTCACTGAAATGGTTGTTAAGCATTGGAACAGGTGTGGTGGAGTCCCCATCCCTGGAGGTATTTAAAAGACAGGTAGATGAGTTGCTTAGGGACATGGTTTAGTGGTGGGATGGCAGGATTAGGTTAACGGTTGGACTTGATGATCTTAAAGGTCCTTTCCAACCTAAATGATTCTATGATTCTATGAATCCAAAATAATAATAAAAAATACTTAATTCAAGTGAAGGCACCATAATATGAATCAGTAATTTTATTGTCATGCAAACACAAAATGACAAAAATTAGTCTTCTTTTCCTAGATTTCAGATTTCCTGTTGTGTCTTATTTTTTCATCCATTATTTCATTCATTATTTCCTCAGTGGGAATGTCAGGGTGTTTGCTAATGTATCATACAGCCCCATTTCTTTTGATTCTTTCTCTAGTAATTTTTCCCAATATAACTTAGTCTGCACCTTCGTTCTTTCTCTTATGCCATATTAACTTTGTCCTTTTGAACTTTATAATCAAGCAATACATAACCTAGTATTTATTGAGATGTGCTAGCTCTGTTTGTACTTAACTTCAAGAGCCTGTACTCTTGATTCAATAATGGTCCAGCACAGATCCAAGGTTGCTACTGAGTTCTCCCATGACCCGAATCCTTCCCACGTCAGAAATGCTATTTTCTAATTCTGATTTACAAGAGATTCTTTTATATCCTGATAAATAGTAACTTGCATTCAATTATGTATATGTTTTGTTAATTCCACTCTGGACCAGTCAAAACATCTAGGACCCCAATAATACTACTACTTAAAAAAACTTGGTGCATAAAAATATGCACTGGGGAGTAAGAGTTGCCCTCTTACATACTGTAGAAGGGATGTAGGTGTAAACAATAACTGTGAGAATTTTTAAATAGGAAAGCGGTGGTTTGCAAAAGAGCCAAATACAATAAATGTTGAGGTACAAATGTCAAGGTACAAAATTTATGTAATGGAAAAAGGTATTTGGACGATATTATAGTTGAAGACCTTGTGGGAAAGACATAGATAGTTTTGTCCTCCAAACATCTGAGAGGAAATTCTGACAAATATTTCAGATGAAAGTTTTAAGATAGTCTGCAGTTATTCCCCAAAGTCTTATATAAGCCTTACTAGGTTAGGTAAAAAATTAAGACTTATTCAACTGTTGCCAGTTATCATCTTAGTATAATTGATTCAGTGTGGGAACCAAGCTCGTATCTCATCTTATCAATAGCTGAAGTAACTCCAAGCTGTTTGGCCTTTCAAGTATCTCAAACACACAATCATTTAACAGATCTTGCAACAGCTCTCCCTTTCTGCATAACCTTTTCATCCTTAGTAACAGAGATTACTGAAAAAAATGCCATTAATGGGAATGAATTTTTAAGGATGAAATTTAATTTTTAAAAAAAATTAAATTAATTTTTTGCAAAGGTAGATTCAGTGCTCTGTTGAAAGACGTAAGAAAACCTGTGTTGATACATTTTTGTTATTACAAATAATGTAATATTTCATTGTTCAAAAATTTTTACAATAATGAATATACAGAAGAGGTATCTGGTTACAAATATATGCATTTCTATTACACATGTAATAACTGAAAAATGCCATTTTTTATGTATGGGATAAAACTGACAGTAACAGTCATTTTATATATTTTTTCCTACTCTCATGATATGTGATCTAGATAATGAATACTATTTTAAAAGGAATTTGCATGTATCTTGTGAGATAACTCTGGAATAAGTTTATAAGTATTTTGGTTTTATGAAATCAGACATGGACTATACTTGATATTTTTTTCTGCTGTAAGATAGTCCACATCCATTTGTTTTTAGTATTTTATCCAGAGTAATTTCAGGATTTTATGTGAGAGAACATGAACTAGTAATAGTGCTTCTATCAATAAATCTTGTACAATGTGTTACTCTTAATTTTTTTTTTAATTTGCTTGTTTTGCTTAATTAATTTTTTTTTTATAACTCCCTCCTCTGTGCAAATCTAAGTGTTCTGTCCTCCCTTGTAGTTCACACATACAAATAGTTATGCAGAGAAATAACTATCTATTCTGGTTAACCTGCGTTTCAGATGACAACAATAGGATGGACTTCTGATATTCCATAAAAAAGTGATAAAACTCCTCCTGACTTCAGAAGTACTAAATGTTAGGTAATATGTAGTATTTCTGCATAAAACTATATTCAGAAAGTTGAAGATCTGTGTCATAGATGCCTGTCCTTCAATGTTGAAGGTGCTCAGAAAGTAGTTGGTGGTCAGAGACCTGAATTGCTCTTATTTAAATCAAGGAGTACCTTGATAACAGAAGTCTCGTAAGCATCACTTAATTTAATATAACATGGATCAGTGACAAGATGTTATGACTTTGTATTTTAATCTACAGTAGTTTCTGGAAACCAGACTTGCTCATTTCCAGCTGGGATCCAAGTGTTCAGGGCTCAGCCCTAGGATGTGTCACAAAATACCTCTGTTATATCAAGTGGTTCAGTCTTTCTACGGCTCAGTTCTCCACCAATAAATGTCATCAGTAAAGATATTTCCATCTATTTCCTGTGCTGCTTGTCAACTCTGGAAGTTTTTTTGGGAAAAACCTATCCCTCATTTTACTTAGGTACCTTGTCAAGAATAATGTAGCACAGTTGTAGACTGAGGCCTCTATACACTACTGTACTCCATAGCATTAACGATATGAATATTTTGTTAGCTTTCTTTTGGCATGCTATTCTTGCTAAGGTTTAAAAGCCAGTTATCACTCAGACCAACTGTGGTTCAAAGATCCTCACCCTAAAGTCCCACTGGCTAGCAGGAAGATAACTGTGGCCAAGAATAAAAAAAGAAGAAATAGGAAACTCTTAGCCTGTATCTTTAAAAAAAAACATTAAAGTATATTTTTTTTCCCAAAAAAGGGTCTCAATTCATTTTTAGTCTTCAGTTAAAAAAACATACATGTAAAAAGATGCATTCTCATCTCACAAAAAAACCACAAAGAGTGATTTTCACATAAGAGCAAAGGAATTCTGCACAGCAGTCCATGCATTAGTCTCCCAGGTTCTATGTACATAAAATTTCTGGAACAAAGCATATAGTAAAGCACAATGGTTGAAGTTTTCCACCTTGTGTAGCTGAATTGACTTCCATACAAGCATCAGGAAGTCTGCAAGTCAAATCCTGCTGATCTAAACACTGGACATCCTTCAAAGTTTTGGATACAATTTATAGAAGATAAGCAGTAAGGCACAAAACATGAGAGAGAAAGAAATGAACAGCTTTATGATAGAAATTTTGGATGCTTAAAAAAGTGTCTCCTAATCACCATCTTCAGACATAGTCATGTCAGCCCAGAGGATCAATGATTTTCATACAGAATTTTCTGTTTGCCAATGTATTTAATTCCCCATGTGTGGTTAAATTTGGAAATAGGGATCTAGTAATTGTTCATGCTTTGAATAAAGACATTACTGAGTAATAAAATCTTTATAAACATCACTTAACCACCCATAAAATAGACCAATGACATAATGTTATAATTTACATTTTAAATTAAAAAAATGACCAAAAAGTTGGTTTTTATTTAATGTAAGTTTAGCTTGGGTGGGCAGGTGGGGCCCAGTCTTGTTAAACCAAAAATACTATACCTTTGGGTTTACTCAATAGCAAGAAAAGTAGAGCAGAATATTAAAGGACTGATTGATGAAAGTAGTTGACATGAGCTCATGCAGTATAATAACTACTCATATCTTGGGAATGTGCCCCTCTGCAAAGGGATGCATGAAGGTATTCTATGAGTGAGGTTATAAACTGAGAGTGAAACTTGTGTATTGGCTTTGTACTGGCTTCCTGCACATGGGTGAACACTTAACAGACACATGTGGGCTAGGACCATTGCCCCTTAGTTCCAGGTTGCATTTAATGACTGGACGAAGCTACGTGATGCTGGAGAGCAATTTGCTTCTCAGTGGCTCAGTCACACTCTAGAGGTGCTCCTCTTGCTTCTCTTCCTCTTCTCTTCATCCAAACACAAGAGGTTCTTTCCTCTAACTTTTGTGCCCCAGATACTTAAGTTAAATGGAGTTAATACAAGGTGAGAGTGACTAAAATTCCTCTTCTGAATTTAAAAAAAGGAAATCACTTGCAACAATGTTTTTCTTTTAGTTTAGGTTAAACTATTTAACCATATAACGTTAAAGACAGTTTCTTATCACTTATAAACCAAATTACATGAGTAGGTCTTTTGTCAGCAAAATGGAAAAATGACCTTTTTTTTTTGGAGACCTTCTGTCATTGCAATTAGATGGAAGAAGATGTAGCCATCTGGCAAACAAATAACACTTTACCAAAGCTGAAAGCTTTGGAGCCTGTCAGATTACTTATTTCTAACAGATGGAAGCTAAAACTCCCTCCTGCCTCTTTTTTTTTTTTAGGAAAAAAAGTGAACAATAAGTGAAAGATTTGCTTCCCTAAGTCTCAGAAGATCACCTGAAATACTGACTGAACACAGATGCAAGTTAAAGTGCTCTTCACATTTTCAGAGTTTTGACTCTGAAAGAAAGGACACAGAATCTTCGGTTAAATGAAGAATTTCTCCAGCATCAAAAGATGTGTCAGAGAGTCTGCAAGACCTTCTTAAGAACTTAAATTTCCCATGTGTAGGGAGTTTTTAGTATCAAAACCAAATAAATGCTTTAGCATGGAAGGGATGGATCTATCCATCCTACACAACATAGATAGGTATGCAACATTTCCTTTGGAAGAAGATTTTAACATATTTAATTCCAGAAAAAAATAGAACTGATTTTTTTAAAGATATCTCACTGGAGCTTCATAAACTCTTCAGATGCTGAGCAGAAGGGCTGCAACAGAATAAGGCAGCTTGGGGAATCTTCACATCTTCAGCCTGCAAAGCTGTGGCAAAAGCCAAGATGTGACCTTGGAGCATTTGGGAACCCATCTCTAACCCTTCACAAGCTTTTTCGAAGTAGTCAGGTGAATATGTGCCACTAGACAGTTTGTGCTGCCCTAGTTTTCATAGCCCATTGGAACTGCTATATTCCTATTCCAATACATTTTTTTCTGACGTCTTCAGTTGGAAATGTAAGTAGAACTTAAAGTCAAGTACACTTCAGTCACCTCCTTCACAGTCAGAAAGACATCATCCCAGATTTTAATATTCTGAAATTAGGTACGTTTTCACTAATAAATTCTCTTACCTCCACATCTTTGTCTTTCTTTCCTGTTTTCTATATATGAAAAAAGTGCACAACATAAATCAATTCCTTGTTTATTTTAAATGAGAATTATCCATTATCAATTTAGTGTCAGGTAGAAAAAAAATCTTTTATGATCTAGCACACTCTAGCAGTTACAACGGCTGCATTTTTATGTTAGAATTCAGAGTCTTAAGGAGCAGAAGTTTATTGTGAAGTGCTGGCACAATCTTGACACTTTTTAAAAATACTTAATGCTAAATTCACTTAAGCCTTTGCATGACAGTAGCATCTGGAGAGCTTTTCTGTTTGTTAAGTAGCTAGGATGACTAGTTTTCCACTTCTGGAAAATGTTACTTTCAGGGAGGTAAAGGATTTACAATTAAGGAAAAAAAAGCCAAGAATTGCAGTATTATGAGCGTGACATCTCTGTCTGAGAGTCCTAATTGCCAGACACAGAAATGCTGGCTCACACACCACATCAAAACAAATGAGAAAATATCATTAAATGTAAGTTTGGAACCTTCATTTTCCTTTATAATGTTGTATATTTTACGAATCTGACAATGTGAGGGTGTCACGGAGTGTAAGCAGTACTTGCCAGAGTAGGAACAGGTGGCCTTAAATTCAACAGAAAAACAAGAATTCGGCTGTCTGACTAAATCTGTATGAATTTAACAAATGCTAAGGGAAAGAAGAAATAATTAAAAGGAAAATGCAATAAAAAAAATCTATCTGACAAATGTTTAGTGTCTGCCCCCAGACCAAGGCCCGCTAGGACATGCCCTCTGCAGACTGGGGCACTCAGCAGTAAGGTCCCTATCTGCTCTCTGGAATGTTTCTGTATTTTATCCAACAATTTCTTAATACCAAATTTGTAAAAAATCCAGGAAATCTTAAGCCAGCCATTTCTGAACAATATATTTTTTCATTACAACATATAGTGGCTAGCACTAGGCAAATGGGAAGATAAATGTCTGAAACTAAACCAATGCTCTGTGCTGCAGCAACATAGGATACTGCAAGCCAGGCAATCTGAGTGCTGTTGTACAAAGACCCCAAAGTAGCTATTTAGGAATATGAAAGCAAACCAAACAAAATAGTAGAAGGAAATGCTGAAGTTGTTTTTGAGGCATAGGATTTAAAAACTAATAATAAAGTGATAAGAGGAACGTAATAAGGTAAATTTCTCCACTGTCCTGAAAAAGACAGGTCCATCTGCTGCTGCAGTCATCCTCTGCCAGAGAATTGTAGAAGTCTTCACAGAAATAAAATCCTGAAATAAATCCTATCTTCCCCCACTCCAAAGTGGGAACAGTCTCCTAGGCCCTGATTCAGTTACTCAAGTTGTTATCTGTGTACAACTCACACGTAAGACATAGGAGCTAAGAAAAACTTTCATTTTCCTGAAGGAGAGGATGAAGATCACCTCAGATACCAAGAACACCTCAGATGGCATTCTGTACCTCTGCTTAGGCAACTAAACTGTGTCTTTACAGAGGGAAGCAAACCCAGATGAAGAACCTTGGGTACCTATGTGTAGGTAGGTAGCTGTGTATCTGCTGTGTAACTCATAATTATGGTCTATAGACATCTAGTCAATGGAGTCAACAGTGCTTAGAGAGGTACTCAGCTGATCAGCCAGTGGTTTCTGCTTCCAAGTGCCTTGACTTCCCCAGGATCTAACAACTCTTCTTGCTTAATCCCCACTGATCTCCAGAAGTCATCCATCTCCTAGAAATGTTTACATGTAAACACCTGAAGAGGACATCCCTCAGTCTTGTAAAGAATCTACCTTTATTTCCATACCCTACTTGTCTTTCATGCATAATTCAAAGACCTCTGGCTAGTGAGATCCTTAGCTGCTGTTCAACTCTACACTTACCAAGAGAGAATGAGGACAGTGGTGCCAGTTTTGAAGGCAAAAGGATTTGACTGTGCAATGATATAACTCTTTCATTGTACATATACTTATTATTGTACATATAGCTAAAGGGCCCTACTGCTTTTACATTTTAGACAGTGGATTAGGTGATGAGACTGCCTGTGATAGCAAAGGGCTGGTCCTCACCACCCAGCTAGTTTTATGGCCTAAATGCAATAAATGCTCACTAATCCCACCATGCTTCCCAGAATACAGCCAGGCACAATTTACAAATGTAGTCTTGAGTTTTATTATTTATTAATAAAGTCTGGTAAACGGGTTCATGTCCTTTTCATGGACAATGAATTTCAGAAGCTGAAACTGCCCTGAAAAATTCAAATTAGAGGTGTGACATAAATTATAAACGAGATCAGGACTGAACTGGGTAATTTGAATCACTTGCTTACAGACCAGTTAATAATTTTCACACACTTTTCATTGAAAACAACAATCTTGTGGCTACACAGGCGGGTTCAGTAATTCTGCTGTCATGAGTACAATTATAAAATAAACACAAGGGACTAAATGAGAGGGTGAGAGAATGAATTTGCCAGCTGGAAGCCTTAGAAAAATGATATTCCATGACCTCAGGAACCATTCAGTACAATTGAACCTTGTCTATCCTTGGCAATATATTCACAATAAATGTAATTGACTGTTCCTCTCTGAACTTTGGGATTATATGGAACTGATCTTGTCTATGAAGATTAGATGTTCGGCAATGTCTTTGCTTATGTGAGGTCTTTATTACCCTGTGGCTAGTGTGTAAGCTGCAGTATGGTTTAGAAATATTTTACATATTTTGTTACCAAGATTTGAGCTGGTATGGCTATTGTGGTGATAGTATCTCTCTCCCCCCTCTCGGTCTTTTTTTACCTTGTTCTTCCATCTGATTTCTTTATGCACATACTTTTCAATGTACATGGTTCTTTTGTGATTTTTTAAATCAATGGGTTTGTAAAATTCATATATTCTGATGTTTATTGCATGCTCTTTGCTATCAGTGACTTCACAAAGTACAGTCCATTCCCCCTGGAAAAAGGTTCTTTTTCAAGTTTTCTTTGGATTAAGACATTTTCAAAGCAGAAACTAAGTGACAGACAAAAGAAATAAGAAAATAAAATCTTTCTGCATATAACTCCCTTTCAACTATTGCAAAATATATATAAAATATTCCCTAAAACAATGCTGAAGATCAAGCCAACGGTGTCAGTTTTCCTTCAGGTATTGGATACCTCTCCATGAACAAGCAGAGCAAAGTAATAGCAATGGTTATGCATAAATAGGGAAATATTTCTGGAAATGCACACGCTACCTGCATTTGGGGAGGAGGAAGGGTAGATCAGTGTGAACCAGCACATAGTCCAGGGCCAACCCACCTGTGGCTGGAGCAGTTCTGTCTCTGTTTTGTCTGAAAGGAGTCCATTTCAGGTGCTCCAAGATCATTCTGTGACATGAACCAGAAAATACTATTAAGTGGGTGCAATCAGGAGATTATTTTCAAGAGTGCAATCATAAGGCAGATTTGCTTGGGGCATCCATGTACCTCTAGTCATAATTTGTTTTTTCTATGGTTCAGGGCACTACAATCCATGCACTGCGGTGGATCTGGCTGTAGTATGCAATGCCAAGTGGGTGTGCTTTTAAAATATACAAGCTATATGGAAACATCCATCTGGGTAAGAGAGCAAGACGACACAAATAGCTACTACAGCAGAGCTACCCGAGGAAGTTTCCTTTCATATGGGCCCTTCAACAAAATATAATTGATATAAACACACTGGAAAGAAAATACTAGTGTATAGTACCAAAATGCTCAAACTTGGATGTGTTTAAAAAAGTCCAATTTTTCAGCAATGCTGATCACTCCCAAATTCATTAACACTATTTGCAATTCCATATGTTTCACAAGTTTTACTTTTTGCATACAAATCTAAAAATAATTGTTCCCTAATACACATTCATCATATGATATATATATATATATTTATGAATATAAACCCTGGATTTTTTAGAAGAAGAGACAGTCTAAATCTAGCCTCCTACTTTTGTATTATAAATAGATATAAAACTCCATTTACATATTATCCAGGGGTTTCAATTAAATTCCTATCAAACTTTACATTTAGATGCAACTTTCATTTAAAGTTTAACTCAAGGGCTTAGCAGTATTTAAGAGACACCCATAAGAATTAGCAATAAGGTATGTTACATTAATTTTTGCTCAGTATGTTAAAGATGAACATTTGAATATTTATATAAGCAAATAAATTTGATATCCATAACTTGACTCCATACCCATGAACTTCCTTCATCCCACAAGAAGTGAAACAAATCTTAAAACATTTTACTTTGATACAAAACCCACTTCTTTTATTTTGGCTTCCCAAATAGTAAAAAGAATTTCAATACAGTAATTTGCTATCCAAGGAAGAAAGTACAGGAAGAGAGTGAAGCATGCCTCCCATGAAGCAAAATGGCGTAGAAACCACAGTCTGACTTAGGCCTGAGTTCATCCCACCAACTGAATGGCCTTAACTGAGTGTCCCAAGCAGGCATCACATAGTCCCATGGAATTTTATTTAACTGGTGAGAACACAGAATTCACCTCTAGAGACCAATTTAGATGGTGTGTGGGCTGCAAGTGCAAAGCAAAGGGGTTTGTGACTGATGGGTCTAAGGAAGTGAACTGCTCGTGCATCTGCACCAGCTGCAACTTTCCCAGGGCTGATGCTTTCCAGCTTAAGTAAATTGCATTGCTGTAACCAAAATGGGACATGCTGAAGGAATGAGTTATCATTGCTGGCGTTGAATCAGAGAAGACAGGATGCAATCCTGAAGCCAGTGGGACATAGTAGCAAGCATTTCTTGCAAACCCTGAAATATAAGAATATTATTACTGTCATAAATCATCTACAATATTTCTCAGCACTTTGTCAGCTGAGTATCTACAAAGTAGGTCACACAAATCCAAAGAAAACTTAGAATCAACTATCAAGCTGGTATCCTATTGATTTGTTTCTAAAACTTGATCCCAAGAGTTTACTGAATTTAAGATGTTTCTATCCATCTTTTATTTTTTGATTAAATAAAAGAATTTCCCAAGTTATTTTCAACTTCACCTGGATATAAAGTAAATAGTAAACTAATGCTAGGATGAATTACGGCCTTAATTTCAGAGCTAGAGATATCTACATAATATGTTAGTCTTGTAGAGCTTTCCTATTCTCTGATGCCCTACTATTAATAGAAATGTTAGCGCTCGGCCTCCTTTCAGGTGCCTAAATGGAGGCAGTAAGTCACATAGACCACTTGGCCTCCAATTGCTACTCCAGAACAATACAGGTCTCCTGTAGGGCTGTCTCTTGCTTACTAGTAACAGCTAGTTCAGCTGTCCTTAGGACATCAAATGGCACCAGGAGTCTTTGTGTAGGCCGCTGAATTGAGTATTTTCTGCTACAGTCATAGTGTGTCAAAGAGAGAAAATAAGAAATGTTTATCATTCTAGGAATCTTTTTCAATTGATCATCTCCTGAGAATTAGTCTTTTTTACTGAGGGTTAGTTTTTATATGGTAATGTGTCCTCTTGTAAGGCTAAGCAGCCTTTGAGAACCACAGCCTTGGTAAGGGTTCATTTTCTACACTACGTAACAGCAGGGGGAAAATTTCTTCTTTTTTATCAGAGGAGTAATAGTGACCTGATTTGCAAGACACTGAGGACTAGGACAGTCTTTGTGTGACATTTTTTAGAAATTGTCTTAAACTTACCAACATATGACTTCTTTAAAAATGGCAAACCATGAGGTGAACACTGCCCTAAGTAATCTGCATGCAGTTTTACATACCACAGCTATTGAAACATATTGGTATTGGGACTGAGTCCAGTTGTTTTCACATCCTTTAGAAGAATTTAAAGTCTTTAAGGAAATCTATTTTTCATGTTAGGCCAGATCCCAGATGTAAGCTGTCCTTTTACATTAGTGTAACTCCAGTGATGTCAATGGAACTGCTCCAACTCCCGCATCATGGTGATCCAGATCTCCCAGATGAGGTTCTTGGTGATTGTCTCTACATCCAGGTTCTTTCCAGCTACTGCACTGCATTTTTTCTAAATAATTCAGTTTTATTTTAGGGATTTTAAAATTAACGAATTTTTATAAATCTTACAAAGCCCATCAAAACTGGAAAGATTTCCAGAATGCTTGAACTTGCTGCTTAGTTGGTGTCAGTTCTTTGCTTGTGTTGAATTTAACATGGCAGGTGACATGCTGGTTCGTTATTTACTCCATTACAGCTTTATGTTGGAATGAAATCAGTACATGAAAAATCTGGAGATGATACTATAGTATAATATAATAAACATGATGATTATGTAATTTAATTAAAATATATGTGAACTTTTCTAGTGACACTTTAAATTATTTTTGTTATATTCTCTTAGCATTTTTGGTAAAGGTACAAATTGGTTCTTCTAAATTTATTCATATAACTTTGTCAATCTGTACTTGAGTGTCCAAAAATTATTTGGCTCTTGTGTCAGTTGAACATCTTGGTCCTAATGATGAGGGTATTCTCAAGACACTTCAACTGATGTCGGCCAACAGGCATGTAGGTCAGCCAGAAAGCTGTTTAAGGATGTACACAGAAAAAGCAACAACGGGGAAAAAATAAACATAAGAAACATCACGGGCCATATGCCTTCCAGTTAAAGGAAGATTCCCCTATGGGAAAAAAAAAAAGACTTTAAGTATAAAAATAATTATACTGTCCCTTTTGAGACCACTTCCATACCAACAAGTGTATCAAAGAGATGCTGGGACATTGGATTAAAAAGCTTGTCACCAACGTAGTGGTTGCTTCAACCAGTTCAAGCAATTATCCCGGTTTCTCCAGTGGCTCCATGGCAAGAAAGAGATAATTTAAAATGTTTTTACTTCTATCAGCCTGCCTACAACTCTCGCAGCTTCAGTGCTGAGAGAGGTTTAAAGGAAATGAAAACCAAAAGAGGCCTTCTTCAGTATGTTGGTTATTGTCTTGCCAAATCAGCCGTCTGTGTACAGAGCCAGTCTCTGTATCACTTGTGGCCTTTCCTTGGCTTCTGCTCAGAGAGCTTAGGAACTGTTTGTTGTTTAATAGAGCCCTCAGAGATTATTCTTGGAGAGAGTTATTTCTGTAAACCAGAATACATTGACTGAAAATTCTTTTAAAAAGCCTTGAAATAGGAGCAATTGGATGCGCTCTTCCCTTACTAAATACTTGCTGGGAAAAAGCAAACAAAATTTGAGGTCTACACCCCCAAATTTTTGTTTGTCATTCAGCAATTTACCACACTCAGGGACATTGCCTGCTGTCTATGCAAACACTTCTTGAGTGAATCAATGTTGTTATCACAATAAGAAGGTTACTCACTGTCTTGCAGAATCAGACCAATGATAGGGGGCAAATTTCTGTGTCACAAATAGTAGCACTGGCAACTTCACAAGGATTTGCATTTGAAACACTGCATGGGCATACATATAAACATGCATGTTTATAATTACTATGTATTTGTCTGGGGTCATGCATTAGAGTTTTTTCCTTTTTGTCTATGATGTAAGACAAAAATGTAAAGGAAGTAACTTAAAAAAACCGGCACGAACCCCCCTTTTTTGTTTGTTAATGCAGTGAAAAAAACCCAAAAACTAAAGTATATTGTATAGAATGTAAAATAATTTGTCTGAGCTGAAATTAAATGTGTTTAGTGATTTATCTTTGGAATGTAATTTTTAAATAACTGCCATTTTCAAAATGCAAATAAAAAACTGAAATGTTTTCCCAAATATGAATGTGAAGTTTTCTGAATTTTCTCCTTCTATGGCTGAATTTATTCTCAAGAATCAGCCCCAAATTAAAGAATCATTTGCATCTTTCCAACTGCATCTTTGTGACTGTTGTGGTTTAACCCCAGCTGGCAGTTAAGTACAACACAGCTGCTCGCTCACTCCCCTGTGGTGGGATGGGGGAGAGGACTGGGAGAGTAAAAGTGAAAAAAACCCTTGTGGGTTGAGATAAAGGCAGTTTAATAGGGAAAGCAAAAGCTGCACATGCAAGCAAAGCAAAGCAAGGAATTCATTCACCACTTCCCATGGGCAGGCAGGGGTTCAGCCATCTCCAGGAAAGCAGGGCTCCACCAGGCCTAATGGTTACTTGGGAAGACAGACACCATCACGCCAAACATCGCCCCCCACCTTCTTCTCCCCCCAGCTTTATATACGGTGGGATATTCCTTTGGGGTCAGCTGTCCTGGCTGTGCCCCCTCCCAGCTTCTTGTGCCCCCCCAGCCTCCTCACTGATGGGGTGGGGTGAAGAGCAGAAAAGGCCTTGACTCTGTGTAAGCACTGCTCAGCATTAAGGAAAACACTCCTGAGTTATCAACCTTGTCCCCAGCACAAATCCAAACCACAGCCCCATACCAGCTACCATAAAGAAAATTAACTCTATCCAGCCAATACCAGCACAATGATAAGCAACTTTGCACTGAAGAAAAATTAAATGCCAGCATTACTAATCTTCATCCATTAAATCAACAGCAGAGTTTTATGGCTTTCTGTCTTGCTCTTAAGGAATAAATGCTGCCAATCTATTAAGATTACATTAATACTTATGTCAATAATTTCATTATTGAATTCTTCCTAACACTTGGCACTCTAGTGAGCTGACAGCTAGAGAAAGAACCATATCTCCACATCTACAACAGGGCATAGCTGCAGAGCAGGCTCTGAATGAATGATCTAGGGTACTGAAACTAGCATAGTTGCATTCATTACTCTGTTATGCTCACCTCTGAGTGCCTGTGGTACTGCTTTGTGCATATAGAAATACTCTAGTGTCCAAAATAGAGATTTTCAAAAGCCTGGTCAATTGTTTCTTGCTTTAAAGATGCCAGCAGAATGCCTATGAGTGAAATATTGCAGTCTTGAGCCTTACCCTTTGTAGATTCATCCCTTTAAGTTGTCATGATAAGATTTCATAACGTTATGATAAGTTGCCATAATGAGTCCAGGGCAAGTGATGGGGACATACCCCAACAAGTAAAATGATCAGAGTTGATGTAAGGTATCAGACTGCTGGACAAGGGAGAGTTTTTGTGTTCTTGATTTTTTTCTCTTGCAAGAAAAATATATACACACAGAATAAAACATGACTTAGCAGAAGCACTGGTAACAGAATAAAAACTTCCAAGGTTGGTTAAAATTGGGAATCAGAACAGACTTTAGTAAATCAGCTTTGTCTGAACTCATAGAGTAGGAAATACAGTATTATTTAGATATAATTTTGTAAGTTTTTCTTTTGTAATTTTAGCAGAAATTAAATAATCACAGGAAAAAAATCAATATGTAGTATTTTTTTTTAGTGAGTTCGAAAACAGATACTCAGTGAATGTGTAGCCCATTGATCTTTAATTGAATAATGTTCCAGCAAGTTTGTTTAAACAATCAAATTTCACAATTTAAAAAGGAAATCCTCTAAGTATGGCTAAATGAGGTTGGATTTTCACATCTTATTTTCATTTTCAAACACTCATCTGAATATTGTCAAATATCTCCAAAACACACTTTAGTCACAGCCTTCTCTTGTGAATGTAAATCCAAGATATACTACAGTGTCTGACAGGACTTTTCAAGGGCGTTTGATTCTCAGCTTCATTTATAATGCTTAAAAATGATATTAACCAGCTTTATAATTCTGCATTTTTTTTTGCTGATCCATTCAATTTCATTTTCTAAAATATACTGCATGAAATATTAACTTTATTATTTTGACCCAGCCTGAATTTGTCCCGAGTCCTGGAAAATGTTCAGCTGAAGCTACCAGGACGCCCCAGAACAGTCTGGAAAAAGAAAACTTATTCCCCCATAAATGTCAGCAAAGGCATTTCAGAATAACAAAACAGACATGATTTAAGTATTCTGAGGTCTTATTTGTTCATATTGCTCAAAAGATTCCTCAGTTGCTCTTTCTATTTGTGAACAACTATCATGAAAATATACTGAAACCACTGGGAAAATAGGCATAAATGCCTTCAGAGGCCATGCAACAGATGAAGTGATGCTGGATCAAAGCAATATGAACATTTTCCCTCAATTTCTCACCATCTGAGACTCTTTCAGTTTCAAGGGGACTTAGGTCTTTTGGGCAGAGTGTTGACTTCTTGCCCTTACTGTTAGGCGACCCACAGGATGGGTCCTAATCCATTTTATTTACTAGTGTAGACATAGCCATAAAATCTAGGGTTTGATATCAGAGTAGTGGGGACTGGATCTCGCAGGAGCTGGGAAACCAAGCAGTGTGAAGGAACAAGGAACCTGAGTGCCCAAGGACACTGTGGCTGAAAGCCCAACAGATATTCTTTGGGAAGCAAAGAAACATGAAGCTAGTGAAGTTGCAGCCTGTGAGAGGAAAAGCAAGCTGGAGCAGTTACAGAGTGAGATACTCACTTATTCCTTCCTCTCTTTTTCTCCTTGACTCTTGTGGGCCCTTTGGGAAAGACAGAGAGTATGAAAGGTGGAAAGGAACCCATAATTTGATCTATGGGTTATTTGGCCAACAGCCCCTTTCCATACCCAAGCCTGAATCACTGAGAAGGCTGATATGGTAACTGCAGCTTGAGGTCTGCCATCAAAAGCCATCCATGAGCCCCCATGTCCTCATCTTTGCTACCTATCATGTGGTCTACATGGAGAAACTTTAACCAGAACATGGTAGTCCTCTTGGTGACAAATGGTGAATAAACACAATCCACTGCCAATATAATCATTCCCAGTTTTCTTACTTCATGGGCCCCGCCTCATTTCAGCACCAGCAGTTCCTCTTGCCTCACTGGCACAAGCAACCTCCTTGAGCCTTCTCAAGCTCATTTTCCTGTGGGCCTTTTAGGTGGGACTCCCAGAAGAGTTAAAACCAATGCCTTGTTCACATAGATGGCAACATAAACCCTGAATTAGACTATACCTCTGTGACTTCAGTGTAGTATAAATATATTCTGATGATTTATCTTGTATTTGCTTTTCCATTTCACATAAATAAAACAGAACATTTGCGAAGCACACTCTGTCAATGTTAATATAAAATCCAGATGTCCATTTTGTCAGCCTTATACTGCAGGTTTGAATATGACAATTTGCTGCTGATTGGTGAGTTATTTAAAGGAACAACATGCGTGTGAACGAGAGTGTATGCAGCATTGCATCTGCTGCAGCTAGTGCCCCAGGTACAAGATATGCACAGGTGAATGATTTCAAGTCTCAAGAATAAAGAATAACCAGCTGTTTGCATTGATATATCACAGCACTGTGAACATATCAGTTTAAAATATGCAAGCAGCAGGTCATACATGAATAGGCTACTGTTATTTATTCTTTAAACAGCCATGTGGGGATTTACTTTCATGTTCCACAAAGTACTGCTGCACTGAGATAAAGAAGCATAATCTTCCCAAACCTTGCCTCTTCTGCCAGCCATCTCCAGGCCTTGGAGCAACTCCTGTTGTTGTACATGTTTGCAACAGCATTAAAGTTTCACCAGGGTGGCATATAGCCTAAAGTAGACCATTCTAAGCAAGAGCAAATTTGCCCTAAGTCTCCTGTGCTGATATTAAGTTGTACATTTTGTGTGTAAATGATGTTACTAATTTTTCATGTAATGGTCCAGTTCTGATGACTTTTCCTTGGAGAGGCTAATGTTGTTGATGTTTCAAATGACATTTTTCCTGTAGGGTAGAAATGAAAGCTATTTACCATGCAGTTTCCAAATGATTCATTCTCAGGAATGAAGAGTTGCTCTCAAGGGTGCTGGCCGCACAGTAGCCACCAAGGCCAGTGCCAGTAAGTACGACTTCTCTACTGAATCAGAGGTGCCAACTATGGCAACTTAAAATTAACTTTACATGGCAGTTGTGTAAGATGGCTGCTCTGCCATGCCCTGTTCTTACCACAAATACATGACCTTCACACAGAGTGTGCTAAGCAAAATCTGGGTACTGCAGTCAAATATTCCTCCATTCCTATTTGGAAGCAATGCTGGAGCAACAGAGAAAATATTTATTCAGCAGTACACCATACGAGGAAAGCTGTGTAATTTCTTATATCTTAGGATACGTTGTTAACACTCTGCTAAATTCTGATCTTAGATATATGTGGAAAAAACTCATATTGCATCAACCGAGTTAGTCAAAACTAATTGGTAGAAATGACAGTAGGCTTTAGCACACGGATGTCGAGTAGATTTGCACATATATATCTGAAGAGAGGAATGAATTTGCAAATACAAGGCCAAATTTAAGGTTTCCCACTGATTTTTCTGGGCTTTGTTTCACACTGTAAAGTACATTCAGGGTACATTCATTAGCAACGACTGCATAAGGTAGAATACATCCACTGCTGTAACAAGCTTTTTCAAACATAGTTAACAATTTTTTGCTTTTGTCACATAAAAAGTTTTGCTGAAAGAACTTTGCCAAAGTGCTATGTAGCTCCAAAGCTATATCCACTCCAGTTGAGCCAATACTGTTGCCCTGGATTTATGTCAGTGATAGTGAGTGCAGATTATACCTTAAAAAGGCTACTTACATTGGTAAAAGGAGAAGGATTTTACTCTTTTCTTTAGAAATAGAACTGAAACTTTGCTTTTATAAAGTAAGTAACTTTCTGTAAAAGTGTTCTAGTAATTTTCTATAGAGGTATTCCAGAATCCATCTAAAATAACTTACAAAAACTAAATATAAATTTTATTTCTAATAAAATTAGAAATATTTGTAATAGATTTTTTCCCTGGCTTTGCAATTTTGTATTTAAATTTCTGATTAACAGCATTTGAAAAAATCTGGTCTATGACTGGATTTGTAAATTTTTTAGTGCATATACGTGGGTGGGAGACAGCTCATATTAGAGAAGCGTAGAGCTTACCTTGTTATTTAATCAGCTCATTGTTCAGCAGTAGTCAGAAAAGCAAATCAAATGTTGGAAAGGAACAGAAAAGGAAACAGGAATTAAAAACTCTTTACCACTGTACAATGCTATGGGGCTCTTACATATTGAATTCTGACTGCATTTATGTTGCCTCCATTGCAAAGCTCAAGCAGCAGAGGAAAGAGGAGGAGGAGATCAAGAAAAGGAGGCAAGAAGAAAGATTAAAGGTTTGGAAGAGTGTCTATACAATGAATGAAGAAGGAACTTCTACTACAAAGCAAGAGATAAAGGAAGAAACATATAGTCCATTAAAATAATTAGTGGTGTAGAGCAGGGAATGATTGTTCCCTGTCTCTCATGCACAAGATGATGTTAAAATAAGAATATCTTTAGCCTGGAACTCTGGAAATATTAAAAGTTCAAATACTTTAAAATACATGATTGGACAAAATATTGGGACAAAATCTATAGTCATTCAATAAAGGATATTACTTCTGAATGAAGAAGTTCCTGAACAATATTCATGAAAATCATCCCGACATTCTGGGCCTGTTTTTATCCTTTGTCTTAAGACTTCAACTGCTATATAGCATTCCTTCTATAGAAAAAGAGAATATAGGGAGGAGTTTGGTTTGACCTGATACAAGCTTTCCTGTGCATTCATTTGGAAACTGCCACCCAGCTGAAGTCATGGCCTGTAAATAACAACTGTCCAGAGGAGGGAGAAGGGCTGTAGTCTTCACAGGAAATGACACAAGCTGCTAGACCACCATTGCGGTGTCAGTTTTGTTTAAAATGAAAAGTTAAAAGCACAAAACAAAGACAAGAATAAAGTAACACAGAATGTTTGGTAAGATAGACTTAGGAATCTTTATTTAAAAGGTGGTATTTTAAAAGGATAAAACTTTATCATGTTACTCCTCATTTTTCAGTCTCTGCAACAGGATTAAACAGTACATGTGGGATTATTACATGGTTGATTTTGCTCATAATTCACCAAGCAATAAAGCTTATGTCCCAAGTTTGCAATGCTTGCTGATCTCGGGAAAGATTACTTGTTGTACGGACTGTCTGTGCAATGTTTTGTCGATGTGGTTGAACACCCCCTTCTGTGCTGAGAGCACACAAACCATGAGCAAGGTACCACCCACAGCTGCTCATAAATGCCTTTTAATAAACCCTGTGGATTGGAGGTCTGTGATTCTGTGCTCAGTGTGCTGAATAGGACAGCTGCCATCAATTCAATGGAAATTCATGTGGGATTTAAATCATTGTGGACTTCCAGCTCTTAGTTTCTTTTTTTCAGCAGAGGCTGTAGGTCTCTGTCCCTTGCTGGCATGACCTTCAGAAGCCTGGAGGCTGTTTCACCTCCAGCAGGACTGCTTGAAATACTGCTGTGCATCATCTGGGGCAATGCATGAGTGATGCATCTACCCGAAACAGAACAGCTGCCCAACCTGTCAGGTTTGACCCTTTTTAATATGTGATTATCTACGCACCTCAGAAAATACCTTTGAGAATCATTAGTTGAGATACATTTGCAAAAAAAACCATTACACAGTTTTGCCAGCTATCATGATTAAAAGTGCCACACAGGAGAAGTATGATTCTGAGACACTGAAGAACTAATGCATTTACATTTTATTGATATGTTACTTCCTAAGTTTTCCAAGTATAGTTGAATCAGTCCTTTCAGATTCTAGTGTAAGAATGCTAGTGTCAACATGATAGCCTATTAGCCAAAATTGTTCTCTCAATTTTGATTAAGAAATAGTGGTTAGTGAAATTCTCTCTCATCCCTTCACTGCTTATAAACTCAGTATAAAATCAGCCTTTTGACTCCAATTAGAGGTTTGAGATTTCTTGGGAACAGATGACATATTTATAACTCAATATGTTTGTCTCATCCATCTGTTCTCTGTTGGCAGGTTGTAAATTATTAGGACGCATACTGCCTTGTCTATATCCTTGTATGCGCAGAAGGGAACAGGGTGGGGAGGGTTTCCTGCTCTAATTGGTATTTAGGTTCTTCCGTTGTGTGAAAACTATAGAATAATAATCCATGGATGACTTTTTGGTCTTCTCTAAACACATTTATTTCTGTCCTCACTGAGGGTCGCCTCATCAATGGAGAGTCATAGGAAAAAGAAACAAGCACTTCTGCAGACTGGAACAACGTCAGACATAAGGTATCAGATTCTCTGAAAACTGGCAGGTTCCAAAACCAGCCGGTTGTAAAAGTGAGGGAAAGCACAGAACCTGATTGGTCCTGAAATGCATTTAGTGACAGTGACATCCTCAGCAATTGATTTAGTGGGAAAATAATTTGTTAAGCTTGTACAGATAATTCCAATCACAAACTCGGTCCTTATAGCAATAGCCATCAAGCCAAAACATTTATCTTTTTTTATCAGATCAGAATTTGTTTCAGTGTAACGTATGTCCCTTTTAACTGCTGTAGTTTATGTGAACCCACTGCTGGAATCAATTTTCTCTGAGAATTCTCCATTTATCAAATTTCTTTTACAAACTATAGTTATGTGGCTGGCTTTGGTGGTGTGGACACTCTGAAGTTTAAAAGCAAACTTGAGGGAATAGCAAAGGTGTAGAATGATTGTGCTGTAAATGCTGCTCTAACTGCGAAGTCTGAGAAAGCCAAAATCGCAATGCAGCTTCTATGGAAATCAAACAAAAAATTAAATAATGCACTAAGCACCCTAGGAAAGATTATTAAGGAGTCAAGGGCTGATATTGTTGACAAGGCATCAAGCCAAACAATATTTGTCCAAAGCTGATAAGGAAAGAAGGGTTAGAAATTTGAGAAGTTTAAGCTGATATTTTTACGATTTTGCTTAGTACAAGCAAGATCTCCAAGGACTGGGCCATGGTTAGCATAACCCCATTATTAAAAAGTGGTCTAGGGATTTACTTAGAAATTATATATCAATGCATTTAGCCTCATATGGGACAAAAGTGTTTCATGAGATCAAATAAAGATACCCTTGGAAAAATCGACAGCCTGAGAACTGCCACATGTTCTCAGGAAGTGGAGATCATGCTTGAGCTGGTTGGAATTCCTGGTGGATATTATTACTGCAGAGGTGTGGGGTGATTTGCTAGAGTAGCAAACAAACCCCACAGAATTTGCACTGTGGTTATTCAGATATTTTGATGATAAAAACATCCTAGAACTTTAAACTGATGTGGATGAATGTTCTTTGCTTCAAGGATGAGCAAAATTGGTTAAGTAAATGGAAGATGTTTCTTAAACTCTTTTGGATTAACATTTTTAAGCCATTATCAGGCTTAAAACTTGCATTTAGGATTCCTGGGATACTGTAGGACTGGACACAATGAACAAAATAATAAAAGCACTTGTGAATACTTGCTATTAAGACCAAGAGGAGTGCAAGAGAAACATGAGGCAAAAAGTACTTTAAAACATTTTAGGGTTTCTCTAAACTGTATTCTGCCACCTGGAAGAGCCAACAGCAGCAGAGGATGGTGTAGTTCACTACAGTAAAATGGAACTTTAATTTGGTTTGTTTAGTTTTTGAACATGAGCGATGTTTAGTACAAGTTTAGCAATGCTTTGCAATGCTCTTGTGTAAGTGTGTTTAAGGCTAGAATCACTTCAAGATAAATGGTTTTGTTTTTCATTTAGTGAACCAAACCACAGCTGACCTACAGGGATCAACTGATTTCTTTTTGGTTGCCACTGGTGAAACATATTCAGGTAACTTTTCTTGGAAAACCAGGATATTAGATGAGCACACAGAGAGGAACCAGCTTCAGAGAATACTGAAATTAGGGCTCCAAGAAGAACTTCTTCAGGAACTGTAAACTTTGCCACTTGGATGACTGTTAAGATTTCATTATCACTGCAAAATTCCCAATTGCATGGATTAGACAGAAGAGTTAGCAAAATGAACAACTGTCAAATGAAAGCTTTCCAACAGACCTTAAGGAAAGAGCTTTAACCATCAAATCCGATTAAGAGTAAATTATTTTATGAGTGACATGGGATTAAAATAAATCAAATAGCTGGATTCTCAAAATAAATACATCCCAAGTTATTCTCTAAAGTTCAAGAAGTCTTTATGTATTAAAACTAGCGATTGTTAGTGTAGGAGTGACAAATGCATGTAATGGGAAGATTTTAACCTGTACATCCTAAATAATTTCGAGTTTGGAATAAAAAAAAAAAAATACAAAAAGGCGGTCTACAAATAGTAGTTGCCTCTTCAATATTTATTTTAAACTCTCACAATGAAGCCTTTACTGAAAATTGAGGTTGCTGTTCTCATTTAAAGAAAATGGGACAACAAACCATGAAATCTCCCTTGCCTCTATATAAAAAACCCAAAGTTTTTATCATAATATGCCAGAGAAGTGAAGATTTAAGATGTTTTTCTTCTTTCCTAACTGCTATCAAGAGATCTGCAGCAAAATTAATCCTATCTCTGTCTCCCAGATTTTTTAGGCTTCTTTGAATGAAGTGTCTCCCACACATCTCTGTCAAATGGCTACTAGTCTTATGAGAGAAAACAAGTGCCTGTGAAAGGCAAGGAGCATTTATGCTCTCTTCTTGATAGTGCAGACTGGGTTCGGTGTGTTTCAGTATCGGTGAATTGGAGCAGCACTATCCCTAAGGCTTTGGTGAAGGTTTCAGATGAATGCTGCAGCTGCTGTGGAAATTTTCCTACTTGCCATCGGGCTTAATCTTTGTCATAGTGAAACCTCACTGAGGCTCACTCTCCTTGAAGAAGCTACAAAATCTAGGGGTACACCCCTATGTTCAATAGCTATTTTGCTAAGTTTTTAGAGTCGAATTTGTGACTGCTAAAGATTCTTATGTTCAGTCGAGTCACTGAAATGTTGGCCAGATTTTTGATTTAGCACTAGACTTGCTTTTTCGGCCTTTGATATATTGAAACAGTTAAGCTTGTTAGAAGTAGATGTTAGTCCAAATGGAATTGAAACCAGATTTCTGAGGCAAGGAGTCTAAAGTAACAAATTATTGACACATTTCATTACTTCCCCTGCAGTCTAAAATATTGGACAAATAAGTAATATAAATTCACAGCTTAGATAGCTTTTGGAACAAAGGGAGGCCATGAATTCTTTATGGTCAAATATTATATTTAATCACTGGAGTAACACCACTTTGCTTAAAACTGCAGATGTCATTTTTGGATTAGATTTTATATTAGGGGCTTTTTGATGACCAAAATCTGGATGGTTTCTTTTGTTATATGAATTATCCTGTGTTACAATCTGACATCTATTGTTATGGGGTGGAAATCTACAGAAAACTTGGCTTCAGTTGTATTGTTCTAATGACTTAATTGTTATTTAGAACAGAAAATAGCAATGTCAATTGATCAAAGTCTTCTCAAAACTCAAATGAATTCCTTGGATACTCCAGAGATTTGTATCCACATTGGATCATATTATCTACAATTCTTGCAATAATAATTTTTTGTCTGTCTATAAACACAGAGCAGATGCAGGTTTCCGGTTCTCTTAATGCCCTCATGTACCCAGCATCAGGAGAGGCTGTCCATTTACATAAATTTTTGTGTCCAGCAAATTTCATACTGCTTTATTAACCCATTCAAGAGCTGGCCTTATTTTTGACTAAAAGTGGTGAGAAATTCAGTGCATTGTCTAAACAATACACCACAGGATACAGAGTAGGAAGCTGACTGCACCTTTATGGCTAGCATAAATTTTGATTGCTTTCAAGTCATGCATTACTTTTGAAGGAGCTTCAGGAAATTAGTGTTTTTCTTTTGGGTGTTACTGAAAATGATACACAAGAAAAAATACTCCATTTTACTATGAAATTCTGAACAAGACACTTGATCACAGTAAGGAATACTTCCTCTGCTCATCTTATCACTTATACCTTTATGCAATTATTATTCTAGTAGAATTCATCAGTTGTCACATTTGTATTACAGAGGCACTAAAATAGGAATACACTTTCAGACACTTAATCATGCCCTTATGTTACCTGAAATATACAGGGAAGGAGCAGGAAATGCAATATTTCCCATATTTTTTTCAGAAACCAAATAATTGTCTCTTATTTACATCTAGCTGTTGTTTTTCATAATGGAATTTGGGGGTGGAAAGGGAAGAGTCAATAAAAAAGCAGAATTCTTCCTACATAATAGCAAAATATGTGGACCTTTTCTTGGAAACCCAAACACTTAATTTCAAGGTTTTCAGTGAAACCACAAATATTTCTAAAAAGAAATTCCCCTGCTCTGAATATTTCTGTTCAATAGCAAATCTTCTGTGAAAATCCTTGTTTTGTAGAAATACACCAGCGTGTTTTTGATGTTTGGTTGCAGTAGAAAGAATTTTCAGTTCCAATTTTTTAAAGCATCTTGGTTAATCACATCATTCACCTACTTTAGAGTTGGAAGCTTTACAAACCGAGTCTAGAGTAAGTCTCAGATACATCAGTGCTTTATATAGTAATATGCTTCATGGTATCATAGAAATTTTATAGACATTTTGCCAAGTCCTGTGAAGTATAAAAATATAAATTGCCTCACAAGAAACACTTTGGAGAAAGATAATCAATGTAGGCTATTAACATTCCAGGTGTTAACATCAACCAAACTAAGCAACAGTTTAGCTACCATAACAAGGAATAAAGGGACAGGAGAGAATATTCTTCAAAACTTGGTACAAAGCTACATTTGAACATAAAAAAAATACTTGGATTCTGCAGCCATACTCTTCTTTTCCCAGACATTATTTACAATACAGAAAAATTACTAGAGATGAAAAAAGAATAACATCTAAGTTTCAACTGAGAGCTATGAATCCATTTCTGGTTTGTGTCCTATTTTATATATATATGCTGAGTATTGCCAAACTAATAAATAATCAGTTAACAAATATTTGAGTCTCATTTTTTCTCTAAGTAATAAGCTTCCCAGAAACTAATAGGCGAACAAGAAAATGCAACCTGACACCATGAAAGAGAATTCTGCTGATATAAGTTCTGACACTCAGGAATTAAAGCAAGCTAATTGCTATTGTTTCATTTTATCCTATTTGAAAGGAAATACTTTCTTAAGAGTTACAACAAAAAATATTTATTCAGCTCAGGGATGAATCAGTAAAAAAAGAAAGTGAAGTAGGATTATTTTGCACCATCTCCTGAGAGAGTTTGTATATACTGTCAGATATATTTTCTGTACATAGAGACATGCACGGGAAATATGTTTGCATGTAGGAGACCGCTGCCCGAATATGGTATTACTTATTGTAGGCCACCCACAACAACGCTGCATTGAAGTAACTCTTCACCACCAGCAATGATTCAGTTAACCTTTGATTAAACACAGGAATTTAAACTATGGAAAGGTCTGAAACCTGACACAGTCCTTTGACACCTCGGTGTCTGTCATTAAAGATAATCCTGCGCTAGGTACTGGTTTCTGAAAATAGAATTAAACTACTTTGGTTTTCGATCTTAACCCTTCCATATTACAAATGTAACCCTGCTGTGTTAGGAGACTTCCTGAATTACTGCGTCTCCTTTCAAGTCCGTGTTTGTGAAGGAGCTTTGGGGGGAGCACAGGGGCCAGAAAACACAAACTGGGCAACCCAGTCACCAGCAGATGAAGTGAGTATCTGGGTTGTAGTGATCGGCAGACCACAAAACCCCCTCAGGACTTCAAAGTCTGGTCATGTCTCATCCTTCCTTCGCTTTTTCACACTTTGTATAGAGTGAGACAATGAATCGGAAAGACAGACAACATGTTGTTTGTTGGGTTTTGGGGGGGTTTTATCTTTTCCTTGTCTGAGCATCACCAATGTCATGCTGCTATTTTAACTTTGTCTCTGTGGAGATTGCTCCATCTTTTGCCACTGTTTCTGGTAGATAGGGCCTCCCTGTGATGGAGGCCCTGGGATGATCCAAGACACCCATGCTCTCAGATATCCTTTTTCTCCATTTTCATGACTAATTTCTCAACCCTGTTTATCCAAGTTACTAAGAAAACCTCTGTGGGAATGTCCTGATGTTTCCTCAACCTGCTGTGCTTTGCAGTAAACACTGGCAAACAGTGACATGGTTTCATTTTACGGTTGTTGTGTCTCACCTGGATATATAAAGTAAAATAAAGAAGTTAGAGGAGCAAAACTCAGTAGCAGATTTCCACTGGAAAATAATGTGTGGGGATCCAAAGTTCATAGCTTATGAAATATGAGAAAGTCTTTGGATTTATACTGTTTTCGTGAAATTGTGCATCAGTTTTTTGGGTAGGTCATGCACTGCACCTGAGCTGGAATAAGTAGAGTCCTGGATGAGAATAGCTCAAGCACTGACTGTCCTGCAGAGACAGCTCTTATACCCCTAATCGCCATCAATGTTGCTGTGTTGGAGGATATCTCCCCACAAGGTGACTGATCTTAGAAGTACAGCAATAGTCTGGTCTGAGGAAGCAAAGCAAACCCTGGCCGACAGCAGAAGGCTTCTCTCTTGACACTAAAAGTGAATACTGACCAGACTCCACAGAGGACAGTGCCCTCCCCAAAGACATCTCCAAGCCACCGTGATGCCCCTGGAAGCTGGAGTGCCTACGAGCCTTTCCAAGGCACTGGCAAACAGTTATGTGACTTTTAGAGAGAAAACTTCTCTTTTTTATTTTTCCCCAGCGTCCCTTGTCAGCCTCTTGCCAGTTCATATAGGATGTTCCTATTCCCCAGCTACCCACAGCAAACTGAAGGGAAAAAAGGGAAAGAAGAGGCTTTATGTTGTTTTCTTTCAGGTCCATGATTTAAGGACATCAAGTCCATGAGTGACAGCTTGGCCCTTGGCAAGCCTTCGAGTGGCACCTACTTCACTTTGTCCCAAGGGGCTATAGTGCAGCTATAGTTTCCTAAAATTAAAGCCCATATTCCAGGTCTCTCTAACTAAATCTCTGGTTCATCTTCACAGGTATCATATGAAGGAACAGTCAAAAAGTTTCAAAATTTTTAGTTGCAACAGGGCTGTGAAAGTTTCTGTGTGCATGGAGCTGTTTAAGATCATGCCCATAGTAACATTTTTAAAGCATTTCCACATGCACTTTCTAGGAGGAAAACAAAAAAAAAAAAAAAAAAAAAGACAACCTAAGGAACCTTCAGTTTAAAGCTGATCAATGTAAACAAGGAAAGATGGTGAGGGTTGAAAAGACCCCCTCAGGGATGTGGCCTTTACAGAAGGAGGAAGGCAAAATCTCACCCTTGTCAATGAAGCTTGTTTCACAGTACCGAAGAGGGCATTGCATTTTGGCAGGGTCCTGCCGGCTGAGTATTAGTGCTGTTTATTGTGCAATCATTGTTTCTGATAACAATGTGCAGAGCACTAACTGGAGATAAATACTTTGGGATGTGTACAGTAACCTGATATTTCCTGGTAGAATGTCAAGTCTGTTCTTTCCATGACACTAATCTCATAATTCACTCACTGAGCACTAAAGATTTCTCTTAGAAATCAGATCTGTTTGATAATCCATTCAGTGTTTGGACTAACTTAGTACGTTGCTGTTCATATTCCTTCCTGGATAACAGTTTAATATGGTGACTAGCAGATGCCAGCAGGAGAGTCAGACAGGTGCATGAATAAATGGAGTTTCTCCATGTTTCCATCGATGATGCGGAAACCTGGTAGACTCCAAAATCCTTGTTTTTCTTGCCTTGCTGTTTTGTGTAAAAGCCTCGCTGAGTGTTGTTGCTGACAAAGAGAATACAGAAATAATACCAATAAATAGCCTTTCCTGACTTCATTTTTGGGGAGAAAGGAGAATGTTTCATTTTGTTTTGTTTTAATTTATGTTATGTGCCAGATTAAAGGCCACAAATTCAGGATCGATTTTGATAGACATTGGACCTGTCCCAAAGTTTGAGGAGCTGAAGACGTCAAGAGACACAGTATTAAAACCTACAGAAAGGGTATGGTCAGGTGAATAATTCAGTCCCTATTGAAGCAGCTTGACTGTCCATGTAATCACAAATGTTAGTACTTAAAAGGGCTCCACACTGACTTTGCTATCTAGCTTCCCTCAGTAGGAGTAGGATTGCTGTACCTTAGGACATTCATTTTCTCTTATTCACTAGGTTTAACATGCTCTGGAAGTGCTGGTTCCTTGATGTGCTCTTAAAAGTGTAGGCAGTTGGAAAATACCCCATTTAAGAAATCTGTGGCATTAGGTGCAAAGCTGGGCTCTCCACGGAAGAGCGGCACTAAGGTTTTTTATAAGGCAACAAACTGACATGCAGAACCATGTCCTCAATACATTTCAGTGTCATTTATAGGTGGAAATGTCTAACTAGACACAACCATGTGAAACACTGATGCTGATTTGGGCCCCCTTAGGTATATATTCGCGATCCTGAGAAGGGTTGTTTGAGTTTGTGTGGGATGTGATGCCTGAGCTCGTTCATGGTGAGAGCTTCATTTGATCTGAAGAAGACGAAGAGCAGGAGGAAGGACATTACTCCCATTTTCACCGTGGGGCCCTGAGATCCCTGGTCATGTGCAGAGCAGATGAGAACTGAACCGAAGTCCTAGGGCACAGCTGCCATGAGAAATGTTTTTCAGCCATTAAACCTCCATTCAAAACACTGCTTTTTCTGGTTTTATGTATTCATGTCTTTACAGACGAGGTGCTCAGATTGAAATCTTCACTGCATGTGTATCACAGCACCAGCTCTTCCCTGCTCTGCCATGGGCACTGTGCAAACCTGGATGTGGAGCCGGAGCACCTCCTTGGCAGGCATGAGCAAAATGGTGATTGTCCAAATTGCTTTTCGTTTTGTTTCATCTGCATTTGTTTTTGTTTGGTTGGAGCTGCTAAGTTCATGGCTTTTGGAACTCAAAGTGGACAAAAGGGCACAAACAGTTGGATTTCTCCAGCTTTCTAAATATTGATTCACTCCTGGTTTCTGTAAGAAAATGACATGGAGTCCTACTAATATCTAAGGTTATCTGTGGCCTTGTGACCTGTGAATCGTAACCTCAGTGCAACTCTGGTTCGAACACTAGAAAGTGAAAGGTCAGAGAAACGAGATAGCTTATGTATGGCAACAGGATTAGCAGTCTGGGCTCTTCTGAAGATATTAATTTGAACCATCTTATGGCAAATATCATTCAGGTGCACTATGAGAAAAAAGGAATTCTTGAACTTGTGAAAAGACACAGTATTTTTTGTATTGCTAAATATTATTCCAGAGTAATTAAAGGCACCAAAATGAGCCAATTAGTTGGGTAGTTAAAAATATAAGAATATAAGTATATATTTCATGTCCCAATTATTTATTCCTCATGAGTCAAAAACCCTATTGCAATGTGATTCTTGGACTATGTGATAAAACCAGTGTGTGAGAGAATAATTAAAGACTTTCAGCACAATGCGTTATGCATAAGTTGGCTAAATTTAGGTTGGAAGAACAAACTGAATTCTTGCACTTACAACTGCTGAGCATTTTAACGTGTGGGGTTTTTTTTAAAAATATACTTTAGTTCCCATCTTGAAGTATAGCTTTTGTTCTTTCATAGGCTTCCTGATGTGTGTGTGTGCTCCATATACTTATCTCTGGTCTAGTTAAATTGTAGTATATGTAGCATGACTTTTTAGAATGTGTGATTCCCCTTTCTCCATTGCCTGTGTTTTTTGGAGCAACTTTTTGCTCTGTGAATAGAATTATTTTTCTTAGAGAAGGTCTACACTGCTATAAAACCAATGTATTTTTAATCCATTTGGGATAAACTGAAATCAGTGGGAGTTCAGTACTGTTAAAACTGAAAACACGTACCTAAATATAGACTTAACTTTGACCATCCATGCCATTTTTATTAGTTCCTTTTTTTTCCTCTTTTTAGGTCTTTCATTGGATGTTTAGTTGATTCTGGCCATGAATGGATCTTTGAAAAAGCTTCTTCTCAAACCATAGGTGGCAGCAGACAGCAGAAACTTCGTAAACAAGGGCTCCTCTGCACCACCCAGCAAGCTGAGATGGCAGAGTAGATTGCTTTGTCGTGGGATGGGTTCACTATCGTTTTCTCCCCACATTCAGGGGCTATTTAAACTATGTGGTTTTCATATTTATATTATAATGAATTGCACTGAAAATAGCAACACCTTTCCTTGTTTTTATCTCTGAGTACTTACATGTGTAAATGTTAACCTGAAGAGGTTAAAGTCAACTTATGAATCTCCTTTGATTTTCTGCATTATCCATTGGCTGGCAGAAGTATAGTTTAGTCTGTTTTAGATCACATCAAAATGAAGCAGTTTTTCTGATCCAATCTTTCAGCTGTGGAGCAGCTCACAGTGGCCAGAAAAGAGGTTCAAGAGGTTCTGGTGTCATGCGAATTTGCACAAGTCACACGATGGAAAAGAAGCAGAGACAGAGCTTCTAGCTCTTGCCTAAACCTGTGTTAGTAAATCTGTAGTCACAGTCAGAGTTAAGTTTTCCATCTCTTCATTTTACACTGTTGGGTACTCAAAACTGTTCTTGCTTATAAATTTATTTTTAGAAAACAGAGTCCAATGTATATATTATTGTTTTTTCCCAAAGCCTTGAAAACTCTAAATAAACACCAAAGCTTTTGTAACATGCTAAAGGCGAGTGAGTGTATCACTCCTCTATGAGTGACAGTAGACACATCTCCACCTGCATGTTTAGGGAGCTGCCTGTCTCCTCTTGTGGTAAAACTAGCATTAATTTCTTAATCTAATAAATGGAATGAATTAGTGGAATAGCGTTTGGCTAATGAGGCCATACTTCTTAAAAAGAAGAGGGATGTAGTTGTATCATCTTTGGCTTGTGACCAGGCAATCTAAAGCCAGCACCTTCACTCCTCAGGGGCTGCTTCACTGTGTGCACAACCTGGGGGTGTGCGGAGCCATCAGCTTGTGAGAAACCATGGTCACGGTGGCTCCTGGGACAAGCTCCTCTCCGCTCTTGGGACAGGGAGCTATTCCAGAAGAAAGGGGTAGGAGGGAAGCAGGAGGGCTGATCACTCCCCCATTACCCGGACTAGGGTACAGGTAGCTCTGATGTGGCTTTTCAGCCAGAATGAACCAGGCAGCTGGTAGTCAGTGTGCAGGAGTGGGCCAGGATTTGTGGGACCTAGGACTTGCACTGAGGTTGCTGCAAGGAATCTGTCGTGGTTTAACCCGGCTGGCAACTAAGCACCACGCAGCCGCTCGCTCACTCCCCCCCCTCCCTCAGTGGGATGGGGGAGAGAATCGGGAAGGAGAAAAAGGTTAGAGCCGAGGGCTGAGATAAAGACAGTTTAATAAGAGAAAATAATAATAATAGTAATAATGAGAATGATAACAAAATATACAGAATATACAAAATGAATGATGCACAATGCAATTGCTCACCACCCGCCGGCCGATGCCCAGCCCGTCCCAAGCAGTGATCAGTACCCGAGCAGCGATCACTCCCCACGCGACCGACCGACCCACCAAACCCCCCCCCCCCGAGCATGACGTTCTATGGTATGGAATAGCTCTTTGGACAGTTTGGGTCCTAGCTGTGCTGTACTCACGCGACCGACGACACTGCTTGGCAACAACTAAAAACATCAGCGTGTTATTTTAGCTGTGCGTACCCCAGCTTGTTATGCACCTGGCTGAGCAGGAGAAGCTCAAAAAGTCCTTGAACAGTCTGAGCACTGCTTGGCAACAACTAAAAACATCAGCGTGTTATCAACATTCTTCTAGCACTAAATCCAAAGCACAGCACTATGCTAGCTTCTGTGAAGAAAATTAACTCTATCCCAGCTGAAACCAGGACAGAATCACAGAATCATAGAATGGTTTTGGTTGGAAGAGACCTTAAAGATCATCTAGTCCAACCCCCTTGCCGTGGTCAGGAACACCTTCTACTAGACCAGGTTGCTCAAAGCCCCATCCTACCTGGCTTTGAACACTTCCAGAGATGGAGAATCCACAGCTTCTCTGGGCAACCTGTTCCAGTGCCTCACCATTGTCATAGTGAAGAAGAGTTCCAGATTCCCTGAAAGGACTGAATGAAACTCCTCAAAAAGGACAGTATTGGTGCCTGGCAGTGCGATACTTACTCTGCATGAAGGCAGAGTAGAAGATTGGAGACAAGAACTACTGCATGATTCTAGAGGAGAATTTTGCCTAGAGGTTTTGCAGAACAAACAGCACTAAGTGAAGCTATCGAAGAGAGATTAAATAATCATCTCTGATGGATCAAAGATGAACTCCAAAGCAGAAGCTTTTAAGTGAGAAAAAAAAAAAAAGAGAGGGAAAAAAAAAGGAAGAAAAAAGAAATAAAGAAAAGGAAGAAAAATTAAAAGAAAGAAAAAAGAAAAAAAAAAGAAAGGTTTGCTTCAAACAGAAGAGTAAAATATATATCCAAGAGTTCTGCTCCATTACGCAAAAGAAAACAAATCAGCAGTTCGACAATACAGCTGAATGAGATCAGGTCTGAGATTTGTAGTTTCCTTTAGAGCAGACAATGATTCTAAATATAAGCATGAGAGGGCTGCAAAAGGATGGAGATCCACATCTTTTAACGGAAAAATAAATATTATCCAAAGCTGATTTATCTACTGGTGGATTCTTGTCTCATGCTAAAAGCATGAACTGTTTCTCAGACAGCATGTTACCAAAAATTCCTTCTTAGGGACTGCTTTTTAAGTATGGCTTTAGATTTTACCAGATGTCAATGTCTCTCAATTGCATTGTAAATATTAAATGAAAGCAGAAAGTAAAATGGCCACACTATTCCTTTTAGGCTTTGGAAAATTAATTGGATACTAATTCTCCTCTAATAAATACATTAACAGATTCTTCTGCCTAATTCTTCATTTTTCTCCTTTTCCTGTGCTTTCATCTTGTCATTTCTCCACACTCTTTTTGTCAAACTGACTTCCTTCTTTTGCTGGCCTTGCCCTCAGCTTCCTAATCTTATCCCTTTGCATTCTTAGCTGTATTATCCTATAACAGCCATTTTCTCACCTTCACCAACTCTTTCTTACCTCTCTCAGTGTATCAAGATTCTTCAATTTTACTTTTCCTTGCTTCAGAGCATTTTCCCCTCCTTTTCCCACTGGGCTGAAGCAGATGCCTATGAGTTTCTCTTCTGGGGTCTTATTAGGGCTCCTACAGGGCTGACCTGGCAAAGCATCCATTTTCTCTTTAAGTAGGAAGAAGGTCCTCCAAGTGCATATGTGCCTATTTTTCCTTCCACGGCCCTGCAGAGCAAGTGACTGTCAAGAAAGGTTCCTTCCCAATGGTTTGCTGGGGCTGACTTTGCCCTCCCCATAGCTGATATTGTGGTTGTGGGCACAAGCGTCTGTAGGTCTTTTGTCTTCTGTTAAATGTGGTGCTTGCCTTCCTGTGACTACTTTGAGGTGGTAGGAGGCAAGCACTGCCAGCAGTTTAAAAGGAGGCACAGGGGCACTATTAAAATGAGAGAAACATGAGAAACATAATGAAAGAAAGAAAATTTATGGTAATGCTTTAGGGCTCAAGATTCTCTGTACTGGAACACAGGACTGGTGTCTAGGTCTTCATGTACTTTAATATATCAACGTTTTTTTGGGGTCGTATTTATTGTACATAGTTGTTTTTTAATTGAACTCACTGGTTCAGAAAATTGTGCAGGCCATTCATATGGAGAATAAGGTCTGCTCACAACGGAAATTTTATCTAGTAGAAGAATAAAGGTGTTAATTTAACAAGATTTTGAATAGGCATAGGTTTTATTTCATTATCAGTCACACAACAGAATACAGCATTTTCTAAAGGAACTTTCAATTTTTGAAGGACCCGCTATAGAGCTATCTTGACATAACCATAAGTAGCATGTCTTCTCAAAGATCCATACGAAATTGGTCGCTGTGCAAAAATTAAAAAAACACACAGACAAACAAAACCCCCAGAGCATACGAAAGCAAACAAGACCCGTAGATTCCTGCTCATATGAGCAGAAGCCAGGGAGAGGGGGGCTCAGACACTTCTGGGGGAGAAAGGAATTCCTACACTGTGTGACAGATGTGGCACGGGAAATACAGAGCTGCTGTGTCTCACAAGTAATCCCTTCCCTTCAATTCTTCCCTATCTGTCTGTCTTTTCCCTTTCTTCATTACAGTCCCATATCCCTGCCTTGTCTCTTTCTGCTCTTGCTCCCTTACCTTCCACACGCTATCACTTAATCCTCCCTTCCTGCTGGCATTTACACTTTCCATCTATTTCATTTTTGTTGCTTTCGGGATTTTTTTTTTTTTGTACTGAGATTACAGTTCCTCCAGATAAAATTTAAAAAAAGGTCATTTTGATTAGCTGTGTTAAGCCTTCTTCAGCCATATGGATATATGTGTGTGTGTGCATGCTCCTGTGTAGGTGCACACCACAGGCAGCCAGGCAACACCGGCAGCATCAGCTGTATTCAGGGGTTACTGCCTCTCTCCTCAAGCTGTCCAGCTCGTGTAAAAGCAGGCAGGTAGGAATGCCTTCTGGCACAACTGCAGCACAGTCTGGCTGTAAATTAAGTTTGATCCTGCCTAGAGAGCTAAGCTCTTGTTGTGATTGCTGTTGCAGTTTTGTTCTTCCCAAAGGAGAAGTGAGTGCTGTGCCAATCCCAAAGGAGGTCACTCGAGGCATGGTCAGAGCTGTGGTTTGAGCTGCAGGTCTGCAAAGAAGAAAGCTGTTATTATAGCTGGAAGGGTTTTTTAAGGAACTGCGTCTTGGGACTCTGTTGTACAGATGAGTATAAATTTAGATGACTTGCCTGCTTAATAGGCCAGCACTGGATGCTAGGGCATTTAGAAAAGTGTGCATTTAAATTACATCTTCGACTTAGAAGATATTAAAAATATAGTATGGAAAACACATCTATTGATTTGTGAACATTTTGTGTATTTCTGTTTTATAAAAGAAGAATAAATTTGTCTGTGAACTGTGAATAGTAAAGTTACTATTACCGTTGGCCATTGCCTATTTTTTTAGTTTCTTTCAAGGCAAGTGACATTTTAATATAAATCAAATCCAGAAAGACTCTTTTTACTAACTGTAACTCTTTGATTCATGCCGTACATACATGTTCAACTTAAGGAGCAAAATGTGCTTTTGTGTATGTAGCTCCTCACAATTTCAGTGTTGATTTAAAAAGCTAGGTTGGTCTGAACAAACACAATGAACTAAGCAAAAATTCCTGAGAAAATGAGGATAAATTGACTACAAAGAGCTATTAAAACTGATCCCCATAGTGTTAAAAGGCATACAAATGGAGCAAGAGGCATTTCTGGCTGAGAGATCAATGAAGATTTGTCACTGCCATGAAACATGATCAAATGGATGATAGAAGAACATGTCACAAGGCAAGAGAAACAAGCATCACACTTCAATTTGTACCTTTGCCTGTGGAATTCAAGAAACAGTTTCTTTTAAAGGTTGATAGAGAGTTGTATGATTTGAACATAAAATGAGAAAGAGTCCTATGATTTTAATCAAGGAAATTGAATAAAAAATACTGAAACATGGATTGGAAAATTTAGAAATATTAATTTCTGGACAAACTCTAATTAGACTCCCTTCCTAGGCTTTGTCTAAATTTAATAATATTTCATGCAAGGAGAGATGGTGGCTTGTAAAATGTCGTCAGCCTGTCGCTGAAAGGTATAGACAGTAAAGCAAATCATGGACTATGCATTTTTTTACAATGTTTTATTATAAAGGATAGGAAACCAAAGCCACATTTTTTCAAACCCAGATAAATAAACAGTAAATATCATGCTTTTGATTTTAAAAGTGTTTTGCCTTTTGCAATAGGATCTGCAAAAATGGCATTCCTAACTTGGAGACCTGCAAAAATATATCTTTTGAGAATATGGAGGAAGAGAGACCACATATTTTGCACGAATGAAGACCATTCCAAAAAACTGCTGGAAACTGAGACAAAACATCTCTGAGAAGAAACTGCTGAGTAAGGAGTAGTTTGGTAACTTATTCAGCAGAAAACAGCAAATTAAAACCCTTAGGCAAGGTTATTTCAAATATATATATAAATATATACAAATACACAAAGGCAAAGATCTTCCCACTTAAAACCAAACAAACATCAAATTGTAACAAAAACAGAGAACCCTGTGGGGCCTTGTGATCTTTAGGAAGAGGTGTTTTAAAAAATCCAAGCAGTTTTTTTCTATGCCACAGATATTCCATAGAAATAAACTGCTAAAGGGGAAAAAAAAAAAAAAAGAGGGGAAAAAAAAGAAAAAAGAAAGCAGTTACTCTATTATCATCATTCGTTAAAAAAGAATCGGATTATTTGTTGTGCCTGATCTCAGGAACAGTTTAATAAATGAAACAAAGCAACAAACAGACAAACAAAATCTCACCACAGTCAGATTTTATGTATCATGTTGGTCCCAATTTAAATGATGAGAATGTCACTTTTGATTTCAGTGGGATCAGGGTAAAATTTTTCCATTTATATGTAGCAGAAGTAGAATGATTGCAAGCTACTTTCCCAAATGGACTTTATTCATATGACTAAGTCACAAGGGGCTTTAAATGGGAAGAGTTTTCTCTCCAGCCTCGTGGGCCACCCATCTACTTTGTTGCTTGTTATTACATGAACTTTATCTTTTCCAACAGTTGAATTGTCCATCTTGCCCCACACTTCTGCAACATTTTAATATGACAAAATTACTTGTTAACAACTTGCAAGCAGTCTTCTCAAGTTCTCTTATATTTATATCCTTTTGAGGCTTTGCACCCTTTGAGCAGGGTCAGGGCTGCCTATACAAATTACGTGACCATTACAGGAAATATCAACATGCTATTTACAAGTTCACAATTCTTTGTTTTCTATACAGTTCTGATGAGTATTTTTTATAGTTGTAGCCTAAGCACTGTGTAGAACTGGCATGCTTCTGATATTCACAAAAATGTAATAAAAAAGTAAAATAATTAATGATAAACTGCGCACATGCAAGGATACTGTAAAATGAATCCATTGCCTTAAGCTATGCATTTATGTAATTTTTATATACCCTAACAGTTTGCTTTCCTGTGTAATTTTGATGGAAATATTCCATGCAAAATCCCATATTTTCTTTAGGATAATATTTCACATTCTTTAAACCTTCCATTAATTTTTCTACCTGGCATTCAGACTGCCTTTAATGAAAGAAGGGAAAAACCTCAAAACACAGCTACTTTTGTTATCACACTATAAATCCTAGCTCAGGGATTATGCCAATTATCTGATTTACTTCTACAGAGCAACTGAAGAATTTGTGCATTACCTTTATCATTCTTCATGTGTTTGACTCAGTTTATTTATGAGAAACATGTCCTTAAACGATTTAATGAAAAATAACATTCGCACAAATTATTTGACTCTGGGATTAACATATATCCATCCACCATTCAAATTCAGTTAATTTAAGAAGAAACAATATCTGGAGTGGTCACCTTGAGTGCTTTAAGATGATTTTTAATAAAGATGTCTCCATAATCCTTTTTCATACGTATAATGTTGGTATTTCACTGATGAATAACATTCTGCTCAACAGACATTGGTTGATACATTTCAGTTCTTCAAATTCTGATGATGTTGCTGAATAATCTGGTATGGTTTTGCATCTCTTATTAAAAAAAAAAAAAAAAAAGAACATCCACTGACAAGCACCAGAGTCAGGCAGAACAACCAGATCCATTTGTTCTTCTCCAGAAAATCATTGCAGCCACCTTCTAAACCAAACCTCCCCCGGTCATCAAAATGTGGGGTGACTGTTGGAGAGTTTTTGTAAGTTATGGAGTGATAACGAAGAGACTTCACATCATCTCTTCATGTTGCTTTCAAGAAGCCCTTCACCTTTTACCTTCAGACTGTGATAGTGGTGCTGCTGAGGGCAATGTTGTCTTGGTTTGTTCTGGATCCACTGCTTAAATGCCTTTAAAAGTCCAAGGGCCGAATCATCATGGTGGTGGAGCGCAAGGAGTAGCTGGGGCCTTTGAAGTAATGCCACTTGATGCCATTTAGCTTTCCATGGTTTTGCCCAGCTGTGTAGAACATCCCATTGAGATTGGAGGGGCCACAGGCATCAAACCACCACCCTGAAAACATTAAGACAACAATTGAACTGCAAGTGGACTAAGCATTTTTATTTTGTTTTATAGGTTTAGCTAATTACCAAATTCTTGTATTCCCAGGCTCATAAATACTCCTGGTGTGGTGGTGGTGGTGGGTATTTTCATACTTTCTTTTTTTGCTCTTTTGTGCCTTTCTGTAGCCAGTGGTGCTGGAGAATGCACAGTCATATTTACAGAGTTGGAAAAGTATTTATGTCCTAAGTCATCCTGGTTTTATACATGGTATGTGAAGAAAGAACAACAAAGACAAATAGACTGCTTTGCATGTTTAGACAGTATTGCAGTTCACACATCTCATTTAAACCTCAGAAAAAGACTATCATTCATAAGTATTTTGCATAATTTCACTTATTTGGTTGAGTATAAGCATGGTTTAATTTTATTTACTGGTTCTTTTCTGTTGCTTTAACTGTGATTGTTCAACTGCTCAGACAGTTTGCTTTTGCTCTCAGGTTAGATGTTCTTAGTAAATGTGGGTTACGAGTATGGTGGTGCTGCCCTGTTATAGTAACTACAATACTGTAGTACTAGGTAATCAGTATTCAGAAAGGTGTACAAGGAGGCAGGTAGACTCTTTCTTTAAGACATGATAAATTTATAAACAAGACTCAGCAAATTAATGGAAGGACTAAGTGAAGAAGTCAATTATAATGCTGTAGGATACTGAGAGGCAGAATACCTATATGCATGGATAGATGATTTAGATGATTACCTGAGTGTGCATGCATTTAGGTGACAGTATGGTCAACTTCAACCAAGATATATTCAATGCATGTACAGTTTGGGCCAGAACAGTGACATTCTATCCTTAATCTTATTCTTTTGAATAGAAAAGCCTATATTAAATCTTGAGCCTCCTAATCTTGACCTTGAAATGTGCCAAATGCTTTAGGGTCAGCTGTGTCAAGGAGGGTCCTCACTCAGATACCTCTGACATTCATTCACTTCTCTGCAAAGCCTCTGAGCAAGTTCACACCTGGCACTTAAAAAACTGACAGAAGTCCATTCCATTTTTATTCCAGTGGAAAGACAGGGCAAGAAAAGTCTTGTCCAGATGCTTGTGCTTCTAGTTCAGTGCTCCAGCAGCTGCATCATAAGACTGTTCTGAAAACTGAGGTGACACAAATTTAGAAAAAAACACAGAACTTTGCTTTCTGAGGGCAAACCTGCAATCTGGTTTACAGAATGACCCTGTGAACAGTTGTGTTGGCATAAGCGAAAGAGTAGTAAACTGAGAAGTTAGGATAAAAAAGAAGTGTAATAGCTCAGGAACTTTTCAACCTGCGTTTTCTGCCAAAGAAAATGCATGTAGATCCATACCTCCACCTTTGTGAGTGAGTGCTCTGTTAACATAGCACTGAAAATAAACCAGAAATATTTATCAAGTACTTGTGAATAATACTAATAATGACAGAGGTTTTGCTACCATTGGTATAACTGAATGCAGAGCATTTGAACTTGCTAGAAGCGTAGGTTTGGTTGCAAAATGTATGCAAAAAAAGGTCATCTCACCTTTAGAATTCTGCAGTGAAGATCATAGAATCATAGAATCATGGAATCATAGAATAGAAGATATGTATAAGTCTTTAACCAGTGGAGAAAAAGGAGTCAGTGGTGAAATGCAGTGTGAATCTTCAGAAATTTTTGCTCTAAGATGAATTTAATCAGACAACTCTCTTGTCCACATCCCCAAGATCTTTTCTTGTTAAGGTGAATTTCAGATTGCCAGGGGAATTAGAGTTTTAAGGAAAAATCCAAATTACGTGAAACTTGGCAATACCGAGATTACAGAACACAAACTGACAAAGATAAACTAGGTGACATGCTGACTCCACTGAAAGTGGTGGGAGTTTTGCTGTATGTCTTGATGGGAATAGAATTTTCTCTCCAACACCTCCAACACATTATCTATGTAATGTAATAGAAAGATGCTTAGTTCAGACTGAGGAAGGCAGAATGAATCCCCAGACTGCAAAGAGCTAATATTCCCAATGTCAAAAATATGTTAAGCTCAATGGCTAGCAGCTCTATTTTTTTCTGCTGGTTTTTTTTCACAGTAAGACCTATAGGCTTCGTGAATCTCTAGCACAGGTCTCACTCATCTTTCTATGTAATATGGTTGTACTGAACATTTGCCTTCATGTATGAAGGCCAATAAGATCATAAGGATCAGGTGGTGGCTTTTTCTTTTTGTGGTTAAATGCCACTTTATTTTAAAAAGTTATTTCAGCCTGCACACCACAGCATTGTAATCTTCCCAGGAGCTCCTGCAAAGCTTTTTCAAGTGCCATCGCTAGTGGCAAATTGATCCCCTAGCGAGTGTCTACTGAATTCTGCAGTTGTCACTGTGGACTGGACTGCAGAACTTTAAATTTTTTAGTGTGCGTCCTTCTCTGACTTCTGGACATGGAATTAAACTGTGAGAAGCTCTTTTAGACAATGTGCACTGCCGTCGTGAATCCTCCAGTTTCATCATATTTAGTGTTGAGCCTTTTATCTACCTGTGAATTAATACATTGTATTAAGGTATTTTAAACTATGCCTTACTACTACTGATATGATATTGACCAAGATTAGTCTTCAGATCCAGTACTTACTCTGTCTTTTGTGTTCAGATCCATGTAATTTATGTTTCGAGTCTTGTAAAATAATTTCTTAGATTTTGGATAATACTTAGTGGGCTCTCTTCAGAAGTAACACTTCATAATGAAATCTTGAGGGAAGAATTCATGCCAGATAAATTCTGGCAAACTTCTATTTTGATACAATTGACCTCCCTTTGATTACAATGTTATACCTAAGGGGCAATAACCAAAGAAAGAGAAAGTCGTACAGCTGATGTTTTACTGTAACCAGAGTATAATCTTGTAGAAACTTAAGACAAAGTTAAACAGAGGAAATCTAATCCTCATTTTTCAAAGCTGGAACACAGATGCAGCTGGGATCTGTTTATGGTGTTGGGATGAAGACATGGCAAGCTGTGCTAGTTACCATTTCATCTTAAAGGAGCAGCAATAGATGCGTAAATGGCCTTTTTAGGGAGAAGGATTTCAGCGGTGCCCTACAAAATCTATGTTAAAAATGGAAAGAGTCAAAGAAACACAAAATTTTATGAACCTTTTGTGAGGACCTGCTCAAATGTATCATCACAGATTTCTTCTAAAAAAATACTTCTTTTGAAATATGTTTTAATGAGCATCTTCTTTTTTTCCTACTATACTGTTCTTGTTAGTGAGATTGTATGAATTTTTAAAAGATGTTTCCAAATACTAAATTAAAATGTTGGGTTTACTTTCTGTCTGTCTTTCTTTTTTTAAATTTTTTTTGTTGTTGTTGTTGTTTGTTTGTTTTTTTCTGGATATGGTTATTGCTCTGCATTCTCCACTGCAGTCTTCTAAAAGCTCGTCATTCCCTTTAGGGCCTCAAATTATCACAAGGTTTCCTACTGCATGTCTCAATACCAAAATCCACACCTTTAAAGGGATGCAAATGGGTTTTTTCAGATGTCTCATATATTGGGGGAAAGAGGAATGGAAACAGTGACTTTCTTGGTAGCTATAAGGAAGTGGGGGAACGTGAAACAGAGGGTTCTGAGATGCCTGCCATAGCAGAAAACAGCAAATAAAGCAGCTCCAGGGCTATGAGGCAGTCTGACCCAATTAAAGACTCCCAGTAGCTAGATGCTGGCTTATTCCCTGGAGTTCACGGGATTTTCCTCCCATGAAGAATCTTGTTTATTTTTAACTAAAAGGTAATGGCTCTCCTAAATAAGAAACAAGTCTTATCTGAATAGCAGTAAGATTTGAAGCTCAGAGATAGCTTTTGACAATGATTTCCATGGGATATTTGAATTATGCATGAGAATCATGAAGGGTGGGCATTATGAGAAATAATAATAGAAGCAAAATTTTAAAGTGACTAATGAAGTGGTAAAGAGGAGGCTTTCATGAGATGGTTAAGAGAGTTTTTATTCAGAAACACAGGTAGTTTCTTCAAGTTGTGGTCACAAAGTCACTAAATGCTTGTTTGAATTGAGGGTAGTTCAGTATTTTGAGGTTAACCCACATCTGATAATTTGTATAGTACAAGCAACACTACCATCTCTGGTTGCAGTAAAAATCCTTAGGTCATAAAGTATATTGTCCAAACAAAAAATAATTTAGATAATACATTGATAAGTTGTTTGAAAGTTCAGCTATACAAATAAACATGAATCCCTACTGCAGACAGCTGCTCTTCTGGAGCGGTTAAATGCTCCACATGCTCACGCTTTGTGGACTCTTAAGCTTTGGTCTTTAATTAGTATTGCTCTTATCTCTGGGAAATTATTAAATTTCATGTCAGCTCGTTTCATTAAATGAATGTATTTTGAATAAATGTATTTTGAATGCTTCAGTCTACTCCGGCCACCTATTATCAGACTGTTCAGCTCCACAGACCTTCTTGTACTGTATCTTTGGCCAAAAATGAATGCATATTGACACAATTTCTACAAATTCTTGCAAAAACCCTACCTAATAAAGGAGCATTTCTCAAATGAGTAATGATATTACAAGAAAAACACCACAGCCATCTTTTATAACAGTTTTCTGAAGTCACAAGTATAATTTTTATATGATAGAATCTTCTTTGTCAAAAGCAATATAAAAAAGGCTTTTGTATGACAAAGCTAACAGCTTTCCTTTTTTTGGTTTGTTGTATAAATTATAATTAGACATTTATGTGTGTAAAGTTCTTTGTTAGTAACATAGTGCTCATCAATTCGTGAGTGCACTGTAAATCTAGTGTGCATTGGGAACTTGCTAATGGTCACTTAGGTTTGATGAGAGGTTCTTAGTTGCATTTTACATACTAAAAAAAGTGTCTAAATGCTTCACTTTTGATGGCAAACCCTTCCTTCACACATCTGTCTCTGCTCTCCCTCCTGAGTAAACTGAATGTCTCCAAATGCAGTAAGATCAATACAATCCATTCAGTAAGATCCAAAGTATGTCTGAATGGTACTTTTGTATGTGTTTATAGGATAAATGGATCCTTTGAAAAGCCAATATTTATTTCTAGCCCTCTGGGTTTGTCCATAAAATTTAGTGCATTTGGCAACAAAGCCAATAAGAACAATTTCTAATGCAAAAATATTGAAATAGTCTTCATTGTTCAAAAGACATAACAATTTATTTTATGAAATATTTTAATGTTTCTGACATTCTGTATTTTAAAGAAGTTAGATGGTAATACTTAGGCTCTGTTTGACTTTGCATTGGTAACTTCTCAGCTATAAGACTGGGAGCAGTTCTGGATGACACCTCAATCTATATGTGGATCCACTGGACAGAGTCCAAAAGAGGGAATGTAAGAGGAAAGACTTAGGGTTGTTTAGTCCATAATTCAAAAGAGAGATTGCCAACAAATGCGAATTCATAAAAAAGCTTCTGGAAAAAGCATCTTTTCAAAGGAATGCAAAGGAATGGTCTATTCTTTCCAGTGATGGAGGATAGGACAAAATGGAACACACTTAAATTGTCATAGAATTAGTTTAGTCAATTACTGAAGATTTCTAATATTAAGTGTAGCCAAACTCAGTAACAGTTTATTTATGAGACTGAATCTCTATCACTACAAATCTTGAAGATGAACAGAAAGACAGAAACAAATAGGTAGAGAAGAGTGTCTCTTAGAAATGACCTCTGGAAGTCATTCCCAGGCCTATGTTCTTTCATTCGTTAGAGTATTGGATTAACCAGATGATCACTTAGCAATTGGTACTTGAAATTCTGAAGGTTAAATCAGAATTTATCTGTCAGGATATAAGATGAAAAAGCATTAGCTTTTCATATCAACTGGATAACACAGTCCTTTTTATAAGGACCTTTTTATGAAGTAAAAATAACACAAAACTTGCAGACTGGTGACCATGTTCTGATCTTCTAAATATATCAACAGAATAATTTTTAACTTAGTTACTTCTTTGTGTTCTCCTAGCACTTTATTACTATTGTCCATACTTAACCCTGATAAACATAGCAATATAGTCATGATTTTGTTAAAAGTGCTGAGTAGTCATATGTCTAATGAAGTATTTCTAATATTTCTAGCATAAATCAAATAATATTCCAATCACTTCTTATCTGCATAGTGATTATATATTTCTATCAAAATGTTAGGCAATACAAATGATACTTCATTAATGGTGTTTTATAAGCAACTTCTTTATGAAAGCAACAATATATATGAAATCTAAAATCTGATGCTTTCCTATGTAAGTAGATGTAAGTAGATGAACCAGGGGTTCAGGCTGGATACTTTTAAGTGTGCTGAGGTTGCTACTTTCAAAGTTTTTATTTCAAACAAAATATAAGAGAAACTGTGGCTTTTTCTAATTGGACAACATATGGGTAGATTTCTATACTTAGCCAAGAACTTCCCTCCAAGTGACGACGCAAGAATCCTCCACAGCATTCTTGCCAGAGATTCATAAAATTCACCACTTGGAGAAAAAAGCAGTGAAACAACATGCAATGAGTGCACCACTGTTTGGGATTGTCATTGAGCAGTCTATAACTTAATAGATGACAAATCCATTGAGGATTAGTAAATACATGAGAACTGTCTCTGACTTGGGAAGCCCCTGAGATGCAGGAGATACTGGGAAAATACTCAGGGGAAGTATCATTTATTTGCACTGTTCTTATGCCTGTACTGAGGCATCTGATGCTGACTGCTGTCAGAGACAGGACACTGCAGCTGGATGGACAGCTGCTTCCAGTAAAATAATTTAAAAAAAAAAGTTATTTCAATAATTTTATGTTGTTTCAATACTAGCAAGACATTTAGAAAGTCTCCCCATCACTTTGACAAGCTATTTCAGGGATCAGAAGTTTAGCAACATTCTCACTTATCACCTGAAGCAAGGTAAATGCCTATTGGAACATCTCAGACTGCAGTCAGTGCAAGACAAAGCAAATCACCTTAAGACTCCTTAACTATGGGCCAAGTTACCATAAGTCACTTTCCAGTGACTGAAAACAATCGCACAAACAATTCCTGGGGCTCAGCTGACGGGTGGTATCCTGGCGGGATGCTCTAACTTGGCCTTGTGCTCACGGCTCTGATCCAGAGACATTAAGCTCTCTTCTGTTGGAAATCTAGCTGAAGTGCCTTGGACATCTACTCAGTGCTTCACTCTGGTGACTGTTCATAACATTTTAAGTGCTGTTTCTTGCAAAAAGCTGTATATGTACCTCACTGGGGTACTCTTCAGAATAATGCTTGAAATGATATGGGGATATAACCTTCTGTTGAGTTTACTGGCCTGAGATATTGTACCAGTTCCTAATAAGTAATATATAAATACATAGGATACAAAAAATTTTTACTACTATTAAGTTTAAATGAAGAAATTATTTGATTAAATATGCTTTGTCTCCCTTTAAAGTAAACAAAGCGTGCTTATTGAAAATTTTTCAAGGCACAAAAAAGGAGCTAAAACATTTAACTACCATGTAAAGTTCACAGGGGCTAAGAATCCAGCTCATGCATGTACTTTTGAAGCCATTCCCTAAAATCAATGTTAGGATAGAGTCAAGTAGCATAGCATGGCTCTTGAAAGGACAAGAAACATATGCATACAAAACTCTTGATGCTACTGTATTAGTCTCCTAGTATTTAATTTCTTATTCTGTGGAAGAGGGAGGAAAGAAAGGAGGAGAGAGAATAAAAGTTTTGATATAGACCAAATAAAACTGACAACTAGTAAGATCACAGAGACAAATGTGTATTTTCCTTACATTTTTATTTTCAGCCTTGACTATAACCATATCACAGTTGAGCTTCAGCTTATCTCAGCCTTTATTCCTGACATAAATATATTCAGTTCACCTCATAGAGATAACAGGCTCACCCAGAGTGTCAAGATAGCTAGAAACCTGCCTGTAGATTTCATATCATTCATCATTAAAGAGCTCTCTGTGATGTTGCCAAAACTAACAGAAAGTCTGATATCTTTTGGGAAAAAAAGGGTTTCCAAAACCCGTTATCATTGCTACTTTTCTTAATTAGTCTTTGTGGCACAAAAATTAAATCTACTCACTAAAAAAAAAATGTTTTGGTATTTAATTCAATTTCTGATATTTCTCAAGGAATGAGAAAGTCACTTCAAGGAGCAAAGCATAGCAGAGTGTTCAAGGAGAACTCTAGCATGATTAAAGTCTTTCTCTTCTTGAAGAACTACAAATTATTCAGTGCTGTACAGCCCATCTCCAAAAAAGCTAGTACTCAGAGTCTAGTCCAAAAGACTAGACTCATCTATCTCCAAAGGCTAGCTGCATCTCCTTTTATTCTGCAGTGATTTGTTCTATTTGTGGTTTCCTCAGCCCTTGGTAATTCTCTCCCTTCCTCCTTATTCCTTTCATTTGCTACCAGTATATTCCAATATGTGGTTTTGCTGTTGATTTACAAGACTGCTGTAGCAAAATATACGTGAACCTTGTGGAATGGTTGTTCAACAGCAGGCTGACCTTAACGGGGCATTGACCTGCCATAGAAGTCAGGGCAGGAAAATAAACAAAACCCTCAGCTCCCAGAATTAGCTGTCTGGGAGCAGAGGTATTTCCAGGCAGCTCAGAGACAAGAATGAGTCTGCATCTCAGTGCAGACACAACTCACTTTAGGAGCTTCTCACTAGGCTCTGGCCTGCCCTGGAAGTAAGACACTTTAATTCAGAGTGGTCTCTAAAGGGAAAGGTCAACAGTTTTAATTAAAATAAACTGTTGACTTCTTATCTATTATCTGTCTCCAGAACTACTGGTTAGCTTCTTTTTTATAGAAATGGAAAGGTAGTGTCTGATCACCTGCCTACTGGAAGAAGTTTCCCATGCTGACTTTTAATAAGATATCACTTGAGAAAGTTAGGAAAATTTGAAAAATCATCTCCTTAAAGACTTTCCCAACTGGGTCATTTCCCATTGGCAAAGAGAATGAGGAGCTAGGTCGTGCATTTGATATAAATTCCAAGTGGTGGAAACCCATCTTCTGTTAGCAGATGATAGCTTTAGAGGCTCATATATGTCTGAATGTGGCCTGAGCTGGATTCAGTCAGAGTGCCAGTAACCACAAATAATTTCAGTTTAACAATCTGATCCGAAATACTGAATAATATCTACGCAATAGGATTTTTTCCAGGAAAGTTAGAAATCACTGAGGGAGAGTCTCTGAAGATCAGATGTGAAGATAAGGGACTTTCTTGGTCATAGAGTTAATGAACCAAAGAATCCCAATTTAAGCTTTCTGCTTTAATGTGGTATCCTAGAGACAAAAATGAGCTTGACCATATAGGGACTAGGAATAAGCATCATTTGCCAGGGAAAGTTTTCACACTTGTGCAGAGCTTTAGGTGTCTGTATGGGCAGATAATCTCAGACATTCCTCCTTTTCATTGGGGGGAACAAATATCAGTCATATACACTACACTTGCTGGAAGTCAGATTGACTTGGTGCTTTAAACTGTCCCAGTATAACTTCTCTGCGCTCTCCCCCACCTCAACTTTTCTTTCTTTCCTTATGCAGCTCAACTCAGCTCACTAAGGATACTGTTTTAAATCTTTCAGCTAAGTGCCACAATTTGAGCAGGGGGTTGCAAGTCTAGTCTTTCACAGGTGAGTGAATTAGTACATTAATTCTGTCTATACATGTATATATGCATTATGCTTGTAAAAGACAGAAAGCTAAATCATTATAATTATTTCAATAACAGAATCACACCCCTAAGTGAAATAGATAATACACTGCAAGTCCAGATTCTGATTGTTTCTAAACTTTACCTTCTATTATCTATTTTCCTCCATTTTCTCTCTTCTTTATCTGGCTGATTCTCTCACTTCTTATAAAGTTATTTTCTCCTTCTTCATCTCTTAGCTTCTTGTCTCTTACTTTGCCTTTCTTGCCCCAACAATAACACTAACTTATGGTTTCACCCTCTGCATTTCTGCAACAGCTTGGGTGCAGAAGTATACTGACTGCATCTCTGAATAATCCCTTCCCCACTGATTCGAGTCACCACAATATAGAAAGAGAAAAAAGTAGGAGTAATAACAACAACAACAACAACAATAGGAATTTTCACACAGTACTTACACATCCATGAATGCAACTTCATCCATGGTTGCTTTAGGAAAATAGATTAGATTCCTATCAATATACCACATATTTTCAGAGTTGTTGTACTCACCTCCAGTCAACATGAGAGCACATTTACACATGCAGTTGTCATTGTCAGCATCTTTTGTACTGAATTCAGCACCATGTAAGATCAGGCTACTCTGTTTTCCAGCTGTCCCACTGTGACCTTTTAAATAAAGCCTGAAACAGCAAGAGGAAACAGTGTCACCAAAAAGAAAAAGAAAAGATCCAAATCTCTTTCCACATCAGGTTTATCTTGTATGAAGTGCACTCAGAAAATTCAGAAATGCCTTGAGTTTTGGCTCAATCTCTCTGTTGTTTCAGGTGTAAAATGGGAACATTCAGGGGGTTTTAATGTATCTGTACTAACACATTGTCCCTGCCCCAGAGCAGAACTGAGCACAAGGACTCTGCCCCAGAAAATGCACCAAAGTGGAGGGAGTCAGAGACAGAAAAGAGAATGAGGAGAGGTGCCCAGAGATCTGGAATACATTGACAGATTAATTGAGCATTTGAGTAGCTGGTCTCTTTACTGTGGCACAGAAACAGCACTCCCAGTTAACAGAAGATATGTTATTAATCCCTGGGCTTGAAGGAGGGTTTCAGCAGTTTCAGAATTTTTAATTCCACCAGTTACAGCACAAGCCAGCAACCCAGTTCTGCCAAAGCTGTCTCTGAGTGATGAACGGAGAATAACTTAGAGTTCAAGCCACAAAAGTCTTCATGATTTTCAATGCTAAATATCCCTTTTCTTAAGGAGCCTTGTCAACTAGTTGAAACCACAACCATGAGCTAGGAGCCTGAGCTCAGCTCCAGAAAGTAACAGAACATTTGTGGTGTTCCATGCTGTAATGCGCAAAGCCATGTGTGCCAGCTGCAGGGATGAAGAATGGAGTACCTCTGTCCCAGCGAGGAAACAGTGGGGACCTGGGCATGTCTGACCTGAGCTCACAATTGCAGGGACATGCACAAGAAAGTGCTGAAGAATGAGGAGAGGAGAGGAGAGGAGAGGAGAGGAGAGGAGAGGAGAGGAGAGGAGAGGAGAGGAGAGGAGAGAGAAGAGAAGGCTGTACGCAGTGGTTACCCTTGCCTCTGCTTAAGCATCTCTGTGAGACAGACATCACTGGGAGACAGATACCTACAGTAAAAACTACTTTCTGTATAGCTACCTACAACAGATATCTGACCATTATGTTCTTGTTTTTTCATAAAACATTGCTGGAAGTGGAAGATATCCTCTGCTGTAATAGCTTCATATTCAGGAAGAAGGAGACAGGATCTTAGTATCTGCTGGAGAAATATGAAGCCATAATCCTTACATCCCAGGACCGAGCCCTAGCCACTGGAGCAAGAGGGAGGGGAAGGAGCACCCTTCACCTATCTCACTGAAGCTCTACAGGCAGGCATATGTAAGCCACAGAGCTAAGCAAGAATATGACTTGGTATCTAGTAGGTGAGAAACATCAATTCTGTTTCTTCTAGGATTATTTAAGAGGGGCAAATATATCTTTTAAATATCAAATGTAAAATGCATAAGGACCCATGGGAGCAGAAGTAGGACTGAAGTGTGTAAAGCAGGATAGATGCCTCTTTCTCTCTGGGATTTACAGCTGGGAGTGCTTTCCTAGAAAATGCCTTCTCAATTTCTCCCACAAACAAGGAGAGCAGTTATGAGTCACTGATTATTGTTGCTGCCTCTTAGATTGTTGTTGTATTTTTATCTAATGACTTTGGATGAATAAAAAAGTAAATGCTTTTACCAGAGTGTCATTTCTCCATTTGTGTAGGTGAAAGACAAATACTTCACTGCAAAGTGGTCACAGTGTTAACAGCAGGATTAGAGAGCATTCCTAACCCATTCTAACCTACACAGTAGTAGTTAAGCTATTGACATTTTCTGAGATGCAGAGGAAAGTCTTTCCCCTAGTCTAAGATTTAAATAAAATCCAGTTCTCCCGCAGAACTTTGGGGTTGGAGCTTATGAGAGGGAGGAGAAGGGGAGCATAAGCACCATACAGCAGCTCTCCTTAATCAAGTGTATGGCTGTTGTGGTTTTTTTTTTTTATGCTTGCATCTGCAGGTGGATATTAGATTCAAACAAAGCAAATCTGATTAAACTTATCACGGAAACTCATTGCACAAAAGCCTCTTCTGGATATCCCAGTGAGGTTACTAAGCCCTCTCAAGACGTGAAGGCACAGAACCAGCACTTGGGGCTCTAAAGAGTTTGAGATTCACACTTTCAGACTGACCTACACTTCCCCTCATTTTCAGCAAAATTATTGCTATATGTCCTTTCTCCATCTTTAAAAATGGAGACAATAGATGCTAAGCATGAAAATGTTAAAATAAAAATGTATTAAGAAAAGAGAACTTTCAGGGGCATCCTTCCACAATAGTTACACTGCCTGCCTTCATTTGATTTTAATGTTGCATGTCACCTGACTTGAGCCTGATGATTAAATACCTTTGGACTTAATCATTAGAGTAAATTTTATATAGAGATAATTGCACACACATACAGATATAAAAATTCTTGGATTAAATATAAACACCTTGCATAGTCAAATACCTTTGCATAGGACAAAAATGGATAAGTCAAAGTGTAAACCTCATGAAGATTCTTAGAAATTTAACAAGGAACAACTTAGGAACAGGAATCCAGGAAGGTCATTGCATTATGCTATTGTCCAATCACAGTGGCAATTAGCCCATAATTACCATGTTACTCTATCAAAGGATGCTTGTTTTAGACAAGATTACTCTGGTTTTGCTCATGTTCATTTCTTTGTTCCATACAAACAAAAGGCTGGAATTGATCCTATCGTCATTCATTGGACTTCTGCCTTGTTTTGCAAGCTGTGTCTAATTTTTTGCAGAACAAAATAAACTTCCCTGAGGTTGTGTTGACAGCAAAATTACTTTGTCACATGATATCTACGATCTGATTTTCAATGGCCATACATCCTCACTATATCAGCAACACCAAAGCTCACAGAAGTCTCATAAAGTCAGTATAAAAAGCAAATGCTGTTTACTTAAATCAGAAAGACAATGCTAGCCAGATCTTTTTATTAACAATCAACACTATAAAACCCGCTTAGTCCAATAAAAAAATTCATATAATGTAAGAAAACAATAAAGAAATGAAAAATACTTGGTGTGCGATGTTTTCCCCAAAGGGGTAGGGCATTAGGATTATTTACAAGCTCATACTCTTGCCCTGATTTAGATTTAGATCTTGCTAGTTATGTTTGACTTTACCTCAACACCATTTCTCTAGTACGTCTCCAGTGACTTTAAAAAGATAAGTTTAGCTTAGGTTAGCTCTAAACTCTAGTAGGCTTACCATATTGCAGCAGTGTACAGATGAACCATAGGGTGAAATAGTAATTCTCTTGCTTTGGGCCTTTCTCTCTGACTTGGCATTGCCCAACAGATATAGGAAAAAACGATAGTGTAAAGTTGGCACTATTTTAGGCAAAAATCAGGTGTCAATCGAAAAACAAAATTGGTCCTGAAGCAGTCAGTTCTTCTCTTTCTGAACTTCAGTTTAAGACACATGGGTCCAAACTAGCCTGGCTTGAGATAGCATTTCTGCATAGCACTAGGGCACCTGATGAGCCTGCTAGCCCCCAGGCTATCTTACCACTTAGACTTAGTTAATTTTTTAGTATTCTCAGATTCAGATTGGTAGGATTGAACCTTTAAAATCTAAGTAACTACAAGACATTTTTTCCTTCCCTTATAAAAGGTGGTGATTCAGGGTAGAGTTCCTCTTGGTTGTTCTTGAGAGAGACAAAGGAAAGGAAGTTAAAACTCATTCCAGTCAAAAGTCAAGGAGCAGTTTCAGGACTGCATCTCCAGTCTTCCCACTTGTTCACAGCAGCAAAATTCTGAAGATCAAGAAAAGCAGTGGAAACACTGCTCAGATTTACAAATTAGGCGGGAAAGGCAAATTCATGCTCAAATAAGCAAGAAGAACAAGCCTACTTTATCTGTATATGGTAGACTTAGAATAGAACAAATAAGCATTAGCAAGTAAATAATGAATAAGTAGGAATAAGAGAAATACTGCATGTATATGTTAAGTTTTGAGGACTTCTGGTAATATTTTTATGAAATTCTGAAGTCACTATGAGGAATATCGCAGCTGATAGCATTCATTTAGAGACTAGCAGCTTTCCTAGCTGGCATACTTAAGAAGAAACAGCACATTTAAAAAAAATAAATTGCAACTGTTACCTCTTATCTAGCACAAGTTAGAAATTCCCTCTGCATTTTTTTCCATGTAATATCATAGCAATGGCAGCTTGGGATCCACACACACACAGATGGTGAGGAAAAACTCTCTTAAGCATGTTTTGCTTTTCACCATTCCTACCGTGTGGCATATCTTGACTGTATGCAGTCCCTTGAAACCAAAGCAAGGTATATTGCATGGAAAGAATAGTTTTAAAAATATTACATAAACAACTGCAGAGCGTCCCCAAAAGTAATTTCAAATTTACACCAGATCACCTGGAATTCTTCTTTCAAACATATAGAGCTTAGCTGTGTTCACACTGTGCTTGATGATTTTAACAGATGAACCTGGGATAATTCCAAATAAGTTACAATACCTTTTGTATATTTCTGTAACATACAGTTATGAAGATTGCAACATACAGAATGAGATATTAAAAAATCTAAGAAATAAATACAATCATAAATCCATGTGAAAAAGTTGTGTGCTAAATATTATTAAAAGTGTAGGAAATGGTTTCTGCTTCAGTGCTTGCATATAGAGCACCTAACCTTAGAATTTCTATTTATTTATTTTTACTAGAACTAGTGAGAGGTCTGTAGGACTCCCAGAATTTAATGTCAGCTACTTCCTTCTCTAAATTTGTTTTCTGTTAGAGTCATTAGAGGTCACTCAGTCCTACATTTAAAGCAGTCCCTCAATGAAGTAGCTAAGTCATATCCAGCTTTGTTGTTGAGTAATGCATACTTTGTAAACAAACAAAAAATATACTGGCTTACTGCAAACATTGGCAACCACAACTAAGAAGTGTAGAGTAACATCTCAACTACCTCATCATGCATGGTCTTAAGTATTTTAATGAATTAAGATAAGACCAAATTTCATCATTGCCACAGTATTAAAAATTTTAGCGCAAATCTCCATGACTGGAATTCATAAACATGAGTAATGGCCTAAGACTCTTAACCATTAAATAGAGAGAAACAGGAGTCTTGAAGTAGGATTTAAAAGATTCAGCATGATGAATGGAGAGGGACACATCAAAGCTTGCCTTTGGGGAATGTTGTAGAGGGATGCCTCCAAATTTCCACCTCCCTTTTGTCTCTCTCTGCAGGCTAAAATGTCTCTGCCACCTGCTTATTCCACATGGCTAGCAGGAAGGAATCCTAAATTCTGATCCCTCCTCAAGGGAGTGGGCTGTTAATTTTGATGGAAAGAGTCATTGAATAAAATGGATGCACAGAGATCAGAATTCTATACCCAGAATTTCCTCTCCTCACTGGGTTTCCATTTTTTCCTAACTTCAAAAGGAGCAGAAGGCACCTACCTCTCAGCCCTTCTTCTGACCTGCTGGTCACCACTTATGCCTGGTGTCTGGGAATACATCTACACAGGTAAGTGTGGACAAATATAAGTTCACACTGGCTGTCCTCCATGTTAGGCATGTGAAAGGCTTTTTTGTTTTTAAACCCCATGTGACTGCCACTTTTGTCCCCTAGTTTTGAAATGTCTGAGGTTGAGGAAGGATTTAACTTGCATCTTCCATCTGGTACACACTTGCCTCTAAATTTTAGCTTCAGTCTGTGAAATGAAACCCACTCCTAAAGATGCTGAATTTGATAGGGTTTTATGAATCACTGTATTAGTCAACTAAATTCCATTTATAATTATATTTAGGTGATTAAATCCCTTTGTGAATCAAAGCCCACTGGCCTGTAACCATTTAGGAGGACCTGGTAAGAGATTGTCCTCAGGTTACTCTTTTAATTCTAAACATTAATTGTAATAATACTAAGCAAAAAAACACCCCCTCAAAAAAAAAAAAAAATCACCCAAACCCTCAAAACCAGATAGCAGCTTTAATTTAAGTTCAGATTTTTTGTCAAAAATGCTTTGATTAATTATTTGGGGATGACAAATAATTTGTTTATCAATGAATAAAACAATGCCTACTGAAGGAATATTAAATGTTGTTGGCTCCTTGTAAAGTTTTGCAATATGCTTTTTCTTGATCATATTACAAAATTGCATGAAATCTCCCAAAAGTAACAGTTGTCCCTGAATAGCAAAAGCACTTCTGTAATAAAGACAAGTTCCAAATATTTAATGATAGATAATGTGTTGTGAACAGGAGACAAAAATCTAAATAATCACTCCAGAGAAAACCTGCCGTTGCTGAGGCTGAAGCTAAAATGTCTGCCAAAATCCTGTTAAACATGGAACTAAATATAATGTAACTATTTGGGAAGCCTAACACTGGTATTCAACTTTTTCATCATTTAATACTCTCACTAAAGGATAAAGAAAAACATCCCTTTTGTGTGCTCATTTGTTAATTCGGTAGAAAGACCATCTTTTTGCTGGAGATAGATAGAGCATGAGGCATCTGTGGTGATCGGGGACATCCCTGAGAGTTTTAACTGTTCTGGGTTGCAGAGTAGAAGACATCACAGTCAGTTCTTTTGTCCTTCAGATTACAACCAGGTTGCCTGGGCATCCATTTGCACCCTTTTTCTATGTTAGGAAATAAAGCTGCTTCTTAACATACTTTCTCAGGGAAAAATGTTTAATTTAGGTCTTATCAGAGCAGTGCATACTGTCTTTATGAAAACAAACAGAATTAAACCAAACCCCAATATTTCATCATAAATCAAGACTGATTAACTAACAAGAACTTAACACCAGATGAGGTAAGTGATCATTAGAAGTAAATTACAAGCCACTCTCTAAGGAAGGAAAATACTTTGGAGAAATTGGAGAAACCAAATAGGGTGGAAGATGACAGGAACTTCTTTAGTCAACACTACTCTCACAAAATTTTGAGCTGTTTCTAACCCGTTTTCCAACTTGCAAGAACAATTTGCCACCTTTATCACTGCCTGTCCTTGAAGGACTGACGTAAAAGTATCAAAGAGAAGAAGAACAGGAATGTCACAGTTGGTATCTGACCAGAGAAAACAAGCAATATTAACCATAAAAACCTAAAAATACTAAGTTTTTCCCACTCCTAACTTTAGTCCAAACTTTACTAACTATGTACGTGGTAAATTCATGGACTCTTTATTTAACTTTATGGTATGCCTAATAGAGTTTGTAACTCTGCAAACAGTAGGCACGATGGTTCTTCAAACTGTCAAAAACCTGAATTATGCAGTAAGTAGCTCTGACAACTTGAACAGATTTTTAATTTGGCTCTTAATATTCTTGCTGCCAGCACATGAATGTAATTTCCTCCCACAATTCCTTAAGAAAAGTGTAAGACATGATGACCTCTGTATTTCTCCTCTGCTGCTCTGTAGCAATGACTCACTGCTGTAATTATTAAGTTTGACATTACTGCAACTCCTTGCCCATTCTCCTGTTGAGACAAGTGAAATGTGCCAGACAACAAAATAATAATTCCATATACCCAAAGTAAGAACACATATCTTCCAATTTTAAAGATAAAATGGTAATATAAAATACAACAGTAAATGGAAATGATCAGTTTTCATTTAGAATTATTTCAATACAGGCTGCCTATGGGACAACAAACACCACATGGTAGAGAGAGCCTACCCTGGGGCTCCACGCTCTTAACAGAAAAGCTTGTTTTCTCTCTGAAGAGCTTGTGCTAATTTTAGCTTGTTTTTGAGTCATGCACACCTGACAGGTCAAAGGAGAAAAATAGGTTTATTCTGGATGGTGAACAAGCAAGCATAACCTAGCCATGAATAAGAAACACAGCTACAAGTTACAGCAAACTATACAATAGTCTAGTGAGCCTTGCTGTTGTACTGAATGCAAATTTATACAAACTATACAACATATTTGCTTTTTCTATATTAAATTACTTTAATAATTGACTAGAGAGCTGTACTCATTGGGAACAGGTATTCTGAGCAGGGATAATTAAAAGACATCCAGATTTACCATCAGAGAAATTTTTCGTACCATGAGGCAAATGGCCTGTTGTACCACTGTATGCAGACAAATGGTGCTTTGTCACAGCTTACAAAAAATGTTTAAAAATATGTTTATTCTGGACAGTGAACAAGCAAACATATGCTTCTACTACTTGAAATACATGCTACAGAAGCCACAGAAACAGTCACTGCGGCAGTGTGAGCTGCTAGGTTTGCGGCTGATGTCAGTAACATAGTGGTGATGGAGAGGAAACATAAGGCAACACTAGGTTTTACTGCTAACAGGGACAGAAACATAAAGGCTACTATCACAATGATGTGTTGAACAGAAGTAATTCCCTTTACTCTAATCTCTCACCAAACACAGCGCAGAAGAGATACATTAATCTCATACTACCATTTTCTGTTAAAACTGTTTTTCAACACGATACTTATTAAAACAAAATCACCCACCAATTTTTTTTCTCATGGAAATCTGAAATGAAACTTTTCAGTTATTAAATGTATACTTTTTTATTAATGAAAAGTTAAAGTCTTGCTACAGAACAAAAAAACCCCTCACTGTCTCACCAGCTACATAAATGCTAAGATTTCGTGTTGCTATAGAAATTACCACTTTTGTCCTGATTCATGGCTATATAATACATAATCTGTTAATTTAGAATGTATAGGGACTGTATTAATTTTAAACTTGGAATAACTAGAGATGATCAATATTTTAGACAGATATATAAACACTGAACATATACTAAAATGATAATGCAAATTGTTTTGATAGATTAAGATCGATGAACTTCTTAAAAAATAAAATACAATATTAGAACTTATCTGAACATTTGCCCAGGACACAGGCAAAGCCAAGGTTAGAGAAATTTGGTTAACTTAAAAAGTAACTTAAAATGTAAAAATAAATTTCTCTCTACTTGACTACATTTCCTGGGTTTGGCTGAAGCCAACAGCAGAAATGCCAAAATTGATTCTCAAAGGATTTTTCAGCACAGAAATACAGGGACCTTCCAGAGAAACTCATATTTTGAAAGTTTCTACAGTTTATATAAGTAATCAGACCTTCTGCTGCTTATCTTTACTGAATTGCTGAACCTTGTGGTGTTTGTGTATTTCTATTTAAGGATCTGTTTTACAGCCATTAAAGCTAATGGAAAAGTTCAGTGAACATTGATTTGAAATTTTATTTATCTGTAAATTGATTAATCCTGTTTGAAAATCCAGCAAAAGAGACCCACACAACTCCAGTAAAATTTAAACTCAATGATTCTTCCAAAAAACTCTTGAATTTCCAAAAGTCTCATAAATATAGGTTGTTGAAATCCATTCAGATATATTGTAATAGCGGATTTCATAAATCTATGCTTTAGTTGTACTGAGAGTGACATTAATTACCCACTGTCATCCACATAGGTTGTACATTATCCTAATTAACTGGTTTAGATAAAATAGAAATGGAAAACTTCATGCTGTTAGTGCTATCTTTTACCCTGATGACTACTGTAGAGATACTAGCTTCTTGTTACCCCGTAGTGTCATTGAAAAATATCATTTACAGGCCACAGTAAAATATTTATCATACATTTTACTTAATTGAAAGTAATTAATCATAAGTAACCGTGAAAGTTACAAATATCATAACAGACCTTGTTAAAAATGTATATAAATCTTACTGAGATATGTTGGTGTTTGGAAATTAATGTGTTTAAACAGTATATGATCAATGTGGTTTGGTGGGGTCTTAGGGTTTTGATCTGGGTTTTTTGTGGGGTTTTTGGTTGGTTCTTTTCTTTGCAAAGAGCGTGCTGGAATTATGGCAGAAATTGCTATAGTGCTATAAGAACGTTAAGTACCACAAGTCTGTCTCTACTGTTGAATTATGTTAATTAAAACTTTGCTATGTTGTATGTTATTGTTTGCAATGAGAAGAAGAAATCTGTGAAGATGCTATTTAAATGTGTCATTTCTTTTCCATTTACAGAGATGCAAAAGAAATTACAGCTAATTGCATTTTCTATTTTCCACAGCATTTGCCTGAAGCTGTGAGATCAGTAAAATCTATTTAAGGATGCCTGTTATTAATTCATAAATATCCTTTCACAAAAGAGAGTTTAAAAGTCCTAAACCCCTAACAATGTCAGAAAAAAATGCATTATCTGTGCACTCAGTAATTACATATCCCCACTATTTTCAGATTTTCTGGAATAACAAACTGCTATGCTTATTACAAGAAAATTCAGAAGTTTATTCACACATAAAATTTTTCTCATTAGAAAGTCATTGTCACTGAACTGGATGAGTTTTGTACATGCCGAATTCCTGAGGTTCCATAAATTATATATGTATTTTATTTTATTTTATTGTATTGTATTTTATTTTTTAAATTAACAAACAATATAAGTAACTTTCTAAGTGGAGATAGCTTTTTATTTTACCTGGATACTGGACACTCACTGTTTTATTAATTGTGGAGGTTCAATCAAATGTTTGTACAGCTTAGCAGACAACTGCAGTCTACCCAAAATAAGTCACTATCCCAAGGACTTGGACTACCTTTCAGAGCAGAGATTGATCTGATATTTTAATTGATATTGGCCCCTTCCTTAATATTAGACTGTTTCTCTAAAGTTTCAGGGTCAAGATAGCAACTCAGGTCACAAATCAGGCAGTGAGATAACTAACCCTTAAGCAGGCCTGCCCTGCAAGAAAACCAGATCAAGAGCAGTAAATAGTACCACAAACTATTCAGTTTGCTGTGAGAGCAAGTGGTAAGAATCAGATAAAAGAGGAGCAGAAAAATAAGAGCAAAACCAGTACTGAGATGATGTCTTTAGATTCCAAAGATTCTGCATAAAACAAAATAGGATGATGTCCTTAAAATAACCAGTTCCAAAAATGTCACTAAGGCTGAGGTATGTCCTATAAGGAGACAGCTCTTGTGATTCACTTTATGGAGATATTTGCCCTACTACACAATGAAAGTAAAATGCTGTCATTCTGTTAAAGAATCATGCCTGCTTCACACAGGCTTATATTGCTTGAAGTTGTCTGTAATGGCTAAGGCTGTTGGCCAAAAAAGCAATGAGAGACACACTAGCTCACAGAATTCCTGACTTGAAATATGAGTACTGAACTTTCTTTGGTTTTCTCAAATTGAATGTTGAATGAGGTGTAACCTGTAATTGCCATTAAGAAATTATTTAAATACTGAATTGGACATAACATCTAGGTTGAATAACCTTTTTCCCCATGTTTCCACTGGCACAATAGTTAATTGAAACTGTGTAAAGCAACTCTAAAATATCCATGTTGTTTTTTTTTTTTTTTTTTTCTCCTTGTGAAAAGCTTGAATGTAAGGAAATGGATCATTACTGATAGAAGTGGAAATAGTCTGCAATTAATTTTTCATCAATTTTTTTTGATTGTTTATACTTTATTCTGTGCTAGCAGTGCAATCTTGTTTAACAATTGTGCTCCTTTGGGCATTCACAGATTCTGTTTTTGAATTTTTTCCAGTGTTAATGACCTAATGACCCTCTCAAATCATACTACAGCATTGCTATAATGTGGCTGGAATGGAATGAGTTTGCAGCTGCCAACAGACTACAATTTAAAGAAATAACTTAATGAATAACACATTAAAATAAATATTTTGGGTTCTGCATGAGATTTTCAAGATTTATGATGGGATTCGTGTCAAGAGATGTGTGCTTCCCGCTGGGTGAATCCCAGAGGAAAATGCAGGGATGTTTTGGGCAGATATTATTTTCAGAGCAAAATGTTACTCAGGATTTGCATTCACTTACCTGTTTGAACCTGTACAGTCCTGATGAATAAGCCAGTTCACAATTTATGAATTCCTACTAATTAGATTAATGAGCTTAATCTGGTGGCTGTGTACTCAGACTCATAACATCAGTAAGGGATGTTGAAGAATCACTTTGTGGAGATGACAGGAAATGCAATAATTTCCAAATACAGAAACAATATGAGGTATTATTAATGACAATGTAAATGTCATGATCTCTTTCTGACCATAATATATTATTTTTTTTTTTAAATTTTAATGTCATCTTAAAGAGTGTGCAACTGTAATGAAATAAGAGTGACTTGACCTTCAGTGAGAGCTCTGGTGGCCCTGCCTCAGCAAAGTACTTAGTACGTACTTAAAAATAAAAAAAAAATTGCCTAAGTGCATTGCTGAATGAGGGCCTAAGTACACTTCAAAAAAATTTAAAAAATGAGAGGGGAAAGAGAAGAAAAAGGTGGGGAAGAGAAAGGAAAGGCTTTTCTTATTTGTGCAGTATCATTCACATCAGCAATATGACAATTAGTTTTTTTATTAAAGGTTTATGATATTGAAAATGGGATGAAGAATGAAAATATTTATATACTCAAGCATGTCCCACCTTCAGCCTGAGTAATATGCAGCAGGTCTGGCTTGATGCCTTTACTCATTAGTGTCTGTATTGTACAATGTGCTACACTCATCATCTGGCCTTTATCTCCATTATCATACAAAGGTTAGTCTTTCAGTATAAGAGCAAATATCTAGGAAAAGGTAACAAATGTTAAAAGTGACTGATGCACAGGGAGTTTCTGTGAAATGTTTATAGTTATTTGAAAAATAAATATTGGCTTCACTGTTTGCTTAGTTTTCTTAATGCAAAATTAAGTTTAAAAAAATGCCAAAATGAGTTATGTGGCACTAAGACCTCTGTAGAAAAATATAAACAGACTGTTAAAACATATTTCAACTCCCTTGGCGTCATTTGTGGCCGATAAACAGTCATATATGAGTGAAAGGTTCACTGACTGTCACCCATTTATGATCCAAGTTCTTTGCTGGTGCCACACTGACCAGGCTAACAGGGATCAGCATGTCTTACACGCTTTTTCCACCCTAAAAACCTAGGTCATGACCTCATAAGAGCTGTGTTTCACAATAATGACTACTATGGTTCAAATGGCATTGGGATTGGTACAAAGAGGTTTCACTTCAGTGCAACCAAATTGTAATGTTAAATAAAAGAAAATAGAAAACAAACAGTGCACGTGCACTTGGGTCAAGTGTGGTGAGCTGTTCCAGCACAATTTAAAATTGAAAACACATCAGCCCCTAGTATCTGATGAAGCAGAAGACTGGAGAGTAGGCTCTGTATGGCACCAGGCACTCATTTGTGTTTTTCTAGTTAGGCTTCCATTGTTATTGAGTACCTCCTTCTTCCATGACAATAAAGGTTTATTTAAACCTTGCAGACCAACCAAACAGTAAAAAGTATGCTGTATCAGGTACCACAATACTTCTGTGCTCTGATGTTTAGAGTTGTTATCTGTTTGTAGGTTTATGTAAATTAGTAGCTCTTTAGAGATGGTCTATACCTCTGCTTTGTACTCTAGCTCATCTGCTGTGTTGCTGCTGTGGACCAAATAATTAACAATATCAATTTTATTGCCATTACTTTTGAGAGAGAGGCAGCATGTTTCCATTTGATTGGGAAAAAACCCCAAAACATACCACCACCACCACCACAACAAACTCTTAAAGATTAATGCAACGAATTACTCTGGAAAAATCTGGGATGATCCCTTTCCAAATTCTCTCCAAGCCTCACAGGTACACTTGACTTTTTGACTCGTGAAAGTGAACTCACAGAAACTATCACGCCAGTTTGCTAGTATTATCCTGAAAATATAGTGAATCAGTGCAGAAAGTGTTCTCAGAATCAGGCTTTAGAAACACTTGCCAGTAGAGCTGTTAATGATAAAAGGGGGAAAAAAACCCTGGAGCTGGTTGGCTGGGCAGTTGGTAACAGACTTCAGAGACTTTAACCACAAACATACTAGATTAAATAAGGGTCACACTAAGAATTTCTGCATGTTTTTTGCAGGCAGATGAAAGCTTGCTCTTTCAGGTCTCTGAGCAGACATGAGCTCATTCTGCCCACACTCCATCCTGGCTGGAAGCTGTACTGCCGCAGTAAGCACGACACCAAGCCTACTCAAGGGCAGGATGTATTAGCTTGGGCTTGATGCCACATTGACAGGTCTACTGAGCTTCTGTTTAGCTCAGAGAGTGGGCAGAGAGTCAACAGCTATGTGGGCACAGACAGTGCACATCTCTTTGTTAGAAACTGTACAGAGAAGCCTCCAGGTCCCATTCTTCTTTGCTTCTGCATTGTGGAGAATTTTTGGCTAATGGTGAAAATGGTGGACATTTTGGAAAACTTTCCAAGCAGCAGTATTTTTTTTTATCTGGACATATTGTCACTAATGCCAGATAAATTCATCATACTTTTGTAAACACTTTGTGGTCAGGTAACACTCTGATGGAGATCTTGGTCACCCACAGGAAGAATATATTTTTTCTAATTGAAAACAGAGACACATCTCATTCTTTGTATCCACATTTGAACCTTTTTTTCTGGACTGGCATTTGGAACTGTGAGTTTCTTCAGTTTTGATCAAGGTTATGACAAAAATAATGTCCAGGTTAAATATTTTGAGTTGGACCTGAATTTGGATCCTGAAAATTTAATCTACCTTCCAACATTCACAGATAGTAGGGAGGAGAATGATACAGTCATGGAATCTGCATTAAAGGCACTATTCTAATACAGAGACATTTTGTAATCCTGGACTGAGATTTTTTTCTCATTCCACATTTTACTTTTGCATTAGACTCTACAGTCCTTTACTCTTTGCACCTTAAACTTATAGATTCATTATCTTGCAATCCTAAATCATCAAAGTATCAATGATTAGCAAACATTAATGAAAGTCTAAATGTTCACACTGTGATGCTGTATCCATCTATAATATTTGACATGTCTACACAGATCCCTTACACTTCATGCACAAATTTTCACTATGCTAATCTACATTCTGATAATCATTATAAGTTGTAGAGAGTTTTAACACTTATGATGTTATACAAGAATTAAGTAAATTTAAGCTGTGAAAAAGTGACAAGAATACTCAACTGCTGATTAAGAAAATTATTCTAACATTTAAAATTAATTATTTTGTTATTTATTTTTTATAGAAATAGAGCCAAACATCACATCACTTATGCCCCTGTTATGGATAGCCTGAATTTAAATGCCATCTGATCTTGCAGATGTCTGGTTATCCTACACACAATCGTTTCGATATAAGAAAATTCCTCATGGTTGGCAAATATGCAGAAGTGTCTCAGCTTCACAAGGTTCTTTTATTCAGGACCTGTTTCATGTCAAAGCCCAGCAGAGACAAAGAAACAATGTTACTGGTTTCTATACTAAATTCTACACTAATACAAACATCAGTAGGTTTTGTAATGTAATCTTTGTAAATGCTTTGACAGAAGTAAATTAAAGAAATGTAGCCCTTCTTGGTGTTGTTTCTGGCAAAAATGGGAGCTCTTACCTTGGGGACAGTGAGGTCCATTCACGCCAGGATTTTATAAACTTTGTTAAAATACTTTATTTGACATTCTTTCTTAATACAAATATGTAGAGGTGGCATAAAGCAACAAAGGCTTAAAAGAGAGCAGCACTGTGCAAGAAGAATAACAATATAGATTACTCATAAAGATAATGCCAACAAGATGAGAGTAGTCATTTTACATAGGAGAACCAAAAAAATGGCCATTACTTTATACTTTCTCTGAGGTGCCACATCATACTCTGCCAGTCCCTGATAGCTGGGGAAAAGCTGGTGAAATCTCCACTGAGCTACAGTACGTAACAAGTAAGATCACTACCGAGTTTCCCTAGATATTTTTTCTGCCGATACATGGGCTCTACTGCAAAAAAAAACTGTTCAAGATTCACTGAGGCCTAGAAGCAGTACAAATGTAAGTCTGCAGCATAATTCTTTGTATAGTGTTTAGAGTTCAGGGATAGTACTTACTGCTTCATAACATATTTGCATCATTTAATCAAAGCCTATTTAATTCAAAATGAGACATAATCTATTGAGTAGGGAACATAATCTTAGAATTCCCTCTCCCACCTCATTGACAAATGACCCAGTACCTACTCATTCACTGAGCAGTGAATTCTTTCCTGCACTATATCAGAGCTTCATGGACACGAGCCTTTTCCCCTGCAGCATGGATTGCTGATTTCTCTTGGGAAGCAATAACTATGGTCTGGATCCCCTTTGGCAAATGAATGCATTAACCCAGGGTCTTTCGTTTCTTTCCCCAGTAAGACAGGACATTGTCTCCTACCTTCAGGCTGTGGGCTGTGAATCGTCAATGGATATAAATGGATGCCTTGCCTTTTTCAGAATTTCCTAATGGTTAACTCTAGGCAGCTCTCTGCTCTGTGTGTTGCCTGATTTGGCTTCTGTCTAAGGAGCTTATCTCTCCCCAGGCATGCACAGAGAATCCGGTGTCTCAGCTAGGGTCCTGCAGTCTGTTCCTCGGGACCAACAGCTTTAAAGTTAGCACTGAAAATCTTTAGCTCACCTACCTGTAGGAAACAATGTCTGATATGTGAATAAGCACTTAAATTCATTAAATCCAAGATGATGTTTAAGTATAGTAAATTCTTACAATTTTTTTTTCTTGCCTCAAGTAATCAGTAGTTTGAATTGATATGTTTATTTTATTGTAGATAAGCTTTATGGGAAAATAAGATACTTTTGTTCTTACTCATATATTTTCCTTTTCTTAAAAAATGAATCTAGGAGCCTGGAGGAGGAGATAATGACATGCCCACTATGTCCCATAGTGATAGCTGTGGTGGAACATATTGGAAAACAAGCTTTTCTCCAGCTATGTGGTGAAGCTCCAAAGGAAAGAAAAATTTCTAGAAACATAAGAGCACAATCAAAGTTAGTTATTGAAAGTTCTTATCAATAGCCTATCAAAAACCCCTGGAAGGTAGTTTCTGCAGGTACATGAAAATGAGTATATGGAGAGGAGTTATCCTGTTTTGGTGAAAGAAGTATATCAATTTGGAGAAGGCAGTTGAAAATTAACCAGTTGAGGGAAAAGTATAAAGAAAAGCAAGACTGAAGACAGCAACACTTTAGAGATGGCTTGGAAGATCTAGTAATGAAAATAAACTAATTGCTATCTACCTTTTATTGATTAATAAATGGATACAAAAAAATGGTTAGGTTATTGTTGTATCAGACATATTCTGAGTAACTCACACTGGAGGCGTTGCTTTCCTTCCAGAAAGCAAGGCTGCTGTACAACCAACAGCGTATACCTTGTAAAGCTTGTATACCAGTACTTCTCTAAACTCTCAAGTAAAGAACTTCTGAGAGCTTATGGAACACTTCTATTTGTTTCCCTCCATATCCTAGACATTGGTGTATCAAAGAGCTCTATTTGTGACTAAAATAAAATACAGTAATAAATGCTAGGGGGTTTTAATGGTGTTTTTTAACAGATTCTGTCTGAAAAATTGTATCATTTCTGGGCTGACCTTGCATATATGAATTGGCATTTGACTTTCTAAGAAAAAGATTTTCATATCACCTGAAATGCAGTTCACACCTGTGATCAACTGATTTAGAAAGGTGAGGAAGTTTGTGCTCTCCAAAGTATATTACTGTAACTGAGTATGTAGACACTTTTTATCAAAAGGGCCTGAAGACTAATAGCAGCATTCACTTTACATGGAACTGTTTAAGACTAAGGCTAATGATGGAAACTGAAAATGCCTAACTTTTTCAGAGGAAATAATACACCTTCTGTGTATGGAATTATTTGTGCCATGACACGGATAATGAATCCCATGGTACAACTGCAAATTTAACGTCTCACTTTTAAAGATATTTAAGTTATAAGCTAAGAACAGTAATCATCAATGCCCTTCTGTCATGTGAAAGAGATAGTTCAGTCAACTATGTTGGTGCAAGGTCTCACTGGTAGCTCTGTAACAATTTGTAGCTCTTGGAAAGTCAATTATTATACTTCATATGGACAGACATAGTTTGGTATTGAATGTCTGTTATAGCTGGGTCTGGCACAGCTGTGCTTTCACGTCTGCAGCCTGTGCTCTTTCTTCACTCAAACACGACAGTCATGAGATTTTGCAGAGCTGCCAGTTACAAAGTTTTGGGGGGATAACAAAGAATTGCATATCACTTCATGGAGGGCCTGTTTTGATAAAGTGAACCCATTTTCTTGCTTCTTGAAGGGAATAGAAGCAAAAAATGCTTTGGTGCTGGCAACTGCCCCCCTGCTCCCCAGCCAACCTCCCACCAAAATGGGCATGTGGTGGGGAAAAGTGCTGCTCCCTAACCCAGTATCCAACAGACCCGTCTCCTCTCCCCGTCAGGAGCTGCACATCATCCCTCTGCTATCCATTCCCATAGTTTTCTCTCACTATCCACTTCCCCTTCCCTACCCAGTTGCTCCTTTTCAGTATTCAGTGTACAAGCAATCTCATTATATTTCTTCACAGAGAAGAAGAAATCCTCTGTTTCTGCTTCAGGATGGTCACAGCTATTGTATAGTGAACTACTTATGTAGTTAGAGGTGGGAAATGATCAGCTGTGGATGGATAGCATACATAGAGATTTATGTGGATTAAGTTAAACTTTATTATTCATAAACTCCACAAGTATATTTGCATCAACTTTCAGTTAGTCAGAGAAAATGTTATATTTCATTTCTGCTTACATTTGGAGATAGTGCATGGGCTGCCAGTGAGCTTTAGTCACTGATATAACATAGCAGCACTGGCCTGATTCCAGAAAGACCTCTGGTTAATGGGCATCAGATTGAATCCCTGCACTCCCAGTATTTGGACTTCATGGAATATTATTGGACTGACAGTGTTCTTAAATAGAGTAAAGTTATTTCAGTCAGATATTTATACATACAGAGACACATTAAATCTTTTTTTCCATATTATCCATTTTATACCATTATTTGGTGAAAAAATATTAAATATATTTTCAAATCATGGAAAGTATGCATACCACAGATATCATTCTGTCTGTTAATAGGATTTTGCATGGATATTTCCTCTGAAGTAGACTTGAAAATTGAATTTCAAGCTTCCAAAGAAAAGTGAATTTCTATGAGTTTAAATTTTTGCACCATGTCTATTTTTTGAATTATTTTGAAGTTTTCATATTTGGCAAGAAAAGTACTGGGGTCTGGGTACAGGACTGGGTCTCAGAGCATCTGTTTATTTTCTTGCTTTGCTACAGATCTCCTCCACTGTGCTGTTTCTTCCCCATTTGAGAATGGTCCCTTTGAAGGTTTACTGTGATACGAATAATGCAGAAGCTAAGCAGATGGCTCAGAAAAGCTTACAAGTCAGGTTGATTCCCTGTTTTACCTAAACTACTAGAGAATGTGTTACTTACGGCAAATGCATCACTGAAAAGCCTGAGTAATAACAAAGAAGCACACCAATATTTAAAAATGAGGGTTTGTACACTGAAGAAAGTGGCAATGACCTGTTAGTGTCCTGCTTCTGAAACAGCAGTAGTCTGTGGAACATATTTTTAAATTAAAGACATACAAAACCTGCTGTTCCCATAAAAGTCACACATCCAAATAATACTTCCTTTTACCTATTACAGCATTTTCATTGGTAAAATTTAAAAGGCTGTACAATAAATATTTTTTCTCTACCTTACAGAAAGAAAAGTCAGAAATTTTTGTAACAAATTCCAGCACTAATCCAACAATGGTGACTAAATAAATCAATAGCCTCCACCTTAAAAAAATCAAAGATTAACATTACATCAAGGCCTCTGGCTCCACGCTACCTACCTAGTTTGCCTAAGAAAACAGAGAGAAATAATACTATTGCTGAAAGTAAATATACAAACTCTTAAACAAACAAGAGCTAAAAAATCCAATGGTCTGGGGAGACCTTATTGCAGCCTTTCAATACTTACAGGGGGCTTATAAGAAAGATAGGGACAAACTTTTTAGTAGGGCCAGTTGTGACAGGACAAGGGATAATGATTTTAAACTAAAAGAGGGTAGATTCAGACTAGGTATAAGGAAGAAATTTTTTATGATGAGGGTGATGAGACACTGTAACGGGTTTCCCAGAGAGGTGGTGGAGGCCCCATCTCTGGAAACATCCAAAGTCAGGCTGGACGGGGCTCTGAACAGCCTGATCCAGTTGAAGATGTCCCTGCTCACTGCAGGGGGGTTGGACTAGATGACCTTTAAAGGTCTCTTCCAACCCAAACTCTTCTATGATTCTATGATTCTGTGATTCTGTGATTCTATGATTCTATGATTCTACTCGGTGAACTAATAACTCTCTGCTACTAGGTCTCACAAGTTTTGACAATTGTTAGTTTACATTCAACAACTGATCTGGTTTCCCAAAGTAAAGCCTGGAGAGAAACAGTATTTTGGAGAGCTTAGAAACTGTGCTACCTAGATTTGTATGAATCACAGGACCATGTCAGTGGTTTGAAGTGATTTGAATCATTTCAATAACTCTCCCTCCTGTTTGCAACAAATTCCATCAACCTCTTGCCTCTGAGGACCCATACATCTGATTCTTCTCTACATAACTGATATTCTCCTGTCATTTTCTCGTAAGATTTCCTAACTTCCTTCCAATAATAATTTATCTATGCTCTCTTTCATTTTCTCGTAAGATTTCCTAATCTCTTCACCATGCTGGTTCCCTTATCAATACTCTTAATTTTAACTGTCAAAAGTCAGCCATCACCTTAAGTACATGATTCACTCACAGAAATTAGGATGCTGTCTGTTCATCATCAGTTTTCATCTATACCTACAGCAATCCCAAAGTCTTGCTCACCTAAGCAGCACTGCTTCATCATTTAATCATATTCCTCCATGGATAGGACCAAAGCTAGCGAGTCATTGCAGCAATGGAAAGCTTTTCTAAATAAAATAATGACTAAATACTGGGATATATTGTCATAGGAAGGCGAGGGCATATTCAACCTCTCTGAAAGTTCCAAGGTACAAATACCTCAGCCAATTAAAAATTGCATTTCCCGCATTCTCCATCACAGTCTTTCTTGGACGTATTGCTCCTGTATTATAAGTAGCAAGACCAGATATGTGTGCAGGCTGAAATTACTGCTGTTCAAGATCCAGCATCAGTATATCTGCTTTCATTAACTAATATGTGGGATTATGAAGTGTGGTGCCTGAAATCCCAACACATGGTTACTTTTCCTGTTTATTTCTGGAGGATCTGAGGACACAGCTCAGAGCAGCAGTGTGTCATATCTGTACAGCTCCTAAGAACGTCAAACAATGTCAACAGACTATCAAGAGTGGGCTAGATAGAGTCTGCATAGGAAGAGAGGAGGCTGTGTGTCTTCTGGCAGTCTCTTTCAACATATGTTTTTATAGTTCTGTGAATAATTCCTTTGACTTAAATTAAGAAACACTGTGCTAAATGGGGCTTGCAAGATGTGACTCTTCTTACTCTATGGAAATTTTACTTGCCACAGTATTAGATTTGCAAAGAAACTGTCAGAGAGAATTCATCATATTTACAGACAGCCCTCTGTGTAATCATTCTGCGTAGATAAGAAGCCTAAGGATGTTCTAAAGGAAATTAATCACTTAGATACTTCCATGCTATTGTAAGGTTTCACATGTGGTGCAACTTGATTTTCCTGTTTCAGTTATCATCCATCATTATACATTTACTGCTTCATTATCCACCTTCTCATGTCAACTTTCTTCTATGCAGTCATCATATGGGATAAATAGACTTTATTCTGCATTCCCAGAAACCCTTTTGGAGCTGTCTCATTTTGAAAGAGAAACAAGTATATTTTTAACATACATGTGTTCAGCATTACTCTTTTAAATCATAGATTCTTTAGGCTAATAAAAAGTAGTAAAGAGAATACAAACACACCAGAGAAAAAACAGAACCCTTCTGAAATCACCAATTGGGAGTTATCCAGAATGAATCAAAATTTGCATAATGTTGGGGTTGGATTTTGGAAAAACTGCATGAAAATGATTTTCCATATTTTCTCAGACACATTTTATCACTTCATGAATTTCTTTTCTTTTTTTTTTTTTTAATTTACTATATTCAAACATGAGACCAGGAACCTTAATTTTTTTTCATGTCTTCCAAATGTACAAGGTACTGCCATAGCATAAATTAAAGGTGTTCCACTTGTTGAGCTTTCCCTTTCATTTCAATGCTCTTTCTCTATTTCAGATCTCCTTGATCTACTGCCCAGATCAGCTTTGAAAATTTTCTCTTTACTGGTTATTATTTCTTAGTGAATTTGTATTATTTGAAACTAATGTAGAGTGCAGCCAGCCTACAATTACTTAGTTTTGCAGTGTTGAAGAAGCAACATTCAACGTGGGTCAATAGCAAAAAATCCTAACAGCTTCCAGAATAAGAGAGCATCTAATTTGTTTGGCAAAATCATTTCAAATGAACAGCAACTAAAGTTTGGAAAAGTATGATGTTCTGTGTTTGTGGTATTGAAAGCAAATATGGTAAATGCCTGACAACTGTGAAGAAAAGGCACTGTGGGCAGGAGGTTGGGAACTGTGGTTTTCAACTTCAGGGGAATCATTTAAATTCTTAATGGCAGCTCCTCAGATAAAGAGAAAACAGCATTCTCTGAAGGGTGGCCAGCTGTTTAGCACTCAGTAACCAGGCTTTTATTTGGCCTGCCTTCTGGAGTTGTTTCTATCACAGATAGTGATGCTGGCAAGCAAAATAAAGAGCTTTTATGTCATAGGACACATTCTTGTAATAATTTCTAAAAGAGCCCAACATAATTTTGGTTTGCAAAATTATGTTGGACATATATCTGTCTGGACTAGGCACTAGTGCATTTGTCAAGCACAAAAACCAATTAAGATTTGCATATGGCTTACACTTCTGTATTTCCAAAACCGTCACCATGTTACTCAGTTTTTTTCTCTAAATATTCAAATATGTTTCAGCAAAAATAACTGAGGAATTAATCTTAAACCCAGAGGACCAAGATGGACAGCACCTTTTTACCTCTTCATGTTTCCCTCTCTGTTTATTCCAGAATAATGGGAATGGAACTGATTCCCCATTCCCTAGACAAAGGAACTTCAGTTGTACTCTATGGAGGCCACACAGACAGCATGAGAAGAGCTCATTCTGGCCTTTAACTGGACTACGGAGTAGGACAGGAACCAAAACTACAGTCATTAGTCACAAGTCAGATTCCTTCTGATTTTTGTGGAAAAGCTATTTGAACATGGATAGCAGAATTTATCCTTGTTACTCAACATTATATATTTTGAGGCTTGTACACCCTTTCTGATTTAATTTCTAAGCTTTTGAAGTACATTTCTTTTGGTTTTTTTGTTCAGCAAGAAGAATTTTCATGGATCAGTTTTCACAGTTGTTTCCATGTTCAGAAAATATGGTTTATATCACCAAAAGACATCCCTTTCTTCTAATGAAAGTGGGTTTACTTTCCTTTCCTAAATATTTCCCTATTCACATAGTCATGCTGGAGACCTAGACTGATTCAGGATGATTTTCCAGGGCTACTCTGCTGACCAGCAATATGTTAAACCTAATCTATTTAAGAAATCTCCAAGTGCCTGTGTTATCAGCCAAGGCAGAGAAACAAATCCTATGCCCAAATCCATTAAAGGCTCTTTCTTTGAGGCAAAGTTTATTACAGATAACAAAGGACATATCAAAATTTGAATAAAGTTTAAATCTTGGGCTAGGGCTTGATCTTCAGCCTTCAAAGTTAGTGGCACACCACTAGTCATGTCTGTATGGCTAGACTTTCTTCCCCAACAAATTAACATGGGCTTGCTCACATTGGAAAAAGAAAAGTCCATGGGATCCACTCTATGGGATCCCACAGTTGTGTTCAGGAATTGCCTGGGAAAGTGCTACTTGGGTCAGGCTAAAACTTCCAGAAAAAGGGCAATCAATTAAACATACATAGGCAGCTGTACATAATTTCTTAAGCCCATGTTCTCATCCTGGTTGGTAGTTGGCACCTGAGGCAGCCTCAGGTCACAGTGCCCAGCAGAGTTCCCAGACTGTTGGAGGGACAAAGTTGCAGCCCTTCCTCCAAACTCCTTGCCTCTTCATCTACTCTGGACACGTTACATGGACTTACGATAAGCAGAAATCCTTAAGCATCTCCAACTTGCTCTACTATCTTACTACAAATACAGTCTAGCATTTTGAAACAAAACAAGAAATTCTCTCAGTGTTTTGCCGTGAATGAACCCAGATGAGTCCTGAAAAGAAATCCTTCCTTAACATAAGCTTTAACATAAGTTAAATTTTCAACATCCTTCTAATTCTTCAACAATACATTGTTGTGTCCCTATTCAGTACAGAATAAATGTGAGCAAGAAATGCACTGGTTTTGTTAGCAAATTCAGCCATCTTAATTCACCCTCTGAGTAACAGTCCTGGCATCTTCTTTGATTTTCATCACAAATTTTAGAGCTATGTTAACTCTGTCCTTTGATATTTTTCCTCACTTGCAAATATTTTTCCCACCTTTTCCTTACATTTTTTAATATCTGCTTCTACCAATATCTAAGGCCCCATATTATCCACTTTTACACTGCTGTTTTTATGTTTTGTATAAATATTTCTAGCCTCTGTTTTGAGAAATTTCCTTTACATATATTCATTCTTTGCCTAAGAGCACCTCAGAATGGGTGCTCCACCTTCCCAAATCTGGGGAAACAGGGGCGGCATTGCTGGAGGCAATGGAGGACAGAGCTGTCCTTTGTGTGCCATGGGACCATCCTTGCTTTATGCAAGAGCTAAACTCATGCATATTGCTTCTAAACATAGCTTTTGAGCTTCTACACTATGCAGTAGTGCCCTCTGACAAACTCCAGAGGACAGGGGCATTACATTGTATCCCGCCTGGGCAGAGTCCTGTCAACAGAAAGGGCAAATTAATTTCTCTCACTTCCATTTCTCTGGAGGCCCAGGGGGGAAGGAGGCAATCAGCATTTCTGAGCATCAAGTTACTTGAATTTAAAAATCTAAATACCAACCTAGTTTCACATGCTATGACTTGAATGTTTGGGTTTAAAATATATTTGTTTCTCTCTTAAGTCTTATGCTAAGTAAGTGTGCTGTAATAAATAATTTAGGATCTTTTCCTGGCTTTCGTTTTCTTTCTCCAGCATTGTACTGTCTGTTCAGATGAAACAAAAATTAAAAAAAAAATTAAAATTAAACCACTTAGGTCATCCATATCTATTGTATCTCCAAGGTTTTTTTCTTTTTTATATAAGCAGATTTAAGTTTCCTACTTTCTTATCTTAAAAAAAAAAGAGAGAAAAGAATTGGAAAAATTTTTAATTTCAAATGTCTTTTTTGAACTATAATAAGTGGCATGCTGATGCTGATGATTACCCAGTACCTGAAACTCTGTTTTGTGTTTCATCTCCTCACAATAAGATCCAGCATTCTGTTTTTTCCTCTTCATTTACACTGAATTTTTAGTTTAGAAATATCAGATGTTTTAACATCAATTTTGTCTTCCCATATCCATTGTTTAAGTTTTATGCTTCTGAGGTAGGAAAATGTAATGAAGAATCCATATCCTTTTTCCATTCAGTTTTGAGTTCTGATGGTCTCAGATATGCTAAAAGTTATATAGTTTTTGAGCCGTTCTACCAGCCAACACAATCAATAGATTATCCTTTGTTCTCAGATATGTTAGTTTAATTTTCCAGTACTGAGAAATCAGATTTCTTTCTTATTTTTACCCGCTTTATTCACTTTTGATGAAAATCAGTATCATATTATTGTCTTTCCTCATATTTAACAAGTGAACAATGAACAATATTTATCACTCAGCAGAGTCAAAATAATTTCAGTAGATTCTTACCTGTAATTCTGCTTTTCATTTCCTATGTGAAATCTGTCATACTGTGAATATGCCCGGTTTCCTTCCCAGTCCATTAATTCAATCCTTAGAGAATATTGCCTCTGACTTGTTATTGCAAAGATAAATTCATTTCCCAGCCAATGTTCACCTGATGGGCTACCAAAACCCTAGAAAAAAGTTGGCAAAATAACTAGATGTGATTTTTGTAATTGATAGAATCTTTATACAATAATAAAACCATCATTATATTTTACCTATACATTTTAATTACTGGTCATAGCTTTCTGTGCCCCAGTTTGACTCTCTTTAAAATGAGTCTACTAATACGTACCATGTACGACTGTCGTGCAGTTCAACTGATATTTGAATGGGCAGTTGAGGTTACGAGTTTAAAATCACCTTCCATTTACAAGATATTAATAGTATGATGCTGTATTTGCACATTCTTCAGTGGGAAGACTGGACATAGTCATATTGATAATACATTTCTTAAGGTGTTAATCCTAGATATCATTAAGGCAATTAAGTCAAAACAGAATTCTGCAATACACTATGAAATGTTAAAAAGAGTTTAAATTAGCTTAGATTATATACTGAATCCAAGTTGATAGCTCATGTCTTAATCTTTAAAGAATGGACCATTCCTTTGCAGTGGAGTGTCTGAAACAACTGAAGGAGGGAAGTTTTTAGTTTGAAATCCTCTTCTGTATGTAAGACCTGCAACAGGACAGTGTCTGTGAGTGATCTTCAGCTGTAACTTTATTTACTTCATTCTTGGCCCACTAAAGCTCATATTGGCTAAGATTTTGGATACTAATTTTTTTTTTCTCACCCTGCTGAGGCGAAATAAGATATCTATATATGTTTTGATGCTTTGAAACCTTTAACTTAAGGAGTTAGGAACATTCCTATAGACTACCCAAAGCACAGGAGAGGGTACTGTAACTTTATTTTCTAAGAATGAAAAGTAAACACCAGTAGAATATTTAAGGTACCTAAGTCTCTTCACATTTCATGTATTCAGATGATCTTATTTCAAGTTAAGCAAACTATCCAATTTTCAAACACAGAAAAATAATAATAAAAGAAAAATTATAAATAGTTTTCAAAATGTATTCCTAGGCCTATATTTTTGTGCACCTTCCAGGTTTGAAAGTTGTTTAAATTTTAGTGAATATTTTACTACATTAAAATTAAGATTTTATTTAATCTAATTAATTTAATTTACTATATATTAAAATTATTTTCCTTTATAAAATCCTAACTGGAGAACTCTTAGTTCCATTTTTGTTCTCTTTAAACCATAAAAATAATTTTAGACTGTAATCTTTACTTGTGAAGAATTATTTCAACATGACTATGCGTATTCATATTTCTTAAGCTAGGAAAAAAAAGGTGCTGGAAATCTTCTGATTTGCTTACAGTGGTGTTCTGGAAGTGTTCTAGAAGACCCTTGTGAAAATTTCCCGATCAAATTAGATTAAATATTGGATGATTTTCTTGCCTGTGATAAAAATTCACCCTCTGTTACTAAGCTGTGACTGCCAGATATAAAAAAGAAATAAACAATAAAACAATCCTGGTTTTGGAATAGATTAGACTGTATCCAGTCTCAAATATATTCCTTTGTCATTCATTGTAGGAAGTTACTTTCCCTATGCACTCCCCATTGTGGTTTTTAACAGACAACATTTGCTCTCTGTTTCAGATCATGAATTAAACCATGTGATCTGCCATTGATTGAGTCAGTGTAATTCTGAAGAATAAGTTTGAGCATTTTCAGAAAGCACTTATGTTTTAAAGGGGGGTAAAATTAAGATACTTCCTTGGGACTAGAAATTACGTAATGGGAACTGTGTCTGTGAGACACATTGGCAAGAAATCGATCTCTGTATGACACTTCAGTCACTCCTAATGTGAGATGGAAACCCTGAAAGTACAGCCCTCTCTTTTCTTTTGTTCTTTATTATATTGCAGCACGGCTAATGCTTCACCCAGGCAATGCGTAGGTATACCAGCTGCAGACTTCCAAAGAAAATTAATTTTAAAAATTTAGAAGCTTAGAAGTTTATACCTGGATCAAAAAAATACAAAATGGAGGGATTTTTTAGTTGTTCCTACAAGGAATTACATTAGAAAGCACTCTACTCAGGAGTCATTATTTTAACTAACCTACCTGAGCAGATATTTGGTGCTCACTGATACTAGAGACTGTGAAGACATTCCACATTTGGCTACTCTGAGCTGAGGACACTAGTTTATATTTTGAATAAGCATGTCTGCCTTTTGGCTCAGAGACCATCAAGTGATACCCATGGACAAAGTGTTTAGCCTGCAAGAATTAAAATTCAGTAGTCTGTGGTGAGTCTCAGAGAAGACTCAAACTGAAATATGGGAGGATGCTATCAGTTGGCTTTTCCTTTCCTGCACATTATTTCATTTTATCCTCTTTCTCAAGTAGATGATTTCCTACCTAGGTCCCTGTAAATACTACTTGTAGCTAATACTGGTGATGCTTTGACCACATCACTCTTGCAATGTGAGCTCCTGCTCCTCAAGCTTTCCCATGATGATGTTTCTGTATCTCACCTACTGCTTTGATCACGTTCACATGCATGTTTGGTTTTATACATACTTCCTAAAATACAAAAAGCTTGTTCTCACCTGCATAAACCCTGTCTACAGCTGACATACCTTTCTGTAGTTTTCACTGTTTTCTAGATGCTCTTTTGATCCTTTCCAACTCCTTGCCTTGTCTCTCTGCCCTATGACTGTCACATATGGTCTCTCCTGTTCTAGCAGCTTTGGCAGTATCATACCAGAGAAGTCAGTGGTTTCTCTCCGACATCCTCTTTCACCAGTGGTCATCACCACTTGTCTCAGAGGAAGGGAAAATATGCCCTGCAGCAACTACCTAACAGGCAGTTTATCTCCCTGAAATCCAGAAGGTAGAAGTTGGAGCACAGGTGTTTAGATACCAGCCAAAGTACTTTTCTTTACAGTCTACATGGTTTCTTATTCACAGAAGATATATTATTATATATTATATTACAGATTATCAGCTGTCTCCCTTTAAAAGAAGATTTTCAGAAAATCCCTTCTCTCTTTTTCCCAGAGCTGGCAAGCTGATGGGACTCCCCTTTGAACTGTGGCTCTATTGAATTATATTTGTCTTATCTTATTTAGATTACAGCTTATTCAGGATGTAATACATGTGGCTTTTTTAACATTATGTGTTCCCATATGTGTTCTACATAAACTCCAGACACCATATAGAGTTAGTCTGAAATAATAATTTTTCTTCTTCGCATTTACACTTCCTTCTCCTTTTTCGTATGTGTTGTTACACTAAGATGAAAATCTATCACTAAGTGGTTTGCTCTCCTGACCAGAGGAAATCAAGTTGCAGCAAAAGGGAACAGAAGGAATATAAAAAGGAACATAGAGTATTATGAGGAAAGACACCACATCAGTTACGAAAAACTGTATCCTATTATAGGGAGTTACAATACTGAAACTCACATTAGAAATCCTAGACTAAGCATGATTTTTTTTTTTTTTTCTTGTCAGGAGCAACTTCTTTTTAAACAAACTCCTTGCTTTTATGAAAAGAAAACCGTAGAAGTAAGTGGAATATAAAAGATATCTCTGAAGTAAGGAATGTTCTTAAGGAGAAGTATTGTATTTTATTAAACACCTAATATGGCTGGAAAAAGAAATAAACAAACAAACAGGCACTCAAAGCTTTCATAGATCTAAAACAGAGACGAGTGGTACATTTCTGTTAAGCACAGAGTTGGGAACAATTTCTTCAAGCATAATTTTATTATGCCAAACTCAACTGTTTCCAACCTGTATTTAGTCTGCAGTTTACTGCCTCTGTTTCAGACCTGAAGAGAGACATTCATGCTTGCTGGTTTTTCCAGATACTTTGGCTGACTTAATAACTACACAGCTTTCCTTGTTTATATCTTACTTAGACTGTCGCTGCTACAAGAACACTACTTCTTTGACAAGATATGTAAGCTTTTGTGTGCAGAAGAAAATGACATATTATTAGCCAAAAAAACCTGAAAAACATGTTTTAACTTTTCGTTTCCATTCCCAATGCTGAGGCTGGGAAAGAAAATTATTGTGGCAGGTTCTTTTGATTTGCCTTCAAGATCTTCAGCCTTCAAAGTGCATTTCAGAATTTTATCTTCAAATACATTTTTTTTTTCTTCAGGCGGAAAACTTAAGGAAACAAGCTTGTGCAACTGTTTATGCCCACCTGTCCTTTATTTGTGTGCAATACTTTTTGAACACTTTTGAGGTTGGGATAGAAATCACACAAACTTGAAGTTCAACAAGGTTTCAGGAGAAGTGGTGCCTGGGATGAGTTGTGGCCTGGAGAAATGCTGATGCAGAAGCTCAGGAGTTGCCTATTCCAATTGCCTATCAGCAGGCACAGACCAGCCAACCAAGCTCAGATGCTGATCGTGTATTGCCTTGGAGGATCCTTAGACATCTGGGAGAGATTTGAGGGACATAAGAGTGGAACTCAAGCTATTGCCACAGAGAACCTTAGAAAATAATAGGGATTCAGGAGATTATTAGTAACAAGAATGGGATTTCTATGCCGGACACAGGACAAAAACCCACAGAAAAGCAGACCTCATTAATTTTGCTGTTCATGAGACATTTTAGTAGTTGTTCAGTAATGAAAATTCAGTAATGAAATCCAAGCATTTTAGTTAGCAGAACATTTACATTTTTACTGCTCAAATCTGTGGGGTCACAAGTGATGCCTTCAATCTTGCCTTACACTGTGCTTGTCAACGTCTATGGACAAAATTTTGGTTTTGAGAATGCCTTAGGGCATAGTGTTAAATCTTAAAAGTTAACATTAGGAGTTACCTATTCCAGACCCATAGCTATCATTAAATGTGGTTTTTGCCCAGTACATATATACTCATTGTTTTTTGCATTCATATTGCTATAGCAAATATTTCCAGAATTATTTGTGTTCAAGTTCTGTACTTAAACTCAAAGAAATACATGAGGTGATCCAAGTCATCCTCAGCTATCAATCTACTAGGAAAAGGAACATCTGTATTTCATGAGTGTGTTTGTAGTTAACTACATTTTAAGTCCCTCTGAAGCCCAGTGAGTCATAAGCACTGTTCCAAAACTGCATTTTAAATGACTAAGAAAAACTATTTTGTCATTAGTTTTCTATATTTTGTTCATTATATGTTTCCAAGTAGAGGGCTTAATTCTTTAAACTTTACATTTTATTCCAAAAATACACATTTTGCTTTTCCCTTGAAATTTGCATAACATTTTTGGATGACTGGCAAATCAGAGGCATTAAGTTCCCAGAAGAGTGTTTAATGTAATAGGGAAAGGTAAGAAATTTCCAGCAGTTTTCAGAGTTCTGCTACATTGTCCTCATTACCACTCTAAGGAAGCTGGGAGAATACAGCAGGGAAATATGCTTCCATTATCATAATATGCTTTCTTAACTGTCCACTACCAGCCACAGACAAGGTACACAAATCTTTGCAGTGACTTAGCATTGATTATTTTAATGTTCCATTTTATTGTTCACAAATGGAAAACTTCTAGATTTTTGCTGCTGAAAATTGCATTAAGATCATATTTTGGCAAAGTTTGATCTGAAATAAGTCGGTTAAAAAGACAGAAGAAACACAATCAATTAGTAAAATAAGGTTTTTACCAAGGAATGATCAGGTGACATCTTGTATTTAGAATAGATTGTTATTGTAGACATGATAACACTTGTTTTCAGAGCAAAGAATGACACAATATAAAACCTTACTGACAGTTTTGATCCTATTTATGTACTAGGATGAAACAAAGGAGTTTTCTTGTTCTTTATGCCTATAACTATATAGTAAATTGTGGAAATTCTGACATAGTGCCTAGCTGTTATGTAAAAAAATAGATAAATAGCAATTTGTTGTTCTTTTATATGCATTAAAGTACTCAGAACCAGCAATCACAAACAAAAGAACCTGATTTTATACATATTTACCCTAGATAACATCCAGGTTCTATATCACCTCATTTCCAATTGCATGGTGATTAACAGAGTCAAAACTACTAAAGCAGTCATGAGTACAAAGAAACGGAACTCAATACTGGTTTTAAAAATGACCTTAAGAATTGATACTTATTCAAAAATAATAAGTAGGGTGCAAAAGAGTTTTATTAGCTTTGGCAAAATCTGTGGGGGTGTTCTGCTTGAATCATGTTACTCCAAGTTCATTAAACAATTATCTCTCTTACTTTATTTATTTTGCCTGATAATGCTCATAGGAAGCTTTGACTTTTTATAGACAAAACAAAATTGAAACCAGACACAGTCAATATATCCTATGGGTTCATCTCCTGTCAGACAATTCAGTGAATAAAGCAGATAATAATTCAGTGTTTTACAGCATCAGTGTCTTCCCAGAAGCCATAAAGAATATTCAGCTCCTTTTGCCTTAGCTGAGAATGTGGAATAGATTTTGTTTAAGGAGATAATTTTTAAAAAGGTCAGTATACTTCTTCATTTCCATCACATTGAATTATTCATTGAACTATTTGAAATAAAGATGTAGTCTATAGAAATTACTTCAATTTCCTCAGAGAACAAATGTGTTAAATAATGTTAACTTAAAAGAATATGGGAAAATAATGCTAAATATTCAGAATTATTTCTATGAAATACTAACAAATATTGGGTGGCAAGTTTTAAAACCATGTTTAGATTGAAGCCAGAGGTACCTTCTCAAAAGGCTAAAATAAAAACTAGGTTATTATCAGTTTGAATAAAGAACTAAATGTCTGTATTATCATTCCAAGTTTGAAAAGTATGCCTCTCAAAATCTTGTTCACATCCTGCAGCAATTCAGGCTGTTATATTTCGTTCTCCACCAAATATATTAGTAGAAATACAGAAGTTAGGTTCACTTTTTTCCTTGTTCCTTCTCAAACACACACAGCATCAGTAGTAGCAGACTTCCTGATGAGGAAGAATCACAGTGACAGGATCCAGGTGTGAGGTGCACACCTTGCACAGATGTTACCTCTGGCTAGGCAATGTGCCCGAAACAGCTGTTTCCTACAGTCACAGCCAATGCGTCTTCCTCAGGGCTGGATCGCAATCTAACTTCTTTACTGTTTAACTAAAAACAGAGAGTATTTCCTACTGAGACAAATTGTGTTCAGAGCCTCTCTCTGAAACCACTTTCTTCACTCTAGGACAAGTGGATCCTGGGAATAGACAGACACTTAGTGCGGCTCCTAGTAAGTGCATACCAGGGAGGTGGGTATGCTTTAAAAAAAGAAGGCTCAATTTTTGTATTCTAAGAGAGATTAATTGGGAGCTTAAGAGATCTTTCTGTTTTGTTCTTTGCAAAGAAATAAATTGAATCATTTAGGGCCAAAAATTCAAAATCTAAAAAAAAAAATCTAAAAAAACCCTTTTCTTTCACTTCAGGCAAAAGGAAAGAACTTTTGTAGGTAGGAATTAATTATTTTTTCTTTTCAAAAGACAGCAATTCATCCCAAATAGCAAAGATGCACATGACTAGGGGCATAGATACTACAGGGAAGATCAACGGTCAAACAATCTGTATGTGAGCTTGAGCAGGGACTTGAATCTCAGCACCATAATCTCCCTAAATACCCTAAGCATACACTTACGGGTTGCTCTTTTCTCTCCTGCTTGGGCTCAGCTGCTACTCTAAATAGCTGAACAAGAATAGGTGACTGACACCAGAGTCAAAAAGTTAGAGTGCTAATTTGACATGACCCCCAAAGTGAAGGGCTGCTCCACTGAGTCCCAAATGGAACAGATCAGGCAGGAGATGCTCTTCCTGGAAGACAAAACTGTTTCATGATGAGAGCACACAACTATCATTTGGGAGGACCTCTGCTACAATTCTACTGAATGTTCAAATCATTAATGTAAAAAACAACCTCTCAAAATCTCACTTGGCTCTTGTAAAATAGCATTTCCATCTTTTGGTTAGAAAGTTTCTTTAACAACATTAATCTTTCTCATGGTGCTCTCGTACAGGGTGTAAGCATAATTAAGCTGAATTGTGATATCATTACATAAAATTCATTAAGTTTTACATGTAAGGAATACCTTACATGGTTATATTAACAGCCTTTGGAAGACCATATGAGTCTTACCAGTATACTTAATGGTGTTAAATTGAAGCACTGGTGTCAGATGAGGCACAAGTATATACCCACGTGTCAACACAACACATGGAACTGATGTTATCCAGTAACATTTGCATAGGGAAGACTGTGCAGAGTACAACACATTTAAAACAGAACTGTGCTCCAACACAAAATTTTGTTTAATTTTACATCAAAAAATATTGCCCAAAATAAAGAAGATACTTTCTTGTGTGGCAACATATTCTCTGGTGCCCAATCTAGTGATCCAAAGACCTCTGAAACAAATATTGTTCATTCTTGCTCCTGTAGATCATACTGTTGAAATGCACACTGTAGATTATGCCTTGGTCAGGACCAGAATAGTTTCATGAGCATGTTTTCACAAAACTGAATATGGTCTCTCACCACTTTGATATCAAGTCTATCTCCACTGGACTTGCTGAATTTAGACCTCAGGAGAAGCAGAGAACATGCTGGCTCTTTTTGTAACACTGATGAAAGTGATAGTTATCAGAGTAACAGTTGCAGTCAGAAGTGACTTTTTATGAAAAGAGCATGACATGTCATTCTCTATCACAGAAGAGTGGGTCTCCATGAAAGGCGTTACTCACACAATATCTTTATACACATTCCAGTCACCAAAAATCATTTCCTTATATCCAAATTACTTGGTAACTGTTTGAAAGAAACAAGTTGCTTCCATGTCATCTATCCCAGTCCCTTGAAGTAAATTATTTTTTTCAGATTTAAGCAACTTACAACTCATGACTTTGAAGTGTTCTATCATAAGAATTGTATCTGTGACTATGTTACAACATTATTCATGTCTGAAATGTGCTTTTTTTATCCCCTTGTACTCATAACTCACTCTTATAAGCTTATCCATGCAACATAGTAATTCACCACCACCACCACTCCCATCCTGTCTTGTTTGTTTCCGGTACACAAGCAACATGCCTTCTGTCTTTTCCGAGGACATGCATTCCCTAGTTCTTGTCTTTCTCGCAAGTCCATCCTGTCCTCAAATCCTTTATTTTTGCAAGAAAGACCATGCTGATATTACAAGGTTCTTTATAAAATTCTTCACACCACAGGCAGGGAAAGAATGTGAAGCTGTTTCTGCAGAAGGAATTATGGGATATCCTCCAGCTAGCTAGCTAACTGCATGGATGGATGTAATACAGATAGTGTTATGAAGACTCTCCTCTTTCCACAAAACTTTTTGTATTCCTTCCCTATTCCCAGGTTATCTTCAAAATGCCTCCCTGTGTTCTTTGAACCCGCAATTCTTTCCCTCACAACTGTTTCACTAAGCCACAGGGGGAAGGAAAAGCTGTGAAAAGTGCTCTGAACAGCCCCTACTACTCTGCTAAGCAGAAGAAAGCGAACCAGAATAACCCATGTGCTAACAGTAAAAGCTTCTCAGCACTGAAAACAGGGCAGCCCTGTGCAAACTTCCATTTGAGAATGGCTTGTTATCCCAAACTGCTTGGGTATTATTTGTGGAATCTTATTTGAGTCAGACCAAAACTCCACTAAAATTTAGTGATGAGGATGTTGTGTCACAAGGCTGTGTTCATACACAAGCCATGGCCCTGTTCAATGTGCTAGTACACATATGGCCTGGAAGCTGAGAAAGAAGGAACTGAGTCAAAAAGGAGTAGGATCTTGACCCACTGGATCCCTCCTGTGCAAAACAAAGGAACACAAAAACTCTCGCTGGAAGGAAGACACAGGTTCTTATTATGAAATCCAATTAGCTAATTGCCAGGAGCAGCCTGGCAATCTATCTTTGCCTTTGGGATGATCCTTCATAGTCAAACAATATGGGGTTAGTAACAGTGAAGATGAAAATTTATGTCCATATGAGATCAATCAACAATCATACTTTTAAAGTTTATGTGTCTGACCATATGTACATGAAGTGTAATATGTTGTTGTTTTGCTTATATTTCTTTGAGTTACTATTTGTGAGTAAAAAGATTATTTGAATATAGCTCAATCCAAAATCAATGGAGGAAAACTCTTACAGTTATAAAACCACAGGCCTTTTGGTAGCGAGGAATTTCTAGCTAGTATGTGTATGTACATTTTCCACATGATGATAAAGGTTTCCTAATTTTAAATTCCAGTCAAAATTAAAAGCCATTATCTGAAAAGCTGATGAGTATTTTCATTCTTGTGAACAGCAGCAGCATTTTTCTAAATCTCCCTAACAGAAGTTAGGGGAAGTTAGTTTCAACAACCATTTCAGTGCTTGACATCCTGTGAACCCAGAGAGCTGCATCATATGCCTGCAGTGGAATATACTTTTTAGCTCCTGGCACTCTAATTTCTTTAGTCTAAAGGGAAAAAATTAGCATGAATGGCAATCCAAAAAAATGAGCTTTTGACAAACTCATTTAATGTGGAATAGTCACAGAAAGAGCAGTTATCATATTCAGAGCTGTTTGATAACATTTGAGTTCTCTTTTAAAGAACACAGGAATACAGCAAACGTATCAATAATATCAGACTACTGTGAATGCAAGAAGTGTGAAGATTTTATGGCCATATCAGTGTATAGCATAGCTTAAATACTTATAATCCAGAAAAGGATTTAAAATTAATTCAGAATAGCTAGCTGTAACAAAACCATGAATTATGAAAGATAGTTTCCACGATATGAGAGTATTCAAATTATGAGAAAATTTATTATTTCTGTCAAGAACATTCTCCTCAGCCAAGCCACATGGTTTATGTAATTTTTGTTTTTTAAAAAAACACATCTGAAGTTGTTTTCCACTAAAACAGTGGAACAAGGATCATGAAACTTGCACAAACAATTTAAAATTGCACCTTGTGCATTGCTTTTTATGCAGCCAGCCTCCCACTTGAAAAAGAAAATGATGAACATAATCTAATGTAACTGGAAGGTTACAGAAGCTATTTCTGTAGTTGTTTGATTCTTCAAGTGTTTGGAGAGAAAAAAGAATCTGCAATCTTACAATCTTTGTAAACAGACAATCTGCATCAGAGAAATATCAAGTAATGCTCCAAAAGGGAACACTTCAACAGTGGAATGTGGAATAAACCCCACATAATCCAGGAGGAAGCAGTTAACGACCTGCTATGCCACCTGGACAGTCACAAGTGTATGGGGCTGGATGGGATCCACCCAAGAGTACTGAGGGAGCTGACAGAGGAGATGGCAAGCCACTCTCTATCATTTATCAGCAGTCCTGGTTAACAGGAGAGGTCCCAGATGACTGGAGGTTGGCAAATGTGACACCCATCCACAAGAAGGGCTGGAAGGAGGATCTGGAGGACTACAGACCTGTCAGTCTGACCTCGGTACCAGGGAAGATTATGGAGCGGTTCATCTTGAGTGTGCTCACCAGGCATACAGAGGACAGTCAGGGAATCAGGTCCAGCCAGCATGGGTTCATTAAAGGCAGGTCCTGCCTGACCAACCTGATTTCCTTCTATGACCAGGTGACCCATCTGGTGGATGAGGGAAAGGCTGTGGATGTTGTCTACCTGGACTTCAGCAAAGCCTTTGACACTGTTTCCCACAGCATTCTCCTAGAAAAGCAGGCAGTTCATGGCCTAGACAGGCATACTCTTCACTGGCTAAAAAACTGGCTGGATGGCCGAGCCTAGAGAGTTGTGAATGGAGTTAAATCCAGTTGGCGGCCGGTCACAAGCGGTGTCCCCTAGGGCTCAGTTCTAGGGCCAGTTTTGTTTAATATCTTTATCAATGACCTGGATGAGGGGATTGAGTGTACCCTCAGTGTGTTTGCAGATGACACCAAACTGTGTGGGAGCGTCGATCTACTCGAAGGGAGGAGGGCTCTGCAAAGGGACCTGGACTGAGGCCAACTGTAAGAGGTTCAACAAGGCCAAGTGCCGGGTCCTGTACTTTGGTCACAACAACCCCATGCAGCACTACAGGCTTGGGGAAGAGTGGATGAGTGGGCGGAAAGCTGCTTGGCAGAGAGGGACCTGGGAGTACTGGTTGACAGCTGGCTGAATATGAGCCAGCAGTGTGCCCAGGTGGCCACGAAGGCCAATGGCATCCTGGCTTGTATCAGGAATAGTGTGGCCAGCAGGAGCAGGGAAGTGATCGTGCCCCTGTACTCGGTGCTGGTGAGGGCGCACCTCGAATCCTGTGTTCAGTTTTGGGGCCCTCACTACAAGAAAGACGTTGCATTGCTGGAACATGTCCAGAGGGGAGCCACAAAGCTGGTGAGGGTTCTAGAGCACAAGTCTTATGAGGAGCAGCTGAAGGAACTGGGGTTCAGCCTGGAGAAAAAGAGGCTGAAGGGAGACCTTATCGCCCTCTACAACTTCCTGACAGGAGGCTGTAGTGAGGTGGGAGTTGGCCTCTTCTCCCTGGTAATGGGCGATAGGATGAGGGGAAATGGTCTGAAGTTGCACCAGGGCAGGTTTAGGTTGGACATTAGGAAAAATTTCTTCACAGAAAGGGTTGTCAGGCACTGGAATGGGCTGCCCAGGGAAGTGGTGGAATCCCCATCCCTGGAGATATTTAAAAGACATATAGACGAGGTGCTTAGTGACATGGTTTAGTGGTGGGATGGCAGGGTTAGCTTAACGGTTGAACTTGATCTTAAAGGTCTTTTCCAACCTAAACAATTCTATGAACAGCTTGAGATTTTGATTCTTTGCTCTGGTCAAACACAATGTTAACTATGGTGAGGACCCATTTTGAAAAAGAAAAAAAGTGCAAGTTATTATTGCTACTGAAGCAATATGGAACAAAAAAAATGTCACACTTGAGACAGGAAAGGTGGGCAGAAAGAATGATAACAAAACTGAATACTGGGACTGAAACTTTCACAAGAGAAATTAAAATAAGACTTAAAACAGATGGAGACCATAAAAGGAATTAGGACACCACATTCTAAAACAGGCGCTGGACACTTTGCAAATAAAAATTAAATGTAAATAACATCTGGAAGTTTTCAGAATGAACTGAAAGTTAGTACTAAGAAATAAAATCTTTGTTGGAATAGTAGCTCTTATTATGAATAATTTAGGTAGATCTAGATGCCCAAATACACAACTTGCAGTCTGCAGGACTTGCAAGGACTGGTGAGGTGAAAACATGAGGTGACCAGCCACTTGATTGTCACAAACTAGAAGGTCTTCCAGGAAATGAGTGGGACCTATGTCCAAACTAGAGCTTACTCACAGAGTTGAACTGTAGGAAGTGTATCAAAAAGGGTAAAAAACAACATGCCTAGAAGGAAATCAAAGACTTACAGTCTGAAGAGGTGTTCAGCTGTCTTTTAGGTAAGCAGAAGACATGGATCACCAAACTTGTTATACTAGTTATAATTTACTAAGGCTCAGAGGAAAGTCAGATTATTCCAGATAACATAATGCAAATGCCCGGTAGAACTGCATCCGGAAATACTTCCTGAGAAAGTTCTTATAACCATCTCGGTGGTCCAGCTCTCAGTGTGCTGCAGAATTTAAGCCATGGAAGAGCATAAACTATCCTGCTCTGGCATCATACCATATAGGCACTATGGAGCTAGCCATCACTTTGACCCAACACCTTTAAGGAGAAAAGAAAAAGAAGAAAGCCCAACAGAAATGGAAGTGGTTTTGTAGATGTGCTTTTCAGGCACACACAAATGCTAGTGATGACTTCTGAGAAAAGTTGGCAGAAGACTTGTTTTAAACACTGAACTGGTGTTGGACTCTTAGATATTAATCAGGAACATGAGATTAAAGGGGTGTGGAATTTACCACTGAACTTCATTCTTTCCTTAAAGAACCAGAAGAAAAACCAGCTGCTGCTCAGGGAGATAGGAGGTGGTTGCCATAAACCTTAGAAATTCAGCTGTGGGTCTAATATGTACAAGTGATTGTAATCTAGCTCATGACATTATGAATGATTTAAAAAATGATAGCTTTCTTTCAACAGAGAAAGGAAAATAACAATACTGTAGCAATAAAGGCACGCAGTAAAATTAAATACTGACACGTAGGAAAAAAAATGGCTAGGAAAAGGATTGCTGTGGGCTGGCCAAGGCACGTAATTTCAAATACCTATTGAGAGTCTTTCTCCAATGACAGAAGGCAAGAAAATAATTTTAAAGGTCTGAGGAAGCCCCCAATAGACTTGACCTCCAAGAAGCCCCCCTAGGAAACTGATGGTGAATGTTGGGCTATTGAGTGTGGAATAACTTCTGTGAAATTCATAGGAGTTATTAAACTAGACATGCTAAAAGACTAGAGAATAGGGAATCCAATACTCCATCTCCTAATTTGGCAAAAATGGAGACAGTGACTGTGAAAGATGCATTCGTCCAAGAACTGAAAAGTTGGAATTTTAGCAAGAAGTCTTGATAGCCAAGTTAGCACATGAGCTAATCATTTGCTTGGATTTGATTACTGCTAATGACTGCCTAATAAATGCCAGAAACCGTGTCTTAGAATGTAAGCTTGTGGAAACCCCCCTTCTAAAAGAGGGTCAGTTTTGCAGACGGTAAGCAATAGTTTTTTAAATGGTATTCTCCTTCTGGAGGTCAAAACTCTGATAGTGTTTTACATTCCCTCCTCAGGAAAGGAAATATAAAAATGGTTGAAACATGCTTCAGGGTAATCTTAGCTGCTGTTGTTAAAGAAATTATTCGTTGCTCCACTTCAGATTCTTCTGATAAGCGACAAATAATGTAATGGAAAATCCATTGCAAAATGTGAAAGAACAGATGTAGTAGATACTTAAAAGAAAAGGATAGGAGGATGAACTCACAGATTTTCTTCTGAATTTCTACCAACTAGTATTGAATACACAAAACTGAAATGGCTCAAGAGATTTCGTAGTCAGAAGTGAGTTCTTAGAGGCAAAGGCACAAATTACACTGCACGACATAAGACTAACAGCAAAACTGTATGATACTGTTAAGTACATATGCCACTAAGGAAGAATATGGCATAACCAATCTTGCATAACAAAAATCTGTGTAAAAGAGTTTGTATTCATTATCTATTGGTTTAGATACCAAAGAAAGGGTAACTTCATTTTCCAGAGTGGAGATTGGACACCAATGTCAGTAGAGCCAAAAGAAAAACGAAAAAAGTTAGCACCACTATTACTGTAGTATCACTGACTTTGTAGCAATTTATGTATGTATGGAGTTGTATATTTCCTCCTTTCAAACGATTAATGGCTACTTTATCTCTCTCTTAGTCTGTTTCCTGTGATGTTGTCTGGAAAATGTGTAGAACAGGAATTGAAATACTTCCATGTAAGCTGAAGATACCAGCATGAAACCAATTACCTCAGTTTGTCTGCAGGATGAGTTGGTGCCAGGTGACTTCTGTAACCCAGCAGTGCTGTCACTCACCTTTGCAGAGAGTACTCCATGTGCAGCCTTTCCAAGCTACCTGATGTAAGGATCTCAGCTTAGAGTCAGAGAAAATGTGCAATGATCTCCTAAAATTGGAACAGCCGATAACTTGTGAGGGCACTAGAAGTACCACAGGTTGGTGGCCTGAGTCCCTGTCCAGCTCAGAAGCTGTCAGTCAGTACTTGCTTGTAACTGAATAACTTCAACATTTTCCAAATTCTTTTCCAGTAAGAACTAAATGCACTGAAATTAAAAGAAACCACACAGACTTACTATTACTGTTATGATGTTATTATGATAATGTTTATTTCTGTTAGATTTGGGGCCCTAGTGAGATACAAGCACAAGAATGTCTTAGCAAACCTGGAAAGCTGTCTCTGAATTATGGGCTGAGAGAACACAAAGTTCAACCACTCCAAGTAAAATCAAGCACCACTGTGTCGCCCACCACACTACCTAGCTTCCATTGGAAGAAACACCACGTAGATGTGTCAGGAAGGAGAGGGGATATGATCCAATAGACACCACGCACCCTCTCTGAACAATGAGAGAATTAAGTTAGTGGTGTCCTTGTATTCCAGTAATCTACAGAGCATCCACCAGCCTCTATCATCCAACATTTGGTGATATAAGATAATCACAGAAGAGGGACTAAGCTAGTTACTTCAGTGAGGTGGTTCACAGAAGCAGAGGCAAGCCTAAATCCCATCTTTTCTCATGGCTTACTTGTAGGGTAGCTGTTAGTAAAAGTCCAAAACAGATCCTTTTTAATTGGTATAAGGAAATGATCTCTTATAAAACTATGGCATCCCTAAAGGGAAGCAAAATTAATTCAGACAAAACCAACATAATCTAATCCTGAACAGGCTCACATCATTGTAAAGGAAAATTTGAGGAAAATGTTTGACTAAGTGAAGGGATATATATGAAAAAATGGAAAAACTTTAAAACGAAGGTCTGTTTTTATTAAATGGTCTAAGAAAAAGCACAGGAGAGAAAAACTGAGTAAATCTCAAAAATTCATATGGTATGTATAAACTAAAACAACCCATATGTAGAGAACGAGTTAGGTTGCATATACAAATCCTAATTTCCTCATAAGTAGAACGGGTAGAATCTTCAATTTTTGTTTCCCCCAAAATAAAATGATGTCTTATATTTTATTTGAATTTTTTTGACACTGAACCAAAATAGAGAAACACAGTTTCCTGCTAAATTAAAACTTTATGAATTCTAAAAGAAGTTTCCAATTTTGCAAATCCATTCAAAAATATTTATTTGTCATTTTAAATTATTTTTATTTTGCATATATTATGAAACAAATTGCATCCTCTCGTTACCCATAGTAGCAGAGGTCTGACCGAAATTATTAGGTTTTACCTCTATAATTTATATTTTCAAGTAATATAAAAATATTGGGAAAAAATCCAGTTATATTTTGGTTCAATAATCTGATATTACATTTCTTTCTGAAATGGCAAGTTCCGTAACAGAACTTTTTCCCACAGAAATTTTTACTGAACTGAACTTGCTTTTATTTTTAAACATCTTAAATGCTCTCTTCATTTAGTGCTTTTTGAAAACTGTCAGAAAAAAGATTTTCCTCTTCCATGCTGATAATACTGTTCTGAAAACTTCACTGTGAACATCATTGAAATCCAAGCCAGTCTTCAGGGACTTAGAGAAAGGAGCTCCACCATAAAGTTTGATCAGGCAGTGAATGAAAAAACTCAGAAATTATTTAGATTGGAGTAAAATTTTTTTGAGTTGGCAAAGGCAAAATATCTTGCTGAAGTCATGTCATCTGTAATTTGGTAAGTTATTTATTTTCTTTTAATCCTATTTGAAGTATCAACATTTCCAGTACATTGGCTTGATTGGCAGAGGTGTTGTATAACTTGGGATAAACCCCAGTAAAACTTTTCATTCCTATCTGAGATACTCCAAGTTCTGAAGGAGCTCCCCTTAGCTGACAACATCCATGCATTAGGAATATCATCACATGTCTATTACCCCTTCACGTCACAGCAAGTCAAAACTTCAGAGGGACAGACAGCAACATTCTTCAGTGCATATGTCTGGGCCTGACCTCATTTCAATCTCAGTAACTGATCTGAAAGAAATCCTAGGTTATGGGAAATAATGCTCAACTAAGTGAGTAAAAAGAATATTGTGATTTTCAAAAGTAACAGACATGACAAGAGGTAGATCATGAAAGACTGCAGGACCACATCACGTAAGATCTATCTGCTTAAGATAATAGGAAGTACTATTTGATATCTAACACTTCAATGAACTATACAGCTATTCCACAGTTTTCACCTTACCATTTTGTATTCTTTCCAGCTTTTTTGAAAATCCAGACTCCCATCTTCTCGGTGCTGTATAACCGTCCATCCTCCTCCAGCAATTTCCATATTGCAAAAGACCTATGTGGTAATAAAAAAAACCCCAAGAAACAAAAACCAATAAAACAAACTTGCATTGATATTCTGTCATCTTAAGGGGAATAAATATTTGTGAATAATGGAACTAAGGAAGCCTGTTTTCCTATGGGTTCATGCCCTATGCCCTCCATGGTATCTTCAATTGCTTGATTACAACTGGAGCTTTCATTATGCTCAGTGTAATTCTCCCAGTGATGTCACCTGTTCTTTCAGCACATTACTCAAGAACATCTGCCCATCATCCCCCTCTGCATCCTCAATTTTCCTCTTCACATTCCCTCTATGGTTCTTTTCTATTTTCTCTGCAGTGGCCCTGAAATCACTCTTAATAAATGAGTATTTTTCTCAGTGATAATAATGTTTCCTACAGCTTTTATCAGTGTTATCCTGTATAAGAAAGAATCTTCATAAATTCTTACCCATTCAAGTAGTACAAATTGTAGCACAGATGAGATTATTCTTTTTTGCTTTGTATTGTAATGTTACCTACAGTGTGCCAGGCAGCGTCCCGAAACAGAAACAGTTGATCTCAGTCTGAGCTGCCTTACAGCTGACAGAGGGCATAGACAGGAACAGGCTCAAGAACAGAAGTCTGTGGGACAAGCTCAGAAGTTAAGACCTATACTGAACATGTAAGATCATACCCTACCACCATTGCACTAATAAAATTCTGACTTAGATACTGAGATTCTGTATACTAAGGATAATTTAACAATTTGACAATTTTGCTGAAGCTTAATGTTCAAGTATTGAGTCAACTGAAATCTGTTAACAATCATAAATAATCTATAGAATAAAGAAAATGGATATTTATTTCATTTTCATTCATTTTTCACTTTTCTTACATTATTCTTTCAAAAATATAAAAGATAAATTATGAAAAAATGCAAATACTGCTAATCCATTCACTTATCTTAGTATGTGGCAAGTGATAGTATTCAGTTTTGTTCCTATTTTTGTATGACACTTTATTTTAAGATCCAACTAAGTTTCTCAGTGCTCCTCACTCAAGCAAATTTTCCTGATTTGCATTCCCATGTGCTCATCTGTGCCATACTGGCACTGCAACTATCCTAAATTTCAGTTGCCTGTGCTCTTGAATAGTTATATCCCTCTTTTTAAGTAAGATGTCAATATGTAACGGGGTTGAAGAAGCATCACCCATCAGCTTAGCTTTTGGCATTCACATCAACAAGAGTCAATCCATTCAGCACTGGTCGGTAATCTAAAGCTTTAAGTTGCTTTGTCAAATTGAAGGTTACTATCCAATTCAGTTAAATATAAATTTGTCCCTCAATTGACTGGAGAACCATATTCCACCCTTGGGCAAATCAATTCCACATCTTTCCTACTCATAAGCATTGTCATAGTAATCCTGTGCAAGTGCTTTTGTATTAATTTGCTCCAGACGTGCCGAGTGAAGTCCCTGTGTAGGTACAGGAAGGAAACAGAATATTGAACACTGCAAACATATGAACTCGATTTAGGGTAACCACAAAAAACCCCACAATTTGCTAGACAAACATTTTGGCCCTATTCCTCCTTCAGGGAAGACACTGTGAGTCAAAACATTTATCTACAGGATTTTATTTCTTTAGTCTGATTTACAGTGAGAATTTCTAAATGATGGATTTACTTTCCTTGTAAGTCATTTCAAGCTCCCATGAATCTACTGCCAATTTTTAAAGCATTAAATCCTCAACTCTATTAAGACTACTCATTTTAAAGATGCTGACAAAAAAAATGATGGAGTTTTCATACTAAAATATAATAAAACACCTATAAAAAGGCTTTGATGTTTTCTGAATAATATAGCAAATTAAAAGAGAAAACTGCACAGTGAAAGAAAGATTTGCAGTAGCACATTATTTACTAGCCATTGTTGTATGGTCTGGCACTTTCCACGGTGGTAGACACAAACACCTGCTGTAGTAACAGGAGTGCCAAGCTGATTATAGATGTTCATTGTGCATAGCTCTAGCCAACAAATGTCCTGGACTGGCTTCTGTCCCAGACAAGGTCAAGGCACTCAGCCATTAAACAGCTTCTAACATGTTCTGATATTTAACCCTCTACCAGAAAAGGATGAAGAAAAGTGAGTTTGAATTTGTATGCATTTTTAGATTCTGAGTTTATTGTCAATAAAATAACCTGATTTAGATTAAAAGAGCATCCAAAGCATTGCACTCTTGCCCTTCCTTAAATGCATGGGTAAAAATACTCAAGCTACTAAAAGGAATATATGAGATTATTTGTACATATTTTAGCTTTATGGACTAAATTATTATAAGCTTCATAATAATCATTTAGAGATCAGCCCGATTTTAAAGTAAACAAAAGTAGGGGGATTACCATATACTGCATTTTAAGTGCATGCACACTAAGACATCACAAGTCTACATTGTTGGCATGGAGCAACAAGCTCAAGACCAGCCATTTCAGATTCAGGCAATGTGTATCTGCTATACAGAAACCAAGCCTGAAGGTAATGACAGTCTCCACAGTATATGGGGCTAGCATACATTTAATGGGTTAAAATTCTGGCAGATATGCTCTGAGAGACCATCAACACAAATTTGGTAGGAAGTCCACAGGCAGAATGCAGAGGGGAAGGAGTGAAGGCTGCATTCATGGCAATGGTGGCAACTGCTTTTTCAGAGCCATAAAGACCCAGATATATAGACCCCATCAGTAATTACTAACATTACATTTTCAGCGCAGTGCACCCAGAGGTTGGTAGAAGTCATGCTGGTGAGGGCATTAGAGGAGACAGTAAGAGAATCCAATACATTAATCCAAGAGGAGATACGGAGTTTCTGTCTAAACTCAGATCAGCCCCCCTGGCCTACTTCAGGTCCCGAAGGTGGCATGGTTCCTTCAGCTCCAAAATGGTGAAAACCTCACTCCCACTGTTCCTTTGCTCATTGGCAGACTCTGCTTCCCCTGTAGCTGACCCCAGCTCTTCAGGAGACTGAGAGGACTCTTCTTGTCTTTGCTCTCGCTGTGGCTTAGGGACAACCATTTGTCAACACCATCAGGCACTGCACACACACACATCAAAGTAAGCCAATTAATTAGCTTAATACTTTAAGCCTATCTTTTTCTCTTCCCATCTCAAAAACTTGAAGTATTATTAAGATCCTTTTAAACAGAAATGAATCACTAATTTTTGATGCAGTATTGGAAGACTAATGAACTAAAGTAATGAACTGTTGAAGCTACAAACATGAAAGAAAAATTACAATCTAAATTTGTAAGCATATAAAAATAAGGCATGGTAATGGTATAAATGGTATGGAGCAGTAAGCACAGAGGAAAATTTTCTATGAATATATAAAGGTAAAACAAGCAAAAAACTAGAACTAACAGTAACACTTATGTATATGATAAAGGGATATTTTTATTGAATTTCAGGATTCTAGTAAGTATGCCTTAGGAAATATAAAATAAAATAAAGGTATATTTTTGTGACCTCCTGAAGTATAAAATTACTATAAATGAGACGGTTGCCAGCGGCTGTGAGTATTACAGAAGGTAACAATATATTAGGCCTCTTAAGACATGTCAGAGTTGTGCATTGCATTGTGGTAATCCAGATAACTAAGCTGGCTTTAAACAAGTGGGTATGTCTCCACAGAGTACCTATCAGGATATTACCTTGCATCCCAGAGCAATCTAACTGTGTCAGCGTGGTGCTACCTCTGGGCTAATTAGTCCTAGCACAGTGCTGCACTGATGTGATTTTAAAGCTATCTCAGCTGGAGTTAGTTCAGCTATCTCTGCAGAGCACTACCTTGCAGACTGTTAATATGACTTTAATGTCTGAAGTAATGTCTGTTAAAGCAATCACACTCCTCACGTGCCTGGGATCAGCTCTTGCTGTGTTATCACTAGGGCAAGACAGAAACAGGTGGCATCAGAAACACCCTTAACACTCTCTCCCTCCCTCCCTTCCCCCCCCCCTTCCCCCCTCCCCCACCTTTTTCTTGCTAAAACAGGAAGCCTCCAGGAAAAAATAATGCAATTATATCAGCTGATTTGTGCTGCCTGTGTTGATTGATCACAGTGTCTGCAAAGAGGGATATAGCAGAAACACAGAGTGGTTTCCATAGTGTCACTATCCTTGTATTACCAGTGAAGTGGTTTAAAGTAAATATACCAGAATCACCAGTGACACAGTGCTTTCAGGTAACAACTTTTTTTCATTGCAACCCAGCTTCTGAGGTAGTTTATGAACTTTAATAAGGCTAAGAAAAGCCACTGACATGTAATTTGGATGTCGATGTTACATCCCTGTTTCGAGTTGAACAGCTTCTCCAGAACAGCTTTTATTGTTCTTGTCCTGTTCCATAATGCTTAATGGGGTCTATGTAATTTTACATCACATCACTTATTTTTCCATTCACGTTCACCAGAATTATGTTGATCTTTGCCTATAGCACTCTTCCACTCCAATTCTACTCATGGTTTAATGAGCTCTAATTCCTTAGTAAACTATAACATCTTGACATCTACAGGCTTCCAAAGGCCTCTAATAAAACCAAATTCAGTTTAGAAATAAGTTTTACATATCTTAATATCATAATGAAATAACTATAGATGATAACATCAGTAATTTTTGTTATTGCATTTTTCTCTTTGCAGGGTCACCATTTTACTGCAGAAAGAATAAATTCTCCAGACACATGTGGTGCCCTCCTTTCTGTTTCGCCCACTTTCTGGACACCACTGTATTTTCCTCTCCTAAGTAATCAGCTCTTAGCCCTGTTGGGGGCTGTTCCCAAGAGTGCCCAGTCAGGGGGACAGCCAGTATTCCTCCACCTGTAAGTTATTCTCTCATGTTCCTAGTTTCAACTTACTCAGGCACCTTAGCATCAAAAGCCTTCCAAAAAATCAGTCTCCTTTACAGACTAATGTTTCATTTTCATCAAAAAACCTCCCAAAGATCTTTTTTTTGAGAACAGGATTATACATGCTTCACCATTTCAAACAGGGATAGTGTTCAGCATATTGTATTCTTTACAGCCAAAAATACTGCCCCGTACAAGAGGAGCAGGATTTCTGTAAATCTTTATCCTTAAAAACTACTCAATTTCTTTCCCTGTGCTACTAGATAATACCCCCCATGAGCTTCCTTGTTATAGCATTTTACTAATTCTCTTCTAAACTTTATCAGAGGTTTTTTTGCAGTCATAGTCTGATTCAACTGACCTTGTCAAATGGGAGGAAGTGAGTCAGCTACTGAATGTATGTTGGAGCTTAGGAAGGATTCTTTGTCAGCAAGAAAGAAAAATGTCTGAAATAATATATTTATCATTTTCTTCACTCCATTGTATTTTTTTTTAAGACTGAGTGTAGCCCAGGTTATTTATACCAGTAACCAGTAATTCATACCAGCATTTTGCAGAATGAGAACTTCAGTAAAGGCTCCAAATCCTCCCTTAAGGCCAGAGAAATGTCATATTAACAAAAAAGAAAATAAAACAAGTATTTACTTTACCTTTTTAGGATCTGACACATTGTTAATATAAATAGTGTAGACCCCGCTTTTGTTAAAACCAGATTGGTATACATCTGCACAGTCTCTGAAAGGCTTTTCTTCCTCCTTTTTTGCATTCTTTAGTAAAACTGCAAAACAAAAACCCAAGGTAATATAAGTTACAACAGCAATCTTAAACATTTCTGTATCAAGGAAGTCCATTTCTGCATATTGTATTCCTTTTAAGCATCCACAGTAATAACTGTGCTATGGTCCTGACACAGTGCATTCAGTAAATTCTATTAAAGAACTAGCATGAAACTTCCAGACAGATGGCAGAGTAGGCACTAGCAGAAGTAAGTCATGACACAAATAGCTAAACAGAGCATCCTGTCTACCTAGAGGTAAATAAATACAGCGCATTCCTTCTGAGTGCAAAGGTCTCTGCAACTGCAGGTGTTGCCCCTGACTCAAGCTGCAACTGGGAGGTTGCTGAAGAACATCCCAGAGGAGGCACATGGAGATGGACAAGCTTGTTCAGTGTAGTGGTCTGAGACAGATGCTCACCTAAGACAGCAACGCAGAACCTCAGAAGGAAAGAGCTTGTGCCTTTCCTCCATGAGGTACTGCCTTTTGAGCAGCCTAGGGGCTTGGAGCAGGGGAGCTGTTTGCGTAAATTTATTTTTTTGGCAGAGTATTATTCCATGATTTTCATATCTACATACATAAAAGTTGCTAGATACAATTATTGGAAAAAGGAAGAAAAATAAGTGCTATTGAAGTCTGTTGTTTAGAGTCATGACTTAATGAATTTATTTTTGGCTCAGAACAGGAAAACAATTAATGCTAGAACACTAGCACAGATCTTGATCCTCTGTATTGCAGACAGACCACACATGAGTCTGGGCTGAGAAATCAGGAGGGTGAGATGTTTGAGGATCCCCATCTTGAACAACCAGGAGATTCCTTGTAGGAGGAATAACATCTGAGAGTGTTCCTTCACTTTCACAAACAAAAGTAGCATGACCCCACACGATACTGAAGGATATGACTTCATTCCAACAACACATACTTCAAGCACATCAGTATTCCCATGGAAATCCATCAGTCTACTCAGATTCTTAAAGTTAAACATGTCCTTAAGTGCTGTGCAGGGCCCAGGCCAGCACTTCATTAATCCCTACAATAAGGAAACAATATTTAAGTCCTCCAGACACACTCATTGGTCCGGTGACAGACACATCTTTTTCATTTTTGGCTTGAAAATGTGAGTTATAGGTACAAAAGGGACTATGCCTTATTCACTCTCAATGAAGTGGCCTGTGCTGCAAAGCTGGTGCATAACAATGGTGTGTAAACAAGCAACGACCTTGCACAGCATGTGGGACTACCCATGCCGTAAGATGGTATGCAATAATGCCAAGGATATGTAGCTTGATATACTATCTCCCTTTGAACACTTCAAAGCAGTATTTTAGGATGGCAAATTCCTGCCAGATCAATTGGAATTAATATAACTTCACAGATGGGGAAAATGAGAAAGAGAATGTTTAAATGTTTTACCTCAGTGATTCTATGAAAAGGTGAAAATGGAAAAATAGCGAGAAATCCAATCCTGAGCCATAAGACTATCTGTGCTCTCTAGGTAGGCATTTCACACATATGTCATATTCTTTTTTCACTTTTACATGTTTTATTTTGTTCTTTTAAAATACGATTTAAACAAACAAAACCCCCTTACTTCTCCCTTCCCATGCATTTGCTGCATATTTATTATTTTTATCCAACACCACCAATAAAAATAAAACCTGCTTCATATCTTTGCATATGAGCTTCAGTTGGAAAATCTGTGGCTTTGAAACTTGGCAATATATGGAAAAGGTAGAGCTGGCAATGCAGTAGATGGCATACTTCCCCATGAGATGGCAAGGAATAAGGTCCTCCTAATCAACAGTGCACTCTCAAAGGTGCCATTTTTTAGATAAGACATAGAACTGAAGTCTTCACAATTTGTGTTAATTGAAGATTTTGTGGTACTTCCCTGTAAGCAGATGGTGTTAGTATCAGTGGCCAAAGTCCAACTTGAATAATTACTTGGGGCTGGAGCCAAAGCTGAGAGGAGTTAAAGCAAAGCCTCTCATTGATTTCAGGGGGCTTTAGATTAGATCCGTTCTTCCTGGCCTGAATTTCTCTAATACTGTTGTTTCAACTGCAGACATCAGTCTCTCTTGTCTAAAAATGTATTTAGTTGTGCAGAGGCATAGTGTTCATTTCCTCGAGTCTTAAAGTACTTATATTTTACTATCTATATGTAGAGAGATCATCTTACCTCTAACAATTATACACACATTGAAAACCACTTGGAAATAACTACTTATGAGTCAATCGAGGAAATTTGAATTTGGTTCCTTTTTAAATGAAAATTAGACAAAAAATATCATGACTCTATCCTAAAGTTCACATTATTTAAATTTTAAATCAGGTAAGATTTTAATTTCAGAGTAATTAGAATTAGATTTGAAAATAATTTTCTAAGGAGATGGATCTCTAGGAAGCATTTTTTTTCCTCATTCTTAAAGACTAGAAAAAACACAGTGCTGTTGATGTAAGAGATGAAGGACAGATAGATGCCATAGATACGTCCAGTTCCTTCTACCCTTCCCCTCAGTATCAGACAGCTGAAATACCTGAGCTCACAGACAGCAGATGTGTTCATTTCCTATAGACTAAGCAACCCAATACCTTTCTTTTGCAGCAGTGGGTTTTATGCAGTGAATCACTGTAGACAGGAGAAGATGGCTTTCCTTGGGTGACTCTCACCCCTCTCCCAGGGGTTGGTGTTCCCACTGGAAGGAAAGCTCAGCTCCTTGTGAAGGACATGAACTATTACAGATTGCAGCACAGTATATTAAGCATGACCAGCACAAAGTTCAGATTTTCTTAATACATCAGACTGTTATTTGCAAGAACAGCCCAAAGTTATTCAGAAAATTAATACTCAGGAATGTTACTGGTAATGTTCTTTTAGGGTAAAATATGTTTTTTCTATGGTTTGCTGTTGTTTTTCTAACTTAATATCCCATACAATTTCCAAACCACTTCTACCTGCTATAGCTCCAGACTGTTTTTTCTATAAAATTACATAGACCTTGAATCCTTTGTACATCAAGTGAAGTTCCTGACTGATGCATTGGCTCACATATGGTAGATGCGTAAATAATTTTTTTTAAAAAGTAACAAGGCTCAGATAAAGTAGTTCTAAACCAAAATACATAGTTGTTACATTTCTTTGTTCAGCTTCAAGATCTTAATTGACTTTATACAGATTTCTAATATTAGTTTATCTATTTTCAAATACAATGCTTACAGCAAATTTTTACGTACCTGAAGAAAAAGATGCCTATGTCAAGCAAAGTAATATTATAATTTTTTAAACCTGAATGCTTAGCCAAAATTTGGAGCCCTGGAGGGTTTTTTTGATTGCTTTTTCTGGACAAATAAACTGGTGATGAAGTCATGCTCCTTTGAAGCAATCATGCCTATATGGAAAATCCCGCTTTCCTGAACAGGAGGAGAATTAACAAGAAAAATAAGTTCTTCTTTCATTGCATTTCCAAAAGTCTTTTGGTTATTTTTTAGCTCAATAACTTTCTCCTTTGGCTATGCTACCTGTTTCCCTAATTGATGAATTATTTCTTTCAGTTATCAGTCTTTCAGCTGTTTCTTTTCCTCAATGCCTTGGATGATGATTTGAGTGCAGGTGATACAGCAGGTACCAGCCATAACTGCCCAGAGCTCTATCAGGTGGCTGCTCCCATGCAGAGGCAACAACACTGGCAGTGCAACTGCTCTGTGGCCCTGTGGAGGAACAGGAACCCAAATGAATGAGGGTTCTGCTAACCCAGAGGCTGTGAATTGCCAGGGCTGAGCAGCTGTTCTGCTGCTCCTACTAATGGGGTATTAACCTCAGGAGGAAGCCCAGGTCGGTACCAGAGGTTGTAGCCTCTTCAGTTTTCTTAGAAAGGGTTACTGGAGCTTGCAAGTGAGAGAGCTCAGACACATAGAGCCTTTTCCCAGAGCAGCAGCCAGGGAAATCCCTTAACTGATTGTTAGTTGTGTGTGCCTCTGTGTAGATGAGACTTTTTTTTCTGCCATCAGATATGAAAATAAGTCAATAGTAAATGAGTTTACTAGTTCCAAAAATGAAGGATTTTTGCTTTTCTGCCCAGGTTTAAAGAAATACAAACTGACTACTAAGAATAAATAGCTTCTGAAATATTTAGTAACCTGAAGTTCTCCTCTAGGAATATGAAATTTAAAATATACAATCTTTATCTTTTTTTCCTAGCTGTATGAAAATTATCTAATCTCATTTCTACTAGAAAAAAAAATAAAAATAATACACCTGATTTTTTTAATTGAGATTTCTGAATGTTTTTGAGAAAATGAAGTGGTTATCTCTTTTTTTTCAAATTGCTGTCAGATATTTGGTAAATGAATAATGCAGTTTGTCTTTTAGCAATAAAGAAAGTTAAACTGCTGTTCATTATGTTGACTGAATCAATAAAAAACCATTCATATTTACTAAACTATTTAAGATCTGAACTGCCATATTTGTGAAATCATTTGAGACTGAGCCTAGCATCTTATATCCTTTAGTGATACAGACAGCAAATGGAAGGCAGCTGTTGGGTTTTTTTCATGACAGTGACTTATTTGGACATATATCAGAGATTTTTAGTGAATTATTTTTTCATTGTTTTAATGTTTTATTTACATTAATCAAATTTTCTTATAGGACTTAATAATCACCATACATACCAAAATGGACTTAAAAAAATTACTCATACTTTTGAAGCCAGGAAAGAAAAGTTTGTCTCCATATCTTATTGGCAAACAGAATTAAGCTAAATTTACTCTCTCTACCAAAAGTATCTGAGGTGAAAATTTCTGTCCCCAGATGAGCAGCTTCTAAAAAATCAAAAAGGAGAAAGTTGTAAATTGATGGCTTTTACCTACAGCTGTAGCATTCCAGGACAGGGTCATTCAAGGACTACCAAATGGAAGTTTCTGTCTAGATCCAGACTGCAAATAAATTTTGCCTTGATCTTGTCATGGTTCCAGACACATGGTGGGGAATCCTACATTTCTGTAAGAGATCTTGTATCTCTGACCTATTTCCCAGCCATTTGTGTGCAGCTGCTGTGCACCACCACAGTTCCAGTTATGATGGTAAATAGCGCCTGGCTCGCAAAGAATAAAATCAGGAACAGTTTGCTAATGTTATCAAATGGATGTCAATCAAATATCCCCAGTGAGGAGGTCTGGAACATGGCCCATACATGTATATATGTTCCCAGACTTAGCAGCAGGAACCACAAACAGATCTGACAGAGAAAAAGTGAAGATTATTTTTGTTTTGAGGAGGAAAAATATGCAAAGAGTTACAGCCACTCAGTTTTTGCTGACTTACAGCCAGAGGTATAGACTGTTGTTTCAGTGGCCTAGTCTTGCATATACCAACCTCCACTTGAGAACAAACTTTAAGCTGCAACCTAATAGCTGGCTGTGATGTGCTACTATTCCCTGCAACAAGACAACCCTATGACAACACAGGTGTGCTGCAAATGTTATGCAAACCACAGGAAAAGGCACAAACCTGGAGGCTGACTTCAAGTCAGATATGCCCTCCAGATAACCACAGTGTTGCCTACAAACAAAAATATAAGAGTCCGTTTGTGTTCCTGTCAAAAAGGACTTGAAAAGTGCACTTTTCTGGATTCTACTCTGTTCAGGTACATAATACATACTATATATTTTTCATTTCCAAAAAGTTTTTTTTTAATTATTAGAGCTACCACCATCACCCAATATAGCCAATGTGAAAAAGAATTAGAAAATTATAATCCATTGAGAGGTATGAAATTAAAAAAAAATTGTAGTTGCTTATTATTGATAAAACATCAGGAACTTTTTATGCATCTAGCTAGTTAAGTAAAAGTTTTAAATGTGAACTTAATGCATTTAGTACCCAATTCCAAATTATTATAAAGACAAACTACCACTACCTGATTCAAAACTTCCTCCAACATCAACTTTATTTCCTCCTGTGTTAATACTATGTTTTATCTTCATCTCCACAAAGTCTGAATATCATCTTAAAAAAAAACAGGGGGGAGGGGAACGTATATTAATAGGAGAGCAGCTTCTGGGTGTCCTGGAGTCCAGCAGTCTTCCCAGTTAATTCATTGTTTCTGCACGCTTCTTTACTCATGTTTGTTTACTAGGCAGGGAAGAGAAAATTTAGGACTGGAGTTTCGACATACATTTTCCTTCCAGCAAAGCATACATTAATGAAAATGCTTTTCAAACAAATATTTCCTTGTGAGATTGCTCTGAATCTGACAAAAAGAGCTGGCCAAAGACAAATTGGAAAAAAAAAATTCATTTTCACATAGTGGAATAAAATATTTCTGTTCTGGGAACTATTGCTCCATAATGAAATTTATAGATTATAAACTTGCAGATTCTAGTTTATAAAACTTTATTGTCAAGGCTTCCATTAGTCCCAAATGAAGTTATGGGAGTGGTTATACCTGGTTACATTGCCACTCCAGCCTCTCCCAGTGTCCCATCTCCAGCATCAGAAATCCTAGAAGTCATGGAGCTTCTCCACCAGACTTGATCTTTTAACCCTCATCTCACTTCTATTTTATTCTTTGATTGTGCCCTCGCAATTACTTATTTTCTCCTTATTTTCTTTTTCCTTTAGGCCTTTCCCTCCCCAGGAGGACCCTAAGGTTTTGCAAGGGCTGGGCTAACACCTGGCCCAAAAAACAGTCTTCAATAGGAACAGATGTCCAAAGCAGATGACTGTAGAACAGCAGAAGAGCAGGCAAGCATATCCAGGAATTTACAGCATAGGCACTTCCTCTGCCAGATATAATATCTGTATATTTAATAGGTTTTGAAAGAATTTTCTTCTGTGAATTTCTTCATGGAAAGAAGCCACATGATTTTTAATCATTCGCAGTGTCCCATACCAAGGAACTCCATACACATTCCATGTGAAGGACAATCTCCCATTGTTAGCTTTTAGCCAGTGTATTTCAGCTGGTGACTTCATTCTTAGCAGAAAGTGTCAATAATTCTGCATCCATGCTCTACAAGCCACCTATGATTTCTACTGCATTGTCCTCCCATTATCTTTTACACTGTCTGAAGTACCTCTGATATGCTTAAAGAACACTATTTTACATCTTTGATCATCTGCCTTTGCAGCTTTTTGCAGCTTTTTTTGTTGTGGTTTTTTTTTTTTTTTTTTTAGACATGGGTTCTAGTATTTTATACAGTATTTGAGCACATCATGAATTATGTGGTCCAACTTTTTCTGATTTCCTTTCTGTTCCAGTATATTAATTTATAAAATACTATTTTCATTTTGGCTATTGGTAGGCAAGTAGCACCTCCTGTGTCATTCATTGGGAGCTTATCTTGAATTACATGGGCGTTTTAGAAGGTGGGGGAAAAGAAAACTCTAGAATTCCTTCCTCAGACATGCTCATCTGCTGAATGATGACAATGAAAAATTCTGGTCTTCATTTAAGTGTTCAGAATTTATGGCATTTCAAGTGAATACACCCACCCACCCAAACATTTTTAATGTTTAAAGGAGCACTTAGTCATCATCCAAAGCCCATAGCAGTGGCAGGGTGTCACTTAAAGGAGCAGCGCTGCTTTTCCCATTTCTGTTGGTTGTAGACTGTCTCCATACCCACAGAATGAATCAGCTAATAGGAGATCTGGCAGAAAGTGTTCTGGTTTGGTGTCAGGGGAAGGCAGTCTCAGGGGTTTTGTTTGTTTGCTTTGTTGTTTTGTTGTTCTGTTTGTTTCTTATGCAGGTTTATTATTCCACTGGAGTAGCTCAATGATCTGATTCATCCTGTGACCCTACAATCACTAAACTGGATGGAGAAATGGAAGGATTTTGTTTCCAAGGAGCAGTGACAAAAGCAAAAATAGCTCCTTTGCCATCAACCCCTAGCCTTTCATGGCTGCATGCATACCACTTGCTGCATGTGGGACGCCCAAGTGGATCTGCAAACCTCTGTTAAGTACAATCCAGCATAACTACCAGGCCATGCTGAAGCACAGTTAGTAGGGCTACGACAATTTTACTAGCCTAGGAACTAGTCCAGTCTCGAATTCATTAGGAACTCTAAGGTTCATTGCATATAAGAATTTCAGATCCGTATTCTTAAGGTGGGGAGGAAAGCGAAAAGATGTAGCCAAATAGATGCTTCACATTAACATTTTAGCAGCTAATAGAGTATTACTTTTCCCTCCCACATACCCTCTAAGAGTTTGAAGTAAGGAAGGCAAACAATTGCATAGCAAGTGCACTTAAGCTATCCAAATACTTATTAAATAAATCATTTAAAGCAGAACTTCCCTCCTGTAGTGCTGCAGGAATTGACTCAGTCTTGGAAAACAACATTAACATAGTGAGCTTTCACCCTCTCCAGGGCATAATTATTTACTACCTAATAAATTATCAACAGTTATCAAGTTTGCTTCCCAATAAATTCAGCCTTAGTGACTGGTAACAACAATAATACTTTGATTCACTATGCATTTGAAAGACATCACTTAGGAATACCATAAAGTGGTCCTCATTAGTGAGCTGAAATAGAATGCCTTATGGCCCATTTACAAAGAGATAAAGACACTTAATTATCCAGCTGCAATATAGTTCCTTAATAGTTTCTGTTTGAGACAGCAATTTTGTGAGTAACCAGCCATTCACTGAGAAATGAGAACTAAAGAAGTCTTTCACAAACCGCTACAAGAGAGATTAAGCCACTGGCTTTGTTTAATATTTCTAGTGTCCATATTTCTTTAATTGATTTATATTTTTCCACACAGGCACCCTAACGTGCATTTAGTGTTTCCAGCTGAAGAATGGTATGCATACAAAGAAATTTTTCACTAACAAGCCATTTGGGTGACACTGGCAGTGTTGTTAGTTGGTTTATATATGCTGATATCCACTGTAATATCTTTGGTGTGAGAGAATAATACTATTTTCACAAAGCAGAGTAAAGAAGGATTTGGTACTGACAGATACTATATGAAAGATGGTGGGTAATTGATTTCAGTATTAACAGTAAATAAATGTAAAAATTTGTACTTAAAATATTCATTTTTCGGTACTACTAAATATTGACCTCCTGCTGTGACCATCAACAAGTTAATAGGGATAAAATAAGGGAATGCCCAATTCTGGTTTGAAGAGTTTAAATATTGTCCCACTGACATAACTTTCATATGCTGCACGTTTGAATTGACTTATTTTACTACTGAATCTCTATTAAAACAAAGTCTGGCTTGATCCTACCTGATACACTTTGTTGCATTTTATTATACAACATAATTTGGAAATTAAAGTATCCTTGCCTGAGCAAGGTATACGTGTTGCTTTTGCATGGGTTAGTTAATTTTCTTCACAGTAGCTGGTATGGGGCTGTGTTTTGGATTTGTGCTGGAAACAGGGTTGATAACTCAGGGATGTTTTTGTTGCTGCTGAGCAGGGCTTACACAGAGTCAAGGCCTTTTCTACTCCTCAGCTGACCCCACCAGGGAGGAGGCTGGGGGGGGGCACAAGATGTTGGGAGGGGGCACAGCCGGGACAGCTGACCCCAACTGACTAAAGGGATATTCCAGACCATATGATGTCATGCTCAGCATATAAAACTTGGAGGAAGAAGAAGGTGGGGGGGATGTTTGGAGTGATGGCATTTGTCTTCCCACGTAACCATTACACATGATGGAGCCCTGCTTTCCTGGAGATGGCTAACACCTGCCTGACAATAGAAAGTGGCGAATGAATTCCTTGTTTTGCTTTGCTTGTGTGCACAGGTTTTGCTTTCCCTATTAAACTGTCTTTAGCTCAACCCATGAGGTGTTTTCTTTTCACTTTTACCCTTCTGAGTCTCTCCCCCATCCCACCAACCAGGGGGGAGTGAGCGAGCAGCTGTGTGGTGCTTAATTGCCAGCTGGGGTTAAACCACAACAGTATGAAAATACTTTTATTTTTAAATCATGATGATTTGGAATTAATACTGTTATTTAGTTAGTTTTAGAAAACAAGAATATAAAATGAATCTGTCCCAATGTAGATACTGATCATATAAATAGCAGCACTAATATCAGCACTCTTTAACAGATAATATGGAGAAAAAAGGTACTGGCAAATGCAATTCACCTCATCCTAAGATAAGTCACTTCACTAAAGTGCCTTCGTTGACTCCAAAGGAAGTCCAGACCAAGACTCTATACCTACATTGTAAATATTAAGTGATTCAGGGCTGACCCCGAGAAACTCTTACTTGAGCTCTCTGATCATCTCTGAAATATGGATATCAATACAGAAAGTCTCCAAGGGAAATAGGAAGTCTATAGCACCTGAACAGAATAAACAAGAAACACAAAATAATGCTGGTGCTGATGGGTATGTTTGACTGAACATCTACACAGCTGTACAAAGATAACCTGGCCTCTGACTGCAGCAGCAGTGGGTCCATGCATTCAACTGGATCCAGCTACAGTAATGGCAAAATTGAGAATCATTCTGTCCCTAGCTTTCAAAATATAATAAAAGCAGATCAAAAAGTGGAATGCATCTTTATAATAGTGAGCTTTGTGAATCCAGGTGGACATTTTCTGGTAGTGATCTTTTGATCTCTTTTTAAACTAAAGGTATTTCTGTTACTCGTTTAAGCTGTCTTTAAAAAATGAAACCGCTTGCTCATAAAATCTCTATGGCAGGAGGAAGAAGAGAAAAACTGAGCAAATGGATGTTTTCTGTATTCTCGAACACACATACTGTCAACTTTAGCTGAAGTTATTTGATTTGACAGCTTTGGGGATCAAAGTAGGACTTCATGACAGAATAAGATGTGTCGAACGCCTGATGGTTTCAGTGCATGAAATGAGGTTTTGTCTAAAGCTCTGGTGTGTTCACTCCAACTTTGTCAAGTCTGTGGGTTTTAATTCATTCTTAATTAATACTAAGAAAAAAGTTAATAAAAAATAAGAACTCATAGAGGAAAAGCATCATGTTTTGTTATTACATTGCCATTTCAGGTATAAGAGAAAAAGTCTGTCACTTTATTCATCCATTCTTTTCTTATTACCATGTTTCAAGCACCCTCCTGATCCACCTCAGAGCTACAGCTGGCAGCTCAAGTTGGTCAGAAACTTCTGTGCATCTAGCAAAATTCTTATTTTGTTTGCTTCTATGCTTCAGAAGAAAAATAATGAAGTGACTGATATGCCATACTCTAGGTTTCTGCCTCACTAGTTATATTTCATTACGTTGAAAAAAACCTTAGCAGTATCAAAGATGAGGTACAAAGAGAAGGCAAGTGCTTAAGGAATGAAAAGATATTGTTAAGGAAATGGGACCAGACAAAACATGCTGTCACCTCAGAGTATATCCCAGATGAGTACCAATACTATTCTTTCTGTGCACAAAAGCAAAATGACTGAGAACTGTATCATACAACCTTATCATTCTACATTGCTTTCTAAATTCCATTAGATTTAAATATCCTCATTATTGTATTCCAATATATAGCTGGATCAATATAATACAGAAAATTTGTCTTGCTGAACACAGTCCAAATATTAAGATTTAAAATTACCTTTCAGAACACCTGAATATGTTATTCTATCCTGGGATTCCCATGGGGATTTTTTTTTTTTTTTTTTTTTTTTAAATACTAGCTTGTATTATATAAGGGGTCTTTGAAGTCTTTCTAATGAAGTAGGCCAGCATCACTGCTGGGGTTAATTCTGCTTATGTCAATGGAGTTTCCCCTTTGCCTGTAACCTTCGGGTCATGGCTTTGAAGTCCTCATTCTATTCTCACTCTCTTCACTTCAGAATAAATTTTAACATCATAACAACTGTAGTCTAAGAAATGGAATAGACTACTTACTGTTTAATGCTTTAAATAAATTAATTGCTATGCCTTATAAAAACATGAATTGCATTAAAATAAATTTCTGGACATAATTTCTTTTCCTGCATAATTTCCTAAAATATGAAAACTACTGATAACCCAGGAGATTTGTACTTTTTCAGAAATGCCAGACCCACTAACCAAGTTATTTACTTAATGAACTCAATAGGCACTTCTGAGGAGGTGAATTCCTAGCATATATGTGTATTATTTTGAGAATTAAGCTTAGCTTCTTCTCAGCATTCAAGAGGAAGCTAATGCTTCATTTCTCTCCTACTAGGAGGTCACAAAACCAGACATTCATGACAAAACTTTCTCTACTGTTCCGTTAGTCCACTGAAGTATACAAGTTTAGATCAAACTTTTTAACAAGGTATGTTTTCATGCAGGCTGACAGACATCATAAAATCAGGAAAAGGAAAATAAGCTTATGGTTAAATATACCTTCCCACTGAATTTTTACATTCCCTTATCCTGGGGGTAGGAGAACTTGGACAGCTATCCTGAGGTATGCAAATTGATGTCAAAGAATAGTCACTCTAGATCTATTTTCTTCTACTGGAAAAAAAAAAAAGAACAATGTATTTGAAAATGTATGTGACACTTGCTGGGCACATTTTGTGACATTTGGCTTGAAACAATTTCCCGCTGGACCAATACGATTTCTGAATTACTCGGTCCGAACTTGTATGCGCTTTGATGATGATATTATCTACTGCTTAACATATTTTGTAGTGTATTCTCTGTATTTTTCTTTTTGAGTAATGTTTGTGTGACTCTCTACTTAGCACTCCATATACTTTTCATAAGTAATTTTTCTGATGTGGAAGCTTTGAAAGTCTGTCACTAAACTAGATGATGTGTTACAGGTTTATTGTTTGACAGTGACAGCAATGTGCCAAAATGCTTTATCCATGCTCAGACAAATAATATGCAAAGTATCCTGAGGAAGGAACAGTTTAAAGAAAACAATAATCACAAAATATTTTATGACCTTCGCAAAGAATGATGTGATCTCTATCCACCTCTTACCTTCTACAGACGAAGGACTTCTACAGTCTTGGAACCTCTATGGTGATTAATTAAGCTTCCACCTCATTGTTTCTATTTCTCTGTCTTTTGTGGGGCAAAAGTAAAAGTTTCAGGCATTTATCTATATCTGAATTTGGAGATTACTTAATATTTAAAAACTTACTGTAAATTTTCACTGTAATGAACAATCATTTCAATTGGAAGGCTAGTGTCTGAAAGTGCTGGTTTTTAAAAAATTCTAGTTTTGGAATTTTTTGGCAGCCACCGCCAAGATTGTTGACCCTGCCTAAAAAAATACATAAACAATGTGACAAATCTATTTAGCCATAGACATGGGCCAAAATGGAGACATGTGAGTCCCCATGGTATCCTGCATCTATTTGACTCTCTGTAGGCTTAATGACCTAACAGAGTGTCTTTTTTAAGGATTACATGCAACTGAAATCCTAGTATCGCTCACACTGGGACAGAGGTGGGTGGTATTTTGGAAGCCAAACTCACAAACAATTCCAAGTTTTACAGGTGGCCCCCATCTCAAAACCAGTCTGTATCAAAACTGACACTGACAGTGGGATCTGGATTTTGTACTTAGGTCCATCTATATGTTAAAAATTTATCCTTTGTGTGGCTTTTACTTTTTTCTCTCTTCTTCATTTGCCTTTATATCCTTCATAAATTCTCTCAAAGTTTGTCTAGCCATGGTGGAAGTACCAAAGCATATTTGTTAGGGTTGTCTTCCAGTACTAGGGTCTATGTTAGCTAAGCTTCTCAGGGTGTAAAACTAAACAAAATCAGTTTCTGTTCAGCCCTGTATCTTTACACTGTTCAGCTATATTATTCACAGGCTCCTAGCAGGCAAACTTCTGAAAGTTTCTCAACTCATTTAAATTAACCTAAAAATCAATCTTCTGATATGATTATGGGGTTTTTTTGCTAAAGCAAACAGCTCCGGAGCAGGCACGCTTGCACCAGAGAGCAAAATCACAGCAGGCTTTTCCAGAGCTTTCCCAATCTGGGGAAAAGTCAAGGCATGGCTGGGGGAGGGCAGCTTGTCAGAGGGCTGCTGATGGGGCGTGGCTGGAGCCAGCCTTGACAACGGCACTCCCTGCTCCCATAAAAGGGAGCCTTAGAGAGCACCATGAGGGCTGGTGAACAGCGCAGGCAAACAGGGTATGGTGTGTCAGTTCACACAGGCAGGACACTGGAGCTTGGTCAGAAGTACCAGGGTGTCCACTCGACAGAAAACCAAGGACTCTCCAAGCTCTGCACCAGCTACAACTGATGCAGACTTCCAGACAGAGCTCCAGTGGGTGCATGCTGCCACCCAGATATCAGGGCTGCAGGGTGTGCCCCCCTCGCACTGTTTTCGGACACTAGTGGTGAGTTTACCTGGTGGTGGTGCACCCAGGTGGAGGAACTCCTCCGCTTGGTGACAGAGCTGCGGGAGGAAGTGAGCAGGTTGAGAACTACCAGTGAGAGTGAGAGAGAGATCAACTACTGGAACAACACCCTATGCTCCCTGTCTCAGACCCAACAGGCAGGCATGCCTCATGCAACAGAGGACTCTCTCCACCCGGCTGAACTGGGAAATTTAGGAGACAAGGGGAAATGTCAGCACGTTCCTGCCCAGCACAGTAGGTGTGTCTCCCCTGTGACAACCTCAACCTCCCAGCTTCCCTTGCCTAATAGATAGGAAGTTCGGCAAGTGGAACCAAACCTTAATGAGGATGACAGTTTTCACAACTTAGAAACGTTCTCAAGGTTAAGACAACCTAAGCCCTACATCAAAACAGCTTCCGTAAAGAAGAAAAGATGGGTTGTTGTCATAGGGGGCTCCCTTCTGAAGGAAACAGAAGGATCAATATGCAGACCGGACCCATTTCATAGAGAATTCTGCTGCTTACCTGGGGCCTGGGTTAAAGATGTGGAAATAAAACTTCCAGCTCTGGCAAGGCCCATGGATTATTATTCCATTATTGATTTTCCAAGTAGGCAGTGATGAAACCCCAACCAGAAATCTAAGAGCAATTAAGAAGGACTTCAGGGCCTTGGGACAAATGGTGGAAGGATCAGGTGAACAAGTAACATTCTCCTCTATCTTTCCTATTACAGAGAACATTGAGGGAATGAACAGGAAGACCCAGGAAATAAATACCTCACTCCAAGCCTGGTGTGAGGAGCAGAAATTTGGTTTTTTTGACCATGGGTTGGCCTATACAACATCAGGCCTGCTGGCAAGTGATGGGGTACACCTGTCTCCAAGGGGCAAAAGAATGCTTGCCAAGAATTTAGCAGGGCTCATTGAAACAACTTTAAACTAGATTTGAAGGCAGGAGGGGGATGAAACCAGGCTTGCTAGAAATAAGCCTGGGGATGACAAGCCAATGTATGAGGGACAGTGTGCTAGTGAGGTCCTTTGGTCTGCCACCTCAGAGGAGGTGGTGGATAGTCACCCAAGGGGCAGCAAAGATGCAAAGGTTATTGATGGGTTAGTAACAACTGCAATTAGTCACTTAGGAATTAAGACTTCTCCCCTCAGAAGAGTGGCAGGATCATTAGCCCAACTAAAGTGCATCTATACCAATGCTTCTGGCATGGGCAACAAATGGAATTAGAAGCCATCATGCAGCAGAAAAACTATGATATAGTTGCCATCACAGAAATGTGGTGGGACAACTCACATAACTGGAGTGCTGTCATGGATGGCTATAAGCTCTTCAGGCGGAATAGGCAAGGAAGGAGAGGCAGTGGGGTAGTCCTGTATGTTAGAGAGCGTTTTGATTGCCTTGAGCTCAATGATGGTGATGATAGGGTTGAGTGTTTATAGGTAAGAATCAGGGGAAGGGCCAAGAAGGCAGATATCATGGTGGGACTCTGTTATAGACCACCCAACCAGGAAGAAGAGACAGATGAAATATTCTACAAGCAACTGGGAGAAGTCTCACAATTGATAGCCCTTGTTCTTATGGGGACTTCAACTTACCAGATGTCTGCTGGAAGTACAGTACAACAGAAAGGAAACCATCTAGGAGATTCCTGGAGTGTGTGGAAGACAACTTCCTGACACAAGTGGTGAGTGAGACAACTAGGCAAGATGCCCCACTGGACCTGTTATTTGCAAACAGAGAAGGCCTTGTGAGTGATGTGATGGTTGGAGGATGCCTGGGGCACATCGATCATGAAATGATAGAATTCTCAATTCTTGGACAACTGCCACCTTGGACTTCCAGAGGACAGACTTGGACTGTATAGAAGGCTGGTTGACAAAGTCCCTTGGGAGGCAGTCCTTTAGGGCAAAGGAGTCCAGGAAGGCTGGATGCTCCTCAAGAATGAAATCCTGGAGGCACAAGAGCAGGCCATCCCCATGTGCCAAAAGATGATCCAGCGGGGAAGAAAATTGGCCTGGCTGAACAGAGAGCTTTGGGTGGATCTCAGAAAAAAAAAAAGAGGAAAGTCTATGAGCTTTGGAAGAAGGGGCAGGCATCTCAGGAGGACTACAAGGATGATGAGAGGTCATGCAGAGAGAAATTAGAAGGACTAAAGCCCAACTAGAACTTAAATTGCCCAATTCTGTGAAAGATAATAAAACATATTTCTATGAATACATTAACAACAAAAGGAGAGCCAAGGATAATCTCCATCCTTTATTGGATGCAGGGGGAACCATGGTGACAAAGGATGAGGATAAGGCTGAGGTACTTAATACTTTTTTTGCCTCAGTCTTTAATATTAAGGTCAGCTGTTCTGGGGGTACCCAGCCCCCTGAGCCAGAAGGTAGGGATGGGAGCAGAACAAAGCTCCCATGATGCAAGAGGAAATGGTTAGTGACCTGCTCAGCCAATTAATCATACAAAAGTCCATGGGGCTGTATGGGGTCCACCCAAGGGTACTGAGGGAGCTGGCGGAGGTGCTCACCGGGCCTCTTTCCATCATCTATTAGCAGTCCTGTATGACTGGGGAAGTTCCACTTGACTGGAGGTTGACAAATGTGACGCCCATTTACAAGAAGGGCCAGAAGTAGGATCCAGGGAACTATAGGCCTGTCAGTCTGACCTCGGTGCCAGGGAAGGTCATGGAGCAGACCATCTTGAGACCCATCACACAGCACATCCAGGACAACCAGAAGATCAGGCCCAGTCAACATTGGTTTATGAAAGGCAGATCCTGCTTGACAAACCTGATCTCCTTCTATGACAAGTTGACCTGCTTAGTGGATGAGGGAAAGGCCATGGATGTTATCTACCTTGACTTTGGTAAAGCCTTTGACACCATTTCCCATAGCATTCTGGTTGAGAAACTGGCTGCCCATGGCCTGGACAGGCATGCTCCTTGCTGGGTAAAAAACTGGCTGGATGTCTGGGCCCAAAGGGTGGTGGTAAATGGAGTTAAATCCAGCTCGCAGCCAGTCACAAGTGGTATTCCCTATGGCTTAGTATTTGGGCCAGTTCTGTTTAACGTCTTTATCAACGACCTGGATGAGGGGATTGGGTGCGCCCTCAGCAAGTCTGCAGATGATTCCAAGTTGGGTGGAAGTGTTGATCTGCTTGAAGTTAAGAAGGTTCTACAGAGGAACCTGGACAGGCTGGATCAATGGGCTGTGGCCAATTGTATGAGGTCCAACAAGGCCAAGTGCTGGGGGTCCTGCCCTTGGGTCACAACAACCCCATGCAATGCTACAGGCTTGGGGATGAGTGACTAGAAAACTGCTTGGCAGAGAGGGGCCTGGGGGTACTGGTGGACAGCTGGCTGAATATGAATCAGCAGTGTGCTCAGGTGGTCAAGAAGGCCAATGGCATCCTGGCTTGTACCAGGAATAGCGTGGCCAGCAGGAGTAGGGAAGACATCCTTCCCCTGTATTCAGCATTGGTGAGGCTGCACCTCGAATACTGTGTTCAGTTTTGGGTCCCTTGGTTTAAGAAGGACAATGAGGCGCTGGAGCATATCCAGAGAAGGGCAACAAAGTGGTGAAGGGTCTGGAGTACAAGTCTTATGAGGAGCAGCTGAAGGAACTGGGGTTTAGCCTGGAGAAGAGGAGGCTGAAGGGAGACCTTATTGCCCTCTACAACTACCTGAAAGGAGGGTGTAGTGAGGTGGGTTGTCAGTCTTTTCTCCCAAGTAACAAGTGATTAGCATGAGACAAAATGGCCTCAAGTTGCACCATGGGATGTTTAGATTAGATATTAGGAAAAAGTTCTTCACTGAAAGCGTTATCAGGCACTGGAATGGGCTACCCAGGGAAGTGGTTGAGTCCCCATCCCTGGAGGTATTTAAAAGATGGGTAAACAAGGTGCTTAGAGACATGGTTTAGTAGTGGACAGGTGCGGTTGAACTTGTTGATCTTAAAGGTCTTTTCCAACCAAATGATTCTGTGATTCTATGTCATTACTGACAGAAATTTATTTCATGTTTTGTAATCAAAAAACAATGGTTATCACCAGCTTGTTTTCAAATGAAGTTGTTTAGCTGTAGTTTTATTATTTTATAAAAAATAGTTTTAAATTACTAATTTCAGTTTCACAAATTGGAAAATCCTGAATACTATGATTTATGCAAGGAAGAATGTAATTTTCTTGTTTGTGAATTATCTTGGGGGAGATTTTTGAGTTCCTTGATACTGACAATAGTTTTTTAAAATATATACACATACATGTAATAAAAAATATATCTACTTACTTTTTAAATTTATAGTTGAAAATCCAATAAATGTACTTAAAGCCATTCTCAAAATACTGCGGTGTTTAGACTTAGCAATTCCTCTCAGCTCTTGTGTTCAATCTTAGGAAGTTACTCATCTTTGACAATCTGGCCTTCTAGACTTGATGCCTTGCTTTGGTAGTACTTCCTTTCAAAGATAAGTGTCCTTAGTTAAAAGCCTGAAATTTTTAAGGAGATCCATTTTTTGCTACATCTTCAGCTTTCTAATAATTTGAAAATCTTTATCAGTCTCAATGATATCTAGCAACCATTACTTAACTTAATCAAGTACTATCTTTTGTCAGTGGAAAATATCTCTCAGTGTTATCACAGAATCACAGAATCACAAGGGTTGGAAGGGACCTCGGGAGATCATCTAGTCCAACCCCCCTGCTAAAGCAGGTTCTCCTAGAGCATGTTACACAGGACTTCGTCCAGGCGGGCTTTGAGTATCTCCAGAGAAGCAGGCTCCACAACCCCCCTGGGCAGCCTGTTCCAGTGCTCTGTCACCCTCATAGTAAAGGAGTTTTTCCTCATATTCAACTGAAACCTCTTATGTCTCAGTTTGTACCCATTGCCCCTTGTCCTGTCGCTGGACACCACTGCCCTTTTCTCTCTACCAGTAGTTATCTTGCATGCTTCCATAACAGCATCCCACATACCCACTTTCCCAGAGTTCTGTATGTTACAGTTCTCTCTCCTCATATGGAAATTGTTCCAGCTCTCTAATTATTTCCATTGTCCTATTCTTTTCTGGACCATTTCCATTTCTGCTATATCCCTTATGAAATATAGATGACTGAGATTTACTAACGTGTAAGACAGTAGCGGTGTCACTGATTTATGTATCACATTCTGTTATTCTGTATCTCCAACTAAACACCAGTTCTCACAGCTTATTTTGTGTTTTGAACATCAGTGCACACATAAAGGCTTCATATTTTTGTGTAAATTTAGAGTAGCTCTAGTTGTACTTCCCAGCATGCACACTTTTCCATCTTCCAAATATATTTGCCCAGACTGAAGCTGGTGTTATTTTTTGGTACAACCAAATGTTTTAGTATTCAGCCTTCATTAGAGTAGTCTTCTGCTCCAGGATGACATTATTATTTTAACTTAAGCTGTCTGGCTCCATTTTCAGCTGTGAATGTACTTACCAAAAATATTGGTCAGCTAGACTTATACAGACAGTATAGTGGAAACATTTCTACTATTATTTCTCTTTAAATAAAAAAGGAATCCAAGGAAAATCCTGAACATGTTAATACACAAAAGGTAATGGAGTCCAAAATCAAGAGTTTGAGTTAGGCTATTAAAATTATATTTAAGCATTTAACTGTGCTGAGCATCTTTTGCTGCCACAGTTCCTCAGAATTAAAAAAAACTGCTGAAGAGTCAGGTTTTCAGGCACCTGAATTTGTACCCGGGAGTCCAAATTTAAACATTCACTTCTGTAATCCTCACTCAAAGTTTTTATAAGAAGCAGGTGAGGAAACTAAGTTTAGGGGAAATGTTGGTTTGCTTGGGTTTTTTTCTTTGAATCAAATTCAAAATTATTAGAAAATCTGTTTCTAACCTTAAAAAGCACTTGCACTGTATCTCTGTATGAGAATAATATATCTTTCATTTTTATATTAATTTTAAAGTATTCCCAAGCTCTATTAGAACACTCTGAACGCAGCTTTGCCAGTTTTCTTTGCCAAAAGACCATAAAACATAATAAAGGATTTGCATTGCATCATAATGTTTCTCTACTGATATGAGAACAGCCTACAAGAAGGACGTTATTTGATTCAAAATGCTGGGCAACAGTATAACAGAATAAGCAGAAGGGAACATTTAGAATGAACATGATCGGGGGAAAAAAAGGTTGTTTTTTTTTTTAAAAAAAAGTAGTCTATCCACACAGGCCCAAGCATGCAACACTTCCAAAGGAAGAGATGTAATCCTCGTCACTGGAGCAGTTCAGATTTAAGCCACACAAGTTGCATGGGAATATATAGCAGAGAGCAAACCCACACTGCCTTGAGCTGAATAGTTTGAATGATCTAATATGTCCTTCTGCCTCTTAAACAGAGGATTGAATAATGATGCAGGTGACAAGGTTTTGACAGGGGGGATGGGGTTGTTGTTTGGGAGTTTTGTTTGGTTTTTGCTTTTTGTTTTTTAGATAATTTGTGGCACTTATAGCTCTAAAATTACAATGAGCACATATGCTGAGCTTTTTGGACTGCTGGTGCTTACCCTGACATAGACCTCTTTCATTCATGCTTCCACACTCACTGAATGACTAATACAATTTGCACATCTACAGCTTCTCTCTAAGTTTACCCAGTACCCTTTCTCAGAAGGGTTTTGATGGCTTATTCCCAGATTTATTTTCTTTTCTCAACTTTATTTCCCCCAGTATTTTTAACACTCTGCATGTCATACCAGGCACAGCTGTTAATCCCCTTTTAGCTGCTATTCTTAGCATATGCCTTTTCTCTTATATTCTCCCTTACATTTCTTCTTCCCTCTCTTCTGTATGACTTTGCCTTGTTTTTTGTAGTTACTAATTTGTTCTTTCCAGTGTCCCAATTCCACCCTTTACGTTGGTCTCCATCCACCCATCTCCCTTGACCAGTTCTGATAAAAGGCATTTCTTTCCAGAGACATTCTGCAGTGTCTTTAGCATTTAAAAACTGAAATCCTACCTTTATTTCTCATTGTCTGTAAGAAACCTGTTTACTAGGAAAGGCAGACTTTAGGAGAATTGTCCTAGAGTCTTTGCCAACACCCTCTTTCGAAAGATGTTACTTTTATCTTTTGTGTTTGCAGTGTTCCTAATGCACCCAGAAACAAACAAAATCTGGCAAGGCAGAAGGAAGAGAAAATGACCCCTTATAAAATCTCATTCAAGAGAAGAGATTCATCTTTTGTATGTCTACAACACCAGAAGTTCCTACATAGAATCATAGAATCATAGAATGTTTTGTGTTGGAAGGGACCCCTAGAGGTCATCTAGTCCAACCCCCCAAGTTCATCAACAATATCTCCCATATATATGTATAAAGTTCTGAGTTACTTTCCTTTGTTCAGTACCCTGTTTCCTCCATTGATTGTAAAGGAAGTCTAGAGTAAGTTACATATAGGCATCTATAACATTAATATCCACATTTGGTTGGATTACTCCCAGAAGGAGGAGAGAGATGCTCAGGGGAACAAATCAGTACTGTTAATGTCAAGTCAGTGGAATTATGGCCTATATTAGCTATGGCCAAAGTATAACAACTCAGTGATACTAAGTTTTAAAAAATAAAAAATGGGTGTTAGTACAAGGGTCAGCCTCAGTACTGTCTGAACCTTATTTGATTTGTGGATTCTCATCAGCTTTTTTGTCTGCAATTATAATTGTCTTCAATTATAATCCTTTTCTTTCTTGGAATAAGATCATTAAGTTCTGCCTTTCCAACAATTCAGGACTTACTTCAGAAGAAATTTCCTAGTAGTTCTAATGTTTTATAATGTTACTTTCTTACCTCCTTCCTTGGAACAGAGGGTGATCAGAGTGTGAACTGTATCCATCAATTCAAGTTGCTGTTTCTGCAGGACACTGTTATTGCTTGTTGCCTTGTTTAGCTGCTTCTCTAGTTCCTGGATTATGTAGCTTTGTCGTGTGACCAAGCTCTGCAGGTTCTCTTTTTCCTCCTTCAAAGTGTCCAGCTCCTCTTTATGCCTTTCTTCCATTTCTAAAATTCTGTGCTCAAGTAAACTAAAATAAAATAAAACAATTAGCAGATATTATTTCATGCCAACATATTTATTAATACAGAAAATAGAATTTTATTTTTCCCCATAGAATTCAGTACATAAATAATTTCTTTTAAAAATGTCACATCTACTAATTCAGCTCATTGATTTCCTCTTTCAAGCAGCCAAATATAACTGCTCTCTAAGGTTCCATTTTGTGACGTTTGCATGCTGTAGTGCTTAGAGTGTAGTACATAGAACTGCATATCCAGTTGTTACAGCCATCCAGGTGCATGAGCCAGTAACAAGTTCGTATACAGTTGTTCAGTCAGAAAAGCCTAAAAGTAAACAAAGGAGAAGAGCAGAGCATTGAAGAGGACATCATTGGTAGTTTGGATGGGTCAATATGATAAGATACAAAAATCAGGGGTAAACTAAGGAAAAGTTTGTGAAGGGCCTTACCACTGAATGGAAGATAAGCACTATGAGCTATGAAGTACCATCAAGGGATATGGAAGCCACAATAAAAGTATCATTTGATGTGGTCTGTGATGCTGGGAAAGGAATTTTGCACCAGGTGAGCGATATCTGCTTTCACAGGAAGAATAATACTGTTTCCCCAAAAGAAAAATCAGAAGTTTGCATTTTAAGGTAGGATTCCCTTGTTTTCCTTGAGTCCACATAGATATTTCTTCCACTGCCCCACCTTTTCTAATTCAACAAAAGGCTCCTTAGTCAGAAAACTGTTGGGAATCATATTATGCGACCTGCTTACATCAATTTTTATAAATAATTTTACAGAGGTATGGAAACACTTTCTCCTGGCTAATATTATTTTTCTAGTACCCTCTTGTCCTGAGTCGGAAGTGTACAATTTACAAAGATCAAAGGCACATCAGGCTATGTCTAGAAGAATAGAGGAGTTGTAGACATAAAGGACAGCTAATATCTCTCAACAGTGAACAAGAACTTTTTTCAGGCCAGTGCTTTGATGTTGTGGTGGGAGTTTAGCAGAAAGATTTTATTAATAATAGATAAAGAAATTAATTCAATCCCTCTGCTACTTTCTGTTCAGTTATTATACTGTATACACCAAAAGAGGTGTTTCTCATGCCCATAAACCAACTGTCAGCCAACAACTTGCCAACAAACTGCTTCCTGTTCAAGTCAGTCTTAGGTTTTATTTATTTGCACTCTCCCCCCACCTTTGTTTTTACTTCTGGATAATAGATCAGTGGCAAAATGCCTGCATAATTTCAGGTCATTTAACCTAACTGAAGAATGTAATAAAATCCATATGGGGTTGTTTCTACTAGATATCACGGAGCCTTAATATGAGCTGTTACAAATGATAACAATGCAAAGATTAAATTCAGGGCCTGGATTTGCTGTACAAGCTAGAGTAATATAAAACTTTTTTTTCTTTTTTTTTTCTTTTTTTTTTTAAATAAAAGAAATGAAGCAGCAAATCTCTTTTTTCTGAAATGTTATAAACGTGGGACTTCCAAAAATACTGAAGAAAATATACTTTGTAATATCAACATATCTAGTTCTGTGAAAACCAGAAGGATCTGGGTAATGGGGGGAAAAAAGAAAAGATGGGAAGGGAAAACACTTTTTTGTGGGGTCCCAAATGCAATGGGAAACATGATATCTCATTCTAAAAGGCTCATTAATTAGTAACGAAAGCATAACAAGATTCAGTGGACTGGAATCAGATGATAGAAAGTTTCAATCTGAAACAGAGTACAGATTTTGAAGCCAAAGACAATAAATTATTTTAACACCTTATCAGGCCTGTAGCTGATTTTTTCATCACTTGAACTCTAACATTAAACATGATGCCTTTATATTCTAAACTCATATGGACTTTTTGAGAGTATTTATGTGGAAGTCTTTGAGCTTTGTTATGCAGATGGTCAGACTAATTAGTTTAGTTAGGCAGAAGTGGTTGAAAGAGTTCTGATGGAACTGGTTATGGTAATAAAATACTGTTCAATTAAATAAAAAATGTTCTATGTGAATTTTATCAGTTCTGTCCACTTTTTCCATGGGAATTATTGAAATGCTCATTTTGACTCTAGATTTTAATTTTTCTGATAGAATATAAGTTGTATTAATGCACTTTGGACAGGAACAAGGTAGGCCCTGGGCACCTGCTAGGTGTGGTCACGTCCCAGTCTGACTTCTTACAGTCCATTGAAAATGTTGTGTACTGTCAATGTGAGAGAAGATGCCATTCTTGAAGCCAGAATATTGCTTTATAGTTAAATGCTAAGTACAGACAAAAAAAGTTCCCTTAATCTTTGTCCATGCCCTAGGCATTTCCCTAATTCCACAACATCCTATCTGCATGACCACATCTAAATGATTTCCAAATTTGAATGATTTCATGTAAAACCAAGAGCCTTTGACAGCCATGGTTTGTGCATTGCATTATTTGTTTCCCACCGTAGCCTAAGAACATAGTAAATTAACCCATGGCGATGACACACTGACCATGTCAAGCAAGAAGGAAGAATGTTTAGAGCTTCCCACTTTGGCATCTACAGAGACAGACAGCATGCAGATGTTTTACAGCTTTAGTAATAATATATCCTAATAGTTATGAGTAGTGTGTCAACAACATGTGGTAGAAAGATGGGAGCATCACAGCACTCAGTTCCTTTAAAGTTTTCTATGTAGATTAAAAGTCCAGTTATTATAAAATGCAAAACTGAGCTATTTCAAGGAATACATATGCATTTATGCAGTGATCTTTCTATATCCATAAATCTACAACAGATAAGAATAAGTCCCGAGGATAGGACCACTCCCTGTATTCCTGGGAGAAATCCAAAACATTCATTTTGTTTTATTAAGAATCAATGAGAAACCTTTGGTCGAAGCTCAAAATGAATGAAAGCAAAAACTTCACATAGATTGGGGATTTCTGTGCTGGCTTGTTCCAAAAAGAAGAAATCCTTAAACAGTGTGAGAAAAGCTGCTTTTATGGTGTTTGACTCCAACATGGCCAGAATTTTTCATTTGTATTGTTACACTCATATTTATTATAGCTCATTTAAATTAAAAAAGTGCTAGAAACCTCACCAAAAAATCCTGAAACAGGTTGAAACAATTACAAAGATATTTAGATTTTTTTTTTTCAAAACAGTTGTGAGACCACTCTCTCTTTTTTTTTCCTTGTGACATTAGACAATTTCTAACAAATACCATGAAGAAATTACTTTGCTGAGCACTTGGTAAAGAGACTTTCTCAATTTTTTAAAGAGGTATTGTGAAGACAGAGTTAAAATTAAAATATTTCTAGTTTTCATTAATGAGTATTGCTGACATAAAATATTAAAGAAAACAAAAAAAAGGTTGTCTCTATACCAGTTTATGCAACAACGTGTAAAGGTTGACTGAAATAACAGAATACTGAAATATTACATTCTGTTATAACATTTTCCAGTAAAATGATGTTGGTATGATGTAATGACTAGCTTTTTTTAACAGTAAGTTTACTGTATACATTTCCCATACATTTGAAATTCCTATACATTTCCTATGTGTTTGAATTTACTATATGTTTGAAAATATTACTGATTTAGGCAGATAAAGCAGTCATGGGAACTACAATACTCACAATAAAAATAAATTACCATTCAACAGAAGCATCGTATATATGCACATATACATGTACAGACACACATGGGCATATGTAATATGTGGTTTTTATAATTGTAGCCTTCAATCGGGGGAAACAAATCAGGCATTTGGGGAACAGAATGGACTTGTACATAAACAGATGTTGTTAACAAGGATAAATACCAATATTATCCATCGTACAATGACTCTTTGGAGTAATTATCTAGAAGACAATTAAATTAAAAAAAAAAAAAAAAAGGCACAGACAAACCCCCCCTCCAAACCCAGAGAAACTTAATTTTCCTAAAGGTTAACTATGTTCAATGTCTAACCTACTGATTTTGGTGAGGCTAGGAATCTATTTTCAATGATACAAATGATGTGTTAACTTTGTCAGGATATAAGCCAGTGGGATGCCTCAGTGCAACTGTGCTGTGTCCAGCTGATTCAGAAAAAGCCTTCCGTTAGCACTGGAGAGGGTTGAAGGCCCATACAGAAGTCAAAGAACGACTTCCAGTGCAAGCTGCTGTCATTTTGAAAGGTGATGAAGTAGAACATGTAGAAAGCACTCTGGTAGCTCTCTGGGGAGGAAGGAAAGTCTGGTTTAGACAATCTGCCTTATAAGGTAGGTAGTTTATTCGCTAATCCATTCCAGACCATGGCAGTTTAAGAGATTTTTTTTTATCTTTGTTTTCAGAGGCCTCAGTTAAGACATGTGAGAACAGGATATAGACCAGATCTTAGAGATGGACATCTTTTGCCTTAAAATAATCTTTTAAAATATCTGGATTTATTAAAAATACAGATAAAAACATTTACGTTCTTGAGCTATTCGATAAAGACAAGTAACATCACACTAGAAAAAAATTCTTTGGCCGTATACATCTGGTTCTCTTGTATTATGTGTGTACGAGAAGACAAATAGGTAGAGGATTTGAATGCTTAATTTTGAGTGCAAGAACAGTATTTTCACAGAGAAAGCTCCTTTGTACTTGCTTTTACATGAGTGAAATCTTCCCTGCATTGTTAGGTGCTGACCGTTCATATTTGCTTTGGTAGTCTGATATTGTCTGATCAATTCAAGGAAATATAAAAATATGTGTCCCCATATTTCTCAAGACCAGTAAAGTAGTTAGTCACTTAGCATCAGTAAGCCTATTTTTTATACCAGTGAAAAGACAATTCCACTGAAATCACAAAAGTGGAGTGAAAAATCTGGATTTGCCTTTTTAGTATATGTGAAACCTACAAATAGATATATTGTGTTTCCTCATCTTTCACACAGTCTGATGGAAATTCTAGAATCATTCTTGAACCCTTGCCTTTCATAGGGTACAACAGTTCTTGTACTGAATGTGTTAATCTACTCGGATTGTCTGCAAATTCAAGATGAATTTTATGTTTAAATTTGACTTTCACTATTTATTGCTGGAAGATCTAGATTTCCATTATCTTTTTCCTCATTTGTTTCATTTAAGTAAATAAAAAGTTGTTTTCACACTTGCATATTGAAACAAATGGCTCATTATAAGTTAAATACAGCTGGTACACTCTGGAAAAAAAGGGGGGGGCTCATAAAGGCACTTAAGCACGGAAATCTTTCAAGAATAAATCAAAGTAGTTTTTAGAAAGCTCTTGTGGGACAAAAAATAGCAATGGAAGAAACCACCATTTACATTATAGTGGGTGGGAACCCACAAAACTAAATTATTTACGGCATAAGAGCACTCAATAGAAACATGATTCTGGGGCAAATGTGATTCTACTTATGCCAGGGAATATCTTTCACTTTGGTGAGATAAAAAGGAAAAAATTGGCCACTCTTCCCAGCAGAGGCAGGAAATAAAGAGAAAGGCCAAGAACAGATATATTTCTAGTCTAAAGAACATGCATTGGTCCCCTGTTGATATGCAGTGTTCATTTTATTTAAGGATAATATACAAGTTACTGTAGTACATCAACAATCAGTTGTTATTATTATTATAAGATTTTGCATTATTTCATCCAAAATCCAGTTCTTTGAAAGTTATTAAGATTATTTTTTTTTTATTTTGTATGGAGGAAATTTTAGCACAGAGAAAAAAATGGTCTGCCCACAGTACACCATCTGTTTTGATTATTTTTGCAAAGATTCCTACACTCGTTCCCACTGCAGTGTATACCTACTGCAAAAGAAAGGCCCTTTCCAAAAAAGGTAACAATCCACATAGGCAATGTGGATAAAAGGAGTTTTACTGATGTGAAAGTGATATGGAGTGGGATGAAGACATTTTAACTGCAAACAACTACTGAACATAGCCTGATGGGTAATCTATAAGTACGGTTTAAAGTTAGGTGAGATAAAATAGTCAACATGTCCAAGAACCTAGTATCTGCTTTGTCCCATAGTGAACCTGACACACACATAATTGATTTCAGCATCAGGACCTACAAGGCCTACAAGATTACTCAGTTCTTTGTTAGGTGTAGATGATGATACAGGAGCCAATGATCCACATTTTAGTGTAGTTGTAACACTTCCCTCTCCCTAATTTTACTATTCCCAAGTGTGGTGGTTTGACCCTGGCTGGACGCCAGGGGCCCACCAAAGCCACTCTATCACTCCCCTCTAAGTGGACAGAGGAGAGAAAAGTAAATCAAAAGGCTCATGGGTCGAGATAAGGACAGGGAGAGATCATTTTATCAGTTACCATCATGGGCAAAACAGACTCAACTTGAAAAAATAATTAATTTATTATCAATCAAAATCAGAGAAGGAGAGGAGAAAAACTACTAGATTTTAAAAACCTTCCTCCCACCCCTCCCTTCTTCTCTGGGCTCAACTTCACTCCCAGTTTCTCTACCTACTCCCCCCAGCAGTGCAGGGGGACGGGAATGGGCATTGAGGTCAGTTCATCACACATTGTCTCTGCCGCTTGTTCTTCCTAGGGAGAAGACTCTTCCCCTGCTCCAGCATGGGGTCCCTCTCATGGGTTACAGTCCTCCATGAACTTCTCCAGCGTGAGTCCTTCCCACGGGCTACAGTTCTTCATGAACTGCTCCAGCATGGGCCCATAATTTCCACGGGGTGCAGTCCCTCAGGAGCAGACTGCTCCAGCATTGGGTCCCCTGTGGGGTCACAAGTTCTGCCAGCAAACCTGCTTCGTGGGCTCCTCCCCCCAGGGTCGAATGGCTTGCCAGGAACCTGATCTGGTGCAGGCTTCCCAGGGGTCACAGCCTCCTCCTTCAGGCATCCACCCTCTCCGGTGTGGGGTCCTGACGGGCAACAGGTGGAGATCTGCTCCACCGTGGACCTCCATGGACTGCAGGGGGACAGCCTGCCCCACCATGGTCTTCACCACGGGCTGCAGGGGAATCTCTGCTCCAGCTCCTGGAGCACCTCCTCCCCCTCCTTCTTCACTGACCTTTTGGTGTCTGCAGGGCTGTTTTCTCTTGCATCCTCTCACTTCTCTTCTCTCTCCAGCTACTGAGACGCAGCCGGTTTTTTTTCCTTCTTAAATATGTTATCACAGAAGTGCTTCCACTGTTGCTGATTGCCTTGGCCTTGGCCAGCAGTGGACACAGGGAAAACTTCTAGCAGCTTCTCACAGAAGCCACCCCTGTAGCCCCCCCACTACCAAGACCTTGCCACAGAAACCAAATACAGCAAGGAGAAAGTAACAGAACCTGGACAGTATATGTAAGGCGCTTGCTTCATTATAAGATGAAACTTCATATGCTTTTTCATTTATCCACACAAAACTATAGTTCTAAGAGAAACAATTAGATATAAAATGTACTTTTTAACATTCCCCTCCTTTTCTTCCAAAAAAACAAGGCAGACTATTTTGTCATGTCGCAGATCATTTCATCGTAATGTCAGCCAAGTCAAAGGTGAACTTAAGTAAAACTTATTTGTTTACTGATATGAAGGCTTTACACCCTGACACATTGCTAAGATAAATAAATAAATTCAGGCTATTGAGTACGCAAGACTCAGTCTCTTGAGCAGCCAATAAAATTTTATTGTTCAACAGATTGCAGCAGATAAAAATGCAAGTATTTATATACTTAACTAATGCTTGAGTTAATTGCAAATTGAAATAGGTTTGTATAATATGTAGAATGAACTTCCTCCTGTGCATGCCTACTGTCTCTGTGGACTGCAAGGAGAGCCCACATACATGGTTTAAATGTATTACTTAATTTTGAGATGGCTGAAGTCAAAGTTAATCCCCCACTAATTTATTCATATTCCCAAATGGTCAAGGGATATCTGTGAAGTTCAACTTTTCAATTAAATCCAACTTCTCTAGAACAACATTTGTTGAAATTACTGGTTATAAACAGTTGTTAGATTAAATTGGTTTTCATAAACAATAGCAATAATGGTATATTATTTGACCAGCTTTGCAACTAGACATATTTAGCAAACACATTTCTTTGTAGTAATTTTTTCTATTTTTCATCATTATCCGGTTCTTTGCCTTCTTTTCCCAGTAGCTCTTTGCCTGTTCTGGTGTTAGTCTTCCTTGCATATAACCCTGGGCAAGGTCTTTCCACCTCGGTTGCTGATCCCTGTCCAGCAGCACCAGAGTCACAGTGTCTTTTTTGGCAAACTGATCTCAGTTTAAACAGTCCACTAAAGCTTGTACAGGACGCTTCAGTAACTACCTCATTTTTAAAGCTGTTTGCCTTATTTCAGTGTCAAATGTAGATACAGGACATAGAAACCTTGGACCTAGTCAGACCTACCTCACAGTTGTTCTTTCTAGAAGGGAGCCAAGATGAAGCTGCAGAGCGAAAGCACTCTCTGTCCTCCCTGTGTAAGCCTGGCCGATACAGAGGCAGGAATACGAGCCTTAGGTTTCTGGAAGGGCAGCCAGGAAGGAAAATGGCTTCACCCACTGTACTGGGTGCAGGTGTCCAGCTCTGGGCAGCTTGGGGGCTGCAGTGGTGGCCTCTGTGAGGAGAGGCCGGAGCTGCCCCGCACTGGACACAGCCGGTTCCAGCTGGTTCCAGCCAGCTCCGGCAGACCCACCTCAGGGCACAGCTGAGCCCCTCAGCCAAGATGGCGGTGCCTCAGGGAAAATACATTTAAGAAAGGGTAAAAACATTACATGACAGTGTGAGGAAAAAAAGTGAGAGAAACAATGCCACACACCAAGGTCAGAGAAGAAGGAGGGGAGGAGGCACCGGAACAGAGATTCCCCTGCAGCCTATGAGAAAGGCGATGGTGGAGCAGGTATTTCTCATGGAGGACCCCACAGTGGAGGAGGTGGAGACGTCCAGAAGGAAACTGCAGCCTGTGGAGAGCCCATGTTGGAGCAATCTTATCCTGAAGGACCGCAGCCCATGGGAAAGAACCACGCTGGAGAAGGGAAAGAGCATGGGGAAGGAGAAGCAAAGCGTTGTGAACTGACCACAACCTCCATTCCCCGTCCCCCTGCACTGCTTGGGGCAGGAGGTAGAAGAGTCAGGAGTGAAGCTGAGCCTCAGAAGAAGGGGAGGTAGAGTGGAAAGGTCTTTTTGTTTTTGTTTTTTATTTCTCAGTATCCTACACTGTTATTAATTGGCAATAAATAAGGCTGTTTTGCCCATGACTTCAACTGATAAGTGATCTCCCCTGGCTTTATCTCGACCACAAGCTTTTTCATCATATTTTCTCCCTCTGTCCTGTTGAGAGGGGGAGTGAGGGAGCGGCTGGGTGGGTGTCTGGCAGCCGGACAAGGCCAATCCACCACACGGGCTCTCTGAGATGCTGGATTGCTAAACCCCATGGCTTCAGGTCACTGTCTCAGAGCGGTGCTTCTGTGTAGCGCAGAAAGGGACAACACTGGAACATTCTTGACTCTCCCTCACTGCTTAAAATGTTATGTGCTGCTGAACAGGTTTTTTCTTCAACTTCAACATAAACCCCAAATGTTTATCATTCACTTACAATTTTAATGGATCATGGCTCCAAGTATGCTATAAACAATTGAGTCCAAAGGGAGAGAGGTCCTTCTACATGTTAGACATTTGTATCCATTAAGATTAGAAAGATGAACTACTGAAGATTTTCTGTTTCTTATGCACTTTGAGGTGGTGGATAATCTCATCATTTATTATTAATATTTTCCTACTTGAAAGTGCTCATACAAGTTATCCCTATGCTTTTCAGTAGCAGGAACTGTGGAGATATGACTAAGTTGTCATGAAGCAAACTGGGATGTAAACTTACATTGCACATTAAGAGTGGTAAAAATCAACTTTCACGTATCATACAGGAGCTGATACAGTGTAAGTTCACACCCTCGCTCTTTTAGCTATTTCATAAATATTACCTTTACTTTACACTTACCATATTTTCTTCTTCCATTTTGTCTGTTGCTTAAACCAAATTATTCACAGATTACTTTGTGATGAACAGAGAAACAGTATAAGCTACTCATTCCTACCTGTTTTTCTCATGAATTTTCAGGATTTCATGTGTCTGTTGTAGCAGCTGTTTTTCTAGCTTGTATGTTGACAGTGAATTTTCCAGTAGCTGAATTTCAAGTCTGGATGTTTGATTTAGCACCTTAAGGATAAATTAAAAACATTAATGTTTATATTGTCCTGGTTATGCTGTTATAGAAACTTAATGCAACCATTTCATTCTGATTTGATGATTCATCAAAAATTGTTTCTAGAACCTTTTCTAAATTCAGCTGCTCAGCTGGTGCAAATGAACTCAATCAAGCTACACTGATACATACCAGCTGATACTCTGGCACCCTGTTTACTGTAGAATAATACTAGGCCGGCAGAAAAAGGAAAGGTGACTGCCAAATAAGCTTTATTTCAATGGAAAGAACAAGAGGAATGCCTCAAACATGCATTCCTACAAAGCATGCTTAAACCAGAAGAGTGCAAGAATATTTGGCCTGAAGCCAGTGTTGCATCTGCTGTTTTGTAAATAGAGCTCCTACTTTAGCTTTCCCCTGAGTTCTCTCTTTTGCAGCATTGGCAGAAGTCTGGTGTCTGCTTATGTTATCACTACTTGTACTCTTGCACAGATTTTTATGAAGGTTTTGATCCTAAATATTGCTTTATGCAATTGTCTTTCACTTTAGTGGTGATCTGTATCAATAGCACAAGTTTTATTAAGTACATCAGACCAAAAGAAGCCTTTTAACGAGATGAAAGAGGATAGATTCTAACAAAAACTAGTTCAAAAGTGGAAATAACAGAATTCTTTCAAGAATGAAAGGAATAATTAATTAACATTAGCTGATTTTGTTGGTATACTGTGTGTAGATAAGTGTGCACACAGCAGCTGAGATGCAACCACTTCTGGAACTGAACATTATGCTTCCTTAATGGAACCTATCAGACCTTTCTTGGAAGAGTATTTATCAGCATCACCGTAGGATTATATGGTAACGTTTTCTCGTGCATGCCTGATAGCAATTTGTTGCAGAACATAAAGCAAAAACAATGGCTTTCAAACTCAATCCAGTGCCTTATTTTTGTTTGAAATTATTACTCACAGAGCAACTTGAGTTGCCCTTTTTTAAGGGTACAGAGGTTGAACAAATTGGAAATGATCAGTATGCAGCTGTTAAGTTGTTCAAGATGGATGTATTTGGAAGTGCCAGGAGGTATCACCAGTTTCAGGGGGACCAGGGAGAAACTGAAGGTGTATTATGAAGGCTGGCAAGGTGTGAGAAGACAGGGAAGAGATTTCCAAATAGGATACATCTATGGACAGCCTACAAAATGTCAGTAGAACTTCAGGTAGAGAAGAAAGCCTAAAGGGAATCAGTGGGGTTTTGGATGGATCACAGATTGGGAGGGGTCAGCAAGATTTTAAGGAGGTGGAGGCTCTATCTTCAGTCCTTCAGACTCTTCCTTACTCTGAGTACTTCTTATTACAGGCATGAGATCCTAGCCTGCCTTTCTTCTCCTTGTACACTACAGACCTTCACCTCTCTGCCATGCAGCTGGCTACCTCCCCCACTGCCAAAAGCAGTCTCTTTTCACTTTCTTGAGCCACCTACACCACTCTTTTCTGATAGATGGTAAAGCCAGGGACTTTCTCATGCTGCTGAAAGGGGGCGGGGGGGCTGGGGCGGAAATGCCATCACTGAGCTGAAAGTCAGAGCAAGTACTGCAACAAGGAAGAGCCACTCCCACTGAAATTTTGAACATCCCTTCAATTCTTCGGAAATAGGTGTAGAAAGATGAAGTCATCCACTCCTTCATGCAGTTGCCAGTGATACCTCTACCTTGAAGTGGTTCTTCAAAGGAAGGGTGAGACAGAGGCAATGCACATTTGGTCCCTTACCTGCCTAAAGGAGGAAATGAGTACTCAAAGCTTACACCTATGTAGGTCTTTTGGGATATAAGAAGAGTTCCTACACCTCCTTTTTCTCTACTGAGCGTATGGTACTACAATCCATAGGTATTTACCTCTTATGTTTCCATTTAGATGTTCTGTTCATACTGAATTCAAGATTTTCCCCAACATTTTCATAAGTCAATATGCTATGTTTTAGAAACTGTGGTCATCTGATATCACAGCATTTAGAAGTGAATGTTGATCTATTAACCAAGATGTACAAAAAAAGATCCAGGGAACTTGTGTAAGACAGTGTATCTGTCTTTCATAATTACTGTTGTTTCTCAGCGTACTGTAATGTGATTATGTAATGGACACTAGAACAGAAAATATGATCTTTCAAGAAGTACGGATGCTACTAGAAGAAACTAAATAAACTCAATACTTTAATTTCCCTGTTCTAAATGAACAGTGAATGCAGTGCAGCTGGTAATATACCACACGCTATGAAGATCAAGAGGAAGTCGGCAAAAATAAGGAAAACAAATATGCATCTTAAACTGATAAGAGAATTCAAAAGGCAAAAGGTAGTACATATCTTTGCAATAAGCCCAGTATGAAATTGTACTCTGTGTTATGGCAGTGATACTCTTGTCACTTCAATCACATCAGTGATTTTATTGCTGGGAATCATATGGAGATGGCTCTTTAAATTTGTGTGATGTTATAGAATTTAGAGTAATAACAAATACACAGTGTTTCATAAAGAAGCTGATGCTTGTCACTCTCTCTTCACAGTTTAAAAGCTGCAGACATACACTACTTTTCAAAAAGCTGGAAACATCTTCCAAAAAATAAACAAACTTTCTTGTAATAGTAAAGAAGCAAACAACAATGAAGATCAAAGCCTGAAACTCGTTATTTAGCTTCACACTTGTGTCGTTCACAGTGCGTAGCTGGGCTGTTTATTTGAAGTCAAATGCTGATTTAGTTTCCTGGGCAGCCCTGCCTGCCTCATACACACAGAGCTAAATATACTTACCAAATGAAATCAAAAGAAATACATGTAACAAGGATCAGTCATCACTGCTGTTGGTACCAAGAAACAGAGTGTGCATGTTTGTTGGAGCCCTGGGTTGAAATGTTTTGTGTGGTGATGAATTAGAAAAGAAAAAGGATGGGAACAGTTCTCTGCAATTAACAGCTTGTAGAAAACCGCTCTGGGAACATACCTGGGTTTCAACATCCGTGAGTTTTCTTGTCTGCTCTGCTGTTTGACTGAGGAGGCTGGTCCCTATCTCGAGCATGGTGGCGGTGTGGTTCTGAACAGCATTCTGCTGCAGCTGCACCATCTCTGATTTCATGTTTTCCACAATGTAGTTCTCAAGCTATAAAAGAGAAAAGGTTGTAGCTGTGGTATTTTTACCTGTTTAGGCATTCTGGTGACATAAATGTGAATAGCTGGCATTCTTGCCAAAAGGAGAAATTTCAACATTTTCAGGGGGAGCCCAAGTCTCATCTGACACTGTGACAGTTGGTGTAGGGACCTGACTGTCTTGGTAACCCCTTCCAGTCACAGAGTCCCAATGTTTTTCTGAGTATCACAGTCTGCTGGCATGAACTGGATGCCTGCATCTGTGTCAAAGTTGCAGTAAGCATTTGTGGCAGAGCTGTCATGGAAGCTCCAAAATGAACTCCTAAAAGAACAAAGCTCACCACAGGGAAATGCCAGGTCCTACTTGTACACTGTAACTTACATGTGAGTCCTACCTGGAAGAGATCCCACCATAACTTACCTCCCCTGGATTGTTCCTATCTCACAGTCATTCAGCAATATGATTTTTTACTGGGTTAAATCCTCACAAAGTTTTGCAAACTCAGTAATGAACGCAGCTTAGTTTAGCTGTAACCAAAAAATTGTAAAGGAATGGACACTGTCATGGCAATAAAAAAGGAAGTGACCAAAAAACATAGAAAGTTGTTTTGCTCCTTTGCTTTTGTTGTCTTGATATTGTTTGGCTTGCATTTGCAGTCTGTTGAACAGAATCTGAATTAGGACCCTCTAAATAAACTGAGCACCCCAAAGAGAGGGTCACTTTTTGTTTCGGTTTGTTTTAGTTAACACAGTCAGGGTCATTCCCTTCTAGCTACCTAGGTCCTCGCCCTGACACAACAGATCATAAACCCAGGACTAGTCTTCAATACGACGAGATTGTTTCTTACTTATACGGGCATTGTTCTGGCATCTTGCTTGATGTGCTCCATAAAGTATTAACATAAAGAAAGGTGGCCCAGAATACCTTTCACTGAAATCAGCTGGAGTCCAGCCAATTTACACCCAGTGAAGATATGGTCGTCAGTTTCATTTTGTGGCTATTCATGTTTTTTATGGTTAGCTGATTCCAGATTTAAGCAACCACTGCTTTACCTAATAACTTTAATCACATTGGACCTGCTTCTGCAGCAGTAAGCATGTTTCATTGTGAAAGGTAAGCTGCACAACTAAACAGTGAGAACCAGATGGAGTTGATTTAAAGACTGAAGAAAGGAACAGGAGTCAGATATACAGTGTGATTAATAAGAAGGGCTACTTTCATCTTATCTATAAGCATTCCTATGCTTAGGGGTAACTACTGTTAGATGTTCTGATGAGCCACATCAGCTGAGGTCACAAAAGATTTATTACAAATGTGATCATTTATGTGCATCTCCGACTAGTTTTAAAAACATTTTTACAGAGAAAGAACACTGCCACGATGTAAAGTATTTTCTGCACAAGACAGTTGGTGGTTTGTTTGTGTGTTGTCTCTTTGTTTGGAGAAACACTTAATATCCATGATGACCAAAAACACAGTGGATGTCCTACAGTTTCAGACAACAAAATCATTTTCTTGAATTGCCAGGTAACCACTCTGGGCTGAAAACCTGCAGAGTGTTTTAAGTTGTGGGGAAAAATTATTGTTGAATACTCTGGTAAGTATTAAAATGAGATTTAACAGCCAAGGAAAACTGTATTGCAAAACAATGTCTGCAGTGGATGTCACCATTTTCCACTCCCAGTGCAAGTTTACTCTGGTTTAGTTTATTACCATGAGATAAATGTTACTGATATTAACCTAGTTCAAGGGTGATTTTACAGATCCATCACATTTCTACACCATGCTTTTATGTTCAGAAGTATTTTGCCTGTATATCTCCTTCACAACAGATAATGTATTTTTAGTTACCCTTTGCTTCTTGTTGTTTTCTAACCAGTAACTTTTTTTTCCCCCAAACTATCCCTTGGTTGCAAATAATCCCTGTGAAGGGGCCCCATGAAATGAATGGTTCTGTTTCTCAATATTCTGCTCCAGACCCTGGAACTCCTGAACAAGAAGTTCAAATTTCTCCCACAGCTTTCACCTCCTGAAGAAACACAGGGCTCTCAAGTACAAAGGTGCAGCCCATGATGGGGTACCAACACATATATTTCCTCACATCCAATATTTTGTTTCCAGATAGGATGATGGCATGTCTTTGGTGTAGTCTGCAATGGATGTCTCGGAAAACCCATGCAAAAATATGGTGGCTATGCTTATTATATATCAGAAATTAGATATTTTCATACATCAGTAAAAAGGAACACAGATGGGGATATAAATATAAAAAGACAAAAAGTTATATTTCTAACTAAATTTTTTGCCTGTTATTTTTACTCACGTTACAGAAAGGATTGTGTTTGAAAAATCTAACTGCATCTGTCTGGAGCTACAGCAGGTTTTGGCTAGCAAGAGCACAAGCATAGATTGAGGCATATTGCATAACTTGTACTTTTAATTATTGTAGTCTAACACACTCCCCATGGTATCGAGTCTGGGGCAATTGCCCTTGGTTACTCACCCCTAAAACAACCTCTGGTTGAATCTGAGACTGACTCATTATAACAACAAAGCTAATTTTCCTGTTTCAGAATTACTCATTACATGCTTCTGTAAATATTTGGTGTTCAGTACACTGCCACAATAGTTTCTGTGAGCACATCTCAGGAGTATCAAGAGCTATTCACTCAGGCAAAGGAGGGTAGAACAAGGACTGAAATAATGTATAGCTTCTGTTACATTAATTCCCCTTCCTTCCTTCACCCACTTCTTTTAGCTTGCTTGGTAGATTTATTGGTTGCAATGATGGTGCTGCTAAAATCAATGGCAAAATTCCCGTTGACTTCAATAGGCCAAGATTTCACTTATTGTTTTTATTGCAGGAAACCAACATTTACCAGGTTCATTATGGCCAAGCTCTGAGTTTTATCTGAAGCCTTCCCTTCTTTGGACGCTTTGTATGAAGTGTAGTGAACCTTAGACTGAGCTTTCTTTGTGGTTAGTTAAGAGGAATAGCATCTTTTTAACAGGTGATAAAAGGATACTTGCAGGGTGGCCTTGCAGAAAATGTGACAAGCAGAAACCTATTCACAGAAGTAGATTCAAGAACATTTAAGGGTTTAAGTCAATTTTTAGAATGCCTTCATCCTATAATTAAGTTAAATTCCATTTGTCCAGAGACTCTGCATTAAACAGTAAATATATAATGAATGATAAAATATTATTTTCAGGTGGATCTACTTTTTACATTTGGATTTTCAAATCCTTATATTACTCTTTCTTCTTATTTCAGTTACTTTTTGTTACAAAAGTGAAACGGAATTATTTTCTGCATTCTTTTCTCCCCATCCCACCCCTTCCACTATGTGACTTTCTATAGTGTATTGGTGTCCCTGCCATTAATTCGGCAGCATCTGCTTTCAGTAAGGCTCATTACATTGCACAGGAGTTTTTAGTAATGCAGAATTACTGGTGGGATGTATAATAAGTTATAACATTCTCAGAAATAAAACTGTCAGAAGGTTCAATGTTATTGTTTAATAAACATTCCAGAGGATTATGCATTAAAAGTATCTAGCTTTTTCTGGACAATGTTTATTGAATAATCTTCATAGAAACCACCCAAACACTAATAGAACTATTAAAATGGAAACTGTAACTTAGGGCCTAAGTAAAAGATAACGGTTTGTGGCAGATGGATTATAAATAAAGTAAGAGCTTTTTCTTTTACTTTGATCAAGTAATGTTGGTCCCATGTAATTTTATGGTAAGGACTGCTATGATATCCAGATGATATTAGGTTTTCGTACAGTGCCTTAGAACAAGAAGGCAAGTTAAAGTAAAAATAGGCTGCTCTCCCTCTCCTACCATTAACCACATATTGTATATAATTTGGAGTAATAAAAAGACAAATTATATTTTGTAAGAGCTGTTTTGTCTTGCCTTGCTTTGCATACACAAAGATGTACCAGTAATACTATACCACAACAACCAATGAAAGTTCTTTCCTTCTTTCTTTGTTTTTCTGTCCGAGGGAGAGTCATACCTCCCTACACTGACAAACTGCCTCAGGGAGACAGATATAAAAGTGACATTTGATGTGATTTGTATTTTATAAATACCTTAGTCAGAATAAGCTGGAAGAAATTAAAATATATAAAATACCATAGAATTTATTTGAATTTTGCAGAAGCCAAAGGGGTTAGGAAGGAGTTTATCACCAAGAAAAGTGATTTTATTTGTGTATTGAAAAGGCCAACATTACATATGTTTTATAAAAATAGCATCTTCTGTGAATTATTTGCCAATGAGAAAAGATTGATAAAACAACAAATTTACAATGATGCAGCCTTCTCTTATCACAGATTCTAGGAGTAGAGCCCAACCAGAATACATCCTTCTGCTATTTCTGACCATATGTGATCAGGGAGAATCAAGGGAAATGAACATGGATGGCACATAAAAGCAATGAATAGACCCACCAAAATACAACCTTTGCTTAGGATAAAAATTAATAATCTGCCTCTGATTTGGAACAACATTACCTGAGCTTTAAGCATGTCAAGGAAAACACACATCAGCCAGAAAAAAAAATTGTAGAAATACCATCAAATAGACAATGAAGTTGACTACTTTTCCAAATCTATCCTAAACTAGACTTAGTAGGATTGCAATATAAATTGCACCAAAGGAGACAAGAAGTGATCTGTTTGAGGAAAAACTTACTCAGGTCTTGGGTAACTGGTTATCTACATTAAGATGATAAAGGATGCATACTGATAATTCCAGTGAATTTATGAAATCAACCACTGTCGAGCTAAAGTGAAAGCTTCAAATGACTGGTACACAAACTGGACTCACAGAAAGGCCTGTTGTGATATGTAGAGATGAAGCTTTCACAGAGAAATAATCGGTTATGAAATATACATAAATATTTGTGGGTTTCAATTCTAAAATTTTCTAAAACCAGAAAAGTAATCCAGCAACTCTATACGTAGCCAAACAAGCATTTTTGAGTAAAGCTATCTATAGAAACTCTGTTTTGTCTTTTTTTTTTTTTTTTAAATGCAATATACCTAGAATTCAGCCCAAGGCAGCAAGAAAATAAGCCTGGTTTTTGGTTACTCCTTAATGATAGTAATTATTTGCATAATACTTATGCAATTCATTATTCTGTACTTGTTTCTGCAGTTTCATAGATTTCTGTAAAATTGCAACTCATCACTTAGATTTCTTACTTAATTAGTTTTTATATCTTAACCCTAAATCACAATATTTTGGTTTTCCAAATTCTATTCCTGACAGAGAAACAAGAAATGGCTTGTAGAGTGTGTATAACCTCCTAAACTACCTCATGTTGAAAGGAAAATACGCATTTCTGAACTGAAACTTTCAGTTATTTTTTCTAAACCAAACATTCCAAACACATCGAGGATACTTTTCCTTAAATCCTTGAATCCTTTAATGCCTGAATCTTTGGTGTTTCATGTATTTACTATCTGGCTATAAATCATAACTAATAGACACAATGAAATTGTCATCAGGAAAAACTGATGGTTGATTGTAGAGTCATAGAATCATAGAAACATTTAGGTTGAAAAAGACCTTTAAGATCATCAAGTCCAACCATTAACCTGGCACTGCCAAGTCCACCACTAAACCATGTCCCTAATTGCCACACCTACACCCCTTTTAAATACCTCAAGGGATGTGGACTCAAACACTTCCCTGGGCAGCCTGTTGCAGTGCTTGACAACCCTTTCAATGAAGACATTTTTCCTAATGTCCATTCTAAACCTGCTCTGGTGCAAACTTGAGGCCATTTCCCCTCATCCTATCACCTGTTACCAGGGAGAAGAGTCCGACCCCCACCTCACTACAGCCTCCTTTCAGGCAGTTGTAGAGGGTGATCAGGTCTCCCCTCAGCCTCTTCTCCAGGCTAAATAACCCCAGTTCCCTCAGCCACTCCTGGTAAGACTTGCGCTCCAGACCCTTCACCAGCTTCGTTGCCAAGCTTTGATTATTATGTTTAATTATAGCCTGCATAAGATATATGTATATATAAACTGTGAACATAACCGTGTATGTATGGAGGCTCACAGATACAAATAACCACTACCTGTTTCTTTAGCGTGTGACCAGTGAAACTACAGCTGCATTCTCAGCAGACGGCAGCCAAACACTGTTTGATCCAGCCCCAGCTGCCTGATACTGAGATTTCTAAACCAGCTGACTTCCAGCGCACTAGTGAAGCTTGACCTTGTGGTGTTTGAGCTTGATTTTATAGCAAACTTCAGTTAAATAAAAGTTTGCTATGAATACAGAAGAATCTTTTAACTAGTTTAACCCCTCCCCCCCCCAAAAAAAAATTAATCAGGTTTTCCTTTAGATAAACAAAAAAGATGACCAGACACCTTTTTGTCAGAAAAATCAGGGATAAAAGATGTAAGAGATTATTCAAAAAATGAAGTAATTTTTTGCTGCATTCAGCATCAGTAAAGTGTCTGCAGGAGTTTTGTTTCCAGTTCTGAATGTTTCAGTTCAAGGAAGATGTACATTATTTTGGAGAGTGTACAGAAGACAAGGAATGGTCATAACTCTAGAAAACTGAAAGACTTAGGAATGTTTAGCTTAATAAGGATGCTAATGAGAAAATTACTGACTAGAAGGACATAAAACTGCAAAGAGAGAGAGAATGACCTGCTTTCCACATCTATGAAGTTGCAGTAAGTGAAGTTTAATTTTTTCATATTAGGGGAAAAGTTTTCTAACAGTACAGGTAATAAAATACTGATAGGGATTCTATGGGAAAACTGTGAAAACTCCATCCCTGGGGGTCTTAAAAGAATATCTTAGGGAAAGATCAGGCAGATTATATGGCATTTTATGGTTCTTTCTGGTTCTATTTTTTTATTCTTCTCAGGTTTTTTATTACTTTACTTCAGACCTAAGCTCACAGACTCAATATTTGGAATGAAACTCTATAGTAAAATCTCCATTGGACTGAGAAGTGTTTTGGAAGTTATCTCCTAATTAAACTTTTAGAAGGAAGTTAATAAAAAAGAGGATTCTCATGAATTAAAGACACAACCCATTAAAAAAAACACAACCCACACATAATCAGCAAAATGAGGAAAGTCACTGAGGATGTTTCTGAATGCATTAATATACCTCGGTAGGGATGTAGTCTGCAGCACCATCTGAGAAACTATTGTGTGAACCAGCTCTGCAACTATAAAATGGCAGAACTGTATTGTACTCAAGTTACTTCTCTCAGGATGCTTTAGAAACTGCAGTCTCTGAAAATCAGTCAATTCGTGGATACTTGAGCTTCTGTCAGTGGTAGCTTGGCATCTCTGTACCATGTTACACAGAAAAATGCATAAAATGTAATAGACAATAATAGATAATGATGGTTGAAGAATACACTGTATGACATCCCACTGGAATCTTGGGAAACCGGAGGCAAAGGTGGTTTTATTAAGTATTGCACTTTAATATGAATAGAAATAGTCCTTCTACACCAGTCAAGGCAAGATATGGGGAACACATAGTTCTTTGCTTCAAGATATCAGAAGACTTCCTCAGCTAGGTTTACCCAATAGCATAATATTCAATATATGGGTAATTTATGGGAGCAAGAAGGCTCACTCCCTCACGAAAGATCTGGCATATCAAAGACAGTGTATTGACTCAGGCCAGGTATTGATTATACTGGCCTCATAATTCAATCTGAGCTTTCTACTACGGCATCTTCAAAAATCTTTCCAATTTCAGAGATTTATAGCACTCTAAAAGCTTGCCTGCTTCTAGATTAAAACACAAAAATGTGTATAAATAAAATTTATTTGTCATTTCAAAATCATACAAACCACTTTAAGATGCAATTTCAATTATATTGTATGAATATTAGATCTCTCGGTTTTTAACCTTAAAGCTTAGTAAAGTCAATAAGCAGCATATCAAATGTGATTAAATGGTCCCATAAGGAAGCTACTTATAAGAAGAAAATCAGAACAATATGTTCCTATTTTCTACTGATTAGTAATATTTTTGGTTCAAAGAATTATCCAGTTTAATGTTAACATTTACAAATTTTATTACAATGTCAGCTGTATTTTTCTTTCTTGATTTTCTAACTTTCCAAACCACTTAATTTTACAAACTAAATCCATTTATGATTATACAGTTGAGTGCAAACGTGAACCATCCTCAACATACACTGAAGGGGAAGGCATAATTGTAGAAAGGGCAACATCTGCAATCTTACCCTAAACAAATTAACATCTGCGTTATTTTTAAAAAAATATTTTTTCTATTTAAGTGTGGAACTAATTAATTTTCTTTGGCAAAGGTACTTTTGGTGAGGAGTACTTTTCAGAATGATTGATTTTGTTATGACTTCTGTGTAGAAGAATATTTAGACACCTTATGGCTCATTCCTGAAGACGGACATACGACTCATAATCAAAACTAATTCCACTGAAACATCTCCTCCCTACATTACATAGGGTTCTTGAAAAAAGTAATCTTAAACTGCATAAATAGTTCTGGTTGCTATACTGCACTGCCATCTTATAGCTAAACTTTCAGTGAACCTGGGAACCTCTAGTATAGTTTGGAATCTATATATAACTTTTTATTTGTGTTATAGGAGGCAATATAATGTTTTAACATTGTATTACTTAATTTTTTTTTTAATTCTGCTTGGTTTTTTACATTCATCACTATGACATATGAGCGTATTGTTGGTATCCTGTGTATGAAAACACTTTCCCAGGAAAGGCTGTGAAATTAAGACTCAACTGCATTATGTTCAGTCTTTGCACAGGTTTCTTCTTTCTGTAGTGCCTTATATAAATATCACAAAGGGAACCACTTTGTTCACTGCCATGAGGTCTGCCTTTGGCTCTTAGGTTCTCTATCTTAGGTCTTCCCTGATGAAGAAATCATAAACACTTTTTATTACCATTTGTCTGTCTGTCCTGTGTAGGTTGTAACTTTGTTGGAGATGTTTACCCTTTTGCCTTTCATCAGCACTTGGTATAAAGTCTCAAAGTCAGCTGAAGACCCAGGACATTGTATTATGATGATGACTGCCAATAATCTACAGTCTTAATTGGGGATCTTTTTGAAAGCATAAATGGGAAGTTTAAATGCACTGAAACCACTGAAAGTACTGCAAATTCAATACATATGGGGCTACAAGAATGTAAGGGTATCCCCTGGGCTATCAAGGACCTTTTCCATTGTTCCAGGCAACTACTTATTTTTACCTTTAACCCAGAGAGATCGAGAAAACATCCACTCCCTGCATCCCACTAGTCTTAAAATACTCAATGGCACTCTTGATCTGTGCGTTATGCATTCACATCCTCTGCATGTGTGCTTCTATCATAAATAATCAAGTGGTGAGGAAAACTGAAAATGATCTCATATCATTCACTAGGTGACAGGGAATAATTCAAACATCCATTCAAGTGCTACCAGGAATGCGAATCTTATGTGTACTCCCTGTCTGTGATGCCGATGATGTTTCACAAGCACCTGGTAAGGACCGAGACATGGTAGGGTTTTGCCTTGTCCAAAACCAAATGAAGTATGGGGCCAGTGATCCTTGTGGCCATTATTAATGTTCATTGTCCTGGTTTCGGCTGGGATAGAGTTAATTTTCTTCATAGTAGCTAGCATAGTGCTGTGTTTTGGATTTAGGACTAGAAGAATGTTGATAACACACTGATGTTTTTAGTTGTTGCCAAGTAGTGCTCAGACTACTCAAGGACTTTTTGAGCTTCTCCTGCTCGGCCAGGTGCATAACAAGCTGGGAGGGAACACAGCTAGGAGAGCTAACCCAAACTGTCCAAAGAGCTATTCCATACCATGTAACGTCATGCTCGCGGAGGGGGGTTAGTCGGTCGGTGGTTGCGGGGAGAGTGATTGCGGCTTGGAGACTGATTGCGGCCCGGGGTGTGATCGCAGCTCGGGACGGGCTGGGCATCGGTCCGCAGGTGGTGAGCAAGTGCATTGTGCATCATTTGTTTTGTATGTTCTGTATATTCTGTTACCATTATTATTATTATTATTATTATTATTTATTATTATTATTATTATTTTCTCTTATTAAACTGTCTTTATCTCAGCCCACGGCTCTAACCTTTTTTTTCCCCTTCCCAATTCTCTCCCCCATCCCACTGAGGGAGGGGGGAGTGAGCGAGCGGCTGCATGGTGCTTAGTTGCCAGCCGGGTTAAACCACGACATCATGCAGCTAACTACCTCAAAACACAGGGAAAAATGGAAGCAGAACATATCTGCAGTGACAGCATGGTTTATGGTATGGTCAATGGCAGAGCATGCTGCTTCTGACCCTCAGTGAAGCCTTTGACAAGCTAGAGCACCTGAGCAGCCAAGGTGTTTGTCAGCAGATGAGATCCCTCACCTCAGCATGTCTTAATTAGTGAAAAATGTTTAAAAGAATACTATCTCCGCTACACAGAATGAGAATATTTTAATCAAGAGCCCTGTTCTTTTGTCCTCCTTTTCCTTGCTTAATAATAATGGCAATATTAGTTTATGTTGCTTTATGTCTTGTGTTCAGCATTTGGCTTCAATGCTGTGATTCCAATTTATATTGAAGATTCATGTTTTTGTCCATTGATACCTAATGCAGTAAAGAGCAAAACCTCTATGTGCTGTAAAATCCATTCCCCCACAGAATCCAGGGAGGTAGAGGCCTGAAATCTGCTGAACTACTTCAGACTATCAGTGATTAATATCTAGACAAGAGTTCATGTATTCTCACACACAGTATTTATGTGCATAGATTTACATGAGTGTATACATAAGAACTCCCTTAAATTATGGCTTATAAATGTAGGTAGACAGCAATATTCATTTGTGTCCTATAAAGTTTTGCTATATTTATAGTTCTTAACAATAATCTGGGCACAAGTGGTTTAATGATAGATATTCTGGACACATGAAAATTTTGACTTTGGTTTTACTACAGACATTAAAAAATGTTATTGATACATCTCTGCTGGAATCACTTTATAATTTTAAGGCACAAATAAATGAAATTTCCAGAAATAGCTGTAGTAGTAAACTAAGAACTTCAGTTTCCCATAGCACTATAAAAAAGCTGACTACTAGTACAACCTCTAACACCTTTATTTTCCATTCTTGAAACTCTCTATACACCCAATCATTTCTAAGTGCCTCCAGACATACCTATAATTCTCAGCATTTTAACGAACATGTAACTCTGCATACTGGGGAGATGGTTCAGCCAAAATATGTGCAGCCCCAGTCAATTTTGTTTCTTCCTGTGCTGATGGAACTAATTGCTTGAATAAATGTCAAACAGGAATTAAATAAAATTTATTTACTAAATAAACTAAATTAAATAAACTTTTTGCCAAATACTACCTTCCAATAATTATTAAAATGAGAAACATGCATAAAAATCTCATATTGAAACTGTCACCTGTTCAGTATACATGCACATATATTTACATATGTACATACATGTATGTATATATACAATAAGGCTGAATTCGTTCCTCTAAATAGATTATAAAATCCCTGTTTTAGAAGCAGCAGTGGAAAGATCTGAAGTTCACTTAATCATATAATGAAATAACAGGTACTCAAATTAGTTTGCAGAAAAGACTACGAAACTTAATAAGACAGAAGTGTGTTCGTTTATCTGAAATTACATAGTTCAAGATATATATCCTTTTATGGCTTTAATAATGGTATAGAAAGATAAGACCTTTTTTATAGGAAATATGAGAGCAGCCAAAGCATATAAAGACAATTCTGGTCCTTCTTTTCATTAAATTCCTCTGGGGATTTTGAAAGGGAGCAGTCACAGGTTTCCTTTAAGTAAATGTGTGCTAATACAGTCTCCTTCATCCTCGGTTGTTAGAGTGAGATGCAGGATATGATTATGGGGATGAATTCCTTGCCCCAGTTTACTTCTTGAATGCTACAGCCTCTGAGTGAGAAATGTAAAACTGCATGTTTCTCTAGATAGTTTATATATGGGAATAACTATTACCATTTCCATTAGCTGCTAGAGGAATAACTGTACTGGAGCTGCAGTGACGAGGAGTAGAATCAGGCTGTTCTGTACTTAACACTGAGCACAAACTCAGCAGTAGCAACAAGAAAATTGGGTTGAAAATCTCTTCTTTTCCTCTAATTCTGTAGAATAAAAACTTGTCCAAACATTTAAATTTAGGGAAAATCTGAAAATTTAAATCTTTTAGAGATATTCCTGCACTTAAGTCCCTGTAAAGGGGAGACAAATAAAAAGGAATGCTGGAAGAGTCTCCCTCCTAAAGCCTTACTTTAGGAGCAGCATTTTTTCTGGTTTTTTTTTTTCTTTTTTTTTCCCAGGACCTGGCAAGAATATTGCCTCCTACTTCAGTTTATCATAACCACAGCTCTTCCTGGAAGTCCATGTTATTGCGAGGCATTCCTTTATAAGTCATGAAATCATGCGCTAAAGCGGGGAAGCTTTCAGCCTTCAACTTCATATCTGCTAACTCATTGTCAGTAGTTTCTCTTTCTCTGGCTGACACACAGTTCCTATTGCTGTTGTTAACAAAGATAGGACAAATAAATTCATAGACGAACAACCAATTATGTATGAGCACAAGCACACACGTAGAACAAGAGATGTAACAAATGATAGAGAGGCATATATTAGAAATGGATTGCTAGAAAAAGAGATAGGCAGTTTGTATGCAGCAACTTGAAAATATATCTGGTATTACATGGGAAAACAGAAGCCACCAGACGTGTATTCACAAATGTTATGTTTAATAATCAAGTTAAAAATAATCAGACACGAATGGTTTAAGATTCATGCATGCTCAATACAGATCCAAAGAATTATACTGAAAGTGAAGTGGAATGGTTTTAATTATTTTTTAATAGTAAGAACCTGTTTAGATGTATGCTTTGGACAATCTAAATACGAACATCTTCACAGTGATCCATGAATTAAGCTCCCAGGCGTACTGGCACCCGTGGCTGCTCCTGCATTCCCAGCGAGGCGGCTGGATGGCTGTCAGACTCACTTTCTCACTGATTAAGTTGCTACTTTTGTTTGCAAATTTCCACACAGAGTCTCTGTGCCCAAAGTGATAACGATCACAGTCATTTCCGATTTGTAATCCAGGAACATGTACTGGCCCTTGCCCTGACAGAGCTTCACAGTTCACAAATATAAAGTGACAGACCTTTTGGCATGATTAATGTAGTGAAAACACAGAGCAATGAGTCAAAGATGAGACACACCAGTTATTTCAAGTCCGTCCTTCACTCAGATCTTGTATGAATTCTTAGCATTTACCATTGGTTTTGCTTTCTCGATCTTCCTTCTACAATACTTTTAATTTTGCAATAAATCCCAAGTAGGTCATGTATAACAATAAGACTGATATTTTTCTGCCAAGTAAAACCACATTCAGAAGGGTGGTTTTGTAATAACTCAGAAGCATTTACAATGTAATCAAAAATACATTGAATAAACCAACATATCAGAATAACAGGACTATTAAATAAAAGGAAAAGATCCCAGGCCTTTAAAACATGCTGTAACTCTTCAGAATCAGAGATGACCAGGGCTTGAAATCAAATACAGATATTCCTAAACTTTCAAGTATTCAGATTCAGGATTTTAGTTCAATCTCATTTTCATAACGATAGCCATGTGGTACTGTACTTCTCCCTCAGGATTAACGAAAAATATCTGTTGTGCTGACTTTGTAGTTGCTGTACGTAAATGCAGACTTTCAGGTCGTTAGTTTAACCACATGTGCAGAACATGTAGGAATTAGGATAATGTTTCTCCTGGCTACAGCTATTCGATTGAAAGAAGAATTGACATCAATAACGCTCATATCTATCACACTTTGTACCATAATAGCAGAGAACAAAGTGTTCACGAATCCTTCGGAAAGTTTGGCAGCTGTTTCGCTGAGCTGTAGGTCACAATCACGTTAATAGTTATACATTCTGCCCATTAGCTGGCAATAACATTCATGCCCTGTAGTCAGAACATTATAGCATGGCAATTTCTTCAGTACTGAAAACAGATGAAAAATCTTCTCAGGCACTAAAAGAATGCTGTGACTGTGACTCTACTCATACTCATATCTGTTGCTCCCAGAGGACCCAAGGAAACTGTATTAGTTACTGCAAAACACATCTGAACCCCACTTGCAAACCCCTGTGCCCAGAGCACAGAAAACCTAAATATAAGCCACGAAAAAGTCAGGACTAATTGTTCCAGGATAGGTGTTCTCTTTTTCAGGGCACAGGTTTTCCATCCCTGGTATTGATGCTGATGGAAACAGCATTAACTCTGTGCCATGCCTGAAGATCTGATCAGGTGTAGGGGAGATCACGGTACCGACAGAGCCATACAGGAGACCTATGGGGTAACAGGCCAGGAAACCCCTGATTCCCCACTGCATCCCTGTCTCATCTGGATCCAATTCTTTCCATTCATGTAAAGCTGTGGTTTCATTTCCATGAGGTCAAATAATGTGGGGTTAGGACACATACAGATTTATCTGTGGCAAAAACCCCACATGATCCTCTACTGGGAAGACACAGGAAGGTTAGATAAAGTCTGGAATCCTGACATATTAAAGTCAACGGAGGTTTCACAGTTAACCTCAATTTGGCCAGGCTTTCACCCCTGAGACTTCACTTTTCTTTTTGACTTTCAGCTCCCAAATAGGTAAAAATATCTTCCCAAAACCAACAGGAATGCTATTGTTTTATTATTAATTAGCTGTCTGAAATTCTAATATGCTCTGAAACCAAACACTGGGGTTTGTCATCTTACTGTAAACCTATTAACATGCTATTTTCTTGTGAAAAAGTATGTTGTTAAGATTAGTGCAAGTGTGCACATAGGGATTATTAAGCATTATTACATTTGGACTAAACTGCTAGCTTCTAGACATGAAAAGAAAGTTAAAACACAAGTGCTTCTGTTCCACTTGAAATAAATTACCATGCTACCACAGATTCCCAGCAGGAAAAGGGAAGTGGAGATGTAAATTTCTGCAAAATGTGTAGAATATTTATTGGATTTCTGCATGATAACAATGGAAGTAGTGGCACTGTGCATTTTCTCAATGTGATGACAAAGAAGCAGGAAAACAGGACTTTCTTCCTTTCTTTGCAAGTGGACTGCCAGGCCATCACTAAAGTGTTTTCTTTAAAAGGAAGAATACAGGAAGGATTATGTAAAATGAGCAAAAGCTGCAGAATTCCAGTTGAGAACTGAACTTCCTGAAAGGTCGGGGTGTTGGGGGTTTGTTTGAAGCTTATCTTTTTGTCTCTCTGCAGTTCCAGTAGCTGGAACAGCTGGGCATCAGCAATAGCTCTGCTTTCACGGCACCCCAAAGGAGGGGACATCCCAAGCAGACCTGCCATCCACTGCTGCCACATAAGAGAAGGTCATGGCATGAAAGCATCTTCTTCATCATCTTCCACAAACCTGTGGCATGTGGGACTAAAGGCTCAGCTGGAACACTGCGATAGCTTGGCTGATCTGAACGACTATTCCAGGTAGGACTTCTTCTACTTGCCAAAGAAAACTAGATAACAAATCTCAAATGTACTACAAAACTCTGCTCTAGTTGAAGGTTCCTTATGTAAACTGACAGCTGAGTGTTTAGAAAATGTGATTCTCCCTCCTCTCCTTCATGCTCTTGTAAACACGTGTTGGTCTCAGTTACTGCAAGGTTCTCTTTTATCTGGGATGGATACGCAGCTTTTCACTGACATGCAGGCGAACCAGCCTGCCTGCACGAGTGAATGCAGATTTTTGCAAGAAGTAGAAAGAAATTACTCTAGCTGTACTACCAAAATACCCTACAGATTTCTTTTTGAACATTACAAAAGTGTAAGAGATTAATAGTCTAGCTTTTTTTCCCTTGTCCCAGCTGCCAGAAACTCAGTACAGATCAGGGATTCACCCAGCCCTACTTGAATGCAACGCATTCATAATCCTGCTTCTATTTTTGTTAGGCAGAAAGGATATGGACTCTGGATTGCTGGTGGCTGGAGCTGATTATTCTTGAGACAGCTCAATACAAAAGTTTAGTCTATTCCCTGCTTCCCTGGTGGTGACAGTGTACTCAGGTATGTGGCAGTCGATTCTGTAATATGTAAGAAGTAGCTTCTGTTCCCCTCTTGCCAGAAAAGATTGTGTTCAACAGATGAGTCAGTGAATTTATCGGGTAAAAAGGAAGCTGACACTGACAACTCATCTGCTGCTAAAATTAATAGTGTGAGCCCCTCTTTAATAGTCACGACTATAAAACACATTGAAAAACAAGGAGCAGCTAAAAAACAAATGACGTTTGAACTTCCTGGCTTCCGTGAACTTTCCACAAGGCTGGTAGCTTGTCTGACAAGAAGTCTCTGATACACCTGAGAAATAATAAGCTAAAACATGGGCTGTCCCAGTTATGGCACCTCTAATTTCCTTTTGTAAGTATAAGGTAAACACTGCTTTTCTGTAGGTAAGCTCTGTGTGAACTACCAAAACCACAAAGCTGCAATTATATGTCACATAAGCATTCACAGAACAAAAGTTTCCTAGCATTTGTTTCTTACTCCAGTGATGTTTTGTATTGGTTAGTAAACAAATATCCTTATAAACATGAATGGAACTCTTCTATGTATGATTCAAACGTGATGCCAGCCCCATTTTCCCTCTTATTACCAAGATGCTTCAGACAAACAATTAGTGACATTTAAAAGAATGAAGTGACCAGTCACAAAGGTGAAGAATGGCTCAGTGGTGGACATGTTTCATTGCTATATTTAGGAAAGGTGGGAGGGTTTTAGCACAGACCAGGCTGTAAATCAGCTGAACCAGCACAAAGAAGAATGCTCGAATCCCTTACTGCAATGGATCTTCATAATCCCCCTCTTTTAACACATGGTTTGCAAAGCCAGAGTGGTAGGAAGGTTTTTTTAATATAAACTGGCTTTCCAAATCCTGAAATGTTAATCAGCTTGGTATTTCATTTTATTTCTTTTGTACTTAAAGCCTATTCTACTCTTGTATGAACTGTAAAGCTTGTATTTGGAAGAGTGAGATGAATGCTAAAAATTAAATATACAGTATATAATTAGCTCTGGTGGACTTAATAGCTGGAGGGATATACTTTAGGAAATATTTGTGAATTTTCAAGAAAGGAAATTAGATGTTCAAATAGTTTTATTTAATCTGTAATTTCTAGGATACTGTGAATAGCTGCCCTTTGGCATATTAGCAAAATGATTGCTTAATAATAAATGATTGCTTAATAATAAATAGAGAAACTTTTAATTGCTGCAAATATCCTTCCAGAATTATTTTATGTAAAATAAGATATAAACACAAAAAGATACTGTTTTATTGTCTCTTACTTGGATGATTTAAATTATTTTTAAACAGTTACAGGTTACCTAAAAGTAAAACAGTATGGTTTCTGCACAGAAAATTCTGTGAGAGAAATACATCAGAATTCAAAGTGCAGGCCAGCCTTTCCACTAGAAATAGTTTATCTCACTTAAAAAGAAGAGAACATGTAACAGAACATCAGAATTACTGAAAAAACATGACAGCTATACTTCACTATATTTATGTTAACTTCCAAAATCAGATTAAATTAGTTATTTCAACTGTCCTCCTAATTTTGTTTAAAACTGCATTTGCTTCTCAAATTTAGTGAAACTTTGATACTATTAAAGTACAAGTTAGCTCATTAAATTAAATTTAAATTCATACAGTTTTTCCAACATAAATAAATAATCCAAACATTTTCATCCAGACAAATTGAATGTGATGTTCAGTTAAGGGAACAGAACATTCTGTGAGAATTTAAATCCACACAGTGACTTGAAATATTTTTACAAGACAATGCCAACCTATGTAGCCCTTTTTTACCTTACACTCTTTCCAAGGAATACCAACAGTGATATGTAAATGAGTGCTGAGAGAAAGAAGGTCTTTATGGTCATTTTGTTTGTTTTGCATAGCTAATGACATTTTGTCTCTGTTCAATTTCTGCTCACTTAACTGTGCCCAAGAAGGGCCATAAATAAAGCCAAGATGACAACGTCAGTCTACAAGTAAGCCCAACACTTGCCATATCCAGTCAACTTGCAGACAAAGACACAAATTGATATAATTTATGACGGCTGTTCTTTGAAAAAGAGGCAGGACTTCTCAGTCCCAACCTTTGCATGCCTGTATAGACCTATATATATATATGTGTGTACTGGTACATTTGTACATGGCTGAAATTGTGAGCATCTGTTATAGTCTCCTCCCACGGAGATCTCAGTACAGGATGAGGGCATATGAACTGAACCAAAGCCAGCAAATTATTTCATTAAAGCCCTCTGAAATCCGGTAAATGAAAATGCCTTTGACTGTTACTGACCTGAGCTGTATTTTACAAGTGAGCTGTTTGTGATGGGATCTCCAGATCATTAATAATGTTCTGAGTCATGCAGTTAAATCATAGGCATCTTCTTAACTACATAAAAGGTCTAATCATGATCTCATTAAAGACAATGGCTCAAGCAGGGGTTTTGTTGTTGCTGTGGCTTTTTTTCCTGTTGGTGTTCTCCCCTTTTACAAGGTAGTTAATCGATCTTTTTTGACTGTAGGAATCCACATCAATTATCTCTTCAAAGAGACCCTCAATTTAGTTAAAATCAGCTCCTCAAAGATTTATATTTACTTGAAAAATCTTAGCATCTGCTTAGAAAGAAGCCTTATTTTGGCCAAGTTTCCACTGCTGGTTTTTTTACTGGACTTGTTTCTGCCACTGCAACTCACTGCTAACTTTGTTAGTTTCAGCCACAGAAATGTTGTGTCACCATGGGTACAGAGTTAAGCACACTGGACACGGTACTGCAGAGGGCTGGATATTCGGCAAAGCCTGAGGCCAACCCAGGCCTCATTTTAAACATGGAGTGTTTCCATGATCACTGGGTCGATTCACAGGCACACACACATAGGTACATAGTCTAGGGGATGAGGAGCAGAGTGTTCAGAAGTTTGACGGATCCAGCCACTGGGCTTCATCCTACATGTCTCCTTCATTTCAAAATTGTCCTCAGTGAATTTAATACTCCATAGCTTTTCCCTCCTCACATCTTCAGCTTTTTTCCAGTTTCATTATTCACTTGGAAAACAGAAAGTTAAAGTTTAAAGCCTTGCTTTGATCTGAGTTGTCATAACATAAACAACAGATGCAAATACTTCTTTGGTGACCACTAATCTGTCTGTAAATCTTCTGTTGAATCAGAGCTAAAAATAATTACATTCTGTGTTATTTGGCATAATTCACCTCTTCACTTTTTTATGCTGGGACAACAGAAAAATATTGCTAATTTTAAGGAACTCGTGATTTTAACATGTCTCATAGCTAGTTCGTTATATACCTTAGTGCCATGTGGGGTGTGGAGGAATGGGTCTAAACTCTGCTTTACTGTATTTATAAAGGGTAGAATTTTGTTCTCTTTGCTTTTCTCAAAAAGGAAAGAGTGTGAGTCACTCCAATAAGTTTGCAAGGATTAGCACACTCAGTTCATCTCTTTTACAAGGATATTCATTTAGGTTTGCGAGATGACGGTACAGCTTAACTATTGTGTTTTACTGTTTGCTTTATCCTGAGCACTAGAACAATTCAGCATGAATACTGTCATTTCACTAATATATCCCAATAGGCCATGGCAGGAGCAGTTATATGATTAATGGGTTTAGAGATGATTGTTGAAATCCTAAACTACTATTAAAGTAGCCAACCTAAAACCAAAAAAATATTGCTGTTCAGCCAAATGTTGCTAAATGCACACAGATTTAATAGTGCCAAACTAAACGGTACACATAGCGTTGACTATAGAACATGTACCTTGCCTTTCTATCGCCTGTATTAGTCAAGTTAGAGAAGGTTCACCATCTTGTTCATAAAAGATACTCCTCTACAGTATAAAAGCTATTCAGTATGCATCATATAATTGATGAACATATAATATAATGAGCATTGTATCTCAAATAAATGAAAAAGCAGAGGAACATTTTTAAGAATAATCTTTTAGAACAAGAATCTCAAAAGTGCTAAAGTTTAGATCTATAAGGAGAGCTTCTGAGCAAAGATAAATACCTGATTTCCTCATATATTGAAAGTGGGTCATTAAACTCTTAAGAATGTGCTTCATAGTTACAAACACAGTGAGGAGAAGTTGACTCAAGCCAACTGGCAGCTGTGTCTCACAGGGATTAGGCTGACAATGCTCTGTTAGATATTTCCTCCTGGATTAGCCATCAGTTACTTAGGTCCAGCAAACTGAATTATCTGAGTTTTATTTTCTTTAAAACACCATCACATGAGAGAGTAGAAAACAGGGCTTCTACTCCCTCCTCAGACTGAGGGGTTACAGGCCTACAAATTCACTTCCAAGCAAGAGCAGGACCATTATGCCATGAAGAGCACAAGGTTCATAATGCTAAAGTACTAAGTAGGATTGTGATGTGGCAGCCCAGTGATACCAATGCCAGGTGTCCTAAGGACTTGTGTCTTTTCCCAGAGCTGTTTATGTATTTTGCAAAAATCACTGAAAAAGTACACAATTTCTCTTCTCCCAGCAATTAAACAGTTAAATTATAGAAACGATGCCACTGTGCTTCATGGTGAGTTTAAGATTTCAGGTATTCATGAGGCAGTCTCTGAAGACAGTTTTTGAACATAATTGTCAAAATTACATTGTAGGCACCAGACTTTTCTGAATCTGTGGCTTAGGACCATAATGCGTTCCCGTACCTAATTCCCACAGATTTCTTATTTGAGCCGAGTTCAAAGTAGGAAGATATTCAGAAAATTGCTCCATAAATTTTATGCATAAATAAACTTTTGGCTTGAAATGTTGTGATTCAGGAGTTCTCACACCCCACACACGCAACAGTTGCACAGCATTCAACTCTGGCAAGCCTGTCTTCCAAAGAAATCAGAATAGACAGCTTCACACACAAACTGGACATCAAGCCTGTGATTATTTTTTTTTTAGAGACAGAGCTAGCTATCCTTACAAATAATAAGGATTTAACAGGATTCAACCTGATAGGATTGCTCTGAAACTGTCTACCCATTATGCCAAAGTCTACACACAACAACTTGAGACCAGAAATGTTCACCAAAGCCACTCAATTTTGAGTCACAGACATGTTCAACACTAGAAGAGATCCAGCACCTACTTTTAAGAAAATACTGTTTCTGTACAAAAGAGGCATTGAAAGGGATAGCAAGACACAGCCAATACAAATAGGTTTCAAATGAACTGCTTTTTATCAGTCATCACTTAAATGAAATAGAGCTTCTTGCTTTCCTTTTTCCAAATAATGTGGTTTCTGATGTTGTGTCCACTTGAAAGTGGTATTATCAGTTTGTGATTACCTACATAGGTTATGACTGTGGAAACAAAACTGACATGTGAGATTTCACATGTAAAAGTCTTCATTATTTTTCAGAGAATCCATTTATTCTTCCAATGTTTAAGAGAGCTTTTGCTTCCTGTGATTCAGATAAGGAACATGGGAAATAAAAATAGCAAACTATCATATTTCAAGAATGCAATTAAAGCTTTCACTTTCAGCAGTGACAGCATGATCACTGCTGAATATGCTCATCTAAGCAGGCCTTTAAAGCATGGCTGTTATGATTTGGTGATAGAGGACCACATCCTCAAGTGATACATAGCATCACTGAGCTCTGTGAATTTCTGTCAAGGATCAGAGACAGAATTAATAAGTTAGGGAGCAACAGGTTTCAAAAAAGTCCCTGAATGTATCACCACCTCCTTCTGACAAATATGCAGTTTTCATAGATGAGGTATATTTATAGATGTCAGATAATCACCTGTCATTAAAATAACCATGGAAATGTTCATCCCTCTTTCCCCTCCCTTTCATTTTCTCCTTTCCCCTTCCCCTTCTTCTCATTCTCTTCTCCCTCTCCCCTTCCCTTCATAATATAAAGCAAGGCGAGACATTTCTTCTCCTGTCTTTCCTTCCAGATGAAGATACTCCCAGGACTATCAACTTCTTCCAGCTATCAAAGCAGTATGTAAACAAATTGGTTGGTCTTTTTTAGTGCAAGCACAATTTGAAAAAACAACAAATGAAGCCATTGGCACAATAGTAGTTAGGCTGCAGGGAAAAAATGCCAAAAATTCAGGGCTGGCATAATCAAATCAGATCCCTCAATCTGACAACAATTGAATTGCTGCAAGAATAACCTAGAAATTGGAAATATGTCGTTTATTACCTCAGTCTTTGCTGTCAGCATATTTAATATGAAAGTTTTATCTACTGGCTTCTTAATCTGTTTTTCATTGTGGAATTTACAGTATTAAGTTATTCATTCATTGCATTTCCTTTATGAAGATGTGATCCCAACTACAGTAAATTTCTGTCTTCCCTCACCAAAATTTCAGGTTCCCTGGAAGTTTCAAAAGATAAGGGGTGCTATACAGTGCTGGTACTTAGCCTTTTAGCTTGTACTTAGCTGGTATTTAGCCTTTTAGGAGATTTAGGAACATTTACAACCCTGCCCTCAGGCTGTGAGTGCAAATGTACTTGCTCATTACTTGGTGGGTTTTACCTGCAGCAGACCCTAGAATGTCTACCAATGTCTACCCTAGCCTACATTGGCAGACTTTGGGTTGAGGCAGTGTGGGTCAACACATGACATTCAAGATATTTTCAACACCTATTTATTTGAAAGAGGGGGAAGCATTGACAAGCTGATATGGAGGCTGTTTCTCCTCTGCTGTTGGCTCCCAGGACAACTTATGATGACAGAATTTACAGGATGAATACAGTTGTGGAGATTTGCACAAAAAAGTGTCCAACCTCATTGATTCCAGTACTATTTTGCAATCTCTCTGATGAAATTAATCCTACATGTTTTGCATTCTGTTATTTACAGCATAGAATTTCCTTTCCTGCCACATTTCCTTTCTTTTCTTTCCTTCTCATACTCTGTTTAAGCTTTCCTTTTCTCTGTGGCTATCTAATTATGTATACTATGTCTAAATGTTTTTTAGCAAAAGCATTTAGCACCATCTTTCAGCACCTCGTTATCTCTTTTTACATAGGAATCTCCTGTCCCCATCTCAGCAAAAACACAGTATTTCCTTCAAAACCTGATTACTTTAATGCTGTGAAATTAAGGCTGAGATTCTATTAAATGGAAGAATGAATTTAAGTTGAGAAGCTTTTCTTGAAATACATAGGCACAGAGTATGTAGTCTTTACTGTATCTGCCTCCTGGGGGTGATTTGGATTAGATGTTTTCTATCTAAATTAAATACGTAAGAAAAAAACTATTCTCCCATCTGTGCATGCAGCTCTATACTGAAACTTGAAATTACATAATTAGCAACCATAAGTCACATATGCAATTTCTACTGATGTTAGTGGGAACACAATAGTTGTATGGAAAGAGGCTAACCTACAGTCCTTAAATTTGGGGCAGGTGGGAAGAAGTCAAAGATTCAAAAAAAGCAGAAGAAGGAAACTATAGGCCTGGTTCTGCTTCCATTACAATCATTTGGATTTGTATAACTTCATCCCAGCTCACTTCACAAGCAGTTAAATTGTTAAGAATTTCCAAGATCAAGAGGTGTAGTTTATTCCAGGGAGGAGATTATGATCTTTAAAAGTAAGCAACTGATGAAGAACAAACTTTTAAAATGTATTATTTCAGTTGTCAATCTAAATTTCTTCACATGATGTTTTTGTGCAAATCTTTATTTTATTTTTCTAAACAACACTTGTGATATTGTTATTAAAATCTCAGATCTTATCCTCAGCTGTCTGACTCAGATGGAGATGGTGGAGCTGATTTGCACCAGATAAGGATCTGCACCGTTAATAATAGTTGATATCCACAAGTCTGTAGACAACTGCACTCTGGACAACCTTCCCTGGGCAGTCTGTGCAAACAGATTCCAGATCAGTTCACATAGTTTCTTGCTGGAATGCACTTGTGTAACTATAAACCAGTTCAATATCTAGCAATTTTTTAAAATTATTGATTTTTCCTAAAGAACAAGGGAGCATTTCTTCCAGTTGAATGTTGTGTTGCAAGCTCTATTCTTGTTGCATAGGATTAGAGACTGGTTCATCAAGATGGCTTCCATCATCTGTTAGAGTCAAAAAATCCACTGTGGAAATCTGAGGACAATTTTATGAAAGAAGTTGCCATTTTAATGACATTATCTATTGCTTCATTGCCTTGGGAAATAAGTTAGTGCATTAAAGGAGAAGATAAATAAGAAAATATAGTGGGAGACTTTAGCACTGGCAATGATTAAAGTGTTTTCTTAAGAAATTAAAACAGACAAGAACAGAAAGACATAAAATGGCTATACCGATTTATGCCAAAGGTTTATCTTGTTCAGAATCCTATTTCTGACAATGGTCAATAGTTGACACGCTATAAGAACAGAGCATGTATAAGTTCTCCAGGACAGTATATTCTCCAAGATATTCACAGCTTAGGAATTTCTTGAGGTAAGTTTATATGTAGACAATTGTACTTTATAGTCACTGCTGGACCCAACCCTTCATCTAATATCATTTAAAAAACGTTTATACTTTTGGCCTCCACAACATCCTGTGGCAACGACTTCCATAATTTTATGATCCATCATGAGAAAAAGTACTTCCTTTTGTTTGTTTGTCCCTAAGGGGAACAGGGACAAATGGAAAGGCGCTGTATTTACCCAGTAATGGGTAACACTGCTGTGGGAGACACTTGCAGAGCTGCACAAGGAGGACACTGGTTCTGACCACAGCTTTGCAGCTAGGGGAGTGAGGGGGTGGTCACAGCACAGTCCCAGTTTGAGCTGAAATTTTGCAGTAGGAGAAAGCAGAGGAGCCTGTGCTTATGTGTTGTAGTGTTTCTCCTTTTGCCAATGCTCTCTTTTCAGTCCTGGATATCTGCGTGCCACAAACCAATGCCAGATGCTTATCCACATGTATCCAGTGAGAAATTTAACTGACTGAAAAAAAGACTTTATCTCATGTACACTCCACTGAAGAACCCCAGGCTGCTATGGAAATACATGGACAGGAAATTGTATGGATCCGAAGGGCAGACCAGAACACAGCCTGTGGTGTGGCGAGCAACGTGTTTTCATATACTGTGGTTTGTCCTTTTCGAAGCGGCCATGTAATGAGCTGAAAATATCCACATGTTTAGCCAGTAAACATGCATGTAAGACTGCCGGTAGTGAATTTACCCTTTGAAGGGTATGACTTGCTAAATGGACAGCTACAGCCTGACAACTTCATACCTTCCCTTTCTAGAAACAAAAAGCAAAAAACCCAACATTTCTCCTCAGCTTATTCCCACATTTCTTCTATATTCCAAATACAAAGCAAATGTGTTGTACTTACTTTTTCAATGCCCAAATGATTAAAACTTCACACTATAAAACTGCTAACCACAGAATTTGAAAATTGTCATTGCTTAGCTGGAAAGTATTCTCAGTGCTTTCAGACAGAAAACATGCCGTCATAGCCAAACTCTAAGGAATGAAGGCAGTGGCAGTACTTTGAAATATAAGCTGCATTCTGTAAGAACTGATTTTCAGTAAAAATAATTGGCATTCACCAAATTGTCTAGTGAGTCTGTGGGTCAGATTTTCAAGGCTTCAAAAAGAGCACTACAGTACCAGGTAGAAAATGCTGGCTGTATGTAAAGCTTCTGGTACGTAATAGATAAAATATGAGCACTGCAAGTAATTGATGGAGAGAGAGAGGGAGGGAGATAGAGATACTGCTCTGAGTTTCCAACAAAGCTACTGCTTAGACTCATTCTAGGAACCTGAGTACCTGGAAAGCATAAAATAATGGTAAACAAATGCAGCTGAAGATCTCTGGTGCTTAGGCATGTGAGTTAGCCCATTGCACATTGTCATTCTTTTATTTTTTGCAGTATTTTGAGTGGTCCAGATCAGGTCTATATTCCAGTGTCTTAGCTTCTGCAGAAGCAAGTATTACCAGACATGCCCTGTACTAAACAGCTAGCAGGGGGAAAAGGAAGAGGAAGGTGACAAACATAGGTGGTTACACAGACTTGGTATCACATCTGTCTTTGTTTATTCTTAATATATTATGAGCAAGGGTATACTAATGACAGCCACAATTCACATAAACTACTTGTCAAATCAGAGTGAACTCTTCCATAGTCTTGACAGCAGAAAGGAATGCAGAGAAATATATGGAAGAAACCGAAGTACACTGAAGTTCAGTGTATTTATACCCCAAGAAATTAAGGGATGATAAAAGCTTCTTCACTGAAATTTCTTACTCCTTATTCTATTATTCTATTTAGTCTTTAAACAAACTTTTATTATGCCATGCATCTATATATAAATGAACTTATTTTGGGACAATATCCACTGAACTAGTTATCGTGCATGAAAGTGAAGAGGAAATTTTCATCTCACCTAATTAAAAAAGGTAATTCACTAGTGTGCTGACCAAATGCAAGGTCTAATGAAAGACAAAAATATCACATTGAAATATGCCAATGAATCACCAGTGAGAATTAAAAAAGGGAAGTTTAGTCCTTGCAGATGCAAGGAGATGTTTACTACTTAGCCAAGTGATAACACCTAATCAAACAAAAAGACACCTTCAAGGAAGTAAAGGAATTCTTTTTTTCAGTTGGGAGGAATAGTGAGGGTAATTCTTGTAGTTAGAAGGGCAAGAAATTAGTCTGAAGGCAAGGGATCAAAACCTGGACTTCAAAGAAGACTTCAAGAGGACAACGCTGCAAAGCTAACTTGCATCACCAGTGCACAGTAAATCTTCAAAGAACATGATCCTGAAAGGCCCCTCTAATGGAAAGCTCTCAGGGTTTTCCAACAGAGGCCCCCAACTGATATTGCTCCAGGTTATGTCTTCTGGATAAAGATTTATGCCATGATTACCACCTTCTTGGAAGCTGAGAGCATGTTAGCTAGGCACAAGGAGAAAGCCCTGACTGATACAGCCTTAAAACACGCAGGTTACTATACTTTTTTTTCCTAATTCACTTATGTATTCAACAAACTTCTGTATTATCTATTTTGAATACAATGCCTTCATTAAACTACTACCTTAAACTGACTTAAAGTAGATATTATTTTAAGGTAACTGGATAACAGAAATCTCTTTAGGTGGTGCAGAAAATGTATAAACTGGGGAAGCGGGGCACCTTTTAACTTCCCTATCTCTGCAGTATTTCCTCTGCTATATTCAAAGAATAATAGAGGACATCTCAGCTTCATGAGCCAGTGGCAAGTTATTAGCAGACAGCAGGATATTGGCATATATGCTTGAACCTAAAGGTCAAAAGGAACATGTGACAGATGTGACAGGCTGTCTGCAAAGAGCACAGATCTAGATATTATTCAAACCATCTGTCCCAGGCATCCCACTCTGATGTCTGTAAAGGCAGGCTCACAGTATTGCTGATCTGCATTACTGTTCACAGATCCCTCCTCTCTTCACTGCTTTTATAAGGCTTCTGCACTCCTAATAAACCCATACAGCTCAAGTGCCTGGAGCTGGACGGTATGTATAATATGTTTCCCTTTCCCATTCTGGATGTCCCATCAAATAATAACTGAGCTGGGGTAATTACAGCTTGTTTTGGCTTGCTTTGCTAACCCCTTTATAATTTTAAATAGATGTGATTTTAACAAGCTTCTAATTTGAACTGTTAGAAAAAGCGATCATGTGGTGTTAACTTTGACATGGGGCTGCCCATGTCAATAGCAATCACTGCATGACAGTGTTTGGCATGCTGATCCTTGAAAGGAAACTGAAAAATAGCATGTGATTATCTGAGATAAACAGGCATGATGGAAATGCTCGTTTTATAGTGCCAAGCTGAATAGACACAGAACAAATTAGAAACTCCTGTGGTCTAGAGCTTACTGTGCCACTGTCTGCATTTGGCATCTCCATGCCTTTTTTTCCTTTAGGAAAAATGGGGATTAACTCACGTTTACATTTGAATAAAATAAATCCTGGGCCCTAAGTGTTCCCAATAGATTTTTATTTTTTTTATTCAGCTCTCTTATTTGTGACTGGCAATACTTTTCTAACAACTAGGGACAATGGACTAAGTATCTAGTAGAACAAGTCTGTAAAAAAAACCTTGTTACAGGACAAGCTCTCAAAAACTCAATAGATCAAGAAAAAAAAAGATTTTTAATGACTAATCAGTTCTTGTAAAAACCTCAAACTACAGCTGCAGGTATCAGGCCATTTGTAAAAATGTTCTAAAACCACTCCTAGGGTATGTTTTGACTTAAAGCAATTACATTTTTTGTAACTACTGAAGGCTGGCAAGTAAGATGAACTTTTAGGCATTTTTTTTTATTCAGCTCTGTCTATTTCTTGGTCCCTGTATTTTCTAAAACATTCGAGTCGAGTCTGTAAAAAATACAAATCAGTAATTTAAATTAATCAGAAGAGTCCTTTCTTTTTCCACTTTCTCATAAAACTAAAGCAGGTAATATACAGGCTCTATTAGTATGCATTTGATAATGATACTGTAAAATACATTTTTCTAGAGGACAGAATGATTAATAGTAGATCAGAGAAATCTGTTCAATACATATACTCTTACTGAGAGAAATGGGACAATTTTTTTCTACATTTTTGTCAAAAGGTTTTAGTTCAAAAGAGATAGGGCAGCCATATGTTACAGTTCTCGCAGATTGGGCTCTACGTCTGTATTTGCACCCTAAACTTGGCTAAGCAATAGCATCAGATTTTTGAAGTGGCTGCTAATTGAAACTACTGTCAGTTTAATGTCCCCCTCTGTGCTGCATCTTCAGATCCCTGTGTGTTTCATTCAAAAATTAGACTATCTGAAAACTCTTTTGTAAGAAGTAGGAGTTTAATAATTTCAATGAGTAACAGACTAGTTGGTAAATCATTGGGTTGATTGGATTGACTGGATTGACCAATCTGGGCTTCAAGCTGACTAATTTTTCAGTATCTGAAAAAAATGAGATCAGTACATAAGTATGACACAGAGAGGTTTTTCTCCTGAGTCTGTGTAAATCCATTGAGTTATCATCTACTGTCAAAGTGCCTAATAACAGAAACAGACCCAGCTGCCACTGATGGCAATCAATCAGCCATGTATTGCCTACAGTTCAAAGATCTGTCCTTTCAGTGATCCAGTGACTGCCTGAGTTCTTTTGCCAATTTCTGGATGAATGCCGGAGGCTGGTATTCTTTAGCTTAAACTCAATGCCATCGACATGCTCCAAGCACACTGCTGCACTGAGTCTGCATAGGTATGAGGACACCCAGTTTGAACACCCAGATAAATTCACCTGCAAATAGAAGCTGAAAGGTTTGCCTTATCCAAGGTCACCTAAGCATAGGCAGCAGCACAGTCTTGAGCATCCAGGTGTGTTTTAACCATCAAATACTACTTACTTGCAAGTGTGTAAGTAGTCTGAGAAGGGAGGAGGAGTGAAGGATTCTGTATCATTTGCTTGAATCCAGGTGCTTAAATGTTGCTTACATTGAACTCAAAGTGTTGCAATCCAGTTATGGATCTGACCAAAATATCTGAGAGTTCAGTTGTTCAAAAGTCTCTACCAGCAGCAAAATCTTATTGCTACAGACCATTACATATAAAAATCTAAAGCAGGATAAATTATTTATTACTTCCCTTGAATAAAAGTATTTCACTAACAAAATATGCAAACTGCTGTTGGTTTTGTTTGCCTCTGTCATTACAAGTAAATTGCAAGATATAACCGACTTCTAAATGTCAGTATATTTTATTATCAAACTCAGTTGTGTGAAGTGAGTTCTATACTCTCTAGGAAAGTATCTGTACTTGGGAAGTGCTTCCTGGATGGGTTTACTGCTTCAGATATCACTGGTAACTTCAAATAAGTTTTAAATCTTTCAACTACATACTCCAATTTATTTTATAAATGTTTGTTGGAAGATGATTGCAAAACCTTGTGCAAACTAGCTAAAAAGTCAGGTTGCTGATTCCATTAAAAAGCCACTTACAATATGCATCCAGTGTCTAAACCCTAAAGGCAGTAATTCAAGTCTGAAACCAACACGCTCAGTTTCACATTTTGGTAACAACATTGTGATTGCTCTTTACTTCCCCTTGTGTTATAGATATTACAAAGCATCAGCATTTGGAGGAAAGCAATGTAATATGCATGGGGTATCACAAAAGTAAAAAGATATTTGCATATGTACAGGTGTGTAACATGCATCATGCTAAGCCTATTTCAAGTTTTACCGTATGTACCATTCACTTGTGCATATCACATACATACATACACACTACTTTTTACAGTCGCTATGTGCAATGACTTGCCACTAAGTTTTGGCTTTTGAGCTTTTGAAGAAATCATGTGGTTTTATCCTTCCCTGGAAAAGCTGATAAAGATACATTAGAATAAATATGATGCATTTTACCATATCAGTATCCTCTGGAACCTGTATAAAATACCTGATATTTATAGCTTACTAACATAGGTGTCTAATGTGGTATTTTCCACCAATAATCCATTCCTTATGATAATTCCTATATTTTCATTAATGTAATTGATACCTATTAATATTAATGAAATCTAAACCACAGCCTTCGGTGTAACATACAATCGGGTAAAATGTAAGCAACAAGTCAAACTCATAGGAGAAAAATACTTAAATGTTAAACTTCTATTGATAAAAAATATTTATTGAAAACCATTTCCTACTGCTTGGGTTAGAAGGGGTTCACATGTGAAAGAAAGCCCAAATCAGTCCAGGTAGTGTATTTATGCCCCACTTCAGAGTCTTGTGAATGTAATTTTGCCATCCTTAGCTGCAGAAAACCCACATCAGAAAAGCATCTCCTTTTTGGAGAGTATTGAGACCAAAATCACAAAAATTATCTAGAAGGGCAGAAGCAAATCTGAGACCACAGCATGCTGAACTCTGAAACCCTGGCTAAGCAGTAGAAAGGAATGATTGCGCATACATAATCCTGTTGACCAAGTCTGGGACTAGGATTGGATCCAGCTGCACCTCAACTCCTCTCTGAGGAGCACGCTGTGAGCCACTCACTGAGGATCTGTTGGGTTCCATTTCCATTTTAGATGAATTTTTTGTGCCATGGTAAAATCAATTAACTCATACTGTAACAATTTTCTTTCTCTGAAGTAGGGTTTGCAGCTGCCTACCTGACAGAAATTGTGCCAATGGTCGAGAGTCATGTAGGTATTACAGCGATGAGAGATGTGGAGGGTCTCAAGGTAGATACACTTCTGCTTTTTGTACCAGAATTTTTTTTTTTTGCTTACTCAGAGGGGAGAAATTTAAATTCCAGCACATGTGAATTTACAGGCCAGTGTTGTAACTCTGGTGGTGCCTGAAACACAATGAAACTCTATATACTCAGGAAGAGTAAAGAGAGACACTGCTGTAGTGTGCTGAGCACAGCACAGTTCAGAGGCCAGGTTACATGTAAACCCTGTTAAAAACATTATCACTTAAAACACCTGACATTAGTAGGCCATCAGATCTACCGTAATGATCCTGAGAACAGTTTCATTCTCTGACGTATGACAGTATCTCATTTAAACAGTCACTTCCACGGACAATGGTGCAGAAAACTAATTTTTAATTTTGGGGGGGGTTTCATTAATTTCAAAATGATCTATTTAAAGTTTTGGGTTGAGGTTGTTTCACAGTTAGCAAACCAAAATAATTCGGTTTCAGTGGAAGACAGAGGATATAGCCATTGAATATTCTGGTTGCTAACCCATACCACCTGAAGATGTGAAGGTAGCTTAAAACCCTTCATTGAGGTAGACAAAGCTGATTTTTTAAACATAGGCCTTCTATAGATAAGTGGCATTATCTATACATTTTTGGAAGACGCAACAACTCTGTGCTGGTATTAGGGAGAGTGCATGTCTTTGTGAATCCAACCACCCTCAAATCTGTGTGGTGCTTTTTTGGAAAGTTGAAGCAAGTGGAATTGTTTTTAAAAAATTTTCTTTCATATTTATTTTTCAAAGAGTTTCAGTCAAACTATACTGTATTATTTAAATAAAGTTGTATCCAACCTCCTGTTTGTTAGGAGCCAAATGAGTCGAGTCTATCAGATCTATTCCTGTGCCAACAGCTTAGACTCCTCTAACTACAGCCCTATTATTTTCTTATCACATGTTCTTTAATGTTTATCTATGCAACACTTTTTGGAAGTACGAAAATGTCATTATTCTCATTTTACAGAGGACGAAATTGAATCATGGGGTCTCAGGTTCATACAGTAAGTCAGTTAAATAAATGCAGGTTGGACCCTATCTGACTCATCACATGCAGCTGAGACAGGTCCATCCTTTCAGACTGCAGAGATGACAGCAGTAGGTTAATGGTCCTGTAGTGATGAGAGTGCACTAATAATGTGCCAATATAAATATGATCCCTGAATAGAAAGTACGGAATATTAACACAAAGGCTGGCAGGGAAATCTGACTGGTGCACTCAGTTGATGAAATGTATTTTTTTCACCACTTGTCAGTTCTATAAAATCAATGTAATTGGATAATGAAAAAAATAATCTGGATGCATTGCTCTGTTTTACAAAGATAATTATCAGAGAATCAAACAACTGGACTACAAACTCCCAGATGGCACAGACTTATCTCACATTTTGCTATAAGATTCAAACTATCCTGACAGCTGAAACTAAATGTTGTTAAAATAATATTGGCATTAAAATGTAAGAAAAAAACACGGACACATAGAAAATCAGTACCTGAGGGAGTCTCATAACTTCATTGTATAAATATGTTTCAAAGAGCTGGATAGTCAGAAAAAAAAAAGAGGTGACAAACCAAGGCATTTCTAATTCCCGCAGGAGGCCACAATGCTCAAGTGAGTTTTATTCCTCACCTGCAGAGTATACTGGAGCTCCTGGAGTGTTGAAATGCCATAAGGTAAACATGGGGAGTTCCTAAACTCAACAAAGTCAATCCATTCAAAAAATGTTAACTGTGCTTCTATAACACACTAGATATTGTAACAAGCTAAACATTAAGAAAATGACCCATGAAATATCTTTCATTTAAATTCAGTATCAGTTTAATGACAACTTACACACTGCTGTTTGATAAAAATGGGACCTGGGGGTGTTGGTTGACAGTTGACTGATAATGAGCCAGCCGTGTGCCCAGGTGGCCAAGAAGGCCAATGGCATCCTGGCTTGTATCAGGAATAATGAGGCCAGGAGGACTAGGGAAGTGATCGTGCCCCTGTACTTGGCATTGGTGAGGCTGCACCTGGAATCCTGTGTTCAGTTTTGGGCCCCTCACTACAAGAAAGACGTTGCATTGCTGGAACATGTCCAGAGAAGTGCAACGAAGCTGGTGAGGGGTCTGGAGCACAAGTCTGATAAGGAGCGGCTGAGGGAACTGGGGTTGTTCAGCATGGAGAAGAGGAGGCTGAGGGGAGACCTTATCACCCTCTACAACTGTCTGAAAGGAGGCTGTAGTGAGGTGGGGGTCGGTCTCTTCTCCGAAGTAACAAGGGATAGGATGAGAAGAAATTGCCTCAAGTTGCAGCAGGGAAGGTTTCCATTGGATATTAGGAAAAATTTCTTCCCCAAAAGGGCTGTCAAGCATTGGAACTGGCTGCCCAGGGAAGTGGTTGAGTCCCCATTCCTGGAGGTATTTAAAAGATAGGTAGACAAGGTGCTTAGGGACATGGTTTAGTGGTGGGATAGCAGGGTTAAGTTAACGGTTGGACTTTTTCAACTTAAATGATTCTGTGATGCTATGGTTCTATTAAATATGTACGGGAAATTACAGAAATTAATTTACAAGCCTATTTTATCTATTCCATTGATCTAAAATGGTAAGCCCAGTAAGATCTATGACTTCAAAAGGTGGTTAATTTGAGCATTTAAAAATGCACATATTAACCTCTGACACTGAGAAAAAACATGAATTAACTATGACAAACCAAGACATATTCTAAAGATCTTTAAATAAAATATGGGATAACAAGGTTTTTTTAAGAAAGTATAATCTTTCTGAAGCTCAGCAGATGCAAAGACATATATGAGAATATATATAAGAATGTTAAACGCATGTATGTATAAGAATCACCAGCTATATCTATGTGTTCAGTCCCTTGTAAACTTTAAATATGCACCAGATTTACTCTCTCAGTGTGTGAGGAAGACATAGCACTATGTCGTAATTAGTCTGATGGGATCAGCGCTGGCAGGCAGTGATGCAGGTCAGCAGTTCTGGCAGCAGAGCTCACACATGGCTGGCTGAGCCTTTCAGAATTTGCTCAGACAAATTTCCCAGCTTGTGCTGATGGAGCCATGTTTGAAGGAAGATTCGTACAGAAAAATCTTTGAGAAACATAGAAATGTTCACTGAGAAAAACCTGTCTGTAGATGAAGATAACTGATTAAAAGTGCTGCTTTCTGTTGAACTGCCCTTTGAGGGGTGGGGAGGGACTGCTGCAGAGCCCGGCGGGAGAAACAGGAGCTGCTGACCTGCAGCAGGTCCCGAACCTGCCAAGGCAGTGTGTCTGCAGCGATGTGTGTTAGCATGTGCCTTGCAATCCTCTCCAGCAACATTCAGTCCAAGTGAGAAGAAAAAGATTGGGCCACATTACTGGAGCTTGGGGGGACAACAAAGGCTTCATTTGTGCTACTGTGCTCGGGAAATGATGAGAAAGGAAAGCCTTCTGACCCTCTGCTTTGCATGCATATGCAGCAATTGCTAGGGTCAAATCCTTACAATAATTCTACTCTCACTGGAATGTAAATAAAGAATATCACACTCTCCCTGCCCTGCTTCCTCTCCTGAATAATGCATTTAGCTCCCTATGGACGTGTATGGAAAAAATATAATTTGTTTCAAAAGAAGAAAAATTAATATCCAAGCTAGTCCAGCTGAGGGGTAAGACACCTGAAGAGCACCCTGCAGAGCAGGGTCATTGCACGTGCACTTGCCAAAGTGGGGGGCAGTCTGAGGATGGGTGTGAGATGCACGGAGAAAAGCAAGAAATTCTGCTCTCTGTACCTCCCCTGAGAAAGGAGAATTCAAGGCGAAAACTCAATAAGGATGCCAGTATTACAAAAATCCTCCCTCTCCCTTTCTGTGGAAGGGACAAAACATCATCCTGGCAGAGCTGTCCTGGGATCAGGGAGCTGAGATTTCCCACTTAAATATGCCTGTCTAACATCCAAGCCAGGTCCTAAGGCCAGGCACTGAACAGATGACTGGATCCCAGCAGCACCGTCCTTCATCCTTTACTCAGCCAAAAGACCTTTTTGGTTCCACTGGCACTTCTGCCTACATACTTACATGAGGTTAATCCTTAAAGCAATAAATAGCAGGGGGCTCCAGGCACTCTGAATCACTTTGACATTCACTTCCATGCATCCAGATGACATAGCAACCTTCCAAGGAGCGACCAAAAGGTGACTGGTTTTGGCTGAAATGCTAATAGCCTTCTTAAAGTGATCTTTACTTGCCACTGAAGAAAAGTTGGGCTGACAAGAAGAAATATGCAAATTGTTTACTTTTTCAGTCCATTGATGCCATTTTTGCATATTCTTTCATTCTAGCTATTAAAAAAATCTCCTATTGCCTCTTTGCAGTCATTGGGCTGTGTGGAAAGGTAAACACTGAAGTCTTTATTCTTCTGGTAGCTGACAGCTTGTCTCCTTGGGGAATGAAAAAAATTGTCTTTTTTTTACTCTTGTCAAAAAACAATAGAGGTTGCATTAGTCACAGTGAATATGGAAATCTTCCAGGAAAAGAAAGTAAGTAGTACCCCTGTAGAAACCTAATAAAAATGTCCATTAGGCTTTTGGAAATGACCCCTAGCTACCAGTCAAAGCGTAATGAAATTGGCAAAACACAAAAAGCAAAGTCTCACTTTGCTTTGCAGCTTTCAAATGACCCACAAACCTTGTTAAAAGGGATCAGCAGTGGCAAAAACAGACTCTGCCAAAGTTCTTTGGCAACAGGTCCCAAAAATCTGAAAGAGAACAGGTTTACGTAGAAGCAACAAGCTTGCTGGTAAGGTTAGCTGCTGTCAACATCTCACACTACAAACAGAAAAATCCCTTTTGACTTGTTTTCTTAATGAGTTATCCTGTTTAATTTATTTCATCCACAGTCCATGGGATCAAGTCCTGCAGTTCTTTATTCAGATAAAATCCAGATGAAACTAGTGAAGGGGGGTTGTTGCCTGAGAAAAGAAGACAACATTGGGTTTTCTGGAGCAACTGTTGTGTGTTAGTTGCAAGGAAATAATTTTTTTAAAGAACAGTGCTCTATGGCATTTACCATTTTATTGTACACATTAGTGTTCATAAACTATAATTAAGGGTAGATTTTACCCTGAATTAAACCAAACAAAAAAATTCCAGAACTCACTTCTCCAATTCCTGCTAGCTGTTTATGTCTGCGAGAAGGCTGGATCAGGATTTCACCTTAGATTTCCTTCTAGAAAATATGGTCCAACTTAAGTGCAGTCTATGGTTTTGTACAGGAGCTACTTATGTTATGAAAGAGTTCTGGCTAACTGTTCTCTCAGATCTTAAAATCTGTTAACTTTTGAAAAATTCAGTGTTTTACTGTCAAGTTGTGAGCAAAAAAATCCTACCCTATTTCTTTACACAAAAATTGCAAGTAATATCATGCAAAACCCATGCCATTTCATATTTTCAATAAAAAAGAAAAAAACAGCAGAAGACAGCAATACATATGTTTAGCCATACTGAGGCAACAAGGTGAAGGAGGAGTGAATAGATGTTGTATGTTTGGACTGGTGGGGTTTTTTGATGAGTCTGAAGAGCTGATTTTTCTTTAGATAGTCTTGAGGACTCCATCATGCCATCGAAGCCAATAGGAATACTACCGAGAGAATGATTTTCAAGACCGAACCGTCAGATTATAACAAAGCGATCTGATTTCCCCGAAACTCCATGTTTGTACATGGAGTATTCATTGTGTGTCCTGCTCTGTTTGTGGAACATGACTGCAGAATTTTAATGAGCCCCATTCAGGGCTCTTTTCAGAGCCAGATTTGCAGAGAGGCATGTCACACTGAGAAATTCCTTGAGTGCCACTGCTTTATCGTCTTGTGCACAAGCTTCAGTCTATCTTGATTTCACTCCATACATTTCCTTGTTCCTACTGTATAGAGCTGATAAATTGTCCACCTCTGAAGAAGTTCAGCTTTGTGGTAATTCATTCTCACCCATCCTCCCTGTTTTCCTTTCATGCCGAGGCAGGTAAAACTGCCTTAGAAATCTGACAACCTACACAATTAAAAGAGAACACTGGAGTTTGAGTGCTTTTGTCCTTGTTTAAGTCTGAAGTCCCAAACCACAAAATATTTAGCTATAAAATTTGATCTGATATCAGCCAGAAGCCAATGGAAATGTCTTTCTGAGTAAAAACTAAAAACCAGGGTTGTTAGTCATTGACTACTCTAGAGACAAAAGAGGGATGCTAAGTGTCTTAGTACTTTCACTCTTTGTGTTTTCTTTTAGCTATCACATGGTCATACATGGCTAAATATGGGGCAGTATGGTGCTTGAAAATGATTGTTGTGTACAAACTGCCTTTCTTGCCTCTGCACTTCATAGCTAACAAAAGCTGTACTCTCTACCACGACTATAAAAGCAGCAGAGACTGGGGACATGAGAGCAGAATGGGCACAAAAGAAGGAGATGACATGGGTCAGTGTATGTGGTATGGCTTGGGTGTCTAATCTAGTGCCCTGTGGGAGTTCAGAGATTGGCTGTGTCTCCCAAGACCAGCTTCTCAGGTGGTCTTCCCAGGGTACAATAAATCCACATGACGTTTCCATGGTGTGCAGACCATAAAGGCAGAAAATATTAGGAGTCGTGTTCTCATTACAGAGGAGGGCTTTGTGGCAACCTTATGATGTGACCAAAGCACCAGGATAAAGTCATCTGCTGATAAGCATTACACGCCTAATTAAAAAAGAAAAAGAAGAAAGCATACACTTGATTTCACTCCAGATTCAGCTTTAACTTTGTACAAATATTCTGGTATTATTCTAGCTTTCTTGTTCCCCTGAACTTCCTACTCAGACTGGAAATGGAAGGGCCAGGCTGTTCTCCTCTTCTCAAGGGATTTTCAGAGCAGTTCTGAAGAAAAGAACATTCATGTTTTCAAAGTTGGTGCTGACATTCAACTATAAATCATAGATCATCAGTGATTCTTAGCAGTGAGATGCACTGGCCAGAATCCATAAGAACTATCATCAAAGGCAAAAAAAAATTTTGTAATCAACTGAGGGAAAACTGGGATCAGGGTGCCTGCTTAAGATTTGTGTGAGAAATTCCACAAACCTCCATTATTTTCTTTGAACAGGAACACTTGTTAATAGGAATGGCTTATTTTATCATTGATAAATTGAGTCAAACTCCACACAGTATGGACAAGCACAGAGGAACCATAGAAAGCAAATTTACCAAAGTATAACTTCATTCTATTTTACTCTGATCCACTTTTGTCTTTTACAAGGTTTAACTGCCATTTTATCTGTACTGAATATACTTTTGGTTCAGAATATACTTTTGTCAGTAATTTTAAGGTATATCCAACTGATTTTTCAGTTCATAGTGTTTGTCTAAGGAATTGGTGAAAAGTGTCAAAGAAAAGTAAGTTAACTTCATATCAGTATGCAAAGGTCCTCATCCACTGGAAAGCACTGAAAAACACTGTGGTTTGCAAATCCCAAAAGTTTAAAATTCCGTTAGGTAAGCAAAAGAAGAGAATGGATTTACAAATGCTTACTCAATTATAAAGTTGCTCAGCTCAGCTCATTACCAGTTAATTATTAAATATACATTACAGTCATTCTTCAGCTGAGATATTTGGGAAGCAGATGGCTCCTATCAACAGAGTTAAAAATAAATAAAGACTGTCTTCAGAAACATCTGGCACTGGCAACTGTCAGAAACAGTGCCGAGCTTCAAAATTCAAATACAGTCGCGGAGTTTGAGTGCTTCTGTCCCTATGTATATGACTGAAACAGACCAAAGGAAAGATCTAGCTATGAAATTTGACCTGGAATCAGATCCCAAATTCTTTATTCAAGGTGTTTGCCTATGTTGGGACCAAAGCACTTTTTTTGCTTGTTTTTTACCTACCAGAGCTAAACACCAAAGCACAGGTAAATCTGGCACTTCATATTTTATCTTGTGATGAAATTAAAATGGTAACGGGGATTCTTTTCTTTTTAACAACTACACTTCACAAAATCTGTTTAATGTTTGTCATATGACAATATTACATCAGTGAGCCTAATGTCACTAAACTTTTCAGCCATCTCTCTCACTGGAACTTCATCAAACTTTTCTGATGAGAAGGAAACAGTATTATTTAGTTTATTGATATTCTGATTAGTCTCTAATTAATTTTCTGGTAAGGGAGTAAAAACACCCGCCAAAATGCAACTTAAGTGTTTCAGTGCCCTTTTATTCTTTTATTTATATTTCCAAAAGGAGAGTCCAGTTTTGCCCTAAAATATGTCAGCCTGACCACCTATGGATATAGTCCTGTCTTTCCAAAGAGTACCTCCAATTTAATCACTGAATTTCTTGATGAATCAGAGACTCCACTTTGGAAGTTTATTTTCAAAGAAAACAGAATGGAGGTGGGGCGATGCTGATCAGGGTGCATCTGGAAATGTCCTTGCACTAAAACATTAGACAAATGATTTCAGCATGATACTGTGTATGTAGGGGACAAGTCTTCCAGGAAACTGGAGCACAAATGGGGAACTCCAGGGCAGACTTTTCCATTCCTACTATGACTTTTCCCAAAATCCACACTAAGAGTTTGCAACAGCATTGACATGGAGGGGTTATGTAAGAAAAATTTTCGGGGCCACAGACCCTGTATTTTGAATGACAACATTTATGACACTGTGGCTTATGAAATACTAGAGTATTTGCCAAATTTGACAATAAACAATTTCATGTATTTGTGATAAATCTATGAAACAAAACAAGGTATTTCAGTGGTTCCATTTGTATTATCTGGTAAACTCAGCTGTTTACAGATTTATGGATGTCTTCGAAACATTATGAATTCTTATCTGAAAAAATATTATGAGAATTTGAGAGGAAGGTCAATTTTCAGTGTTTGGTTTTATTTTTAGATTTTTCTTCTTGTTCATTAGTAAATGCAGGTAACTTTTCCATACAATTTTTCCCCTTAAAATATAAATGACTAGTCCATTAATTTTGTTTCTAAATGAAAGGAAATATTTTTTCTATAATATAGTAATTCCAGGAAATTAGGCTTTTTGGGGGAAAAATTATGACAAAGAAAAGAGATTTTTGCACTTAGACTAGAAAAAGTAACACTAGAAAGTGCAATCCTCTACATGCAAATTCTTATCCATTAATTATGAAGGAATACTTTGAAATAAAAGAACTCTCCTTTCAATCAGTGCTAGAATTTCCTAGTGTATTATGAAGAGTTAGTTTACTATTCATTCACCTCAAGCTTTCTGACAACTGGGTTTAAACCATTAAGCTTATTTGCAGCATTTCTTATATAAAAAAAGACCAACCACAAAACCCCAACCAAAATAACCCCATACAACCTCCATGCTTATTTTAACCATATCCGACATTCATAGTAACAGTAACAAATTAGCTGCTGTGATAATTATGAGTATGACATTAAATTTCACAGATTTTGAAGTTGAGCATTAATTCCATAACTGTTCAACAGAAGAGCATAAGATGGGCTAACTTTGCCCTGTAAAAGAACCTCTGGACACCCTCTTGCTCTTTCTCACTTCTCCTCTGTTAACTTAGTGTGCCTGAAGAGTCTCTACCTTCTCGTCTCCCCCCACCCAGAGCTAAATGCACTAACCAAGACAACAAGCTCTCTGTCCTTCCTACCCATCTCTCCAGCTGTGGTGAGAGGGTACAAGTTGTAGTACGCAGCCACTCTCCCTGGCCACTGCTGTACCTGGGTGACTCGTGACTACCACACTTGTCACTGCTAGAAACCACACATAAGAGCTGCTCATCTCTCCTGTGCCACTCACTCCACTACCACAGGCTATGCAGGATATTAAAAAAAGCCTTTTTGGACTTTTGGGTTCATTTTTTGTCTCTGTTTGCCCTTGTGGGGTCTGCGAATGTCAAGTGCAACTCTGATTAGAGGGGTTTGCAACTGTTTTGGTTTTTTTTAAATGTTCTCTTACTGACACAGGAACTGTGCTGGTAACACACCTGAAAGTTGGCACAACGTGCACTGATGTCCAGAAAGTCCTCTTCTTGCTGTCCGATCTCACACAAGGCGGTCCCCTGCAACACCCCTTACCATGCATCCTTCAGAGCTTTTGTTTCTACAGTCAGCCGATGAACGACAGACCGTGCAGCTCTGCTGGGGAGTAACTGTGGAAGGGATTGGAAGTCCCACCAGTTTCAATTTGAAACATTTTGCTTGACTTTTTTCCCTTCGGCAGAGCGGGCTTCAGGCCTGAGCTTTGGTGGTCTGGTGGTTTACACTGCTGTCTAGGGTTTCATAATGCTGGGATTCCTTTCTCTGCTTTACCACAGATTTCCCGTGTCCTTGAGAAAGTCGCTTAATCTATTATTCCCTCAATACCACAGAGAAAACGATGCTGTTCTTCCTGAGCGAGGGTGATTGTGAGGATGGTTCTCGCTCCCTTTCAGAGGAGAATGTATGGCACCATGGCATTTAGATAGGCAGAAAAATGGAACTTTCTAAACTCATTGAAAAAGTTGGGACATTCATTGTAACACAAAGTCATCTGTAAAAGACAGAAAGGACCTTTTTGTCTGCTCACAGAGAAGTTGAAATGATTACAGAATTTATTTGTATGTGGATATTTCATTTTATGTTGGCTTATTTATGTGAGATTTTTTAAAATTTCTGAATATTTTCTTCACCATACAATAAATTGCTAATAAAAATACAACACAGTTGCAATTTTACATGTACATCTGTGGAAAGTTAAGACAAATCTGTAAGTACTCTCCAGCCAATGAACTTAATTACTTTAGTTGTCAAAGGATTTTTTAAGGCAGCTTTGCCTCACCCTGCTTCACCATAATCTGTCACATTTTGTACCTAAAAATCATCCTGGCACAGAAGAAGACCTCAGATGGTGGGACACACAAGTTCTGGCCTGATACCCTTGAAATTGTATTCTTCAGTCGCCCAGATCCCCTGACTGCTGGCAGTTTGACCTAGCTGAAAAAAAAGTCCTAATTTGTATTCAGTACCTTGATTTTAAAGCGTTAGATCTTTGGACACACAAATAATTGGATTTTTCAGCATTAGGGACTGAAATGACCTAAGTGCTGGGGGGGGTTGACCAAGAACTGTATCAGACTCCAAGGAGACTGTTTGAATGAAGCACTGTTGTGGGTGCTGGTGTGTATCCAACTATTTCCTAAAGCTGAATATTTACAAAGTGTGTAGCATCCAATGTTTGATCATTTAAATTAGTAACCTATTTTAATATTTTAAAATTATTAGTAGCATGCTACAGATGTTTACATATTAAAGAAGAAACAGAAAAACAAATAGACAATACACGTTTTTCAGATTGCTGTAAAGAGGCCTCAGTCTGTTCAGGTGACTCTTACATATCTCTTCTGCTTGCCTCTCATGACAGCATGGCTGACTGTGGGGATGAGGGGACAGCAGTGGGTCCATGACCTTGACTTAGCAAACTTTCAGCCGTTGTCCCAGGAGCAATGCTGGGGAGGAGGGGATTGGATAGGTGAACCAAGAGGTGGGTGAAAAACCGGCTGGTCTGCTTCAGCTGAAATCTAGCTGATGGGTGGCTGCAAGTGCTGTTCCTCAGGGTCCATATTGTAGGCCAATACTGATTTTTGTCTTAATTATCAACTAGTAAAAAAGAAATCAAATGTGTGCTTAGCAAATTTTAAGATTACACCAAACTGCAGGGACCCCAGCAGGTCAGAGAAATGGGCTGATGGAAACCTAATAAAGTTCAACATTGGTGGGTAAAAAATCATTCACCCTGGAGGGGACAGCCCAGTGCATTAGTGCAGAGTGGGGGCTGGCTGTGGAGCAGGTCTGCAGAGGAGGCCCTGGGGTCCTGGTGGAGTTTGGCAAGAGAGTGCCCTTGCAGCAATGAAGGCCAGCCACAAGCACATTACAAGGTCTCAGGCTGAGAGGCTTCCTCGCTGTTTGGCACTTAAGTGCAAAAGGCTCTGAACTATCTGGAACTCATGAGACCACCTCTGGAGCCTTGTATCTTAGTTTAGGTTCCCCAGTACCAGAAAGCCACTGACAAAATAGAGCAGTAGTCTTCAAGCAGATCCACGGTAGCAGAGAAAAGACTATGTAACCTGTGCATTTACAGCAAAGTAACTGAAACTCTTACACTAAACCACCTTTGAATTCAACATTTCCATTTTTTCCGGAGATGTCTTCAGTGTTACCATCTAATTTTTTCCTATTTCCACAGTTTAGCCATACAGTCCATTTTAGGTAAGTGCACTACAGTACAATTTCTAAGACTTCTTTAGGTGCCAATTTAATGTTATATATATACCTACAACATATGCTCACATATGCTCAGGAGAGAGAGGAGATGAGAAATAAAAGGAAAAGAAAACAAACTAACAAAAAGATACAGAGACAAAGAAGGAAAGAGTATCCTGAAAATCAGTACTTGGGTCCATATCAGGTAAATATCCAGACTAAGAGGTTACTTGCTATCTTAACTGGAATAAGTCTTTCTTCTCCAGAGTAATTAGCTCTCTTAACCCAAATTACTTTCAATACATCCCCTTCACAGAAGAATATTTCCTTCAGAAATTTCCCCTTCTAAATCAGATATCTAGTCTCATGTTCTTGAGCTATAAACGTTATGTAATTAAATATACTTTTCAATCTGTTATCAAACTAAGTTGATTAACTGAACTGTTATGTGATGCGAACCTGTTTGTTAAAGTTTCCTTTCTCTGTAATGCTTTAGTTTCTTCTGTTGGGTGAATAACATGGTTGTGCTACTCATTTTTGGGGCATTTGTAGTGCTGTGCTGTCTTCAAGCAAATGCACTGTATCATTGCACAGCTATGACATTGCAACACTCAACATGTTTTTAAATTGAAGTGGTGAATTAAAAGCTTTTTTTTTTCTTAATAATGCAGTACTTCCTTTTGCTAACGCAGTATAATTGCAACAATTGCCTGGAAGTATTGTGACACTATTTCAAGCCAATGCATACAGGCTCATGAAATATGAAATTTTTCCTGACCTAGTTTTCAGTTTTGTGAATGGTTATTGCATGCTTAAGCAAACCCCAAATTTAGTATTTCATGTATAAGAACATTGCCTAATATAGAAATCTTATTGTTTGGAATTCAAACCAAGAATGCTCTGTTTGCCAATGTCTTGGTCAAACATATCACAAATATAACCAGAAGGAATTCTTACAACAGTCTGTATTTTAAACAGTTGATTCCTCATTCATACATATACGGCTATCTTGTATTTTCAATTCCAGTGTAAAGCATGGGAACTTTTCAAATCCTCTAGCAACCATATAATAATATAACTATTATTTTTTATTTTTTATCATTTATTAAGCATCAAAATTTCACGGACCCAAAGGAGTGGTAGAGGGAAATGAAAGAGACATGGAAGGTGGAACAGGCTGCAGACAGAAAAACTGGAACACAGATTTAAACTAAAGCTAAATTTAGGAGGGAAGCACTTCAGACATCTTTTCTTCAGAACTTCCTTCTACTTTCCTTTTTTTGACCACCTTTCTCAGCAATTGGTAGAAAAAGTATATCCTCACTCTAGACAACGAGATTGAAAATGAAGTTTTCAGCAGCGATAGAGAAGACAGCATGCGAGAAATTTTTAGGGGAGAAAAAGTTAGGCACAGATGACAAACGCTGGAGCATCCTGGCAGATATTCCAGAAGCATGTAGCCACAGCCATTCCATTTATATATGCCTACTTCCAACCCCAAATTTCCTCGAGGTTTAGGAGTAGACAAGCCTGGAGTTTTGGACCTAATGCAACTTAACTAGATAACCTGGAGACATATGATATAATCCAGCTTGTCAAACACACACCCAGGAAAAGTAATTGAGGATATGATCTGCAGGCCACATTTCAAGACTACAAATGTAAGATTCACTACATGATCACCAGCAAATTTACCTTGGGCTCCTGTAGAGGCTCATGCAAAGTCTGTCCATGCATATCTGTTTAAGGCTTGATTAGCTGGGAAAGTTGAGTGTGTCTGTTCCAAAAACCAGTTCTCTTTAACATGCCTGAATCAATTGTATCAGCAGCGGATACAAACAAAACATTAATGGCTTTTCAAAATCTTGGCCAGCATTTCTTCTTACAGTCAGCAGTCACTGAAAAAGAGAATCTGTAATTCTTGATATTCTACACACCAATAATATTCTTTTTTTTTGAACATTGTATTATCAATTATAACCTTTATATCTTGTTTCCTCATTATGTTTCAAAGCTTGTTATTAATTTGTTTTACAGACATTACATTGTCTATATATTGGGCTTTATATAAATTTACCCTAAGGATTTTATACATCATTTTAGCAGTTTAAAGTGTCTTAGATTTGGAAGAAATTATATTTATGTAACTTTTCTAATTTATGTACATTTCTGGTATAAATATTTTCCTTTAAAAAATTTGCATTGCTTTTAATGCATGAATTAATCTGCATAAAAGATTTTTCTTATATATTTGTATCCCCCAAATATAATTGAGTGTAAAGCTTTTCAGCAATATTTTCAAAACACCAAGTTGTTAAGGTCAGTTTTCCTCAGTGTAACAGGTATCTGCCACCTAACTATAATAGATTTTATCTATCTTGAAATAAAATCACCCTTTCCAAGAAAGCTGGTAACACTAGGAGTGACAGATGCGCTGGATCCTTTCATGTTGTATCCTTGAAAATTTATTCTATTGGAGGAAAGAAATTAGTATCAAAGCACTTACATGGCTATTTTTTTAACAAAACCTGACCACTGCTCATCTTCAGGCCTGGGCTTGTCTGCCTTTCTTTCTCATCTTTTGGTTCTTTGAAAAAAATTCTATATATGATATAAACTGGAAAATCAAATATTTCAAAAATGTAAATACCCTGCAATACTTAAATGGCTATAGTTTCATGACAACTACAGTAAGTACATGAAGCTTTTTTTATGGCTACGCTTAAGACATGGTAAAGTGCTAAATGTGCAAGCAATTATGAACTTGGCACAGTAGCAGTATTTATTTTAAGCTCTACTTGCGCTGCTTTGGTGGAGGATGTTTACTTAACCAGACTCTATTAAACATGCTGAAGACTTTGTACTCTGAAACATTTTTAATTGATGAAACACAGAAGCAATCAATCATCACAAATGGTAAAGAAAGGCAGACAAGCCCAGGCAAACAGAATAAGATCTGTAGGTGTCTTTTTATCTTTTAAGGAAACGAAAAAAAAAGCAGCCTATTTCTGCTGCTGAATTAAGTGTTTGTGAAAGGAGAAGACTTGATAGTGGTGGAGACTGAAGTCTTCTATTTATTTACAAGTAGGGCATAGTGGTGGGAACTCTTGCATGGTCTTTTGCCTTTCCTACTCAACCTCTGACCTAATGGACCTGATGAGCTTATCCTCTCTCGTGACAGGAAAAATCCACGCTGAGTATACAACCCACAGGTCTAACTTACTTACCCAAACAATGCTGAGCGGTGTTGCTTTTCACGCACCATTTGTAAACATATGAAAGCCATTGCACTGCCTCACATTCCTGCTCCAGGAAGCAAATTCAATATAACCCTGAGCACCGGTAGATGGGAAGCATTTCTCCAGCCACCTTACTCTCAAACTGCATCTGTTCTGAGCTTCCAGATGTCAATTTCTAAATTATCTGCTCATAAATGTGTTTTTTAAGTGTAACTTTAAAAACAATAAATTAGCAGAATACAACGTTGAAGCTGTGTCAGAGCACAGTCTTTCTTTGAAAAGGGGATTATTGACAGCTATTTCTCAATAAAAAGCTTAAACCTAAAACACTTGCTCAGACTAAACAGATTTCAGAAGGAATTTTGCATGAAAGAGAATGGCAGGACTGTATCCATAGTAGAAAAAGATTAAATACTTAAATCATACAGGGAGGTATTCCAAAGTGTTATAGTCACTTGTGCATCTCATAACTATGAAGTTGAAAGGAAATACATTTATATTAACTATATATATATGTGTATGTATTTCCTTTCAACTTCACAAGAATATATTTATATTGATTATAACAAGTGTTGAACTGTTTTTTCTGTATGGACCACAGACAGAAACATAGAAGGCATACATATATAAACACATGTACAAATACATACATACATTCATACATATATCCAAACCAGCTTCCATATGAAAAAATATTTGGACCCTAAAAGCAGGAAATATTAGTGATTTTTCTTCAATTTCAAAACACATAATACAGTAAAGGCAGTCTGCTTAATATGTATGCAGATCTTACTACTTTACTGTGAGATTTTGCCTTGTATTTATCTTTCTCTTACTGTTTCCTTTAGGTATATTTATATATACTATATATATACTTTCGCAGTATTTATGTAAATTAAAATGTCTTTTTAATACCCTCCCAGAAAATTACAATGCCCTCTGCTGTTAAACACTCCTAAATTCTTGTAAAACTTACTGAAATTTCTATAGGAAAAATCATTAAATTACTGCTTTCTGTTCTAACAAGTATGATTGCAAATCTTGACAAAGATGTATTGGTTATTAAACCTTACATTTTGTCTTTCTTATGACAGAGATTGCTGAAATCATATTTTTGGTATCTTGAACTGTGAAAATGAAGAATAGTAATGCATTTTGTCTCTACCTCTGTTCAGAGTTCAAAAAAAATTAGAATTTGATTGTAGTTTTCTCAGGCACAAACAGTATTTCTTGTATATACTGGATTTTTTTTCCCCTAGAAAAATGTACCTTCACTGTGGATTGCTAATTGAGATCACAATATGTACAGTGTTGCTTGCTTGTGTTTGGATCAGCAACAGTACATGAGAATTAGAGTTTTGTGCTCTTTTATTGCAGAAAATTCTTGTCATGGAATAATTAGAGATAATGAATACAATATATAAATTCAGCTACAATGGTTTTAAGTACTGATTCATACATCTACTTTTTAAAAATGAAATCCACAATTTCATATGACATCCTATTCAAGTTTGCAAATGGCTGTGACTTACAAGAACATTTTCAAGGGTGATAGATTTTGGTGTACTGGCCAAAATTAAAGATGTATTAAAATATTTAGTATATGTGGAGATAATGGATTCAGACATCTGTTACATATTAACATGTAAACAGTTTGTTCTCTTTAGCTGATAGAGTGTTGAACCACTATTCTAAGTAGGTAGCATATATAGATACAGTATGAACTATTACATCCGTGTTTCATTAAATTCATATAAAAAAAATGAATCTTAGGTAGCAGTGAGATAGTTAACTCAATGTTTGACATTGTTAACAAAACAATTTTTAAGAAGAACTAGTATTATGTCTGTGTAATCCAAGGGCTAGCCTACTAAAAATCTTGTAGCATCCTTTAGCTGAGAAGAAAAATCAGCCCAGTACATAATTTTGATAATTTCTTAACTGAAATATAAGTATTTTTCTCACAAGCTCTGGTGTTTATGTTATTTTATAACTACAAAATTCTATCTTTTGGCCTAAACCAACAACTTATTTTTTTCTAACCATACAAAGAGGAAGTGTGATCTGACCCAACTCAGTTGATGCATACAAGAATATAACACAAAATGAATTTTACTTCCTATTTCCTTTATATTTTTCAAACTTAGAGAGATCTAAAATTTTATAGGGATTAATTAATTTAACTTCATAATTTTTACTGGCAATAAATCACACAAGATCCTGTGACACTGTTAGTCATAAAGCAAGGGATATTGACCTTTAAATCTCTGTCCTCAGGGCAAAACTACCCTCTTCCATTTTTTTCTCCAAGCAAAAGTTGAACAAATATTTCCGAAACTCACTGTCTTTCATAAATCTTGTCATTAGCAAATGGAAAGAGAATCACAGGTCAATGAATCTAGTTTCTGCGTTTACAAGTGATAGCATAATAGTGTGCAACTGCACTATAATATTATTTACATTTATTTCCTATTTTGTCAGGAACAAGCAAACAAAGCCATTCCCTTCGGAGCTACTATAATGCTTTCTGGACTTTTGATTCATTTAGCCTGCCAAATCAAGACACTTATTTGACCCATTCTATTTCTTGGCCTAACCCACCATCTGTGGTTTGTGCCTACCACTTTTCTGGTACCACAGCAGCAGGAATATGAGGATCATGAAGACGCACATCAGCTACGTCTCTCCTGTGGAGCCCTTAAGCACAGATCCCCCCTGCCAGGTGGTAATGTCCTTTCCTCTGCTGCCCTCCCTCTGAATGCACCTGTGGGTCCTCGTGTCCAGCATGCTCGCCCAGTGGGAACATCAGCAGGAGGTTGGGACTGTGGAGCACACTTATCCCACTGCCTAGACACAGCCCAGGAACGAGTGGCCTGGTGCTTTGGGGGGTTGGCAGGAGGAGGCAACCCCGAGAATGATTTTTCTCCATAGGCAAATGTACCAGGGGCACATGGACAACACACTTTTCGCTGCAAATCAATTATAATATTTTTTAAATATAATCTAAAAAAACCTTACATTTTTCAAAAATGATCATGAATCTGCATAAACATCTGCGATACCTGTGATTAGCTTATGAATGACAGAAAAAGAAAGAGCAACTTTGAGGGAGGTTTATAACATAAAAAACTGTGAGTCCTTAACTGACAGGTCATGACTAGTGCCCTATAAATTAATGAGAGCCAATCTGTGTGACCTACAGTGTTATATTATTCCATTATATAATTTTAAATGTGTTTCCTGTGTTCAAATCCTGAAAGAGTGATAGAAAATAAATTTTAAAAGACAGAGTTTTTTGTATAAGGACATTCTGGTTTATGTTTAAAAATCAGCCACTTATTGGCTTTTAAGACAGATTCAGCTAGGGTCTAGTTCTTTGTGACAGAATATTTGCCAGTGTAATATGAGTGAAAAGGAAATACATTTTATCTATGTCATTCTGAAAAACAGATAAGTTTTTTATTGCTGTTTATTTATATACCACCCCACAATCATCTTCCCCCAAACCCCTGAGTTTATTTTCCTCTGCAATAATATCTCTTTATGGTTACTCATGTCCTTATCTGATTTAGTTGTTTATGTGTCATCTATACTCAATCATCTCAATTCCCATTCATATCAGCATGATATAAAAATAAAACTTTATAGAGAATTATTTTTTTTTCTAATATGGTCAGAACAAAAATGAGATTTAACTGTCAGATTTCAGTGACTCACTGAACAAAATTTATAAAGGAATCTCCACAAATTAATGTTCTCCCTTTAATGTTCCTTAACACAATACAGAAAACGGCTGCAGAGAAACATATTTCTAGCTGTTTATTTCAACTGACAGAAAGCAGAACACAAACTTTGTCAATAATGCAAAGAATTCCTAGCCAGGTCCTCTGAAATTGTAAACTTTTCTAAAATCCAATTAATGATAATCAAATAGTTTGACATCTATTAGTGTAGATATTCAGCACAAAGTAAACTGTCAGGAATATTTGCGATTGCTATTTTGCTTGTATATCTTTTGCTGATTATGTGTTTTGCAACATTTTATAAAGAAGGCAGAAGTAAGACCTGAACTGAATAAAATAATATTTTTATAAGGAAGAACAAACAAAGACGTTTACAAAAATTTTTACAAAAGTGGTATCATTATTGTCTCAAGTTTTTACTTGATGCTGCCTATCATTTCCTTTTGTGTTTTCCACTCAGTATTTGCTTTTTTCTTCTCTAACTGCCCAGTTAGCAACATAAACTTGAAGCACATTGTTAATTTAGATTCATATCTAATAAGACATTAAGGCATCTGCATCCGAAGCACTGAGGGTATAAGGACATAGCCTTGAGAATAATATCTGAACTCAGCATCTGAGCCTGTGTTCTAGCACTTGAGACATGGTATTTATTATTTATAGGTAAATAGTACACTACAGAAATAGGTTTCACTCCTTTGTGGTGTTTAGATATTTTGAATCATGAGTTAAAAAGTTTTGCATACTTGGCATCAGGAGCCCAAATATATTCTTTGCCCAAATATATTATATGCCGAAGCTGTGTTGACACCTTCCTGATCTTTATAAATTGGCCCAACGAATACAACACTCTAACATGAAGTACAAGACCTCAAGTGCCTTCTCAGCGGGAGAGCATTTGGTCCTCCATCTTCTATCTCACACCTTAGCAGCATAGAGGTCAGACTGAGTAAGGTTCTTGAATAGGTCTTTTAAAATCATTAGAAATATGACAAAGTTAGTAGTAGTTCTAGTAAATTGTGAGAGATGTTATCTCTGTTTAGGAATATTTTTTTTAATTAGAAGAACTTAGTTCCCTATTAAAGAGAAACCCACTCAGAGCAATAAGAACCTGTTTAAAAGGAGGAGGACCTTAATACTATTGCTGGTCCTTCCATTTACTCCTGTATGCAATCCTGGCTCCACTACAGTTACTATAGGTTTAGCTGTTTCTTTCACTAAATATGCCCTATATGTTAGTCTGTAGTTTAAGATGTGCTATAATCACCTGACTGATTTTAAAGCTAACAACTAAAGTCCATTGGCACTTCTGTTTAAGGGATGACCGTAATGAGTCTTAAGCATATTCTTAACACTAAACTTTACCTTCAATGTTGCTGAACAAAATCTCATACATGATAGTTTCAAACACAATAGTTTCTGCTCTGAGACACTTCATTTAGCTATTTATAATATCGTCTCTTTCGCAAAAAATATTATTTTGATGTTTTCTTTTCATATTCATCTTAGTAACTGCATACTGTGGCATGCAATTCTGGAGGTCTCTCTTCTTGGTAATTCAAACATGGACTGCATTACTTGCTTTGGCAGCTAAAAAAGTTTACGATAGAAACTCAGTCACATCACACTTTTTTTTTTCCTCTCTATCTTCTTTTTAAGAGTCAGGTAGGGTCTCTGAATTAGTTTCTAAACCTCACAACATTTTAAACTGCTTTCCTGCTCGCTCAATTTTAATAATATGCCTGAAAAAAAAAAGGCTCTAGCAGAGCCCTGTCCCACTGCAGCGCATGCTTTTAAAGCGCAGACTCCTCTGGTCACACAGAGCTGCCCTCCAGGAGCTCTCCCTACTTCACAGAAGATGGCTTCAGAGACCAAGGCTGTGGCTTTTCTCTCAATTCAGGATGCAGAGTGGGATGATGAGTGAGTTTTTCCTAAATAATTGGTGCATGTGCCCATACTTGCTGGGAGACCCCTGTGTGCTAGGACAGAGATAGGAAGTCAGGATGTACAGTTTTATACAAACAGCCACTGCCTGGCAGATTGAAAGACCCAAGAGTCCAAACAGACTGGACAAAGCAGGACAATATTTAGCCTTTTCTCCCCCTCATATTAGACCATGCACTCAAAAGCTCAGAAAATTCAGAGCCTCATAAAACAGCAAGGAAGTCTGAGAGAAAGACTGTTTTACAAGCTTCGTGGCTACTCAGGCAAAAGTCATTAGAAATCTTGAGGACAAAATGCTTCTCTCATAGGATTCTTAGTCCAGATTTTGCATAGTGAAGAAGCTTCTTACCCAATAACCATTCAAATATTAAGATACAGTAACCATCTGACTGTTTGGAGGCTAATCCAAATTACACTTGAACTCTGACCTTGTCACTAAAAGTGACTTTCACCCATGTAATGTTCTGGTAATCCAAAGTGCTAAGGAAGGGTAGCATTCTGCATCTGTAGCCAGAGACTAAAGATGTATTTTATTCCTTTAGGAAGAAAAAAAATTAACCCAAACCAGTAAGTATCCAGATTACTGGAACTCTAACAACCTTGTCACTTGTGATCTGGAATTTTTTTCATTTTAATTTATGTCCATGAATTACACAAACTACATTCCAATTTTAAAAAGCAACAAGCCTCATACCCATTATGAGAAGACACAAGCTCCACATGCCAAAAGAGTCTGTTTATTTCTGAATGAACATCTAATTTTTTTTAACTGAAGTCAGTTGCCAAACTCCAGCTGATTTTAGGGGAAGTAAAATTATGATAATTGTGGAATTCCAACATAAACACATACTATACATGCATCTTCATATACCCTTATGTGAAAACAACTTTGAGGTCATCAAAAATCAAGGACACATCTTGCTTTCCAGGGCAAATCCAGAGCAAGATTTGAAATCAAACTTCGAGAGCCATTGCAAGATACCTCAAATGCTCTTCTTCCACACATCAGTGTTTCCAAGAGCAAAACATCCAGAAAATTGCAGAGGCCCTTCATGCTAACATGCTTAACACTGCTCCAAAACTGTTTCCCCTTAAAGCAATTCCAAATTATTGTTGTAAGTTTCATGAAAGGAGTTGAAATACAAAGCTGCAATGGAAACCTACTTTCCAGGCAGGGTTTGTCACCTCCACTTCCAGTATCCCATGTGGCCCAACACAAAGACATTTCCAGGCTCCCTGTTCTGCCAAGAGCCACTGAATGGATTCACAAGGACCTGTGACCCAGAAAATCCTGGGATTGCCAGCTGCAAAGGTCCAGAATCCCAGGTCCTCCAAGGCTAGCAAGATTTTGGCCTGGACAGACGTGAAGCCGGAAGTTTTGAAACTCATGGGAGCGATAGCATCCAAGTGCCAAGGTTTCTGGGTCAGCTTTGACTCCTAGGCACTCAAGTTCCTCTGCACCCTGGGATCTCAGGGAATCCAAGACCTGCAGCACAAAGCCAGCTCATCAGACTGGCTATTTCTGAGCCAGGATTGCATTTCCTTTCAGAGATAATTATGAATAATAATTCCTGATCAAACTGAAACCCGTTTTTAAAATGTTGGAAAATTCTTGAAGCTACCTGAATAATAGAGTGAGAACTGGAAAGTTACCTATAATGAATGACCAAAGGAAAAAATATATTAATGAAGAAATAAAATTATGCTATAAAGAACAGAGGCACCTGAATAGATCATCTAATGTAGAGCTATAATAAATAAAAAGAGAACAAGGAAGAAAGAAACATGGCAACTAGGTGGTGAAGAAATGGTTGAAAAGTAAAGGTAATCTCTGTACAGCCCTACGACTAAATAAACATTTTGCTTCAGTTTTCCATAAAATATTTGTACGGAGACTGGGAAGGCAGATGGTTATTTAACATCTAGAAATGGAAGTTTCTGCCACCAAATGAAAATTATCTCTTTAACAAAGGCAAGTGGTCACAAATATTTCCCATCTAAATTCTGAAGCAATTTTTACATTAAATATAATTTAAGAAATATAAATTTCTATACATTTATCAATTTGGGAGAATAACCCCATCATATTTGGGCTCAAATGGAGACTAGAAAAGTACTAGACAAGAAGCAAAATCCAGTTAATTTCTAAGTATGTTGAAACCGAATTCTGGCTTAGAGCATCCATGAGATATTTCTGATATCCCCATTGTTGGGACTTCAGAGACTTCTGGTAAAAAAAATTAATTTTGTTCTATTCCTTATTCACTTGCTCTTGGAGACCGCATGCTGAGCTAGATGTAGCTTTGATCTCACTCCATATAGCTGCTGTCCTGCTTTTTATTGTTAAACGGGGGAACTATTTAAAAAAGAAGAAAAATGGCCAAAATAACTGTTAGTTTTACATCAGTAGCACCTTTGGTTCTTAAATTATTAAATTCCAGAGGTAGATGGAGAAGAAGGTTAACATCAGTGATCAATGAAGAAATCGTGGGTTTTAATTTATCCTTCATAGCTGTCATTTCTCGACATGGGAAATGCAATAAAAGTAATTCACACTGAATACCTTAACCCTGTAATATTTCAGCAGATAATCATGATAAAAATATTGATACTGGTACAACTTTAATGATTTGTCAAGGAAATGACCAAAGACATGATGCATTAGGTTGAATTTAAAAGAAAGTATAAAGTCTTAATAGAGGTCTTAATTGGTTGATGTTGAGACCAACCTTATTTAATAGTGTTGTTAATGAGTTTGACATACACAAAAAGTAGTTTTAATGAATTTTATTGGTGCCTAAACATTAGGACATGATACAGACAGACAAAACAATGTATTAAAGCATCTGACGAGAAGCAGTGGATGATGCTGAAATTAGAATATCATAGGAGAGAGACCTAGAGATTGAGGATGTCATGTGTCTTCTAGAAAAATAATATATTGTAACATTAGTTGAAGTTTTCTAAAGAAACAAAAATGTAGAGACAGAACTAATTTGTATAATTCTGGATGTCTACACTCAGATTATATAAATAAGTGCAGAAAAGTGTTACTGTGCTGACCTGAAGCACAGAGAACTAAACTGGCAAAAAGTTAGAAGGGATCAGCTTATTTTACTTAGGAGAGAAAAAAAATAAATAAGTTTGTTCTCTATAAAATTACCTGTCTTTCCTATCTTTAAAATCTTGATTCCTATTCATCTTCCAGTTGTTCATGATGTTCAGCAAAGGTGTTGAAGTTCAGTGTGTGTTCATCACTTCATGCTATATAACCTCTTGATAGAAGTGAAGAATAGGAAATTCAAGATTTAAATCACCCTATTAATTCCTCCCAAACTGATAGATTCAGAATAGCATTTAATGACAAGACACAACTGTGCTAAACTAAAATTGTGTTACTAAGACCTATACCTTGTCCTCAAAGCAACATAAATCAGTATTAGCATGATGGATACATATAAAATTGCTAGTGCTTACATCAAAATTATTATATGTCTCAATTTTTACTACCAGGTAAAAAATGTATATTCTCTAACAGGATAATTATACAGGACACTCTGCCACATGATTTCTAATTATTTTAAAATTATGCCAACTTTCAACCAAATCAGCCTGTGCTGAAAGCAGATTCCTTTTCACATTTCTGATGCAGTTAGCTAACATTATTTCTGAAATCAATTTAAGGGGATTCCATGGCAGTAAATAATAAACAAACTGTGATAAAAGGATTCTTCCAAAATATATAGCCTCTAATTCAAAACCACAGATGTTTTGAGTCTCATTTCTGCTACAGTGCTTGTGAATTCCTAGACAGGACACAATCCTCTTTGTATCCTGCTCTTCAAGACAGTATGCTCAACTAACACAGTTTAGGTATTTATGGCTTATAATTGGAAGGCAAAAAAGATTATATATCTATCTATCTATCTGAAAGGTTCTCTTGTGCCAAAGGGATGCTGAAGTCTGTCAAACTGTCTTTGGATTATGTGTTGAAATAAGAGGAAAATATCCCTTTTTCAGTCTCTCCCTGTTATGATAAGTATCTGAAAGAAAAGTTGGTCTCACCAGAAGTTAAACTACCTTCAGATGAAAGCTGATCTGATCTCAAAATCTCCTATGCTACTACTAGTGCCTGTTAATTCAGATTGTATTCACCACCGCCAGTCTCACTTCTCATGGTAGTCTCTTGGACCAGGAAAGACAATTATCTTTGGATGCCTTCATACAATGGAGTTTTCTAGCTGCCTTCATTTAAGTCCTTCGGGGTGTTGCCCAAAGAATGAGCCTTGCAGCTGGCTATGAATGTCTTGGGCAACAAATGCAAAACATAAAAGTAGAACAAAAATGAAAAGCAAGCATGCATTGAAGTTAGTGACAATTTAAATCAAGAATATGCTTGGAACCATATGTTCAACGTGATCTGTACATATGCAAAAGAAAACAATGCCTGTTCTGCTTGTAGTTACATTTTGTTGAACTCAGAGTTGCTATACTGATCTACAGCCAACATAAGCGGAAACAGAAGCAAGGCCAGTAAGTATAACAAGAAAGAGAGAATATCTTTTGTGACTGAGAGAAATTAATCAAAATCAAATTATCATTAATGTTCCCTAGCCTTGATAACATAAAATAGGATATTAAAATATAGATAATCCTGCAAGTTCAGATAAAAGCTTCCTTTTCTCTTGCAAAAAGCAAAAGCCCTGATCATTTACCTTTAGTGGAAAAGTCTTCTAGGGTTTTTCAGACACAGCAACATTGTTCCTTGGAATTTTCTTATCTTTCCTTCTTCCTAAAGAAAATTTGATGTGGTTTCTATTCAGCAGTGGAGTAGTGTCTTTACTGTTAATGTTCCTTACATTTTCACCATTATTTTTGCACTTACTTGTTTTAATAGTTCATTCCCTTACATGTTATGTACCAGAGATAACAGCGGTTTGAGCTAACAAGATAGCTCTTACAAACTAGAAGACATTTGAAAAAAAAATTGAAATCAAACAAAAGTATGCTACTCTAAATATTTATATGAACACAGCTTTTCTAAGACCTGCAGTAGAAAACATGTGGAAACATGAAGAGTCGGCCAAAATTGTATACGGTATAGTAAATGTGTTAAATTTGGAAATACACACATAATAGCAGTATATAAAACTACACTGCTTTCCCTTATGTGTCTGAAAATTCATACAATGTGGATTTAGGCAAATATGTGGCAACATCAGATTCACTCATAAAAAATCAATTAAATATCCATATTGTCATAGTTATTTGTTCTGCAATGAATGACATTTTGCCTGGGAACGAAGTCAAAAATACGTATCAAACAACACACGAAGAGTGTTGAGGAATTTCTTCCAAAACTCTGTGTAGAGACAAATCCCTTGGAAAACATTCATATCTTGTAACCATTTTAGAACAAACTCATCTCTGCTATTATTCCACTATCTCTGTTAGAGCTATGTTGCCACAAGCTTGATGCAAAGCGGATCCATTTAGTGGGGTTTGCACTGAAAATAAGTCCTGTTCATGGGTCCCATTTTTGCTTTCAGTTGTAAGAGAAAAGCAGAAGCAGGTCTATTGATGGGATATGTACTGGAAAGAAGCAACTTCCCACCCAGCTCTGCAGCAGCCCAGTGCCCATACCTGTCCTTTGACTCTGCTGCAGGTCTGCAGGCCAGCCTGAGACACGTGGGTGCGTGGCTTACTGCAAGAAAAGCAGCTTTATCTCAAAAGCAAAGATGCCAAGCAAATAGCTGAGCATACATATGTGTGTGAACTGACTTTGTCTTAGATTCATATAATGCAGATTCATTCACAATGTCCAGGCTGGTAAAGAATTCAGAGGTCCTGTTGAATGCTTGTTTTAGACCTTTAACAGATTGGGGGGGGTGGGGAAGGACCCAAACAAAAAACCCGCAAACTATAGAGAAACTCCTTCATTTGCAACCTAGAACCTGGATAACAATGTGGAAGATTGTTGTCTTTGTTGACCTACTGGTCACAAGGCTGCCCTACTGTCTGATCTGGTACTGCTCTCCCTTTGGAGAATTTTAAAATTGCTCAACTGGTCTAATTTTCAACAGCTGTTGACTCTGTAGCTCCTAAGAGACAAGCATTGCAGCTTGTGCACAGTGATTACTAGTCATCATTGAAAATGTAATCTATGTACAGATTTTCAACAACACTAAACACTCACCTATCCTTTTGCAGTCAGGGGTAGCTGTCATAGCCCCTGTGAAAGTCAGACTTCACATTTTTCTCCTAACATGCTTCTATATTCTGAATTTACAGGAACCTCTAGACTTCAAACAATGTATATTAAATTGAAAACAAATAAAAAATTGCTTCAAAACTACTGTTAAAATGTGTGATTTTCCTACTGGTTATTAAACAAAGAGTTTCAATATACATTCTTTATGTGAAAAAATACAAGGTCTATACATTTCATCAATCATTTGGATAAGCAACACATGCTCTGTATTTTACCTGTCATCACACTGAACCCCAGTGGAGAGTGATTTTGCTGCTAATAAATTATACAAGATAATGTAACGCATTTTCACCAAATTTCAGATTTTACTTTTAATTTTAAAATTTAGTGCTGTTAGATGTTTCCATACCTTCTCTACAGCAATAGGAAGCAATGGGCTGTAATATAACAAGATCTTTTCAGTTTGAGTCTTTACTTGCTAAGGAGAGGAAATGGCTCCCTTGGTTTAACAACCAGAAGTAGGTGCAAATGGTTTGGCTGTTCCATGTGTGGTGCCGAGGGTACACTGCTGCATAGTATCACTGCTCCTTTGCACATCAGGTTGTGAGACCAGGGCTGGTCTCTTAAGAAACAAAACAAAAAAAAATGGCCACTTTGGAAATTGAGTGAGAAAATGAAATAGTGTGCATGTGTGCGGGAGCTCTGGCCAGTAAAGCAGGCAAATCCATTGAGGTGTGGGGTTTGATGCACTGAAATGAGGTTTTGATGCAAGCATGGGCATCGAGATACCTAGCTGATTTAAATCAACACCGTTCCACTACTCTAGGGTTGAGTAGTGTCAATTTACAGCAGCTATTAAATTAGCCCATCATTTACCAGCACATAAAACAAAATTTCTGTACAGCAGTGAGATGAGTAACCTGAGAGACAGCTGGATATTTACCTATCTGTATTAGTGTGAAGGATTTTGATCACTATCATATAAACACTGAAGCTGCCTCAAGTCTTGGTTTTATCATTGGCTGTTCTTAGATTTCCCAAGTGTGTAAAGGTACATCAGCTGCCCCTGGTGTACCTTAGGTTTTCCACTGGATAATGAGAACAAAATTAATGCCATCACCCAGCCTTCTGACTGCTATGTAGTTTTATTCATTGATGTCTGTAAAATGTGTTGAGATCTTGAGTACAAAAGGTTACAGAAGTATGAGCAATTGTTGACATTATTTAAAAAATGAATGCAAGACTACAGAACAAGCATGGAGCCTCTGTTGGTATTAAAGAGAGATATAATATATATATGCACTGAACATATGGCATGAACACTCCTTTCCTAATGCCAGAAATTAAACCAGCAGAGTTTGATATGCAGTCTTGACTGCTTGGAAATTACTTGAAGTTCTGCCCCTGACATCACTATAGCTAGGATTTCATCCTAGATGCTTTATTTCTATCCAAAAATGGAAATAAACTGTTATTCATAATTTGAAACATAATCATTACAATATTTTCTTCTCAAGTTTATCAGTAATTCTGTAAACTTTGTTTCAGGCTAAAAATCCTGTGAATGTTTACTGCAATTGCATTTCACCTGCATTAACAGCAGGTGCATTCTTGCTCCGCAACAAGCTGTGCTTAATGTACGTTAGTCAGTTGTGACAAGTTGTGAAGGACAAGTGGTTTAATTCTGATCTTTTTATCTGTGCTCTGAAATTAAAAAAAATATCGAAAGCCTTCATTACTGGCTTCCAGGTAGTCGTACTATAGACTAACCTCAGATTTAAGGATTTTCTTCCATATACAAAAGAAATCCCAAAGGAATGCAATAACAGTCAAAATTTGTTTGGAAAGTATATCTTCGTAAACAACCATTTTGCAAAAAGCACTATACAAAAGAATCACAGACATCTGAATGTCCCCATTTGTTAGCAAAGGTAGCATAAGCTGAAAAATATGAACAGGTTAAAAATTAAAGCAAACAGAGAGATCGTTTATGGCGAGGGGCATTCAAGTCGCTCTTACAATTTTTTAAATTTTATCTGGTCATCTTCACAGTAAGATTTTTTTGTCAGCATGTTGCAGTGTAGAAACACAGAAGTAAAATGTACATGGCCTTGGTTACTGGCATACAGTATTAAAAGCCATCATCATCAGAAGATGCCAGAGGGGTGACATATAGCCCTACCAGCCAAGTCATGCAGGCTCCACCAAGTTTGGAAAAAAAGAGTCCCTGGTTTTCAGATCATCTCTACAACACCCAGATATGCATTTTTAGTATATCACTGCAGAGTGAAATATTATCATGTGTTCAGCATGGATCTATGTTTTTGCCTCACAACATAATTGCTATAAGAGCTTTTTCTTAAGCAGTTTGATGATTTTTTTTTTTCCTTTTAACATGAACTAAATTAGCCAGCTAAAAAATGTTTTTCTTAATTAAACCAAAAACCAGGGCAGCAGAAGAAAAGTTACAAATCTTTGAACTCAGATGTCTATAGTTCAGTGGAGACAGTTTGCATGATCTTTTCTGTATCAACAACATTCCACATGCATATTCTCTCTATCTTTTTCAGGAAAAAAAAAGGAACTGCAGAAGCAACTGTTCCCAGAGAAACAGGAGGACAACAATACAGTACATTCCTTTTCTAACATCCCCACTGTGCCTGTACAGGGACATTGCACTTAGGCTTCTCCTTCATATCCCAAGATAATACTGGAACTTGATTCTACTTTCACTCAAGTCAGCCCTAGGCAGTCACTTTTTAGCAATCTGCTGATTTTATGAGCAGAAAAATGTTTTCCAGTGACATTTCCTTCAGTTTATGAAAACTCATTTTTTTAAAATAAAAGGAAAATCAGTTAGATAGATAGATAAAGAGGCAGATGGCATTGTTTAATCAAGAATTTTAACCTTTTGGCTGAAAAGCATGATGTTTTGGGTCGCAGATGTTGCCTTCTGTCACACAGCTACTTTTACCTGAGGTCTCAAGCCCTCAGGTTGGAAAGTCTCTAACTAGGTTATACCTGCTATGTAGCAATTCTGTCATACAAATACCTCATGGAAATGTCCAAATAATCTGAAGAAAGTGTTAACAAGAAGGATTTTTCTATTTTAAAACATTTCAGAAAAAGAAACCAAAACGTCCTGACTGGCTTCAGCAAAAGAAACGTGAAAACTGTAAATGTCCCCTGAAAATACAGGGCAAATAGAATCTAAGACTAGGTTTAAATTAAGATAATCTGCCTGATGAGTTTGAGTGCTGCTGTTTCAACAGGCCTCTCAGTTCTTCCTTGGTTTTAGGGACTGGAAAGAGGAATACTGAAAAAACCCGAAAGGCAAAGTTGCCATTTGTTCTTTTTGACGCGAACAAAAAAGGAAATACTGAAAATGTCCTTATAAAATTCTTATCATGAGACCTACATCCCACTTTCAGGCCTGGGGAGCGTGGGGAGAAAGCTGTGCACATAATAAAAGCTGTGCACAGAATCCTATCCTCAATTGAACAAAAAAATCTGAGTTTGTCTGCTTCTCCCAGACTGGGCTCGAGTCTTCTTTCAGCTGCAGCAGATTGACATTGGCATCGCTCCACTGATGCCATTGACATGATTTCTGACTTAGACTGTTGTTCCAGGTCTTTCTAAATGCAATCTTTTTTGTATTATAAAACCACCACTGCACGTGGTATTAACTGGTATCTTTGTAGGCATGCAGAGGACAGAACTGGCTGGGGATAAAGACTGTACTATCATCTCAGTTCTTGATGTGGTACCCCACAAATTTATGCTGACACAATGCAGTGATTGTAGAACATATTGTGAGGAAGCACACCATCTGTTTTCTGCCTCTTCTTTTCTATAAATAACAGACTTCAGCCTCTGTGGGTGCCAGGCTAGCATTTTGCAACGTACCCCTCCAGCCCTTTAAAATTCCTCCTGACCATCTGGGAATTTCCTGTTCTGCCAAATAGGTTTTGTCTGGACAGAGCTGAGGTCTGTCTCTTACTATCAAGAAATCCCCTTACATTAAGGAGAGATGTTTTGAAGGAGGTGAATGGAGAGAGCCAGTGCCAAAAAGTAGACATGGAACTTCTGCCACTCCTGAAAGCACCGGGGAAGGAGAGGGTGAGGAGTAAGCTTCAGCTGGGTGGGCCCAAGGTCGGGAAATGCCCTTTCCTGGACAGGAACTGAGCTCACGTTTTTACCACTGAATCACTGTGAGCAGCATCAGGCCAAGCTCCACAGGAATTCATTAGCATCACACTCTGGGTGAGAGATGAGAGACTTTTTTTCAGTTTCTAATCCTCTCAATGCTATTTAATGATAATGGTTTGAGTTTGTGGAATGTGTTGAAAACCTCCTATGGGTTCATGTTCCCATAGGAAATTACTGTTTTTTCTAGTCATACTTTTTGGTAAGGACTCATTCTAGCAACACCTGGAAAACATGTGATAGCAATAGCAGACTAAGTCTGATAGAAGCAAACCCCAAATTAATATCCACTCAGAAAAAACACCAAGCAATTCTGGCTTAGGATGAGAAGCTGTCTCACAATATAAAGCTTGTATTGCATTATGAATAGTATCCTAAAAATAATCTTGCTGCAGCTTTCTTACAGTCTTTCAGAAGGATTTTACTATGGAAGTGGAAACATGACAGCATTCAAAACCACGCATTCAAAACTGTCACTGAGGGGTCATCTTGAAACTCAAGAATAATGAAAATGGGAAATTTACCCTAAAACACATTTCCAGTATTCCACCATGGTGAGTTATAGCCAGGAGAAATAAAAAACAAGGCTAATTCTAGTGACAAAAGACCAAAGAGCTTTATTTGTAATTTCAAGAGCTCTGCATGATTTCGGCAGCAAAATAATGAATGAAAATGTTGGATTAGTCTTTGAAAATGCACAAAAAGGAAAAGGATGTAATATTTGGTTCATATTTTACAAATCAAGAATTCATGTCATATCTCCATGCCCATAACAGTACTACAAAAAAAACTCAGTCTTGCTCAATTCTGCTTCTAGGAAATACCCCAGGGGGCCAGTCGCCAAATTACTAGATGTTTCCAGGATGTGTAGGAGTGTTAAACCCTGGATCAAGGAACTTTTTTTTTGTCCATTTCTAGGGTTCATAATGGTTTTGGTTTTTTTTTCGGGGAGCACTGGGAGACATTGAGGTAGAATGTAACAACTGCTACTTTTTTTGGCTTACTGGTTTAACATTAAAGAAATACAATCAGTAATCCTAGCTTTAAGAAACTGAATTCCATGCAATTTTTTTTATTTCTGTCTGTGTTTAATTTTATAACTCTTTTAAATGTTGGTACACCCATTACACTTTAAAAATCAATATATAAATATGTTGTATAATCACTTAAATACATAATTTACTCAGTCACTGTATACATAACAATAATTAAATATTTTTATATTTTTAAGACTTATTGATGGCCAGTACAGCATGTGCCGTCATGATTATCATGCACAGGCAAAAAACCCCGTATCTAAGGTCATGTGATCCCCTAGGTGAACTGTGCAAGGAACTGTAATTCACCTTTTTTTCTGCTTTGAATTGTTGTGACATTGTTCTCTACAGGAAGGCTTCTCCAGGAAGTCCCTGGACTTCCCATTCTCAAACACTTATCAAAAAGTGTAAAATAGATGTGTGCTTTATTAGAGTAACAGAGCAATTCCCACTCAGTTCTACTTTCTGTTGAAGTCTACTGAAAAGTAGCTACATGTTTGCTTCCCAATGGTGAAATGAAAACAATTTATTTTATAGGGATAAAGCTTGTAATAGACCAGATGTTTCCTGGAAAGTTCTGAGTACCATCAACTCAAAACAGGGCCCTTGGTGCTTTTGGGGTCAAGTCCTTAGATCTTGCAAAATCTAAAGTTGGAAAATTTGGGAAACTCTCATGTTGTAACAGGTACAAATAATTCTTTAACAACTGACATGAAGGCAGAGGCCACAATGGTTGAGCTGTGTGATGTCATGGAGGTAAACAATGTCAGAGGAATATACAAAAGGATATTTATTGCATCAGCCAAAATTCTTGGAAAAGCTCATAGGTCAAACTGGATCATTCAAGAAAAATGTGATGAGAAACAACCTTAATCATTGCCTCTGTAGTTAACAGGCTAAAGTGATAAAGAATTTTGCAGTCCATAGCTCCTCTGTGCAAAAATAGTAACACAGAAAATCTTTCTAGCGGAGCATTGATGGCCTTTCCCATTAACAGGACAGAAGTGACACAGGAAAGATAGGTGGCCCTTGACCATTTATCTCTACTACTCACACAGAGTGAAGTATGAAGTTTTAGCCAAGGAACAAAGGGGAATAGTTCATTCAGAAAGAGATTAGGTCATCTCTTTGAGCAATTTTCCCTCTAAGCAGATCCTCAAAATTCCAGGCACAGCACCAAAGGCATCATGGTTTGGGGTCTGCCCATTACTTTGTTGACTTGCTGATGTGGCCTAGAAGGCCACAGGAATTTCCTGATGAATTAAGACTGTAGAGGGTAAATATTTAACTATGACACAAATAAATATACTTAATACTTAAATGATAATGGCAGTGTTCCTAAATCCTCATTTCAGCTACTTTTATCTACATATGAATGCCCAATTTTCAAAGGCTGTAGCAATCTTCATTGAATCCTTTGCTGTTGGAGGAGACTTCAGAGAACCAGGTTTATATAAAGTGTTTCTGTGAGATTTCAGAAATATCAAGTCATTTCTACACAGTTTTTTCACAGAAAATATTAGGTTTTTAAGAGAACTAGTGCTCTGATAGTGATAGTGAGATAATTATCTGAAGGTCCGTGCCTTCTTGAGACACAAACACATGACTCAGAAGAGAGAAAAGAAAGGCATGTAAGTGACCCTATTATTCACCCTCACTGTTACCCACATACTGAGATGATGGGAGAGTTTTAAAGAAGATTTATTTAATACAGTTCTCTTTCCTGCAAAAGACAGGAGAACTAAAACTCCCAGAAGATAATCATTGCTAGTTACTCAAAGCTGAACATGCAACACTGAAAATCAGCACATTTAAATAGAGCCATAGGTGGTTTAATCCAAACTGAAAATTCATTCAATACAATGCTTAGAAAAAAAAATGTAAAAATCATCATTTAAATGCAGCTACATTATATTTTCCTAAATCTCCACTGGGCAAGACTGTACCTGCAGACAAAAGATTCAGAAAGAAATAAACTTTTATAAGCATGGGCTGACAACTTTAAAACTTCCATAAATAATATGGCAGGCAAGTCTATCACAACCCTGAAGATAAAGGTAAAGCATCTCTAGAGATTGTACTATGGATTCTTCTTTGATTTTTGTGGTTATTTAAAATGTGTTGTGCAGATTTGGATTATATTAAAGGTCAAATAGTAAAATACATCTCAAAGTAGTACATTTACACATCTAGAATCCATCAGGAAGTAAGAACCTCACTTTGAAAGTTGGGGAGCCTTTGATAATTACTGAAAGTTTGTTGGAGCATTTAAAATAGCGGACAGGAGCACTCAAATGACATCGGTGCTTTTCTCTTTGAAATCTTGCAAGTTCCCTATGCAAGCTTAGGCTGGTGTGGATCACGGATGAGGAAACTAAAAACCTGGCCTGTTAAACAATGTTATTTATCCCTAAGACAGAAGTTTCATAGCATAGATAATATCTTTCAAGGAAATCCTCTTGCACGCAGGAGGCCTTCAAAGGAAGTTTAGTTGTGAAAGAAGGCAGGATCAATTTATAAATGGCGTATCAGCCTGCAGCAAAAATATTTTTTAGATTCAAAATTGATTAGCACGAATCTGATCATCTATGCTCTAGTGTGAAAGAAGCCATGCTGTCAAAAAGAGACAAATTACCTTCTAAGGTCCTCTGCTCATACTCCCAGTTTTCTCCCACAGTTCTCTAGTCTTGCCTTAATTTCCTGGCAGGGATGCTCAGAGCTTATCCTATCTCTAGGATAATCTCTCAAGCCTATTTGCCTGCTTGGTACAGAGGGAGGAGAAAGAATGTCAGGACCCAAATCCTCAGGCAGAACAGAGTCAGAAGGGAATTCTGCTAACTGGAACAAGTGGATTTTGACTGTTCCCATACATTCCTGCTGCAGAGGGAACGCCTGGTACATTATTATTTGCAAGACGATGACTAGACAAAACATGACGAGTGGCAAATAATTTACTCCAACAAATAAAAATTCCCAGAAGACCTGATGAAAAATTATAACTATATAGTTATGCTAAATCCCATTAAAGAAGCTGATGCCATGCATGCACAAAGCACAATGAGGTTTCTCTTGCAACATATGCACATGTAAGGACAGAAGCATGTCTGGGATTCTTGCTTCATATACATTCTGGAAAGGACAAAAGTAAAGGCACACTTATAATTTATCAGCAACACAGTATGGAGACTCGTTCACACAGAATTAATGCATGTACAACACACAAGGTTTCATCTTGTACCAACTCTACCAGTTTTTTTTAACGAACAGGTCAGTTCCAGGAGAACAACAGACTGACAGCAGGTAAGCAGGTATGAAACATGAGAATGGATTTAAGGCACAACACTTAGAAATTGATTTCCGTGTACCTTAACACCAAACACTCCAAAATCTAAATGCATATGTGTGTATGTGTGTGCACACACTCACACACTGTGTCCAAGGGGAAGGAATTTTGCAGACTTCCTACAGAGTTTTTGATCAGGCACTTTTTACTCGTTGATCTTCAACCCAGATTTTCCAACTGCAAGATCATATCTGCACTTTTAGCCTATTTCTCTCTTTTAAGACAGGAATAGTAACACAGATCATATGACTGAACATGTACTACCATATAACAGATCTTTAAAGTACCTTTGTTAAAGACACACCTATTCCACCTCTAACTCTTACCCTTTTCTAACTGGATTTTTTTTTTCTGTTTTTTAAATTTCTGCTCCTAGAAGCTAGCCAAGGGAGAATAAGAAATTTCTTTCAATCGTGTGTCTCCATGACCTAGAATACTCATTTTCTATATGACTTCCTCTGAGGGATTATAAAATTATCTTGATCCATTTTTTTTTTTTGGTTGGTTGGAATTTGTCTTAATTCTGAAATGTAGAATCATAGAATCACTTTGGTTGGAAAAGACCTTTAAGATCATCAAGTCCAACCTTTAACCTAACCCTGACATCCCACCACTAAACCATGTCCCTAAGCACCTCATCTATCCTTCTTTTAAATACCTCCAGGGGTAGGGACTAGACCACCTCCCTGGGCAGCCCAGTCCAGAGCCTGACAACCCTTTCTGTGAAGAAGTTTTTCCTAATGTCTAGCCTAAACCTGCCCTGGCGCAACTTCAAACCATTCTCCCTCATCCTATCAATAGTGCAACTTGAGCATCTTTCCAGCTACACATCTTGCTTTGAATGTCTGTACCCATATGTTTGTTCAATGTTGAGCATAGCCCCACTGTTAGGTATTGTTTAGATAGGGGAGTTGCACTGGTTTGACTTGCATCAGTTTTAAACAGGGATAATTGAACTGGTGCTAGTCCCTGGGTAGATTTCTTATCCCAGTTTAGGCATGATTTACACTGTTTCAGATCAACCTGATTCCTAACTAAGGTAATGAAAAGCAAAGCTTGATCTCTGTGCAGGAACATTAATGAGAATGTAGTGCAAATGAGCAACAATTTATGGCATTTCTAAGTTACCATTGCAAGTGAATACCTTGATGTTTCATAACACCGTCTAAAATATACATGTGTTTACACAAGAATAACCTTGTGTTGAAGTACAGCTTATTTCATAAGAAAAAGAACCCTTCCTATGAAATATGAAACTATTTCAATTTCCTTTTCCTGATCAAACATCAACCCTTTAACAAGAGAGGAAATCCTTATGCTACTTGGAAGACTTTTACACCAGGGCTGTTTATTCAAGACACCTGAGCTGCTGGTGCTGAAGATGAGGTTCACAGCACAGCTAAAACAGTGATACTGGTTCTAGAAGGTCCTCACTTACTAGCTCTTCCTTGTTTTCATCTTCTTGCAAATACAGAGAAGAGGACTGAACTATGCTGAATGGTAAATTGGGATGAATACAAGCAGGTTAAGTATCTTCACCTTTCAGGATATGCTTGCAACAAGTCACACAAGTGAGCCCAGTTTTGATAACGGTAAGTTCATTCAAAATTGCTGGTAAGAATAGCTCTAAAAAACTAGCCATTCCTCACTGGTCCTCCTGAGAATCTGTACAAGACTAAGCTACATCCTATTAATTTTAGATTAATACAGGTTGGAGCAGCAGCTGCTCAATGGGTTTTAAGAAGACTGCAAGAGTGAGGACCATTCTCACTGTTAGCAGGACATATATAATCCATTTACTCAACTGTAACCTGTAAAATATACTTAATAGTATAGACTCATATTCATTGTATTTATCTGCTTATTTTTAATATTATTTTAATTGCTCATTTTAAAACTAATTTCCTTCCAAAAGATTTTTTAATCTCACATAGTTTTCTGTAAACATTGACAGTATTATCATACATAAACTGTTAATAGCACAAAATACCTTCCACAAGAAACACTCCAAAAGCAACACAAAACCCCCCATATTAAGCCTCCCAACAGTCTTGTGAAATTGAGTAGTAGTACTATATCTGTGTTAGAAAAGGGTAACAGGAATGCTTAAAGTTTACGATTTCCTTGCAGTCACAAGGGGAGTCTATGCTACAGCCATAGACAGAAGTAAAGCTTAAATCCATCCCACTTAACTAAGGCATTTAAATCATGAAGTGAGCTGCTCAGTATTTCCCTGGAGTCAATGAAGAGAAGCAGGGACTTCAACAGGACAGTTCAGATGGCTAGGTCTTCCTCTGGGCTTGCTACTGTCTCTTGCCACAGCACTGAGAGATTCCCCACAGCAAAGAAAAACCTATCTTGGGTATCTCTGGGTTTTGGCCAGAAGTTCGGGTGGGATGATGCACGCCTAAAATACCCAGCTCTATACTTTTCCCACATGGGCTGTGTGGGGTTTTTTTTAGTTTTTTTTTTCCAAGGCACCCAGCACTGTGAAGCAGAGTTTGTTTCCAAACCACAGAAGGGAACGGGAACGATGAGTTCTCAGCACCCTCAAAATGACATGCCATTTACTTTATATCAATTTCATTTAGAAAAGCTCTCAGTGCTCCAAATGAGATCTCCCACTGGGCATGTTGGTTGGACAGTTCTGATGACTAATAAATGTAATATTTTATTGTTACCAGAAAGTTCCTAATTACAGCTGTCATCACTGAAAATAAACACATTCAGGTTCTACTGCACATTATGATAAAGCCTCCTGTCTAAGCATGGGAAATATTTTTTTTTAAGTAATTTGCTACCAAATGTGGCAACATGTGAGACTGCCCTTCAGTCTACTTCTCTGATTCTTCTGCTTCTTAAAAAAAAAAAAAAGCCAAATAAGTTATCCTCCAAAAAAAGCTTTAGGCATTTCAAGTTGATTAATAAAGCTTTTAAATGCAGGCATATTATTAGCCAAGAGATTTTTTGGAGGTAAATAAGCAGTTTGGGGTTTACACTCAAATGTGAATTTTCTTAGAATCCATTTGTTTCCATGAACTTATTTTTGCTCCTTAAATTTGGCTTTTATGTATACTTACCCACTGAGTAGTACATACTATGCAAGCAATCCCACTAATTTGAATTCCACCATTACCATTTGTTTTGCAGCTTGTTTGTGGGAACTGCACTTCAAATGTCACTAGGATGAGTCTCTGCTTTGGATATGAGAATTCATTGACTTCAAAGCAAAAAGGGGCACTGAGAGTAGTAAACAGCCTCTGGGACAAGAAACCCAGGTTCAAGTTGGATGCCAAATAGGAGGCTAATGGACAGTTGTAAATGAAGCTTTCTCACTGTTTCCTTTTAGTCGTGGTCCACCTTGAAAAAGGAAAGACTTACTGGAAAGCCATTTCTTAACACAGCCCTGTGAGTAATGCTCATACAATCAGAATGGCATATTCCAAATCTAATGACCTGCTTTCACTTGTGAAAATTAACAGGAGTTCATCATGGATCTTCTGGTTGCACTTAACATCCAAATACTACATGGACTTTAAAGTCACATATTACATTACAAAATGCCCAGTGAGACATAACCATAAATAAAATGGAATTTTTACTATTTCTTCTAATAGTTCAATTAGGGAAAATGGGTTTCTTAAAGTGACAAAATTTTACAAACACTATGGCCACATCCATGTCTACATTAATTTAAATTTGCCTCATAGGACATTATGATCTTTAGATCTGTCCCCTCCAGGGAAGGCTCTGTCACACTTTCACACAGCTTCACAGCAAGAGTGACTTGTAAGGAATTTTCGTATCTTCAGCAAACTATATAAAATTCAAGGCAAAATCCAGCCACTCCACACACATAAGCGTATTATTGCTATGTCATTGTGGTGCTAGGCCCTGCTGGTAAAGACAGCAGAGGGGCAGACTTTCAATGGAGCCACAGACACCAGTCTTTCCAAAAGCCAATTTCTTCTATACAATGACTGGTCAACCTCAAACCCTAGATTCCTTAGATGTTTAAAACCCAAGTAAGCACTTGTGATGTTACTTCTGAAAAATAATGGAAGTAAACAGAAAGCACAGAGAATGACATCATTTATCAAAACCATGGTAAGAATAAACTTTAAAGTAGACTATCAAATGGCTACAGATACCCCAGAAAAAATGCTCATAATTTCTTTCTTTAACGACTGAATCCAGCTCATCATTTTACACTTTTTCTGTTATAGCTGGTGACAGCACAGGCACTTTGAAGGGAAAGGGAAGTGAGTTGAAGATCTTTATTTGGTTTAAGTGTAGTGGTGCCATCAATATTTGCAGAGAAAAGGAAAAAAAAACCCCTAAGTTTGGATACTGGCTGACCAGAATGACTGTGGTTCACTTTCAACTCAAACTTGTATGTGTTAGTGTCTTATAGTATACTGTTATTAAGCACACATTTTAAACTTTTATGGTTTCTGCTTAAGTAATGGTCAGAAAAAAGAAAGAGTGGATCATGTAAAACTCAACTTATTACTATAATAGCAATTATTACTACTATCTGGACTGAGGGATAAGTGTATGAAACATCAATATAGCTATCCTGAATGTATACTGAGTCCATCGATACCATAAATTCAGCAAGCTGACTAACAGAAAGTTCCCAAGCAAGACGTGATGATAACGTTTTGTGTAACTCCTCTTTGGCAATACTTAAGCACTGCAGTTAAATACCAAACAGTATCACGTGGGCCAGTCAGTTACTGCAAGAAAGAAAATGTGATGAACTGTTTGTTTTGAACTATTAGTATAAACATATTGCAGAAATGAAACCCAAGCTTAAACAATGGGGAAAGTTATCCAGTATTAAAATAAACAGTTCTAGGAAAGCCTCTATAAATGTTTACCAAGTCATCTTCTTCCGAGTAGTTTCTGCGCAGAACATTTTGCCGTGTCCCTGGTTTGCCAACCAATCCCAGTTATGCTGACTATAGATATGCAAATGCTAATGGATGAGGCTGGGACTTAATTGCCTGTAATTGGCTCCCCAAGCAAGCACAGTTTTATCTACAGTCAAGCTTGTAGGTCATCAAAGAAGCACTTATGGTTTTAAGCATTAAAAAAATTGGATTTTTTTTTAAAAAGAACATTTGTTTTGCTTCTAGAAATCTGCTAGTTTAGATATCAAGGAAAAACATTTTAAAATTAAAATACTACTGAGTTAAGCAAACCACGACTCTTACAAACTTTCTTAATAAACTTTCTTTCAATATTGCAGGCTAGCATTTGTGTTGAGGCAATAATTCACCCTGCCAAACGTTGCCTATGTAAAATTTTAATGAAAGTTATATATATTAACTGAAGTAATAAATATATTTCCTTTATGTAAGTCAGAATATATCTCAAATTCTTAAACACTATTTCTTACTATAACTTTTCATTTCCAGTCATAGACCCATAACCATTAATTATTCTTTGCTTTGTTCACAGCAGGTGCATTGTGAAATGCTCTTTAGTATAGCAGCAGTTATATCTGATATTAAAAATCCAGGGGAAAAAATAAATGCAGAGTATAAAAATTATATGCGAGATATCTACATAATATATTCATTACACTTAAGCATTATGCTTGTTTTGAAAGGAAATGAGTTATGGCTGAGATTCTTTGTAATGGCAACAGCAACAAAGCAAATTCAGTATTCAGGGATGCTATAATGGAGCTGCATCAACCTCATTTGTTCAGAGTGAGCCCTACTCCATCACACAGAGAAACAGGTCCTTTCATTCCAGGGAAAACTGACACATGGGGATATGTGCACAATCCCAGTTTTATGTAAACCCCTGGGAGCAGAGGCTTGGGGGCTGGGAAGGAAAGGAGGAGGGGGATGGTTCTGTCCACAGCCAGTTTTACAATCACTGCAGAAGAAAACAGGGCTCAAATATAAACCCTTTTCACTGGGCTTCCTACCTGTTTAATCACTTCCCTCCCAAGTGTGAGAGGACTAACCCTAACTCAGACATTCACACTCCAGAGACTCGTATTTCTTCATGTTCCATTCACAGTGAAACAGTGATCTTAGTTCAGTCTCTAGTGGACAAACACAGAATAAGTGAAGCCTTATGAGCATGATTCAGCAGGCAATTTGCTCAAGTAAAATCCTGTGTGCATAAACACAGATAACAACTTTCCCCAGCCTCCCAAGGTACAGTGAAACAATTTCTTAAGAAATGCTTTCTTCTAGAAAAGACATACCCTTATTTCCAGCCATATTCCCAAAGCAGACCAAGGTATTAAAAAATGAGGAAAGTAGTCTAAAAAAGAAATGCTTAGTTATATTTTGTTTTATACTCACATGTTTACTGGACAGAGTCTTTTCTCTCTTGCTACAGCCAGATATGCAGAACACAATTAATTTACCAAGAGATCAGGAAATACTCTAAGGATTTTAGTAGGGTTAGGGGGATGGGGACAGCTTTTTATGCTTTTTAACATATTTCTGTCTTGTATTCTGTTTGGATGAAACAGAACTTATAAATGAGATAGGTAACAGTAACTATGCTAATATGAACTTTTAGGCCACCCAGTAGAGTCTTCACTAGATTTTTACTGATGCTCATTCTTAGTACGAAATTGTGTTAGAATTAAATCATGTCTCTCTCAAATGCGTACATATAACAGGTTTCTTGTGCCATCTTACACGACCAGTTGCATCACTCAATTGCTCAATTTTCTAAGTTTTGCCAGGTCAAAATGCCAGTGTGAGAATGGGAATATTACAAATAACTATACACAAAGACTGTTGGTTTATTTATTTTTACTGGTCAGCTATCCCAAGGCATTTTCATTACCAAGGCATGGACAACATCCTGCAAGGTATGTAATTTTACACAAGTGAGTAGTCCTGTTAAGGTGAATGGAGCTGCTCATATGAGTGAAATTATTCACATATTTAAGTCTCCTCAAGCCCAAACTTCAGCTCATACATAAAATACTGAAGAGTTCATTAAATGTTTAGAGCTATTGCACAAATTCTTAAAAATAATTACTTCTACTAAGTTACTGAGACACCTTCAAACCCATTTTTCCCTTTCTGTGAAAGAATGCACATAAATACACACACAAATTAAAATAGGCTGTTTGAAGTCCAGGGTAATCTACACAGTTAAAAAGTTTCCCTGTGATGTTTTAAGAGTGTGAATGTCTATATACTTTCTTCTTTCCTTCCGGCAATTAGCTGCATAGAATAGTATTACAGGATCTATTTAGGGAGGAACAATGATATTCTTAACACAGTGCCTTTAAATGCTGATTTTTTTAAATGCTCCCTTTTTCTGTCAGAGGAGCAGGTATCCTGCATGGCATCTGATCTGAAGCTGTGAGCTATAAGTAGAGCTTACAGTAATACTTAGTAAGTTCTGTCATTAGAGCCTCTGCAGGATTTGTGTGTTCTCTGGCTCACAAACATCCACAGTCTCTTGAGATAAAGCTTTAAGATATTGCATCTTTCAGTAACGTGAAGAAAATTCTGTTCCCAAGAGCAATGTCACTAAGAAAGGTGCACATTTGTCTCCTACACAGCCACGAACGAGATCAATACTTATTGCCTCAGTTCTCATAGAAACTAATGAAAACTTCTAACAGCATAAACATCACCAAAAAAAAATCCATTTAGTGAGAAAAGAAAAAAAGTAACACTTACTTTTTGCAGCCACTGAGTGTAATTTTCCATCACATGTTCTAGATGTTGCAGTTTCTGGGAAGAGAAATCCTGTTCCACGTGAGGAGCATCTCTCTGAAGAGCATTTGTGTTGTACTGGTCTGTCGTGCTTTCACGACAGTTCCCGTCCTGTTCTGGCAGAATGAAAGTATAGGTGCACTGCCCGTGCTGAATCCGGTTAAATCTTCTCCCACTGGCTTCTGGACCCCGACGCGGGTTATTACAGCCTATGTGAGCAAGAATCGCTGCCAGGAAAGCAAAGGAAAGGAAAACTGACATGTTATTATTACTTTCCTTTCCTACGTTAAGAAAAACCTTTTCTTCCTCTTTCTTTAAATTTGTTCTTAATTTCTCTTAAAGTCTTTGGAAAAAGGACTGGAGAAGCGCACTTCAGTAATCAAGCTTGGATAAACTGGTTGTTTGTTTGTTTTTTTTTTTAATTTCACTATGAGGATAGCTTCCTTAGTTAAAATTGGGAATATTTATTGCATAGTAGTTAAGATTTATTGTTTCCTCTCTGTTACAGTCCAGCATGTAGCCTGCTTTAGTCAGCTGCATATGCATATCCCAGTCTCTTTCCCCTACACTATCTGCTGCAGAACTGCTATTTTCTCTCAGACTTCAGTGAGTTTTATTAAGGTTGCACTTTCAAGCCAAGCTGGAAGCAAGCAGCCTTTCACAAGATGACTTGACAGGAATGCGTGTATGAGTGCGCCCCTATGCTAAGGATGGCTGATGGCTCGGTACGGAGGGATCATCTTACAAACTGGCTGGATGCATGACCTCAATCATGCATGGTTTGCCAGCCCCTATTGCATACAACTGCTGAGGGCTTTTGACGAATTCACATAAGTTTAATAAGTACGGCAGTCCACCTTAATACACTTCATATGTTCACACTGACCTATTAAAATGTAGATAAAGTGTAGAAGTTTGTTGTAATCCCTCTGTAAATATACAAAGCACTGAAATTAAAAATACTTTCAGTTCAGCGCTGCTCAGTATCTGTTAAAGAATCCTAAGTCGGGCAAATGACACTTATGGGAAGAAAGTTGTGTTTAACCCTCACATGCTTTAGCTACTTTTCTAAGACAATTGTGTTTCTTTAGCAGAGTTTGCAGAGATTTTTTTTTTACTGCGTATAATGAAAATAAGGTTGCCAAATAGTAATGGGAAACGGCAGTTCAGAAGGATAATAATTTTCTGTCTGGCGTCTAAACTAAGGTAACTAATTATAAAACACTGAGGTATGGTGGCTGAACTATTCCAGATTGTCTTCTGTACTACTGTGTAGTTAACACATGCAAAAAAATTCTTCCAATTTGCAAGTCTGTATGGGTTATACAGGCACCTTTTATTATATTTAGAAACTTTCTTGGGGGCAATACCCTCTGAAAAGGATTGTGGTAACTATTTAAGAAACTTACATACTTACATACACATACTTAAATAATGTCTTTGCTATTTGCTAGAGACAAACCAAAAATGCACAGATTAGAAACAGGACTGGAATATTCCTGAAATTCAGAGGAATTTGGATCTGAGTTCCTGCTCTAGTATCTGTTGTTGGTACATAAATATCAATCAACACCTGTGCAGGTCACTTTGCACAATTTTTCCCATGAAAGTAAGTAGTCTTCCAAATAGCAATAGTGCATCACTAAAAAAACAACTTGCAAGGTGGTTATCCACAAGGAAACCTACCTGGAAGAGTACTGAGTGCAAGCACCTTTAGTGCTCATGCAGTTGCCACCTGTATCACAACTACGATTTCATTCTAGAACTGCCTGGAATATTTAGCCAGGCATCTGACCTGTTCCTGAGGAAGCTATTCCTACTCAAAACTGGAGGTGGAGGCTTTTCATCTTGCATCTGGAAGGAAACCACTGCATTTGAATCAATAAGAAATATTCCCTGCAATAATATAGAGAAATGAGAAAGTCTTATTTTGCTTTAAAATGTCTGTATGTTCAATAGAGAGAGAGGAAAAAAGGAAAGAATACAGAGAAAAGACCAAAGCATCAATGCTACTGTGGCTTTTAGCAAAATCAGAATATCTTTCCACCTCTGAACTGTTCAGCCCACCTTTGCATTTTGCTTTTTTTCTTTTTCTGCCTCTGAAAACCAACTTCTGATAGCTTGCTTTCTTGCTTTCATATAGTACATCTCATAATTCTCCACCACCACCAGAACTAGTTATGCTGTGGTTTATTACACTGTCTTTGCAATTATTGTGAAATGTAATTGCAAGATATTGGCTCATGTAAGATCAGAGAGCCTCAGTCAGGAAGAAGACTGTAGGATCAGGCACTGAGCTGAAGGGTTAGCATAAAACCAGCTATTCCCTGTGAGGCAAAGCAAAAATCCCAGAGCACAAACATGGTTACAATACATGCTTTTTTTAAAAGTAAAAAGAGAACTTTATGAAAGGGTCTCAGAGCAGCTAAAAGGGGGATAGCAAAGGTGGGTGTACAAAGGCTTCCTAGGTTTTTAGTTCATATTTTAAAACACTGCTGCTTACACAAATGCCTCATTCATTTTCTGCAGAGTATTTAACAGACTTATTCTCAGGCAAACATTAAAAGTGAGATTGCTAACTTACAGTCGATGTTTTTCAGATGAGAAAAGGCTTTGCAGAAGAGCAGGCTCACTTTGTTGCTATTGCATGGCCCCTTCCCACTGGCTTAAGGTGATTTCTCCTCCCCCTTCTGCCCCCCTTTTCCTGGGGGACCGTCCAGAAGCGCACAGAGTGATCAGACATCTTCAGCATTTGCTCATTTGTCTCCAGCTTAATTCCATGCCACATCACCTGCCTCTCAAAGCCAGATTCATCCCTGACCCCAAGCCCCAAACTGATGGGTCACAGGCAGCACATAATGGTCAGGTGCCAAAGCAGGGAGACGTGGCAGAGCTGTGCAGCAGCTAGAGCATCTCCTACCAGCACACTGCACTAAAGGTTTCCTTACTGGAGAGAATCAAGGCCCCCCACACACTCAGTGACCACGTACTGCCACAGCTGTGTTGTGGGAGTAGTGCATCTGAGACACCTTGTGTGTTCCATCATGTGAGTTCCACCCAGAGGCGAGGAAGGGATGGCAGGAGCCTGGTGGAAGCCCAGGAGCCATTCTGTCACTCCCAGTTTGTATCCTTTCTAACCCAAGGGGAGGCAGCGAAAAGGACTCATGGGTTGTGCTGGGATGCACTTAAATCTCTGCAAGGACCCAGAGTGGCTGCTGGAATGGCAGCAGCTCTGTCAGCTATGGTGAAACACAGCAAGCTTTGGGGCTGGTCTTGCTGATACCAGAGCCTGAGCGAGCCACCAGGGTCCCTAACTAGAAGCACAGACACTCCTGATCCTGAGACACAGGGACCAGCAAGGTCAGCTTGCTGTTCCCCCAAACACAGCAAAGTCGTTCTCACAAGGACATTGAACCAGCCAGGCCAGGTTCAGTTTATACTCTTCCCCGGCACACTCATGGTCGCATGCATACACAGACAGAAGAGCAACAAAAAATCCAGAAAAAAACCTTGTTTCCGTATCTACAACCACTTAATTCCACAGTGCAATTTTCTAAGGAATTCCATTTTATCTAAGGAAAACAGGTTCAGAAATAAAAGTTTTTATTTTCTAAAATTCTCTATTCCTACTAAGTATTTGGGTTTTTTCTTTCCAAAAACAACCCCCCCAACCAACAAACAAAATATCTTGCCCTAAGAGTTTCAACAGTTTGGTGTCTTTCACCCCATTTGATAAATGTACCATTTATTATCCCAGTACCACATGATATATGTGACATGACCCCGCTTCTTAAGATTCAAAAATTTCAGTGAGGTGAGGAAAAAAAAATAGTTCTCAAAGTTCAGTCAAAGTCACTGTGGGTATTTCTGCAGGATCTTACATTATTTACTATAGATATAAGCTAAATGATTTGTCCAGGGTTGCACAGAAAATCAGTGGCTCAGCCAGAAACTGAGTAGGGGCATGGATGTGTTTAAGACTCTTTATTTTCCTAAGACCACTTCCTCCAACACAATGACTAGCTTCGTATTCCCTGAACATTTCCTTCTGGGTAACAGGGAAGAGATATATCCAGAAGTTTCCTTTCCTGACCATGCAAAGTCTCATATAGGTTGTTTATTTAGTAGCTATACAAAAATCTGTAGCTCATTATATAAGCAATGCTACAAGGCAAAATAAATGGTAATTCAATATCCAGATAAAGGTTACATTCACATGATATCAGTTCCCACATATCAAGCATTAGAATAATTTAGTGTCTTCTGTCACAGAATTGCATGCATGCTCAGAGTTCACATACAAATTCTAGGAAAGCAAAATCTATTTTTCTTTACATTTCTGCTGCAATATGTGTTATTGCTGCAGATGAGTTGCAATGAGGTTGCATCATGTCACACACTGTAACTGGAGTTACTGCAACTGAATTTCCTCAGTGTATAAGGCAAGTCACTGCAGAATGGCTCCTAAGTGTAGTTATAAGAAGCAAGTTTTTATCTCTAGGTAAACCAATGCTACACAGTCAGACATAAAATGTTTATTCTCAATGTAGCACATTGCAAAGGACCTCTTTCTAAATATATAAATTCAAATTAATAAAATGGAATCTGAAGTCCCATAAGTCTGACTGGTTATGTGCTAAAGTTTCTCCAGTGACGTCAGTGGAGATGGTCCCAATTTACCATAGTGCTGAGACCAGAACAGGATTCAGGATATTTGCTTGACCCTACAGAATCAGTAGCGAGAGCAGATGATGGGGAAGACTCACCATGCAATGACACTTTTTCCTACTGCCTGTACACTTTCTTTTCTTACTCTCCTGGGAACAAGCAAGTAGTCATCTCAGATAAATTACTCCTCAGGACTGAAGTTTGTATATTTACATGTGCATATTTAAGGCATGATCCCCTGTAGTGCTGCTTGCCAGGTCCTTCCTTCAAAGGAATACAGCGATGGGCGCTGAGTCACGCTGCAGCCCAGCCTGGCTCTCCTGCCATTTGATTTCACACCTGGGAACAAGTAAACAACTGGGAACATTAATAGAGTCACAAAAAACATCAGCTCTTAAAAGAACATGGTGGTTTACCACAGAAACATCTGACCTAGTGGTTATGCTGTATGACCTCTCTGAATTTTGTCTTGCACAGAGGCTTCTCAGGGCAAAAGCTTCTTCAGACTCACTCCAAATGTGTCGGCAGCTAGGAGAGCCTGGTGTTTTCTGAAAACTTTTTTTCATGCTGTTGAGAACATGGGAAAATCAAATTGTTCCAGTATTCAGAACAAATATTTGATCTTACACATGCAGAGAAAAAGTATGCAGACTAATTCAGTTAAAGTTGCTCTCATTCACTGGGGAAGGAGGCAATGCCCCCAGCATCCTCTTGTTATCTGTCTAGGGTAAGTTTTGTCCTTAACTTACACACTTTCAGGATACCTAAGGCATTTTCAAAGACTACCTTCCAACCCTATAGACAGGAGTGATGCACAGTAAATGAACATGGTGGGCATGATATTTCCATTTGAAAATAATAAAAATAGATGCCCTAGTGTAAAATGGTTGCTAAGAGGACCAACAACAGTGATTTTCCATTGTAAACCCTAGAGAAAAACAAGTGCCAGGTTTAGGAGAAAGATATTTCATATGTCTGCAAGCCTTTCATCCCTATCATGTGAGTGTGTCTTCTGTTGCAAATCACATTGAAAATGCAATTCTATGGAGATAATTTATCAGCAATGCCATTTGGTTGAACAGTTTACTTATTCTGTAGACTATCCCTGGGTCTTATTCCTCACCAGGGAAAGGTACAGGACAGACACAACAACACATTGGTGCGTTACCTTTAGTTTCTGAATTAATGTAATATGTAGCCCCAAGTACTCTGCAATATGTGCATCTATTCTTGAAGTCATGAGGGCAGGAACCATGGTAGTATGATTTGTCTGGGAAAGAAAAAATTGCAGTCCCCCAGCCAAGTGTAAATAATAAAGGTTATCCTAAATACTGGTAAAAGTTGAATATCTAGCAATAAAAAAATCAATATTTCTTCAGTCTTTATGGGTTAAAAACTTAAGGTCTCTCCTTTGGAGTCTTAGGTGTTAGTGCTGAAAGGCTACAGCTTTCCTACTTAATGGAAACTAAAATCCTGAATCAGGTGCTTAAAATCCCTATTCATGAGAAGCATTTGATACATAATTGTTAGAGACACAAAAGCCAACATGTTGATGATGGAACACCCTATGCTATCTACAGAAGGAATATGAGACCTACAGATCAGTACTGAGCACGCTGCTCCAGTAAGCTCAATCTTTTTGTACCCATCAGAAAGTCTTTTCTTCATAAGCCTCTCTGTAGCTCTGCTCTTTTCAACTCAGGTGCAATAGAGAGGGAAGTGATGCCACTGCCAAAGATGGTCAGAGCATTTGGAGGTGTGTTCCAGGTTTAAATCCTTCTGCTGTCTGATTTGGAGAGAGACAGGAATCAGACTCTCATCTTTTTGAGCATATATTTTCATAGTAAGGCATGAATAAGCCTTCCGATTTCTTCTACTGGTTCAGCCACATCAGCCACATCATCCATCAACCTGAATGACACCCTGATTAAGCAACTGCAAAAGTCAGTCTTGGCTTTCTCTGACCAAATTAAAAATTAGAATGTAAAACATTCTCCTTCAATTTATCCACACATAAAAGGACATAAATCCAGGTCATATATATCCTTCAAGAACTCAAGTATCTGGCTAAAGTATACGTAGCAAGAATACAGCTTTTACGAGGCAGCACTGTCCTACTTCCTTGGAGGCAGAGACTTTGTTCTAATTATAACTGGTTTTCCTAACAAACTTAATTTTTTCATAGAATGGACTTAGCTAAAATAATCTGCAGGAAATACAATTTGTTGGATATAATGCTGTGGTAGAAGCTAAGGACATCAACTTTTTCTCTTGACTTTCTATGGTACTCTAATCAACTTCTATCTACCTTTTGAAAAATACCTGCAAATAAAATGGTCTGGGAAAAATGGCCTGGAAAAGGTTTTACAGGCTTCTGTAAAGAATCTGTCATGATCGCTTTTCTGGAACAAACATAGCACACCTCTGCTTTCAGTCAAAGGAACGATGAAATCCCACCTTCAACTGTACAAGTTAATAGTTAATTATGTGAGTGAAATACCTAGCTTTTGATGTAGTTTTAAACTGGGAAAACATGGGATTAAGGGCTTGAATTGCTATTCTTGTTTAAGTCTACCTTCAAAAACACAGCTTAATTGCTTTAAATGTTCCTGAAATGTATTTCATTACAAATGAGAAATGAACTAGAATCCAAGAGTGAGCAATCTCAGTATTGCAGCTTTTTGAATACTCACCCTTGCTGTATTTTTCATGAATGGGCATACTCCACTCCATGAGTACTCTCAGTGTTCATCCAACTTAGCTTAACTTTTTGGCCAGAATTCGACTCTAGCAGGAGCAGGAGCAGCCAACAGTAATGATATTACACAGCAAAAGCAGCCCAGTCTTCCAGAATTCAGGATCGCTTCCCTGGTACTTGTTCTGGAGAGGATAAATAGTAAGAAAGGGAGCAGAGAGAACATGAATGATATAGCTATTTTTGACATTGACCAATACCAAGAGTTATAGCATAAGCAACCTAGCTTGGAAGCTAGAAAATCCCTAGCTGAATGGAAATAGTTTAACAAAATGCAATAAATGGAACAAAACAAAAAAAACCCTGGCACATTCTTCTAGAACTTGGGGAAAAACAACATAAAAATGCATTTCAATTCAACCTGCAGGAAATACAAGTTCTCTGTGGCTATGTGAACATATGATAGGTCTAATGGAGCCCAGCTTTTGCAAAAAAAAAATCCTTAAAATCTTGCTTTCCCTGAATGTTTTTTGAGTTTTAAATATGTTGAATCAGAATTTTAAGTGCTTTCTCCAGCAGTACTAATCAGATTATATATCTGTATAACTACATGTATTTTCAGGAATTAAGTCAAATACAAATTGAATGCTTCAACAGCAAGACTGGCATATTGGACTTCAGTCTGCCTAAAACCTTGCAGTCTCTATGACCACGGCAGATTCCTTACACTCAGTCAGTTTATTAATTCATTCCCAGCAGCTATTAGTTAGGTTCTGGGTGACAGATATAGCAGAGACAAAGGCAGGAATCAGCCACCAGAGATCTGATGTATCAGAGGTAGGTGAACGGCAGCGTAGCCATTGAAAGAGAGAGGCACAGAGAGTCAGTCTGGGATTAAGAATTGCAACTATTTCTTATTTAAGAAGGTAGCTTATAAATAAAATATCTCTCTTATTTTTACAGTGTACTTTGCTTCCCACACCTATTATTTATTTTTGCAAACAGCTTCTGGTTTCACATTCCACATACGGGTACAACGACATGGCTTTTTGCGCTCTATTCCGGCAGTGTCCCCATAATACCAAAATTCTTGGTTTAACTAACTAGAAGCCTCATTCAACTGGTCAAAATTATTTTAAGAGGCCAGTCAGCTTCTTCTCAACTGTACGTGTCACTTTTAATTAGGAAACATAAAGTCAGACAACACAAATAAATAGCAGTGAGGCAAGAGGCTAGCTATGGTTTGCCAGCAGCGTCCTGTGGCATTGCAGCAGCAAGGCACACCAGCTGTGCCATGCTAAATAGCCTCGTTACATCCACGTGTCGCACTTCTCAGATGAAGTATAGGATGCACTCATCCTATACTTAGCAAGCTGTCATAATTTTATATGGGAGAAACATTTATCACAAGTTGGCCCTGATTAATTGGCCTGTTAGAACCAAGTCATTAATAGTAGTTGGAGACAGAGATAGGAATCCATGTCCTGGGGACTAGACTATGCCTAGTACTGAGGCTGAGGCCCTGTGCTACATAGCTATAACGAGCTCCATAGCTCAGATGTCTCCACGTCGCACTGCAATTGCAGTGAAGGCATACTACCTTCCCTTTGGAAATTGCCTCTAGCGCATTTGTACAACCTGCTCTGGCACAGATGCCCGAAGAGGTATGTAAAACTCACTTCAGTGGAATTGCAGACACTGCCAGGTTGTGGTTCCCTGTGGAGAGCAGGCATAGCCACATTGTTTGAGATAGGCACCTATAGCAGGCAGCCAGAAAATAGAACTCAGGCTTCTGATTACACGGAAGATTTCAAAATGCCTAAACATCAAGCAACAAAACCAAATTATCAAGAGATAATTAATGGCATTACAAATATATTTGGTTTCCTCTAATGCCGGTGGTCATAAATACTGTATCGCCCAAATCAAAACAATATGTTTATAAGTGTAATGAGTTTTGCAGCCGATTCTTCAGCCACTTCTGTGAACACAGTGCAGTGTAGGACCTGTGACACCCTGGCAATACTTATTCCAAGCATGGTGCTGTATCCCATGGAACACCAGTGCTGAAATATGAGCACCAGAGCCTGAACTGTGTCCTCAGGAACATGTGTGCTCAGGCACCAGGTCGCTGGAGTACCAGTAGCCTGAGAGCTTCATTTCTGAATGTAAATAGAACAGAAAACCATCTGAAGTGCAATATTTAAAAATGAACATTTTCTTCTTTGTGTACACCAGTTATTGTACATCTCACATACATTAACCCAGGGTACTCAAATGACCCTGTGCCTCTAATAGTGTGTGACTCAAAGGTGGACTCTTAATTCATTTTGATCATCATAAACCCATCAGCACACTAGTAGGCATTTAACTACTGCATGCCAATAAAAATGTTTAAACTGTTAACTGCCTGTTTAAAGCAGCAATTAAACCCCAAGATCAACACCTTCGAAATTACTGCCATGGGGCATAGATAAATATTAACCTTGGCTCTTAGGGAAAGTGTTGGGCTCATGACATGGGAAGGGATCACTCTTGGCAGTTTAGGGTTTTATCTTCTCCTCTGCCACCAAGCTGTTGTATAATTCTTAGGGAAAACAAATCTCAAAAACACTATTGTTTTTAACATCCTTGATGTAATCTTCTAATTCAGAATGTGCAGATAAAGTATTTTCCAACTGCAACTCTCTCTGCATGTTTCTTATGCAATAATTAAATCCCATCCTTTGGATCAGGTAAGGGTAATTGTGGTATAATAATGATGTTTGGGAGGGATATAACTTGTGAAAATGCACATTCTTCCTTATAAAAGGACCAGAGTCCCTCTCCTGCTTGGGGACTGTGCTCAGCAGATGCCCACTGAACAATGATCAGCCATGCTTGCTCGGGTAGGTCCAAGAGCAAGAGCCAAGCTTGTGGCACTGAGTCCCCTTGAACTGTAATTGCTGGGACAGAGAAAAAACACAGAAAGCAGGAGACTAGATAGGTCTGTATCTGAGTATTACTGTTAGTAAAGTACTTTACATCTCTTGTATAAGAGGTGTAAAATTCACATGTTTATATAATCTCATGTATTCAGTCAGTGATTTACAATCATTTATAAAAAACAGTTATTGTAATTCATAAAAAGTACCATCTGGCTAACAATATTTTTTATATAGAAAAACATTATTTTTAAAAAAGTAGCAAAATGAGCACAACTTTAACTACCAAAATTCTACGTACAGCTTTGAAGAGGTAATCCAGACCCAGGCAAGCCAATCTCTGGGGGGTTTTGTTGCATGATATAATCTTTCTCCTTAAATTCTGAAGTGTATAAAAGCAATGTCTTGTACTCAGCTTTTTCACGACACGTAGCTGCACACACAGTCTTGTTCAAAGTGCCATGAACTCAGGTTCCCTTTATTACCCACCCCACGTGACAGTATATAAGTAGGTGGGATCACACCATGTGACTGAAAATTGGGGGTTTTGTACAGTGACACAAGTCGTCTCAACTATGTATTCATGTCAGAATTGGGAACCCTAAAAAACCAGCAGTAACATGACAAGACCAAACACAGTGGTGAGGCTTTGGTAGATGACCCTAAAGGGATGCAGTGCAGAGCGCAATGATATCTGATGTGGCTCTGCTTTCTCCACCCTTAGTCAGTCTGCTTCTCCAAGTTCTCTGTTGCTCTATTGGTATTTTTAAATAAATGTTTTGATAAATATGGAACCATCACTCTAAATACTGTCATAGGCAATAAGCAAGCATAAACTCACAGTTCCCAAAATACACGTGAAGGTAGTTGGGAGCGCGAAGCAAGGCTGTGCATTTAAAGGCACGCTCTGCTGTAGGAAGCAAGGAGGGTGACTGGCTTTGTTCAGTACAGTAGAAGCAGGCAGAAAGGTCTACAAGGACTGAGCAATGCTGGGGAAGTTGTAACATCATTAGTATATTGCCATCATATTGTTGTTCTAGCTTTTTGAAATAAATTGCACTTACTATTTATGTTTTATCGGGGCCTATCAATGCATGAGCTATGAGCATTAGGAGGTAACAGATGCCACTTGTTCCACTTCATGCTGTGCACAGGAGAAAAAAATCATATTGCCGTGGAACACAATTTCACCAGCACTAGATCAAAACGAGGGGGTGAACCAGCAAAATTGCTACAGCAGGCACAATCAACAATTTGTTTTGAAAAATGCTTTATGCCATACTATTTTCACACTACATATGACAGGTGAGCCTTTTTTTTCAAAGGCAAAGGAAAACTGAAGACCTGAATGGGAGCATAAGCAAATGTAACACAGAGCAGAAGTGCTATTAAATGCTCCAAAAAAGGCGATCATTGTATTAATAACATGTGAAGGAAACAGAACATCAGCATAGTTACTATTTTCCATTAAATTGTTACTTACATTCTTTCTGCTTCCTAAACACTTTCAATGTTTAAACTTCTTTTCCTCAGCCTTTCCCAATGCATCTTTTTATCATATCACTCACCCTTCACTCCACCAGAATTAGGTCCTATGAGGTGTATCAATGTTCAAAAGTGCAGGACCTCAAAAAACAGGTGGAATCTAAACCTGAAGAAGCACAGTAATATGTCCTCACCTGGGCTGTGTCACGGAGACAGGCTGCTGAGTTTGGGAGGCACTGATGGAAACAAAATCTTTAATTTGAGAAGTCCCTGCTCTCAAGACTTTTTGTGTGCTCAATCTACTAGAGGGTTTGTTTGGGGACTTTGAAAATGTGTGTTGGAAGAGAACGGAATAGGAACAAAGATGAATAGCAGCACTAGAAGATTAGTGCTCTTTTTGAAGTGTGGCACACTCTTGCAGAAAGCTAGGCAATTCATACTGCTAACACAGAGCCTTAATGGAAACCGTGGACTGAACATTGTCATCTGTCCACCAGTACTCCCCAATGTCAGCACATTCACTCAAGTTCTCAACATCCTAACAACGCCTTTACCCATTCCCTGTTTGATTATCCAAATTCTTGCTGGTGCATGAGAAAGAGAGTGACAAAGAGCAGTTATCATGGCATTACCAAAACAGGCAGTGAATCATTCAGACAGGGCATCTCCTTTCCCTACCCTCCTCTGTGTACACTATTGTTTGAATGACATGTTCAAGATCAATCCCAGCTACATTGTTCCTTGGCACCCAGTATGAGTGTGTCTACCTATTATCCCCAGTAGACCCCTAGAGAGAATCCAGATATAGGGAAACAAACTCACCTAGCAGTGAGAGGTGACCTGTCAGTATTGACACTGGCTGGTTGGTAAAACTTGAGGCTGGTTGGTAAGACTATAACAATGAGGAGAGTTGCCATCAGTATCATCAACCATTGGAAATTATGTAATCACCCCTTCTTATCCTTCTGGACTTCTCTTTAACATTAGACACTGATGACCATGCATTACTGATGTCTCACTGATGTCCCTAACTTCTGAACAAGCAGCTAACCTAGCACAAGTTGGTTTTGAGGAGAATACATCCCATCAGAAGAGATAGGAAAGAACATCTCCACTGCTAGATCTATTTACTTATAGACTCTTAAAAAGAAAAAATTCTTCCTCTAATGCTTTTTATAATCTGTTTTCAATTACTACATGATTGATCCATTCAGCTGGCAATATCATGAAAAGACGTCAAGCGGCATCACTGTTGGCATCAGAGATTAGACAAAAAGAATAGTTGAACACAGTAAGAAGAAAGATCAGTGCTGATGGGAAGAGTACAGCTGAACAGTGCATTCTCCTTTGTTGACACGTAAAAGACTCAATTCAGACTGTAATCCACATAATTTACAGAAAGACAACCATATGGCATCCAGAGAGCTGATGATCTGCTCTTAGTCACTTTTCAGCCAAACCATAGTGATGCAAGGTACTCGAGCAGGGAGTTTGAAGCTCAGTCTATACTAAATGCTGTAGAATGCCTTGGCAACATGAGCTGCTGCAAGCAATCTGATCTTCCTCTGCACATTGACAAAATTTCATGCTGAGTGCAAGGTCTTCGTGCATTTGACTAGTGCATTGCATGAGCTTTGCCCAAGATATCTAAGTGATCCTCTAAATCTCATGGCTGATAAATGTCTTCCAGTTCAAGGGAGCTCAAAAAAAAAAAAGCCCATTTTTTTCAGGGAAAGTTTTTGGTTAGTTGGTTGGGTTTTTAGTTCAGCCGAAGACTTGGGATGTAAAGTACCTTCACAAGTTTATCACTGAAGATAGAAGGCACATTTCTTTGCAAAGTATTTTAAGCAAGGTAAATGCACACATGCACTTTTTTTTGGTTACGCTTTTAAATCTACCTTTTTGTCAAAAGCCCTGTAGAAATGCTGCTTATACTTGCCAAAGACAGGACATAAGTATTTTGATTCCCCCGATACACTCTGATGGCACTGTGATGAGTGCCCCATAAGATAGGAGAAAGAAACAAGTAAGACAAAGGAAATATAATCAGGCTATAGTTTTGCAAAAGGTTCAATTATAATCAGCTCATATGTTTTGATATACATAACCTGCAGCTCAAATGAGTTGTGTCACTTTAAAAATGCTCCCTCAGATGAGCTAAAAAAAAAAAGTGTTAAAGAGGCTAAACTGGAGATCAGGAAGCTACTTGGAAGTTGGAGTGAGATACGTGTCTAACTGTCCCACAGGTGGGGGATTTATAAGCAGAGAGGAGGGTAATCAGAAGTATGCTGCCTTTGTATTATCAGTACACCTATGTGCAGATGAATTTCATAGTAGAGCAATTCTAATTTATGTTAAATCACTCCCACCCTCCTTTTTCAAAAATGGAAGAAGGGAACTGAAGTGAAAATATGATGCTCATGGGTAGCTGGGCATAGAAACAAAGCATATGCACTCTCTGTAGTCTATGAGTCTACCTCAATACTTGTCTAAGCAATAAATGCGGGAGACTTGAGCTAATTTGATTATCATGGGAAAATAATTGCCCAAATCTTTACAAAAAGAGAAATCCAACAACAGATCACTGCAGCCTGTTGTTTAAGCACTTCAGCTTCATGCTACTGCTCTACATTTAGGCACTGGTCTGATTTAAGAAGAATGATTTTGCTGTGGTAGTAACAAAGCAAAAGGACAAGGATTATGTACGACTATTTTTACCTACTGTACAGATCCTGCTACTGATTAAAAAAGCCATTAGTTATGTTGTAAAAAAGATAAAGGTAGGTAAACTGTATTTTAGCAGATACAAAATTGAACAAGTTGCTCTTTCATGTTCATGGAAGGCTGGAGGCACATTTATATTTCACTTTTGAAGAAATAACTCAAAATTAAATCCCCTCTAGAATATTCATGCTTGTAGGAGGGACTACTTCAAAAAATATTGGTTGATAATATTTCAGTTCTCATGCTCTTCTCAGTACAGGTTTTTTTAACATTTAGGACAAGAGGAAATGGCCTCAAGTTGTGCCAGGGGAGGTTTAGATTGGACATCAGGAAAAATTTTTTCACCAAAAGGGTTGTCAAGCACTGGAACTGGGCTGCCCAGGGAAATGGTTGAGTCCCTATCCTTGGAGGTATTTAAAAGCTGGGTAGATGAGGTGCTTAGGGACATGGTTTAGTGGTGGGATGGCAGTGTTATGTTAATGGTTGGACTTGATGATCTTAAAGCTCTTTCCCAACCTAGATGATTCTATGATACCATGATGCAGAACAGAAGAAGTCCCAGTCACTGCAGTATAGCAACGATCGGATTGTCAGAAATGAGCTTGATCCCAACAATGCTGTCATTAGGATTGTCATTATCTTTTTGCTATATATTTAAGAGACATATGTCTTAAATGCAGTAAAATTATTTCTTCTGGTTAAATTTTGGTTCAGAAAGGCTGTCAGGTTTTTGGTTGGTTGGGTTTGTTTGTCTTTGGAGATATTAGAAGGCCAGGGACAAAACGGTCCTTTCCCACCGGGGAGGGGGCTTCTCCTGCCCATGAGCTGCGGATACGCTTCCCAGACAGTTTTCCCGTAGCTCCTGTGGCTAAGACCCCCCCGCCCGTTTCTTTGCGTACCGCCGGGACCGCCGGAGCCCCGAGGCGGCGGGGGAGCGGTGCGGAGCGCGGCCCGCGGCCTCCCCCTGCCGGCCCGCCGCCTCCCCCTGCGGCCCGCGGCCTGCGGCCTGGCCCGCGGCCTCCCCCTGCCGGCCCGCCGCCTCCCCCTGCCCGCCCGCCCGCCCGCCGCTCCCCGGGAGGAGCGGAGGGAAACCCAAAAGGAAAAAATCTCTTCCCCGCTTCGCAAGGAACGAACCCACACCCGGATACACCGGCGGCCGAACATTTACGTCCCCGGCGTTGCCCACCACCTTTTAAAAGAAAAGCAACCAACTAACACCAGCGTTTGGGGGAGGGCGTTTTGAGACGTTCCACGTAACCCACGCTCTTTGCAGTCGGGGTAACCATTTCCTCTGTCTGTAAAAGCAGCTGCTTTTGGGGTTCTGCTACAACAGCGGAAGAGAGAACATGGAGCACGGGGCAGCCTGGGCGGGGGGCGAAGAGGCGGAGATGCTTTCCTGTGGTTACCCCTCCCGCAGGTAAATGCAGCCGGTGTATCCCGGGTTCCACGAGGCCAGTGTCAGTGATACTCAATCAGCGGGTATCACTGGTAGGTCACTAGTAAAAGATGTCCTTTTTATGTCCTGCGGAGTACACAGGGAATGAATCCTCTTCTTTTTCTGCATCGTTTCTCGAATTTTCTGTCATTGTCTAAACCAAGTTTAAAAAGGGATAGAGATTTACATTCAGGTTACCGCTGGAACCTACATGTTGGCTTCCAGCTCACTGACATTTTTAACAGTCTGTATGTAATTGCTGACTAAGAAATACCATTGATTGAGCTTGTAATTTTGAAATTCTATAACGGGAAAGCTTCCCACTTTGAGATCAATTGTTTTCATGCTACTGCATGTTGTATTATCAAAAGTATTTCAGCTACCACTGTCTCCATAATATTCATAGCAGAAAGTTGTCTGAAAGATCAACATAATCATTATACCAGAATTTGATTATGCCATTAGAGGCTGTCTTAACAGATATAATCTTCATAAATGAAAATAAATCCAAGCCTTTCACTACGTCCAGGCAATCTCATATTTCTGGCATTATCAAAGGCTTTTATTTTAAAAATGCCCTGTACAAATTATGTATTAGCCTCACGACAGGGGGGAAATCTTGAAATCATTAATGTTAACGACATTTTTGCCATGGAACCGGGTTTTTGCCTAAAAATACTTATGCTACTTTTTCAACAACTCCCTGGCAACATGGTCTTACAACACACTCTACTGCAGGCTTGGTAGAAGGATCTGGGCTTGGACCCAAGCCTCAATCCCTTATCAGACCAACTCAACTTCTTGTTTCAGTCAGCCGTAAACAATTGATACTATCACTGAAAAGTGCAAGAACTCTGTTACAAATAATATTATCTGTCCTTGGAGAGATTGCGTTCTCCCCTTTGCTCATAATGCTGAACTAGATGTAATATTAAACTATATGTAGGGGCATTAGTGTCTTAATGTGCTCAAAACTCAGAGCCCATATTGCTGTGGTGTGGGACAAACAAAGAAACAAACACACGAGTTGTCTCCTTCCTAAAGAAAGAAAGATCTCAAGCTCTAGCTCTGCATTGCCATACGCCTACACAGGTCACAAGTAAAGAGATAACGAGGTGCAGGATGTTTGAAAACTAGAACAAGTGGTCTAAATGAACCTGTTCCTTCAGAATGGCTTGGAATGATTGAACAACAACAGAAACGTTGGTAAGAATTCTTAACATCTTGACGAATTTTAGAAAGGCAACATTCACACACATTTATACAGGATTCTGCTGTGACTTCTTTATCCTTGCAGCTTGCATAAATATGCCAAAATCCTTTAATTGCAGTGGTTTATATTTCATGCAGGTGGAAAATGCAACAAAAATAGTCACTGAGAACAAACGCATAAACAGGGTGAACTACATTCAGGATTTATGACCTGGTAGCTTTGAAACTAACTGAAATGCTCAAGTAAACAATGGTGCTAGTGCTGGTGTAAATTTGCACCACCAAAAACTTCACAACCACAAGCAGAACTATCAAGCAAGTGCTTGACTGAATCAGTCTATGCCGATATGTTCATTATGCAAACTGTTCCAAGTACCCATGCAAGGTCCACGTATCATTTCTTCCACTGGAGAAACACCATTACTGAAGAGACTTTTAGCCATATTTTTTCAATCAAAGATTAAGTAACCCAGCCTTTCCCTCAATACCAGACAGTATTAGTTAATTTCTGTAAAAAAAAGGTTTTTTTCTATTTTTGCAAATTTTTTTTGTCATTTATCACTATGTTCCATACATTCTCAATTTCAGGTACATGCAATATTGCTGAAGAGCAATTGTAAATGCTTTCCCAGCCATTTTACTTATGAAAACATTTCAGAAGTTCTCTAATCACTTTCTCCCCACTCATTCACCCTCTCAGTACTTTAGTAAAATCTAGAGGTTTTTATCTTTTCCGGTAAGAAAGAGGACCAAGAAGACTGCCATCTTAGCCACAACATCAGACATAAGTGATTTCAATGTTCTAGTAGGAATTTCGAAGAGCAAGTGGGCAACAATGTGCTAGTGGAAAGAAGAGGCAGCCCTAAAGGGGCTTAAATCCCTCCTCATCCCTCTTTAATACCACTTAGTTTAATGTATAAGGTTTGGAATCAGAGTTGTATCAACTATTGCTGGGCACTCACGTTAGAAAGATAATGTTTTGAAATATCTCAAATTATAACAAGAACACAGTTGTCTCAACAAAAGAAACTATGGAGAGGTTTTAAAAATATATCTCCTCATTAACAGTAAGCCTTGCAAAGCACCAATATATAAATTTACTACTTGCATTTCACATTAAATCTTCCTACTTATGTATTTAAGATGGTGAGACAATAGTAAATGTTGGCAACATGTTTAACATACTAACATATTTAAAAGTTTGATCCTTTAATAGTGCTCTATGAAAAATATTTGTAGGAAAACAAAATTATGAGTATTTAACCTCTCAATAAAACTGTTTTTAAAAAAAGGAAATAACATGTTAAGTGTTTGAAGATTTAAATTGTAAATTTCCAGTTTTCATATGCTTTTCTAACAGTTATAACATGTACTGGCTGGATGGCCAAGCCATCGTCGTGGTGAATGGAGCTAAATCCAGTTGGCAGCCAGTCACAAGCGGTGTCCCCCAGGGCTCAGTTCTAGGGCCGGTGTTGTTTAATATCTTTATCAATGACCTGGATGAGGGGATTGAGTGTGCCCTCAGTAAATTTGCAGATGACACCAAACTGGGTGGCAGTGTTGATCTGCTGGAGGGGAGGAGGGCTCTGCAGAGGGACCGGGACAGGCTGGATCGATGGGCCGAGGCCAACTGTATGAGGTTCAAAAAGGCCAAGTGCCGGGTCCTGCACTTTGGTCACAACAACCCCATGCAGCGCTACAGGCTTGGGGAAGAGTGGCTGCAAAGCTGCCTGGCAGAAAAAGACCTGGGGGTACTGGTTGACAGCCGGCTGAATATGAGCCAGCAGTGTGCCCAGGTGGCCAAGAAGGCCAATGGCATCCTGGCTTGTATCAGGAATAGTGTGGCCAGCAGGAGTAGGGAAGTGATCGTGCCTCTGTATTCGGTGCTGGTGAGGCAGCACCTGGAATCCTGTGTTCAGTTTTGGGCCCCTCAGTACAAGAAAGATGTTGCATTGCTGGAACAGGTCCAGAGGAGAGCAACCAAGCTGGTGAGGGGTCTGGAGCACAAGTCATACGAGGAGCAGCTGAGGGAACTGGGGTTGTTTAGTTTGGAGAAGAGGAGGCTGAGGGGAGACCTGATCGCCCTCTACAACTGCCTGACAGGAGGCTGTAGTGAGGTGGGGGTCGGCCTCTTCTCCCTGGTAACAGACGATAGGACGAGGGGGTATGGTTTGAAGCTGCGCCAGGGCAGGTTTAGGCTAGACATTAGGAAAAACTTCTTCACTGAGAGGGTTTTCAGGCTCTGGAATGGGCTGCCGAGGGAGGTGGTCGAGTCCTCATCCCTGGAGGTATTTAAAAGGATAGATGAGGTGCTTAGGGACATGGTTTAGTGGTGGGATGGCAGGGTTAGGTTAAAGGTTGGACTCGATGATCTTAAAGGTCTTTTCCAACCAAAGTGATTCTAGGATTCTATGATTCTATACATGCAGCATTCCATCAGAATACCACAGACAAAAAGACTTCTTTGAAATAACTCTATTAATTTAGAGAGTAGCCCCAAGAAAGCACTTGACCAAGTGGTTCAGTGATTATTTCACTTTAAATGCCACTCTTATGTTTAAACCAGGGGCATTTTATATGATGAATTATTTAATTACTTGGGAAAGAGCATGTGGCTGTAGTAGCTTTCTTTTTTGGTTTCTCTGTTAGGAAAATAGAAGTGAACGCTTGGATCAACACAAAATTTCTTTATTTGAAAGGAAGGGAAGTAAGTACCACTTGTATTTTTTAAAACACCCAGAGTACAAACATCAGACTGCCTTCGCCAATTACATACTTTTAAACACGTTTGGGCTGAGAAGTTATTACTTCATGATCTGGTTATACATATATACATGTATGTATGTGTGTGTGCTTTGTGTATATATAAATATATATAAAAATATACACATAAATATGAAAATATAGGTATAAAAATAAAATAGGATAAGGTATGTATCACAGAATCACAGAATCACAGAAAGGCAAGGGTTGGAAGGGACCTCGGGAGATCATCTAGTCCAACCCTCCTGCTATAGTATTTTATATATATAGTTACATATCTATATCTATGATGTAGGTATAGATATAGATGCTTTGGCTTTGCATCTCCAAGAAGGCATGGGTCGTTGCTTGTGATTTCTGTAACGTGCAGCTCCCTATTGAACACTTCACTCCAGAGGCAGGAGAAGGCTTTCCTGTGCATTTAAAAAGCAGCCTTCAGGGAAGATGAAATCTCAAATGGTGCTACAGACCCCTCGTGACCCCACCCACAAGTCCTCTACTAAGATACAGATGGTACAGCCTAAATGAGCTAGCACCCGGTTTTGAGTGTGCGATGCCTTCATTCCAGAACCACCAGCACACGTTGCTTTCCCTTAGTGCAGTGAAGCTAACAGTCTGGCCTTTTCTTGCTTTCTGTCTTTGTTGAGGCTTTTGGTAAAAGAAGGACATTCCTGGTGTTGGAATTCCAGAACTAATATTTAATACCCTGAGGGCAGAAACATTTTCTTCATGTAAAGAGTATCTTCTTTATTTTATTCTTTTAATCTGTTTAAGTTTTAAATAGTCTATAAAAATTTTAGCAATGACATTGCAGTATATAATTTCAAATACCTATAGTAGTATTTTAAGATATTACGTTAAAAATTGAACCTTTACTACTCAATTAACAATATATTCTAATATATTAGATTTTCCAATATGGTTATGTTATCATGCATGTGCATTACATTTTTAAATAACACGAGAGCTGCTAAATAGATTTTTTAAAAAAATGCAGAAATTGATGTGTGAATCATTTTTAAGGAGTGAAATGTAACAGTTGGAAAGTATTCCTTAAAGAGATACTTCTGCAAGAGCTTTGAGTGACTGAACAGTTTGAGAGAGTTACAATCTGCCCACAAATACTTTGGGAATTAAAGGAAGGCTATAATTGTTAGCTAAGATATCTGCTGCAAATTAGTTAAGCATACATTGATTAAAAGCTCTTTGAGGTCTACATGTAAATGCTCAGTGTGAGTATTGCTCCTCTGAGTTACACAGCCTTGGTATATTTGTGATAACCCTTTACCACGGAGATTTTCACTTTACTAAACCTGGAGACAAATCAATTGAAAACTTTCAAGGCCTGACATATAGTTTAGAAATACACCAGAGCTCTGCCTAATATCTCACTAAAAACATTTTCTTGTGACACACTATTATGATCTTCTGGCCATTCTGCAATTGCAGCAGCAATGACAGCCCTAAGCCTTTTCTGCCGGGGCCTCAAGAAAGTAAATAATCAGGAGGCTTTTTCCTCACTTATAAGTGTTCCCTATTAGAAGGAAACAATAAGCTCTCTAATAAACCAAGTAGCAATATTTAGAATAGATAACATATATATTTTCAGAAACAAACTTTGTTATTACTGTGCAACTAATGACAGACATAAGTCATAGCAGCAACTTCAGCAGGAGATACTAGTTACACGCAATTTCTCCACACCCGTAAGTGGATATACTTTGTTTAAAGGGTTTTGGTCTTCAAAGACAGGTCATGACAAATTTGAAGTAAGAGACATAAGTTTCAGTTTTCATTTGTGTGTAGAAAAGCACAGTTTCAATTTTTGTCCTTCTCAAGTCTGGTGCTGCTCTGAGACTCCAGATAGGAGGACGTGGGACTTGGGAGGTTCATAGCACTGAATACAGCAATTTGTCTGTGCAGCAGTTCCAGGTAGGAATGAGGTTTTAAGGACCAGAAGTACTGTATCAGCATAAATAAAGAGAAGACACGTCACATTCTTGGTGCCACAAGCAATTGAAAATGCAGTGTGGATTTACTAGGAAGAGAAGGCTTTCACTGCTTAAGGGCTTCAGATGCTGGTAAACTAGGAAAGGTAACCATAAACAGCATCTGCTCTTTACATTTTTGCTTTTTTTTTTTTTTTTTAGCTTATATGGCAACAAAGACACATGAAAAAACCTACAGCGTGGTAATTATCAAAGTGTGCATTACCTCTCTTTATGTGCATGCTTTTAGGTTCTCAATCACTACACACTCAAAGGAGGAAGCTTACATTGAGGGATCAACCGTCTCAAATCAGTTCTCATATTTGCAGAGCAGCAGACATTTGGGAAGGTGTCATTCCTGTATTCTTTTCCCTGCCTTGCACACATGTGCACATGTGTACACAATTCCTATGTACTTCTTCATTTAGCCTCAGCCACAGGTAACGAACAACTATCCTGTATGACTGAAAAGCACAGTTGTCCATCCCTGTCCTGCAACTTTCCTCAACATCTGAAGAAGTCCTAAGAGATCAGATGGACCCAGGACAGAATAGGGAGAGAACCAACTCAACAACACAATAATATGACCTCTTTTTAATCCTATAACAGATACTTTTTCCTCTGGTCCAATTACAAATTGAATCCTTTCCAGTAGGTTGTTTCCCTATGAATTTAGTTCACAAACTCCCTTAGCGGGGATAAGTTCACTATCATAAGGCTGAAGTTTACCACCTTACCCTCTGCTGCCTGTGGCTCTCCTTTCAGTGCTAATATTACAGTTCTTGGCACAACGCTGTCTTGCACAACTGTGTCCAACTTTTAAATTTAGCTTTGCCTGTGCTTTCAGACTGACAGACCATTCATCTTAGGCTTTAAAATTTCCTTTTTTTCATATTAAAACTTATGTGGAGTGCAACATCTTCAGAATTTCTGTAATGCAGTTTTACAGCTAGCTTCCTCTGCCTACAGCAGCCGAAAACCATCAAGATCAAGTGCGTCAGAAGGAAGCATTTGTTAGAGCAAACCCTTTTTGCCTGCAATATTGCTTTTGTCCCAGAACAAAGCAGTGTTTTCTCCACTCACCATCTGCATTTGTACAGTTTTGGACACTTCATTTGGATGAATCGTTAGTATAAGCTGAAGAGCTCATTTTTCTTAGATCATTTATTGCAGTATCAGTTACTGTTCAGTAAATACTCAAAAGCAAGGAAGCTAATACATATTTGCCTTAATCAGCGTCAGAATTTTAACTGATCACTGTCACACAGTGATTTCAACTATACAATATAACATCTTGTTCCAGTTGTCTCATATCAGAGAGTCTTTGATATTTCCTTCTTCAGCCCTCTCAGGCTCCTCTTCGGTTCAGTTCTTTACTGGTAGAGCCATCCCCATGCATTTTTCTGCAGTCTTTAGAAAGAACTTTAAGAAAATGGAGAAGCCACTGCAGCCTCACTTGTTTATTCCAGAAATACTACTTTTTTCCAGGGTCACTTTATTCTATCACAAAACCTGCCAACCTTCCAGGGTTGCTTTTGTGGAGCTCTGGATTCATAGTTACCTTTCCATAAAAATAGGAGAGGTTGTGTTTTGGGGCATTTTTTGACTGGCTATCCTGTTAAGAAGAAAGAACAAAACCATATACTTTTCCCCAGATCATTAATGCTAATACTCAGCTGCTTCCACCTGGATTTCAGAATGAACTAATTTCTCCATGTGCTTCAGGTGCACATGGATACCTCTCCGTCTTCTGTAATCTATGTGAGGGTCACTCTGCACTCTTGTGAGCACCACAGAGCTGTTCCCTATAGGGAACCCTAGATAGGAGCTCAAACCCACTGTAACAATTTTTCCTATTCTGTCTTCCTGCATTAGAGGGGGAAGAATGAGGGATCACTTGTTATTGCTGCAAGGGATGCTCTGAGAGCCTGACGAAGCAGGTGTACCGAGACCCCAGCCTGACCACAGCCTCTTCTCCCCTGCCCAAACCCAGTTCAGGAAACACACAGCTGCACCACAGGATTTGGAGAGGTCTGATTCCCAATATTCCTAACTGCAGTTACTATATGTAGCATTGTAAGTGTAATTTTATGAGTTTAGCTCTCCAGTAAATGCAGATAACCATGTGGGCATATTTGAAACAAAAACTATTACCTTATATATTTTGCATTGCGATAATGCAAAACCATCTCAACTCTGTTTCAAACTCTGTTCTGACATGCAATGTGGGAACTATACACAAAAAATAGATCTTTCCTAATGGAAAACATTATTTAATGCCTTCTTTCTGCAACAGATGTATAGCTTTCCTTTCCACGCAATCCCGGGAAATCTGTTAAGTACATAACACAAGCATTTTCTTAACTCTGATACTAAGTACCATTTATAACTGTCTGTCTCTGGAGTATGGTTCACTAATAGCACTCTCCCATCCTCTACATTACCAGTGCAGTGTCAGATGTGATAGGGTCTAGGCAATGGGATCCAAAAGAGCCTAGTTACAACTCTGTCATAGTGCCAGATGTAAATATAAATCTCTCTAACTGTAAGTGTTTGAAATATAGGTGGATCAAATGGCTTTATGGTAATTTAAAGCTTAGAAATTGAAACTGTTTGGAAATCTGGGTATAATGTATGGCTTTGTGCCTTCATTTCTTTTAGGAAAGTCAAAGGAACAAAGAACAAATTTCCTGCAGGAAAAGTAGATATTATGAAGTGTTCAGAATGAACTACTTTTCCATTGTTTTGAAAAACATTAGGAAAACACCAGCTAGCAATATTCCTGAGAAAAAAAAAATATAAAAAATTTAAATATAATGCTCCCTGCTGAAGGGATACGTAGAGTTTTTTTGTGCTTGAGACATATTTATGATTTCAGGCAAGTTCCAGTGCAGAGGGAAACTAAATACAATGAACTGTGATTTTGTGTACACACTGTAATTATGAGCATGTAAAAGTATATATGTGTGCATATACACATTATAATATTAGCAATGGTTCTGAAAACAAAGGGCCCTCCACCCAATTTTAATTTGACTGCACATCTACAGGTGTTTTAAGCCACAAACATTAAATAGTTGTTGTGTTATCATACATTTTTTTATCAGTCTGGAAGCAGTTACGATGTCGACTGGAGCAGGCATTCAGACTGCACCTTAGCCTCTCCAGCAGTCACGAGCGGTGTTCAGCTTATCCCTCCCATCCTCCCAGTAAATCCACTCAAGGTTTTAAATTGTTTGGTGGCAACAGGCAGGCACTGTCATTCTCCTGGGCGTTAACACTGGTCATCTACAAGCCAATGGAGCACAGTGAGCACGCCACGCCTGGTGCAGTCCTGCTGAAGCACCCAGACCTGTCGCTGGCCTCCATCTCAATGGCCTTTGTAGCTGAGAATTCAAAACGGACTAAAACACTGCAACCATACAGTTACCATCTGCATATTATTGTAAGTGTCATGGGTCCTGCCACTTCTATCTGACACTGGTGAGACATGAGAGAAATTGTGTCTGATTTATGCTTAGGGAAACAGACAGGTTGGGAACATTTGGACCAGCAATTCATGTAGACAAAGTCATTTAATGCTTATGTCAATAAACATGCCAATAACTCAATTGAATTTTGTACTGTTTGTAAGGTGATTTCATGAGGAAAACTTCAGTGTACTCTTGAGGATTGACATCACAACTGAAAATAATTGTGAAAAGTTTCATCTATTAGCTCATGGAGTCCTGCAACAGCAGGTGATTTTCATAGCTGTTTCTATGACAAAAAAAAGTAAATATTATTTTTTTAGTGCCTAGTTTCCTGCTTTTACTGTTTTATTTTCATGTAATGAAATCTGAATCAAATTTCTCTAATGAAGTTAATAATTCTCGATACTCTTTGCTAATCTGGAACACTTTTGTCATTAAATAATTATTAAAAACATTTTACATAAGTCACATCATACAACTGCAGCTTAGCATGCATGCTTTCATGTGTAACAACATGAAACTTAACCATGAAAAATGATTTTTTGCAGGTTTATATTTAGCACATATAATCCCCCTTAAAGAAAGTACAGAAAAAATACATGTTTCTACAAGTCTTTATCATTATCTTGATTGTTTCCTCTTTCTTTTTATATATTCAGTAATCTATCTGGTATTCTACTCTTAGTCTTTTATTTTGGCTTATTTATCAGTCATTCAGCTATCTGCTCTTAAACTTATGTAGCATAGAAAATACATAGATTTTCAGACACACAGGCATTTCTATGTCTGAGGAAAAACAGTCTATCTGAAGATTTATTTGCTTTTTCCAACTCTGCCAGTTGGTCTGGCAGTAGACATTATGTCTCTCTCCAAACTTGGCCTTACCTATCTCTTTAAGTCATGACAAGTATAACATTAATATCGAATACATCTCCGTTAGAGTATCCAAAATACTATTACGGTAACATTATATCTAGGAAAAAAAAACACCACCAAAAACTATTGCTTTAAAAAATCTAAAGAATTAAATGAGTTATCATCTAGCAACTAGATAGATGAATCATTGATACCAGTACTGCATAGTCTTCTGTATCACCATGTCTTAACTTATTTTTCAAGAAAAGTCTTAAACTGATTTTTTCAGGCTAGATCCAAAAATAGTCACCTCAATGAAACTTTCAGTCTTCAACCTTTGTTAAATTGCTGTTGATCTTTGCACATTGTGTTATAGATCTTTACCCCATTTCCATTACTCTGGTCCTTGAATTGATGTTATTCTTCCTGTACAATATGCTGTGCCATGCTCACTGACTTTGTGCCATCAGCAAATTGCATGTCGTTTACTGTAATTGTAATATGCCATATTATGTTATACAGATATATAATCTTAACTACTTTTCTACTGCATAAGTCAGTCTTCTAGTGGTATTTCTAAACAGATAAGGTCTATTAAAAGGTAAGTAAATTCCAGACTCCATTCCTGTAGTTGTCTTGAAATAGCTGCTAAATAAAAATAGAATTGTTTCAATACTTGGAAGCTGGTAACCTTCACCGTACAACTGTGTCATCTGCAACATGATCAGCTTTGAGCCTATAGCTCACAAATCCTTTGAAGTCAAGAATTTTTTCCAAAGAAATTTAGTAAATTCATTTTTCTCGGATTAGCTGAACTTGTTATGACAACAGTGTTATGACAGGACTGTGGAGATTATAAATTTCCCCTGCTTAGTTGCACAGCCCAGTAATAAAGAAGTAACACTGAAAGAAGGCAGGAGAGACTTCCAGTAAAATTAGCAACGCTGAAGTTTCTCTGGCCTGCAGGAAACTATTGGTGTGATACATGAACATTAAGGATCACAGGGAGCATGTCACAAATTCGTTCACTGTGGTTTTCACTTGTCTTTCCTACTGTGAAGGTTGTATATTTCAAATTCCACTGGGCCATTTGCAAAACATTTGTCACAGCATGCTCTACACTTGATATCCATAGAAATTGTATATGCCATGTATAACATCGTGCCTCTGTAATCACTTGGTATTTTGGATACTTTTCATTTCTCTGCTCAGCACTTGTATTTGCCAGTTTGCTCCCCCATGCTGTAATAACTTCTTTTTTCCTGAATCTTTACCATTAGTGCACTTATCCATTTTCTTGTTTGGTTACAGCTCTCACTGGCTATGTCTATGGTTTGGTTGTAGATTAAATCCAGACTCTGCTGGAATAAGAACACTCCCACTACATGATGCGGAGTGCTGATAAACTTACACTTGAGCCAGCGAAGTAAGTTTATAGTACTCAAAAAATGTTGATGAGCTAACTTTGTGCCAGTTAACTTTATGCTAAGTCAGGACTGTCTGACCATGCCAGATCTCCCACAGCTAGTGAACCTCCTACAGATAGGCTGTGAGCCTTCTCACAGCCCTTTCTTACTCCGTTTCTGTCTGCTTGCCCACAGCGTCATTGTCTTTGGAAGCAGCCTTGCATCTTTTATATGCAGGCATGGGGCCCTATACTTCCCTTTGTCTTCGGTTTTCATCTGCAGTCACGGACGTAGCTGTGGACCTGCCATGCCTTGTGTCTCTACGTTGGCCCACTGCCTCAGACTTTGCCACTGCCACATAATTGAATGTTAGCTACAACACCATGGTTATCATCACGGAGACAGGGATGGGGTTTGAGCCAGATCAAGGCCATGTGTGCCGCATTTGCATTATCCCAGATCCCACTGTGTTTATCTCAAGCCAGAATGAAGGTGAGTAGATCTAAAACAGCTGCTAGGACTCTAGAGGGAGACTCCTCTACAGGTCTTCTATTGCCAGCACATGCAAAGGTTCTGTATGCTACATTATGGCTGTGCATTAAGTTTATTTTGCCTTTGCAGGACCATAGCATGGTACTGCTCTGCCAGGACAGCAGTCCTGCCCTGCTGTTTAACTGTTAGCATTCTCCTTTGTGCAGTTTTGGCCTGAACCAGATTAACTTCTTCCACAGGTTTGGAAAATACCATTGGCCAGGTACTGGCTCACAGGAAACACAGACAAGGCCATCCTTTTTTTTTTTTTTTTTTCCTGTAGAGAAGGGAAAATTTTAGCTATCCAAACCTTCTGTGTTCGGGGTCATGGGAGAGGCCCTAGCTTTGTTTCATTTATTGGTATAGGACTAAAAGGACCAGCTGTGTTTGACTAAGGTGAAGGCTCTGAAGAAGGGTTAATATGGGCTGAGGATAATAATGGCTGCATAGATGCCGGGAAGACATCCTGCAAGTACTATGAAGAGCTTGGCAACTGCCCGACTGCAATGTAGTTAGATGCAGATGTTTGAGATTTTGGGTCTCGTGTTTGCTGCCCTCTTTGAGGAAAAGAAGGAGCATGTGAGGACAAACTCTGGATCATTTCTGAAGGCCTTTGAGACCTATTTCTGTTTTCTTATCATTTTCTAAGCATACAGCCAGCTCCTAGGCATTTTGCCAATAAAATAGTCTAGTGTTGCTGGCAATTCTGTCCCTGCTCTTCTGTCAGTGACTGGGAACTGGCCTTATGCTACCTAAACTCTTCCCCTATCAAAATCACCTTTCATGGTCCAGGACCCAGTGTATGTCATGTTTGGAGTCTTTGACTTCTTGATACACTTGTTTCACCTTGGGAAGTTGTGAATCACAGCCCAATACCTGTTTGTTTGGTTTTTTTCCACAAAAAAACCCTCCCTGGCTTATTTTACTGGAGTTGCACAGTAAACCATATTAAATTTTAAAAGTATATACACACATACATAAACAGTGAGAACGATGAATTTTCGTGCTCAGAAAGAGTACCTGGAGGAATGAAAAGAGATTGGACTGATGTCCCTCCTGCCCAGTTATCATGACTTACTATTCTCATTTCATCTTATGTGTCAGTGGTTATACAGCTCTACTTCAGCTTGAGGTAGGTAGAGAGTATACCCAGATGTTTCCTGGGATAACAGGCTTCTCGGCGGAGGTCATTTTTTTCTGCTCAATTGTCATGAATGCTGATTTAGGATCCTGCCAACTATGCCATTTTGTTGTGAATGAGTGACTTTACACAATTTGATTTAGTAGTAGGTTAGAATTTATTTGTGGCAAATTGCAGGATTTGATTGTGATTTTTTTAATAGCACTCAGTCATCAGTCAGTTAACAAAGTGATTTGACAAAATTAATCAGAGCAGCGACTTAGTTAAAGATTCGACGATGGCATGGTTCACTGTTACTGCATGGAAAAGCTACACAAAGGAAAACTAAGTTACACTTGAGTTAGAATGAGTCACAGAGAGATCATGGATGCGGAGGATAAGGACTCAACCTCCCCTTGAGTCACAAGATTCAGAATAGACTCCCTTGCTTTCTAAACTGCTTTTCAGAGAGCAGTCTAGGTGCAGCTAGGTCCAATCTTAGTCTCAGACTTGGTCAGTGGTTTATATCTAAGGATAATATATATGTATACCTAGTAGCAGTATAAGACTCACTTTGTAATTAACACATACATCTATGAACTACTTAAATCAATTCACACATGTATAGACACAGACACGATTTTTTATATATGTATATATAGGTATAGGTATACCTGCTAAAAATTCCCCTCGAGTTCAGTGAAATACATAAAAGTCTTGGCAATTTCTCAATGGGCAAGGGTTAAGCCTCAAGGAGTGAAAGGTTTCAGCCCAGGCTCCACTGTCAGTCTTTGACAATGGACCTCCAATTTTAGTAAACTTTAAGAGTTCGCTAGCTCTGAGAGGCCTCCCACTCAGAGGGAGGTGCTGGTCACAGCCCGCTGTGGTCCAGGAGAGCTCAAAGGGCCTCACTTAGGACCACTATTTTATAGGATCATTAGATGATTGGCTTTAGTCATTAGTAAATTTCCAGTCCAGACCACAGTCCGGGTTGGTAATCACTGGAATTCCAGTAATGATGGTACTGCGCCACTCTCGCTATGATTCAGTTAAGGTGTGTTCTGAGGCTATCAGAGGATAACTGATTGTTCCCATTCTCGCTCCCTGCCTCAGCCATGTAGGAGTTTCTGCTATGGACAGTGCCGCCTAATTGTCTGACTCCTTCATCATGGGTCTATCAAAGTCTTTGTCCTCCATGTACTGGACCCAGTCATGGAAGAGTCTGGAGAGAGTGTGCTGGATCCAGCATTTACAAGCTCTCCCCTCCTTCATTCTCACTGGGACACCAACCAGGCACAGGATCACACAGACAGAACCTACCATCACCAGAGCTGATGCAGACAGAAGATATGTCAACTGGGATCCATGATAGCCTAGAGCAAAGGTTGCTTATTTAGCTGGGGTATCTACAATGACCATTTCTATTTTCTGTTTAAGCAGTTTGAGTATCTGTAGTCAAAGTTAGCTGCCTGGGCACATGAACCTGATCTTTGGCCAAGTGGATGGGTAATCTATGAAATTAGAAAATCACAGAATCACAGAATGGCAAGGGTTGGAAGGGACCTTGGGAGATCATCTAGTCCAACTGTCCTGCTAAAGCAGGTAAATTAAAAGTACAGGAGCTGGGAAGAACAAGCAAACATGGTCTGGCCTAGAAGAGGTGTACTGTTTTGTTATTGTCCTGTGCCAGAGCCAAATGACAGCTACAGCTGCACTCAATTACTTGCATACTAGCTCTGAACAGGACAAAAGCCAGAAGATACCAGAGGTAGCTTGTGAGAGGCCTAGCACAATATGTGGGAAGGTCTTTTACTGGCACCTGGTTCTTACTTTAACACCTCACACAATCTGAATATTTAAGTCACCTACTTCATGAGCACAGTTTCCCCAGTCCATGTCTCATACAGTTTCCTAAGCAAACAGCCCACTTAACTTCCATTAGCTTCCAGAGATCAAAACCCAGAAAAACAAAAATAGGCTGCAATCAATGCCTACAGGGATCAAGTCTCGTTCTGTGATCCTGGGAGCTAAACATACTCTAAATTTTGCACAGTTTCTGTTATGTGCTGTTTCCAACATCTGTTTTCCAAAATCATTTTTTTCAAGTCTTTTTGCTTTTTCCCTTGACAAACTCTAAGCTGTATTGTTATTTCTGTAGTTATAATCCCAGAGCCTTCAGGGTTGGGATGGAAAAGCCCACTCATCTGGGATTTAAAAGATGGTAAGAACTATATTGGTAGAACCTACAGGACAAAAGGGACTATAGGGAAAAGCAACAAAGATGAAAAAATTATGGGAGAAATGAAGCTGTATCATTGTGTCTCATTATTGTAACTAACACCTGTGGTGCCATTTCTACGTCATGAAACTGAACTGCTACATGAGAGCATGTGAAAAAAAATCTTACAAGGATAAGGCTGAAGAAGTGTGCAAAGAAGCATACCTGATGTTGCATCTTTCATACTGCCTGTTGGGATGGGTTTCTCAAGTGATTTTTTCCTCAGAGCCAAACCACAGAGGGCCTAGCTAGTTCATCCTAGAAGTCCACTCAGGAATGAACTGGTGTGTACACAGAATGGATGATCATCACACATCCAATGGGATGCACACTGGGAGAATCTAAGTTTGCAAGACCAGGACTGAGGCATGTGTTCAGCGGACAAAATTTTTAACAATTGCCAAATACTTAAGATCGATGGCTCAGAAGTTCTACTCCCAGTCCCCATTCTTCTCCCACTTTTATCTGCAAACATTGTACGGAGTCATTTGACACCAGGGTCTTTCAACTTCATCCTTCAGATGACCAGCACATTTAAAACTATGCTGAGCAATAACTGCAGAATCACAAAGTCACAACAAAGAAGAGGCTTGTTAACACTTTCCTGAACCAAAGCAGTAGGTACAGCCCTGGTTACCAAGCAGCAAGGCTGGTAAGATGACATCACTGATCTTCATGGGCCCAGCACAGACACATATTACCTCAGACACATAGCATCAGTAAGGCCAGAACTGGAAAAGATAAAAAAACACATTGCATTTTTCTGGACCACTGAGGGGAGTAAAGTGGCCACAGTAGTTTGTAACAGCTTGTAGCACAAAACTCCTGACAATGAGGAAGAGGTCAGATAGGAGATAGGAGATAGGTCAGATAGGAGAGGCAAAAACAAAAGATAAGGACAGGAATATGTGAAAGCAGTAGACCAGTTGGGAAATTACATTTGAGCAGAGCCTGCTGTGATCTCCTGTGTGCACCTCATCTGGATGTAATCCAAGATAAATCCCTTTGCTCAGTCAGTCATGTCACAGATCAGGTACTGGTGGGGTATTACACCAATTTTGAAGTGATGATTAAGAGAAAAACAGAGGCTAGGAGTTTTGAAACTCTTGATGACCCAGTTTCATTGGTTGACACACCAGATGAAACACCATTCATGGGGCAAATTCAAGACAAATCTGCTTGAGCAACATCTCCTCTATCCTGAAGTCTTCTATCCATTGTGGATCCTTACACCTTTGCAGAATATGCCTCTGCCACCACCTATTATACTCCTCAAAGGCAGTGAAAGAGGAACAGCACAATCTTAAGTGTTTCCAACTCAAACTGCATGTGTTGCTTGCTGCTGAATGATGTTCACTGGGATGGCAGTCAAAAGTAGTTAAAGATTTGAAGTATATTTATTTTTTTCTTTAATAAGTCCATGTCAAAAATGTGAACAGGGCTTTTAAACACATAAGTGAGGTTTAACTGAAATATGCACTTGAATGAATGCAAATTAGATGCTATGAATAACAATTATCTTTCTTAGAAAATTCAGCATGAGATGGAATAGAAATAAAAATCTCTATACTGCATCCTCATGCATTCTTTTCTCTACATTAGCTTTGAGTCTATGACTTTCAGTGTCTTCTTGGGCCACAATAAATTCACAGAATTATCAAATCACAGAATGGTTGAGGTTGGAAGGGACCTCTGGAAGTCATTTGGTCCAGAACGGCACAGAATACTAAAGGTGACATTGCACCAATACTAAATACAGCGGGATAATCACCTCTTTTGACCAGCTGGTTATGCTGTTTAATGCATCTTAGAATGCAGTTTGCCCTCTTGGCTGCCAGGGCACACTGCTGACTCATATTGAGCTTATGTCAACCAGCACCCCCAGATCCCTTTCTGCAGGGCTGGTCTCCAACCACTCCTCTCCCAGTTTATACTTGTGTCCAGCATTACTCCATCCCAGGTGCAGAATCTAGCATTTGTGCTTGTTAAATTTCATGCCATTAATGATTGTCCAATGCTTCAATCTATCTGGATCCTTCTGCAAGGCCTCTTGAAGTTTATCGTGTTGTTCAAGCATGACTTGCCCTTAATATAGTCCACCTCTTCTCCTTCTGAAGCTTCCTTCCCATCACTCAAATTTGTTCCCTGCTCTTCCCAGAAGTCCTTTTACCTCTCTTGTCAGTTCTTTCTGACCATCCCACTTTTCCCATCTTGACTGCCAGTAATAAAGGGTAAGAATTGATGAAGTGATCTGTCCCTCTTTCCATTGGCTTCTACCTGACCAAGAGTGCAATGTCAAGGCAAACCAGTTCCCCAACCGTTCTAAAGGATAACAGAAATGCATAATAAACAGTGAATATAGTTATGATTGTGATCCTAGCAGCCAGTCCAGCTAGCTTTATAAATGCATATATGTCTCTGTGTATTATTATGATGAGGCAAGACGCCTTTCTACTGTTTCTGTTTTATCAGTTGCCCAGGCAGATGACTGAGATATTACACTAGTCTTGGAAGGAGAGGTGTAAATTCAGCATGATTCAAACACTCAGCAAGAGCTTCTGGTGAGATCATTCTCAAAAATGGTGTCTGATTTTGAAAACTGAAGCCAAAGAACTGCCCAAGAACTTACTACACTGTACTGAGGCTGACATCCCACAACCCATAAAATGGGCAAGTGGATTCACTACATACTGTGATCCTCAGGCAGCTAACCCTGGTCTCTTACTGGTGCAGAATCACTGTTGTGTGGTCTCCCTAAATGAAATGTCTATTGCTGTGCCTTCAACTGGATCCCATCTGTGTTCCAAAATACAGTTCTACATGCAAACCACATGCTTTCAGAAAATACACAATAGCCTCTTTGAGTGAAATTCTCAGCTATCATGTGACCCCACACATACCACGACAATTTTGCTAAACAAGGAAGTAAAAAAATTACTGACTTTTGATTTTTAAAAGCTATCTGCAAGATTTTAAACTCAATTCAAATTCTTGGTTTCTGTGTTTCCTTTTCAATCTTGTCTCCTTTGCTTTTCCCCTCAACTTGAAGACAGATAGGGCAACACTTTTCCACTGCAAGGTACCCTTCATCTGCTGCTAGTTCTTCGCTACCTGGGTTTCTGAAACATCTACCTGGGTCAACCCTAGCCTGTCACAGAGCTTTGGCAGGTAACAAACTGTTAACGCCGTTGGCAATGATTAAAAGCAGAAAGGCTTTTTCATCCCTCAGCTGCAAGACGTTTTTCCTACTCACAACAGACAGCCCCAAACAGACTCTGCAAACACAAAATTGCAGCCAAACCACAGATCTGACAAACTGCAATCAAACAAACCATTACTCAACAGATAAGCAAACAAATTAATTACTCCCAGGGAACAAGGACTTATTCCTTCCACACTAGCAGTCACACAAGAAGCTTGGTCTTTTGTACACTCTGCACTCTGACTTCGCTGAGAAAGAGGAAATGTGGATTAAAAAAGCCCTAAAGATATGTGCATTTTTTCTGCCCCTATACTCATGAGGGCTTAATTACTCCTTTTAAGAGAAATAGCTTCAACAGATACCTCCGCTGCTCACAGATTTCCTGAGCCACAAAAAGTTGAAAATTGGGAGGGTATTTGGTGAAATATTTTTATAATTCCTATCTGGGTATCTGCTTTCGGCTCCTATCTGCTACTAAACCAGATGGGCCCAATGTGACTGCTGGTGTTAATAAGTCCCAGTAAGGCTTGAACAGTCCCTCCTCATCCCAGGTACCTGCTAGCTATGGGATAAAGAGTCTCTTCCATGAAGCAGGAGATGTGGCTTCAAATCAGTTTAGGGAGCACATGAACCTGTAGCCAAGTCTCCTGACTGCAGGTGAATGTTGTAACACGGGGCTATATGGAAACAGTCAGCTACAACCTCACTCCTCCTTTGACCTTGACCCCCCACTCGGTCCTTAAGCAAAGGGTTTCAATAGCAGGAATGGCTATAAATCATATATAAAGTGAAATGTCTCACTGTAGCAAAGGTAAAATGCCTAAACCTTGGCAAGGGTTTATGCGCAACGTTTCCTGTTGGCTTGCCGAGGTTATTATCTGGTCAGAGTGCTGTCACTTGTCTCTTTCCATACAATGTATGGACAGTCTCTATCTAATTCATATGTTGTAACCTCCCAAAGAGATGGCACGAGCCTAAACGCTGTACACTGCAGTGCCAGGGAATATAAACATTGCATGACACACCACAGTATGTTACAGATTATCAGAAACCTGATAGCTGTATTAGTGGGGTGCTCCACACAGGCTAATTTGCCCAACTCCTCAGCATTTGGATTGCTTGTGGTAGCCAAGCTGCAATGTGCAGTACAGATGTATACTGATCACAAGATTGCAGTATTTGTGAATTTAGCCCAAAAGCCTGCAATTTCCATTGAACTGAAATATCTGTTGGCAACGTCTCTGATTGTCAAGTCACATTTTACATCTTTAAATATGAATGTAGACATGTATTATTTTAGTATTATTCTGGTAAACATGATGTTACTAACTCAAAATTGAATAATCCAGATCATTCAGGAAACCAAGGCTTTTCATATCTCACTCTACTTTATAACTTTTTTTTTGACTGATACCAACCATCAGCATGCAGTCATGTCCATGGCCTAACCTATTTAATAATGATTGGACCACAAGAGTGCTCTCTTTAAGAAGCAGAAAAGGAGAAATCAGGCTTTGGCATAATTTTTGTGCCACGAGCATCAGAGGGGTGTTGGATAAAATATTAGCTGTGGAACAGAAAGAAAGAACAGAGACAAAGATTTATATTTGAAATTTATATTTCAACAACAATTCATCATAATTTGCTCATACAGAAATCCACAACTGAAAGGTGAAACTTTGCATCGCCATATTAAAAAAAGAATAATGGGTGATGAAAATAGAACTGAATGCTATAAGATGTGACACAGAGAAGATCAGTGGTTTGGCAGGTTTAATAACACATATTTGGAGAGGTTTTACATATCTCCCTTCTAGATGTCAATTCAAATTTTAGTAAACAGATGCTTGTTTAGATGTAACAAGATACATAAAACACCAAAGATATCACAAGATGTCTTACATTTTGATAATGAGCTATCTGGAAATAAGACAACATTTCTTTTTAGCATTGTATCAATTAAAATGCTAAAAAATATTCTCCACAATTTTGAGTATTTGATTAAAACTGAACAGTATTGCAGGAATTCTTGGGCTCAGTAAAGGAATTACTAAGAGCTTTACACTCTCTTCTGCCCACAAAAATAACTTCTCCTTATATTTTTTTTATCCAGAAACCACTTTTGTTATTTCTTTCTATAGAGTTCCTAGCTTTAAATAAATTTTAGTTGTTAAGTAGAAATAATTAATAAAGAAATAACAATTCAGTGCTTCGGTGATTAAGTACTACATAGACAGTAATGGTTGTTCATTATTTAGGGGTCCTAAACATTTTTCCTTTTCAGTCTGTTGTCAAAAATGATTGTCTGTTCTTAAAAACATAAATCTTTCTCTGCATCATTCTTGCTGCTGCATCTTGTATTTCTTTCCATATTTCTGAAAATAGGCTTTTATTATGACTGCTTCTTTTATATTGGAAGTGTTATGCAGGCATAGTCCCCAGAAGAAGAGTCTACAGTCTGGAAAGACAAGTAAGAAATACAAGCTTAGAGGAGACATCTAAACTGATGTAGTTTTACATTGAATGCATATAACCATGTGTTAAAATGTTGGGGCTGGGGTTAATTAAACTGAGACCAAGCACAAATCTTGACTCTCCTTGGGTCTTCATCAAGCTTTGTAAATGAGCACATGTTGACAGGTATGAAAATTTGGTGCTGACAGGTGGAACATAATACATACTGAAGGAAAAATACTTGAACTAAGTACAGGTTACTGAATTAACAATGTTAATTCAGGAGATGAACACAGGTATTCAGGAGGTACCTCTGTCAATGATGTGGAGGAGAAGTTATAGCTGAGATGATAAAATATTTAAGAGACAACACTGGAGAATGCTAAAGAAAAATTATTCTTACTTTCAGAAGTTGGCTGGTTTGCCTTGCCGATGAAGTGTGCTGAACAGGTCACACCATCACCAAGAAGCCATTGCAGAAGTGCACAGTTCTGAGAAAGCCTGGAGCCATGAAAAACTTGTGTGAAGGGAGACTGAAGAGTTTGGGGTTGTTTACTTTAGAAAAGAGGCAGATAATATGAGACATGATAAAAACATAAAATGGAATTAATGTAACATAGCCTCAGTCTCATAATACAAAACCAAACATATCTCTGGAAAATGTCAGCTTTTTGACAAAACTTAAAACTCAGAAAGCTATTGGTTGAGAAAAGAAGTATTGGGGGTTGGCAGCAAAGGTTTTGGTTTGGGGGTTTTGGCAAAAGATCAGGTTTTCCATGGAAAACAGACACTTGCAGTATGAAAATGTTTCTTAGAAAATTCAATTTTCTGCTAAAAACACATTTGATAGAAAACATTTGATCACCCCTAATTTGGGTACATAAAGTCCTAAGAGGATGTGATGCAGGTATTTGACATGTCTGTTAATCAAGGTCAGCAATTTCATACAAGGTATGAAGTATTTCACCAGGACTCAAGAAAAATTCTGCTGCCAGCATTTTCTCTGCAGAGATGCCTCCTTTTTTGACTGACTTTTCTGTGAATTACAGCTAACTTGATTCTGTTGACCTGCAAGGAAAACTGCTAAATCACATCTTCAAGAACTCAATGTTCTTTTAACAATTATTGAGTGAAAATTTTCAAGCAGCTCTAATTTTACGAATGACTAAGTGCTTTACCCAGACATAATGCTGTTTGTTCTGGCTTTCGTCAAAAAGAGAGCTGCAGGAGGTCTCTTGTTTTGTCTTAAAGGAAAAAAAAAATTGCAATTGCTGAATTTCAGCATAGAAAGAAGGTATGCAGCCATATTCATGACTGTTTCTAGTTTAGAAAATGTAAAAAATGCCTACAGCAAAGTATAGGTACTCTCGAAGTTATGTACACAAATTAAGTGATAACGAATTTGCTTTTAATGTAATTTGTAATGCTAGGTTTGCAGTCAACCAAACAGCAATCTGTTCTTCTGCACTATAAAGCAGCAAGTTCTCACATGTTTCTTTTTTTTTTTTAATGTGAAAATGCATATTTAGATAGCAAAACATGTACTTTGCACTATAGCCACTGCATAATCTTCTTCACCGAGAAAAAAAATACTCCATCATTTTTTGTAGAATCTTGGCAGGGAGGGGAGTGACTGCTACTAGTGTTTTCTTGCTTTCTTGGGCATTGTGAAAAAGATTTTATAGAACAGCTTTGAACGCAGATGTTTCTTTTCCCTGATGTGTTGACATACTAGGCCAGATTCTCATCTTGCATCTGCTGAGTGTAAATCTGGGATATTTCTACAGAAGTCAAAGAAGGAACTGAGTATAATTTTTGTATAAAAATGTGCCAAGAGTCCAGATGAAATTTTTAATATCCATTAAGAGTTAAAATATTTGTTTAAATGCCCTGACTGCGTATGACTGGGAAAAGCAGACTACATCAGACTTACTCCACCTTCTAGAGCAGTTTCGAGTTTCATTATCTGATGGGGCAACATTTAAGGAGAACAAGGTACCCCTGTGGATGGAAAGTGGGACCAGAGGAAGAAGAAAAAGGAGTGAAGATCTGGTAAGTGTTATGAATGCCTCTCTTATTCTTCATTATTGAAACATTTGACAAAGTGTGCGATTTTGCAGCTCGATGTTGTTACATTTTTGCTGTCTTAATAATACGTCTGGCTGAACTGGACTGAAAGACAGTAAATTCCTGCCTCCTCTTTCTTTTATCATCCTGAAGAGCTTCTACAGCAGCTTTTGCAGCACTCATGTATTTAAGAATACTAGGAGGGGCTGGGCCAGAATATTAATTAATCAAGGTTAGAGACTCATACAAGGTACAGTGTTCCCAACATTCAAGGAAAAATTCTGCTGTCAGCATTTTCTCTTCAAATATCCCTCCTTTTTTTACTCATCTTTCTCTTAGTCATATCTAATTATATCCAGCTCCATTTGAAGTTAATGAGCTAGTCCAGATGAAAATCAACAAATCTAAAATGTATTTCATTCTCATATTTCTCTGCCATCCACACCCAGATGAGGTCTGCTTCATGACACTTCTTCAGATGCAGTCTGATGAGAAACCCTTTTTGAAATTTGCTTTTTAAACCTGATATATCCTTGGATTCAGCAAATAGCTTTATTGTAGAACCTAATTTTAATTTATCATCTGGTGAAGCTCTACTGAAAATGACAGTTAGTGTCTGAGAAAAAGAGCTTATAAATGTTTGTCAGCTTTAGCAATACGAATAAAAATGCATCTATATTTTTAAATGCTGTCCAATCAATTTGAGATAACTGGCCATTTCTGTCTATGGGTTGTATTGTTTTGTTACTCCTTATCTCTCTTCATTCTGTTTGTTGATACTTATAGGGTATCAATTACAGCCCACAGGGCAAATCCAGCCTGCAGAGGTTAAACAAGTGGCCACTCTTCTACACGGGTGATATTCTGCAATGGTGACTATGTGAGAACAGAGTCTGAGAAGCCAGTTCCCAGCCAGCCAACTCAGATCTGCACAACCCAGGTCTAAAAGAGTCAGAGGAGTGAGGACAAGGCTCCACCCTGGCTTCAGGTTACCTTCCCCTCCAGGTTCTCCCCTCTCTTCTCGCTCCATCAAGGCTCTGTTCTTGGGAGAAGATTCTGGATCCCAAGTTGATGGACACTCTAGGCTTTAACAATTTAGGAGCTTGTTAGTTTTCCCTTGTTGCCTAGCCTTAAGATTGACTGTTTCTTGCAGGCTGAGTGCCCTAAAGAGATGTTATGAATCTTGTACTTAAATTCCCCCAAGACATGTTGTTACTTCTACAGCTCACACAATCATAATGTACCTTTACCCTTACAGACCACCTCTGAGTGTAGCAATACTTCAGCTTATGGAAATCAAATGTAAAGAAACAAGAGAAACACCCTAACATAAGAGTTTAAGATGACACAAATTAAGTCATCTTAACTTCTTATAAAATCATAGAATCATTTAAGTTGGAAAAGACCTTTAAGACTATGGAGTCCAACCTTCTAGCTCTGAAGTGTGTTAGTTACTCTATCGTCCTATCCTGTTCTAAAGGAAGAATATCAGCATCTTAATATGTGGTCCACTATGTTGGTATTTTTCTCCTTCTCCCTGAGTTTATCAACATTTTTATTCAGTTTTATTCTGTGAAATGCCCTGAAAAGCACAGTCTCGCAAAACACAGTAATGGAATCTGTAAATTTTTACTCTCTCAGGGATGATATTTCTTACCATGACTGGGAAGGGCCTGCCTTCTGCACATCTCTAATGCACTAATAGTGAGGGAAGATACAATATAATTGGGATTATATATATGATTATATTACTGTGTAATGAGATATACAACAGCATATATGTAGATACAATTTTGAAATAGTGTTGCTTTTATCTGTGTTGCACATTATCTCATCCACTGCCATTCTCAAAGAACAATCTGAGTTTCAAGTTTGACTTGTTTACGGACCTCACCGCTCAGGGATACTGACAGGTCTGCTGTAACTGCTTGTACACGACAGGAATTTCACAGGCACAGCAGGCAGATGCTGTCTTGACAAACTCATGGAAAAGCTTCATAATCAGAAGTATCAACCAGCCATATGCTCTTTAAAATATGCTTACCTGATAATTTATTAGGTTTGAACACTGGTCAGCAGCTCAGAAAATCTCAGCTATTTTGAAACAATGACACACATGCTGTTCCTCTCTTGCATCTGACTTCCCTCGTGTGATGAGCATTTCTAGTAACAGACCAGCACAGGTGCTTCAGTGAAATGTAAAATTCCTATTTCTGCTTTTTTAAGAGCTTGTTTCTTAAATGGCTGGTGCCCTGTTTACATGGGTGGTGTACAAGGTCAGCAACCCTGTGTCTGTTTTTTCTGACCATTTCCTGCTAATGAAAGGGAATATGTTTATCAAATATGTAAAAGTTTGGGTTGGCTTGGCTGATGCTGTTTGTTCCCCAAATTAGAAAAGAACCTATTTTTCATTTCCCTTCTTTCTAAGAAACCATAACGAATTAGTGAAGTCTTCAAATTCATATATGAGACACAGGGGGAAAGGTATTCCACAGACCATTTTGAAGAAAGTTCCACACATGAATATATTCATAACTATTCATTTTTAAATCTGTCATTCTCCTAACAGAATAAAAATACTGATGCTAGAAAACAACAGGGGAAAAAAGGAAAAAGGTTTACCTGAAGTTTTGCTCTTACTGCTCCCTAGTGAATTAAAACAGTCCATGTAGAGATAAGCTAAATAGGCAAACCAAGAAATTCCCTGAACTGGAAGTAAGAAAAAGCTGGAAGAATTTTAGAGGGAAGTATTTATGCTTGTATGTATCTTCTTTTTCCCTGATGCCCACTTATGGGCATTACTAGAGGCAGAATACTGGCCTAGATGGAGCTTCCATGAGAACTAGTATGGCTATTCTTGTGTTCTTAGGAAGTTTTAAGGTCTAGTGAAATGAAAATGCAATTCTGGCTTCAGAAGATAATAGATTATCTACTGCATTATTTTTCAGATAAAGAGATCTTTACAGGCTTACAGACCACAGTGATGGCATGCTTGGTCTTCGAAACACAAGAAATATTTTCACTTAAAAAAAAATAAAGATGGAAATGGGATAAAAAAGTAATGCTCAAAAAACTTCAGAGAAACTCTGAAGTATTTATAAAATCAAGTAAAAATCACACTATTTTAAAATGTTTATCAATAATAAAACAAAGAACTTTTAATAGGCTTATAATTTATATTATGCAAGTTATATTTTATGATTTATAGCATTATTTTTATGTGAGTTACTGCAGTGTTTTCATGCACATTTCCACAAAAATTATTACGGAGTTTTCTATCTTGAATTTTTTTAGTCATAGCTCTATTGCTCTATGTTTTTAATTAGGGAAGTCATATGTTTTGCATTACTTGCTTTGTAAGACTAACAGTTGCTTCTATATTCCCATTAAGCTCTAAGAGATCGTCTAACTAATTTATTTAGAGGGCTATTTCATTCTATGTCCCTATAAAGAAGTAGAGCTGTTTATCTATTTCTCTTTTAAAAGGACTCTTTTTCCCATAGAAGGAAAACAAGAAGACATTTCAAGCTGGATATTTAAGATAATTCTAATTATCTCTGCTTGTCACAGTGAAAAACATTAATGTTAGAATTCAATAATGTCGTAAATTATAAATGATCCCTACCAAATACGAAGTAATGTTTTCTTCTTTAAACCAAACAAATTATAACTGTGGAGATTGTTTTAAAATTATTCTGCCTATCCTGCAGCCATAATCTTTACTAGTGCAATTTGGCACAGGTTCACTGAATTAAAGGGAGCTGAGCACATTCACTCCGACTGATGATTTGCTCCTATCGGCACATAAAAGACAGTCACTTTTAATTTGTCAAAAAACCCCAATGTAATCCCTAAAGTCTGAATTGTTCTTTTAGTATCAGGAAGTTAACATCCCACATCTGGAGGACAGTTTGAGCCTACCAATGGTTGCGATATGTGACAAGACATGGTGGACTATAGCAACCTTCCATCAGGTTGCCAGTAATGAAAAATGGTTCAACCTAGAAAGTTCAGTCCATTCATTATTCTTGAACATTACAAATATCGAATTATTGTAACACACTGATGAACTCCACCAGCATGGAACAGCTGTTTGAGATAGGGTGCAGGCAAGATGCACCGAAGAGAAATGCAAAAAAGACCTTGTTGGTCATATTGCTATGACCTGTGAGGTTAGTGAAGTGCCCAGGTGTGTTCTCAGTGGCAATGACTGACATGTTTGGGAGGTGCTGTATTGTGCCAGTAATGTGGACATTAATGAGAGCTGCAGCTAAGAAAATCTTCATGGTGGGGACTTGTCCAATAAACCTGCTTTGAATAAAATTATTATGAATGTTCACATGCTAGTAAAGACTATCAGCTAAGAGGTCATCTCACATGGCATAGATTGTATACTTACAGCTAAGCTCTCTTACTCCTGTAACAGGGCGGTTACATCAAAATTCCCCCCCTGGAATGGTCCCTGACCTATATTAGTGATTAAAGTCAAGGTTTTTTTGAGAAGCTGTTACCAGGCCCAGGGCCAGGCCAGAAGTGTGACCATTGCTAATTGCCAATGACTAAACGATATAGACAATCACATGCCTGTGCTTAGGTCCACACATGGACCATCTTTATTTTATTAATAGAAAAAAACTGTTGTGCAGCCAGCATAGAAAGAATTTATCTTTGAAGAGGAAATTTAAAACTGTTATAGTGCTTCTATATCATCACAGTCTTGGCTGCTAGGATAGGAATTGCTGCCATCAAAGAGGGGATGCTACACTGTGTCCTTGCAACCTCAGCTGTTCGAAGAGTTGCAAGGTTATAGCTCATATTGATCGTCACTCAACAGCCAATGAAACTGACTCCATCCACTCTGTCTCCAAAACCTTTGCAGGGCCAACCTCTGCATCCAATTCCTTCAGTATTACAATGTCCCTTGGCAACATATCACGTAGTATTATATGGATTCCTGCTGAATTGAAAACCTCAGCAGATGATTTGTTAATGGATGCAGATTAATGAGGAGTATTGTGTTATAGGAATGTAGGTAGAAAAGGACATAGATTGTAGAGTCTAAAAGAAAAAAAAGTTGCATAAGATATAAAAATCAATTGTTTCTTCATCAACAAAACATTTCACAAGTATTTTGGCTAAGGGGTTCTGCAAGGGCTGATTTAGATTTATTCATGGCATGAAAAAGGAGGATAACCTTCGATCTTTTTGAGTTTTCTTGCTGAACGAACCCTTTTTAAACATTCTTTTCTGCCTTGTGCAACAGTTAGAGCAAAGAAACAGCAGCTGCCTCTTTACAAAACCAGAATAATAATATTCAGGAACACTTTTGAAAGACTAGAACTTTACAAAAAAGAAAATTTCAATAAGATTAACCAGCTTATCTTTCATTAAACACTTTGTAGTGTAAGTGATAAACAAAATATTCCTCTAATGCAAAGTCAGAGTTTCTAAAATGGACTTTGGCCGATCAGATTCTAATAAAAATATAAAGTTGATCATCATACTTAGGAATCTTAACAACTTAGAATGTATTAGCATTTGTGGATCCTAGCAATGGAAATTTCATGACCTTCTGAAAACTGATCTTGTAGATTTGTGTTATTTCCAAGCCTACTGGGGTCTTGACAAAGGCATCTCTTTCAGGACAAAATTCTCAAATGCCCTAGAGAGTTCTTCACTTCATCAAATGAAATTTCAGAGGAATGACTGAAAAGATATAGACAGGTAGTAAACAATAAGGAAAATCATACTGGAAATACTGAAACAGTTGTTAGCAAAACTACTGTCAATGGAATTTCAGTGCGAGAATCAAAAAAAAGCCTAGTGGCCTCAGTGACCTTTAAATGAAAGGTGATGAAGCCCAAATGTGCCTCTAAATGATAAAGGAAGGTGCCTCCATCCAAAATGAAAACCTTCAGTGCTCTAGCTTGGCTGATACAAATCTCTGACTCATGGAGTTTGCTAGTAATGTCATACGGTCCAGACACAGTCAACCTAAAATGAGTAGGATTGACCCAGATGCTGAAAGAGTTGGCTGATGTGATTGTAGGTCTGTTCTGAATCATCTATGAAATTAATGATGCGTGGAAAAATTACTAATACCCGGGAAAAGGCTAATGTTGCTTTTGTTTTAAGAAAGACCAGAGATAGAACTTGGGATAAATATGTCTGTCAGCATCATCTCTGTTCCGGGAAAGATGGTGGAACAAGCCCCTAGTAATTCAATGTCAACACGGGTGACAAAGTTGTTAGGACCAATCAGTGTGCATCCAACAGGCGCAAATCATGTTTGATCGGCTTTACTATCTTCTGTGATGAAATGACCATATATGAAAACAGAGGGAAAACAGTGGATATATAGTATCTTGTCTTTAGTATGGCCTTTGACACCACCTCCCATAACATTCTCATTTGGAAGTTGAGGAATTATGGGCTGGATGGATACACTGCCAGTGGTATTGAAAACTGACTGGAACTATGGGGCTCAGAAGATAGCAATCCTGACATCCAGTTTGTGGCTGGTCAGGAGTGCTGTATTCCAGAAGCTGATGCGTGGGCTGATATTGTTCAGTATACTCACCACTGGGATGAGGAATCAAAGTGCACCCTCAGCAATGTCATGGACTCCATTAAATTAAGGGGAGAGAATGAAATACCAAACAATAGAGCTTCAATAGGGAGTGTATTGAGAACTTGAGGACTAGACCAAAAGGAATTTCATGGATTTCAAGACAGGCACATAAAAAATTTTGATCCTGACCTGATCTGTGGGCTGATGGTCAGCCTCAGCCTGTCTCCATCCCCAGAGAGGTGCCCAATGCTCGGGCCTGGGGCTGTGCCCATGCCCCCTGGCTGCCCTGCTCCTGGCTGGGTGTGGGACAGTCCCAGGCTTCCAGACTCTGCCCTGCCACCTCTGGGGAACCCCCACAGCCCCCGACCCCTAAGGATTCCCTGTCGCACACTGTGCCCTGTCAGCTGTGCACCCAAGATGGGGTGGGGTAAGACCACACATCTGTCCAGGGGTGCAAACTGGGGGGGGGGGGGGGGGGGCATCTGGAAACCAGCAGTGCCTTAGCTGCTGCTGTGCATCCTGCCTGCACATGGCACAGGAACTGGTTTCTCTACTACTGCTATATTTGTCACAGAGCTTTTAATAATGCTCCTCCTGACTTTATATATAAAAACTGAGTGAAATGGGTGTTAAACTCAGTGTATCTGTTAGAAAATCTTCAGCAAAATTACCTAGGAAGCTACTATGGAAAGTCAAGTCATTACTATTACTTTGTCTGTGTTTAATCACAGCAACACCAATTTCTCTTACTCTTTCATCAGTCACATCTCATGGACAAGAGTTCCCTTTGGTGTTTTATAATCCCTCACACACTTTTTTTCTGATGATGCCTCAAAGCCTAATAGTGACTTTAAGGCAAGAGACACAGGCTTGGCTGTCTACATCTGAATCTATTATTTAATAGATTATTGGTGTCTCTCTAAGGTTATACACAGGGGCTGAAATTCACAACTCTCTTAGTGTTCAGCCATATTTATACCTAAATATATATATATGTAAGGAACTGCTGGAATCACCATGATTGTCAACGAAATGAAGTAATCTTCTACTCAACACACCTGTATGCCACATGCAAGTCACTCAGACACAGACGAAAGGTGATGGGCAGAACTTCCCATGTGCTGCTGTCAAAAAAGAACACAATCTTTTGATGCACAGTGGAGGGTGATTGAGGAGGATAAATCACAGCCCAGCACCCGAGGCAGCAGGAGCAGTCCTGGCACCAGTGCATGTCTGCACGCTGCCGGCAGAGCACAGATTAGGTTTGGTACATGAAGTACAGCAGACTAAGCGTGGACGTGGTGCTGACTGCAGGTCAGCGTCATGGCAGTCAGGGTGGGCCACCTTCCTGTCCCCTGTGCCGGGAACGCTGAGGTCAGACTGCGTTAGCAAATGGGCAGGAAGAGATTAATATCCTGCTTTTATTACTTTAACATGAAAGTATTTACCTACCTGCAAGAGGTGAAAGACTCTTGCTTTCTACCGTGTATCAGTATTACAGGCTATTAGAGGTTTCTTTCATGATTTATGAGTAGCAGATGTTATTAAATGGAAACACTACAAGAAAAGCTAGAGAATTCTTAAAATGCCCCTTTTCTCATTTCACTTTCATTTCAGTGTCCGGTTCTTAAAAGCTAACCACAGCATATGCAGAGGCTTTGCTGTTCTGGGACATGATGAGAAGAAAGTGATGTTGAAAGGAACAATTAAAGCATTCTGAAAGTCATTTACTTTCACAAAATTATGGGAGGATTTTCATTTTTGGCAACTGACACAAAGAATTCTGGTACTTTTTATGTATTTCATCTCAGGATTAACCCTTCTCTGATTTTTCGCATGCTTCTAAGAGTTCTTTACATAGCATTAAAGGCCTTCAATTGTGAAAAAAATGCTTCTCAGTATTTGGAGAAGGGATTGCTAGGGTTGGGACTTTTTAAACTTTTATCATTCTGCTTGTTAAAGATTGCAGACTGGCCAGATTATTAATTGCCAGGTGCTACTCATCTCTAGTCTTGGTTCTACTGTTATCAAAACTGAGAGCAGGAGATACTTGCAGCTTACAAACCTAAAATAGCTCAAAAGTGTTGGTAAAGATATACTTGCTCTGAAGGTACATAAAGTGCTCTTTGTCAATTTTCCTTCACAGTGTTAACTGACACACTGCATGCGGCGTTTGACAGTCCTGTTAAAACTTAGTTTAAAAGTAACTAAAAGATGGAGAATTTGGCTGCTTGATTCGTGGGCCACTTCAGCTTTCATAACATAAAAGGAGGAGGCTTCCAGAGGTGCCAGATCAGACCTCTTCACGACAGAGGCAAAGCTGATAAATGCACAGCTCCCATTTTAATTTAATATTCCTTTACTCTCTTTACTGGTGACAGGTCTGGAATGCTGAGGGTTGGAAGAACAAATAAGTTTGGACCAGAGCTGCGCAAATAAAGATATTTGTGGGGTAATCTCTGACCTGCCAGTCCAACAGGAGTGGGAGGCACTGTAAAAGAGCCTGAATTATTTCATATTGCATGGACCAAGAAATTGTTTAGTTTTCCATACTGCTCTTGAGGGAATTGTTGAAAAGGGTTGTTGTTTAAAATCAGTTTGAGTTTTACTGTTGCCTTTAATGCAAATAAGTTTAGGCACTATGGATATATTTTGATCCTTCACAGTAATGTCTAAATTCAGGTTTTGTGCTGATATTTTGAACTCTTGACTTCATTGGCAACAGGGAGAGAAATTTCACTGATCATGGTGGGGCCGTTTTTTCACCTAGCTCATTTTTTTTGACTATCTCATTCACTAGCTACTTCATTAGTATTTGCTAGTGAGAACTTAGCCTGAGTGGCTTTATACATTTAATTTTCCACTGAAATTTCACTCAGTGGAACGAGATCTATCTTTAGGGCTACCAAAATATTATGTACATGGACATAAAATGTTATATAACAAAACCATTTACTGATGGTTTCACTGAGTTTGTGGAAGAAACATCACAATTTCTGTGAGTTTCTGAGCTTCATCAGCTGCTGATTAAAACCTCAAAAAATTATAGGCAATTTAGCATAAGAAAACTAATTCTACCAGAGGTCTTGTTGCAGCACCTCACATAATAAAGAAAACAGCCAAAAAGTTCCCTTGGATTACCTCAGTCTGGGTTATTCACTGTACCATTTTGTTACCCAACTTCACTTTTAGACACACTGTAGAATGCAGCACAACCTGGGAATGGAGGACCAGTGATGTACTGATGTATGATGTACATGGGCATATGATTTATTATTAAAAGCAACAGTACACTGTCATGAGCAACAAGCTTAGTCAAAACCACACGTTTCTGGTAAGTCATTTTACCCTATAATCAGTTGAGCTATCTTACACTGGAGATGAAAGTCTGTCCAATTCCTGATTTTTTTTTTTTTTTTTTTTGAGCTGCATTATTTCAGGTCCCTTGTATCAGATACCCCATGATGTGACCTGACATGATATAATGCGGCATTCCCGAATATGGGGAAAGATGAATGTTACTTCAGATGTCAGGCATATTTTTGGATAGCAAGTTTTATGGTCAGTGCTTGTACAAGAACAAATAGAGAATAAAAGCCAGCTACTCATAGACTGTGAAATGGTATCAATTTCAGAAAGAGCAGCTGTGGATATTTCTACTATATTGTGATCTGTAAAGCACAGGTTTTGAAAGTACCTGTACTATCTACAGTTGCCAAAAATATAATGAAATCAAAATAAAACCCTTCATGCTCTAAATAAAACAAAGACAACAGTATAATGCAATTGTAAAAGATCCCTGCATTTATAGCTAGGTAAAGTAATGACAGAAGGAGGTGGGAAGAAACAGACATTATCATCTGCAAGAACTGAAAGAGGCTGGGAGTCAAAGACGACATGATTGGTTTGTGTGGACAAGGAGGTTTACCCTTAGACTGAGTTCAGAGAGTATCCAGTGGTTATCTGGATATCTTCCTAAAGCAAGGTCTGTTATGCCGGTATATACTCCTGAGGAAAGAGGGGGATGCCCCTTAATGCTCAGGTCATTTAAAACTAGATTGTAGACTGGGGGGAACAATTTTAGACTGGCAGGGGAGAGCAATATGTGACCTAATACTCATCTTTCCATCTCTAGTTACACTCACTCTGTGACTGCATGTTTCAGGGGACTGGAAACGAGATACCAGTCTCTTGCATCTAGGGCACTGGAGGTTTGTGTGTGGCTTGTTTGCCATTGCTCCGACACTGAGGTGATATTTCAACAGAGGTGTGCTGACACTGTAACCAGAGGTGAGTTCAGGTTAAAACACCACAGAAATCCTGTTAAAAGGTTGGCAGAGGGAAAAGACACATGCACATACACACCCCAGGATCGGCTTTTAAACAGCTAAAGTTTGGAGCATGAGATGGAGCTGGAGAATTCTGAGACTGATTACAAGTTATGGCCCACTTCCTGTTTCCACTGAAGTCAAAGGCAAAACTCCCTTTGATCCCATGGGAACACATGCTATGCTTTCCCACTCCATAGCACTAATATTTTAATGGACTTAAACATTTTTTCTTAAAAAAAGTCACACTCATGCTGACAGTTTAGACACCAAATTTCTTGAAGCTTGATGTAATTTGAAATAACCCAGATGTGAAAACCTCTACAAACGAGATTTATAAAGGAAACAAAATTTTAACTTTAATGTTGACAACTCTAGTGATACCACCAATATCAATAAAGGGAAGAAAAGTTATTTTTTGCAGCTCTGTGGGGACAAAACCATTCAGCCGCTCCTGTCTGAAAAATAACTCCCACTAGGACTTCAAAAGATACCGGTCACAACCTCACATACATGAGGATTCATTAGTGCTTCTCAGTAATTCTCTCTAAGTTATTTCTATGCAAAGCTGTGAGTTCAGAGGTCACGCTGTACATCACACACAGCATACTGGGGAGCTTTCAGAAGCATAGGTATAGTTGAAGAGTTATGTTATGTCACATTACATGACTGACTAAGTAAAGCAAGCTATGCGAACCTCTCTATAAAGCAGCCTTATCAAGGCCTGAGCAACTCTCACCCAAAACTCAGTTTTTCTTTCAAATTTCATTTAATGAAATTTCTGGGCCAAAATAAACCTCTTCCTGGACAAGAAAAGCTGAATACAGCTCTTTCTTGGACTGAAGAAAGCCACTGAACTAACAAAAGGCCAAGGTCAGTCTTGGGATGAGTCTCGTCATGCACTCCTTTTTAATAGGCAAAGTTAAAGTCTTTATCACTGCTTTTCATATGCTATTCTTTCCTTTCCATTTTTAACACCTTACTTTTTTCACACACTTGACTTTTCTTGACAGTAAAACACCATCCAAATTCAGGAATGACATGCCACTCTGCACTTTTGCCCATGTGAAGAAGAGGGACCTACCCTGAGAGAAAGTAATTTTCATGTTATCAGTGTGGGGCTTTTTCAGTTCAAGGCTCTGTGTGAAACCTATTAGAAGAGGCTGCTGAGAAGACACCAAGCCAGTCCTAATAAAGCCTCAGTGCAGTCCTTCCAGAGCTTCTGTGCTCATGGGGAGGTGAGGAGTAGCCCCCTGGCTTTCTGTTCCCACCTCTCAGAAGTAGCTTTTCTTTCCTCAACTTTTTTCTTGATTTAGAAGGTTACTGGGTGAAGGGAAAGAACAGCAAAGAGAAGTGTTGGTCTTGGGACAAGTACGCTTATTTGATTATTCTTTTATATTTCACTCCCCTTTTCTTCCTCTGATGTCAATAGCCCTCTTGTCTCAGAAAATCCAGCTTTCTCTAGCCTTTGTGGTAAAGATATTCTTCCTTTGTGGCATACCCACTTGGGGAAGCAAAGAGGAAGGTGCTGATCTTTTTTTCCCCAGTATCCAGTAACAGGACATGTGGCAATGGTTTAAAGCTGCGCCAGGGGAGGTTCAGACTTGACATTAGGAAACATGTCTTTATCAGGACAGTGGTCAAGCACTGGAACAGGCTTCCTAGAGAGGTAGTCAATGCCCCAGCGCTGTCAGTGTTTAAGAGGCATTTGGACAATGCCTTTACCAACAGGCTTTAACTTTTGATCAGCCCTGAATTGGTCAAGCAGTTGGACTAGATGATTGTTGTACATCCCCTCCAACTGAAATTGTCTATTCTAGTCTATCCTATCCTATCCTATCCTATCCTATCCTATCCTATCCTATCCTACTCTATCCCATATAGTTAACGGTTACAGAAATAACTATCATACATAAAGAACAAGAAACCATAATCATAATCGTAGGTGAAAATATAAGGCACAGCTTGAAAACAAGCCTTTGTTCATATGAGCATAGCTTTCCTGTAAGAATCATGCTTTAGCAATTAATCCTTTATGTGCATATTAATACAATAATCATATAATTAGTGCATGTTATATGCACAAGATAAACATGTAGACAAGTAGCAGGAAATAATCAGTTGGAAACCTCTCTAAAAAATCTGTTCATAAAGAAAAGAAGTCTGACATTTTTAAAACTCTGCAGGAGTTAGACGATTAGCTCCCACTGCATTGTAATGACATTTGGACAACTAATTCCTTTAGATCTCTTAGAAAATGGCAGATAGCCATAGCAATAGAAGGGGAGGAAGAGACAATGATTAAAGCTGAACAAATGTTTTGGAAGAAGTGAAATTTTGTTGAAGCAGATGTCTTCCAGAAATGTATCTGTTTCAACAATATTTTTGCAGTTCGAAGGCCTTCTGAGTACCCCAAACAGCAAAGAGGAGAAAGATCAAGATTAATCCACACATTTCGTTGGTTCAGATATTGGGATGTCAAAGACACAGGTTCAAATTCTTAGTCTGACTCAGACAGTAAAATATCTATCCCAGATCACAAGAGAGAAGTAAATGCAAACACACATAGTGAAGTCAAAAGAACCCTCTCATATAAAACCATTTCTGGTTTTGACTCAAAACCTAATATTTCTTCATAATTTTATTTTGTAAAGTTTCAATAGGTTTGGGATTTTTTCCAAAATAGAATCAAAATTTCAAACCTTGAAAATTGCTGCGAAAGAGTGTTTGTCCTCCAGACAGCTTTGTATGCGGTGCCTACTATTTTTATGTCTATGATGTTATTCATGTCACACCTTCTTTATCCCATGTAAAATTGTACCATTTTGATTATACTAGACAAGCACACTTCCAGCCTAGAAGAAGAATGGAAATGTGAAATGGTCATCACTGCAACTTTTAACTGATTCCTACGGGGATATGGTAGGCAGGACTCCACATATTTAAAGGTACACAGAGAGTTGCGAGCCCTTAAATGGCCAAAGTTTCCCATCATTATCTTCTCTCATGAAAGCACGTGTTCTTCACACAGACTGTCTCTGAAGTGCTGAACTGATTTTAGCTGGCTGTGTTGGCACCGTTTGCTTGCAGAGACTCATTCATTGCCCCAGCAGTCTGCATAATATACTTTGCTGTGGCAGCTCTAAGTGGCAGTAACTGGGTAACTGTCTCAGCCAGTTCCTACCCCAGACCTGATTTAGGCCAATGTGTTAAAGCAAAGTTTTTCCAATACGTTCCATTATTTTTTCCCTCCTATCCTTCAGGTTTTTTGTATTAAAGTATTAAGCACCTTCATGAGTGAAGATAATGAGGTCTTGTGTTTTCAAAATGCGTGGTTCTGCCAAGTACATTTCAATCTCTTAAAACCTTAAAGGACTATTGTATGTTTCTATCTTTCTGGTAGAACCAGGAGCTGATTCGGATACTGCAAAAGTAAATATACCTAAATAAATATGCTCCTGAGTCATACTATACTTCTCAAGTGCTCTTCTCTCTTTCTTCACTTTCTTGTCTTCAGGTTTTTCTAGACCTTTGGAAACAATTGTAATGAAAAAATATCACATTTTGGGCACACTGACACTATGCAATCAATCATATTGCAAAGACCCTGAAACATAGAGACAATGTCTGCCCTGAAAACAGAAGCAGGATAGATGCCTCAGCCTGTCACTACATCGTAACTCAGAGAACATTAACTTTGGCTATAGTGCTCTGAAGATAAACATAGCATCTCTGCACAGGCTGGATGTAGCAAATGGGATAACTGCTACCTCACGGATTTTGTCTTCATTGCACCACCAGGCATAGCCACCATCTCCTTCCCTTCTCCTTCACACCTCCAGCGTATCTCCTTTTAATAAAGTATTTCTGAATACGAATATATATATACAACTCTCATATAACTTTATAAGATGCACTTATGGCTGATGTATTTTCTGTGTTGTTTTGAAAGGCAAATAGTAAACAACTGAAATAGCAATAACTCCATTCTCAAGTGATATTGCAAACCACGTTAGAAAATACTGAGAAAAGTAAGTGTACTGATTTCTAACAGGAAAGGACAGCAATTCTTACCAACGAATAAAATGGAGTAAAATAATATAATGGTTTCTGAGAGGAAAAAAAAATATAAAAGGGAAAGGGGGACAAATAATCAGCTAGGAAGGAAAAAACCCTTTGCCCGATAAACTGATTTTCAGATATTAAAAGACTACACAATGATATGAATGTAGAATAAAATTTTAATAAAACATTTGATATTCTGTGTCACAAAATCTAGCTTGACATATTTACACAAGCCAATCTGAATTATTAAACATATAAATGTAGATTTAGAACTGGCTAAAGAAGAAAATAAAGGTTTATAACAAAGGAGAAGTATCACATTGGAAGAGACAACCAGTGAGATTGGCAAGTAGCCTTACTGACTGTCTCCATCTTGTAGTATAGAGAGCATGGGTGAAATTCTGAAACAGCACTGAATTGGAAGAGGTGTTAGTGCTAGCTGGAAAGTGAAGGGCTAGGGGAGACAAATTTTTTGTTTGAAAAACTGTAAATCTCCGGGAAAAAATAATTTCATACAGTACAGAAGAAGGAAGAAATCTAGGAAAATTAGTGCAGCGTATAAGTGTTTTTGACAGACTAATAGACATAATCCTACAAGGTACTCTACAGTACTTCTGAAGCTGAATGACTGACTGAACAAGCATATTTTGGCTTGTACCTGTGAAGAGGCACCAAAGATGAGACAGTTGGGCTGCAGTAAGTCTTTTGGCACTTTATGGCAACTAGAGGTTGCTGAAAGAAGAAAAATAAACATGACCAACATATAAGTTAAAATAATAGGCCTACATGTATTTATCTTGGAGAAGCAGCAAGTAGGGTTGAAGCATGGTAACAGTCCACGTACACTTGACAGGTAAGAGCATGAACAGTGAAAAGGCAGTCTGACAATGAAACTAAGACTGAAGGATTTAGGCTGAGTATCTCAAAACCTTCTCACAGGGAGGCATATTATTCTGCAAAGGAGTCAAAGATATATTAAATTGAAGGCTTTGAAATGACTGAATAAAGGACTAAGACCAACACTTCAGAAAATGCGTGCTTTAAGCCAGGCAGCCAGGTCTCTGCATGTATATTTAGCTGATAAACCACATTTATACATTTTTGTGTCTTTCAAAGGTTGTTTTGACTTCAGGCCAAGCCTGAGAACTTCACCGGATTTTCTCGCTTATGGCCGCTTCTTCTCTCCCTTCTCCCTAAATGTCTATCCATGAGAAAAGGACACTAGTATTTCTACGCCAGACAGTATTATTATCCTCTGGTCTACACTCTTGAAAAGCTACACCTTGCATAGCAGAATGTGTGTCTGGACAAAGCCCGTCCTAATAACTGCAACATATATCAAGGCCACCCTGATTCAAACACACACAACTGCAGCCTTCAGGATTTTCTTATTCCCTAGGTTGTTTTTAATACTGGGCTTTTCACCATTTCCACAGCAGAGTTTTTTATGGCACCTTCTGTTGACCATTTTATTCATCTGCATGTTTTTCTTATAATAAGGTCAACTGAACAATTTGATGAATTTTAAGCAAGTTCATCACTTCAGCAAAGGATGTCCTAAATGCCTTACTGGACTGATGTTAGAAGAAGGGTTTAAAAGGTGAGCAAACATTTCTGTTTGTTCTCTCCATTAATAAATTTTAGTATCACATTTAGCTTATCATTTTATATCACTTAGTAATGTTGCTGGTGCTTGTTCTGTCTTAAACAACAAAGAGCGGCCAGTATCTTGTCATAAAAAGTTCATGCTTACAAAAACTTACAAGATTACATTTTATCATCTTGTACAAAGGCATTCAATATTTATTTTTAAAATATTCAAATAATTAATTTTGCTAAAACTTATATTTATTCTTAAATGAATACATCTCGGGTATTTCTTACTTAAAATATGTCGAATTCTGACTTATAGGCAAGTATAATCAATCACCCAAACCATGCATATTCACAAATGACTGTGGTTTGCAATGAGATCTTGGAAATCATTACATTTTCTAAAATAATATTTATTTTTAATATCCTGAACAACATTTATTTCAAGTGACAGAAATAAAGTGCCTGGCATGTATATAGTAGAAAAAGAGTTGAATTTCAGGCAAAGGTGGTTGGAACACGTGAATTAAAATAGTATAGTGGAATTAAGTGCTGAGAGCTGCAGTAATGTAATGCTTCAGACTTTTCCTTCTCTAGGCATATCTTGTACAGTCTACAAAGCCCCTGCTCTGGGCTAGGACAAGCCTTCCTTTCAGGCCCATGGTCTCAAGCCCTTGTCTTAACCCCAGGTAAAGGTGATGCCTGGTCTTGCCATACTGGTTTCCATCCATGCATATGCACACACATACATACAAAATGGAGTCACAGTCAGGTTTAAGATGAGACCAAAAAACAATTAAAATAACTGATGGACCAGTGGAGAAAGAATTAAAACATATTTGTTTGTCTCACCAATGACAACCCCCCCCCCTCACATTCAAAGACCCAAAAAGGAAAAAATAAGTTATATTCAGTCTACAAAAGAGTAATGTCGCATTCTTTTATTTTTAGACAAATATCTCATTTTGGAGAGGAGGGAAGTAAAGATCCTCTAGCCATGCTTCATCTGCTGCTTATGTTATTCTCCTTCCTGCCAAGCCTGAACAGGCACAGTCTGACTGCTGGATTGTCCATCCCAGTTGAGTAGCCTCTGCTTTTCTACTAAACCTTCTGGAGATCCTTTGTACTACTCATGGGAAAAGATCTAATACACCTTGAATATGGCTTGTATACTCCAGGTGGACTCTGTTATTTCGGCTACCTTCTGAAACAAGAGCTCAGCTGCGTCTTCATGTTCACATTAAATGAAGAGCATTTATTTTGCCACCACATTCAGCCAGTCTCTTGTGCAGCAGTATTACACAGCCACCATGCAGATGGGTTCCCAAAATTCTGATAAAATGTATGCAGCCAGAAACTTGTTTTTCATACCTAATGCTAATAGAGATGCTACATATTGAAAACCCCTCAAATTCCAAGGCTCCAGTTCTCCCCTGTGCAGATAAATCACTCTGAAATACCATATCTGTGTGAAATACCTTGCAAGGGGAATAGTGTTTACTTCACAGGTGAATAAATCAAGAAGTAATTGACAAGCGCTAATATAACACGAGCCATGGAATAACCTGGCACAGAGGATTCACCATTGCTATTGAATACTGCACAGCCTACTGTCAGCAAAATGTACTCTTACATAGGTAAATCCTGCCAGGAGCGAACAGCTCTACTAGTGGCATAACTATAAACAGAAGTATGAGTATGCCTCAGTTTGAGGGCAATGGAAAATGTCCAAAGATCTCCTCTCATAACAAGCCATGTGCATTGCTTTAAAACTTTTAAAGCACTGAAGACATGATATGTCACCACCAGCAGGGAGTACACAAGTTAGCCCAATAAAAAGCATACGCTTGCCTGCAAGCCAGTGAAGTGAACAATGTTGTGCGTCTGGCAGGTACCCCTGTGCTTCTGACAAGGATCACAGCCAATGTCTCCCACAACAGTTCCCACCAAGCAGTGAAATCAGGAAGAAGAGCTGAGCTGAGCCCACCTAGCACCGAACCCCAGGAGGCTGAGGGGTTTGTTTTCCATTTCAAGAGCCCAAGTATCCCATGGACCTGCAGTCTCTGAGCCATCTCTCATAATTCACTGTAAGTTTGGCTACTCTTCAACAACTCTGGTATGAAGAATTTATTCCTAGAAACATCCAATTTTGACCTTAGAGAGAAAAAAATAAGAGTTGGCGCCTCAGTTTGTTCTCTTCAGGCATTATGATCTTACAGAGTTATAATCTTTATGCTCTCCTCTGAGTCACAGGCCTCAATGAAGCAGTCTTTCATGGATGCATCTTTTGACCAAATGTCTGAATAGACAGTGTTTTCCATAGCAAAAGGATGTTTGGGTCAAGTACAGTAATAAAAAGAGTATAAATGCGATCATCTAACAGTGCCAAAAGAACCACTAGTAGAAAACAACACCTTAACCTTCCAGAAATAAATGTTCATTTTTCTATGCTTGGTTTGTTGAAAACAATAAATTGGAACACTAAAATTCTAGCTAAATCTGCAACAAATCCCACATCAATTTTTCCTGCAAGTAGAAGAAAAAACAACTGAGTGTCACCTATGTTATAATAGAATTAGTGCCTTGTTTAACATATATTCATAATAAGAAGCAGATTTTCACATATTCTTTCCCAGTGTCTGTAGCTTTCACGTAGTTCCACCGGTTCACGTTTCCACAAAAATGATACAAATACACGCTCTTTTTCTTCCTTATAGGAAACAGGTCTTGAAGTTGTCAATCTTAGGTTATGCCTATGTGGCCCTGCCTTAAAAAGACTGAGCTTCAGCTTGGGGATGAGACACCATACGTCACATTTTATTGCACAATAAGCCTGCTAGGATGCCATATGAGAGCCTAAGGTTAATAATCCATTTCCTTACCCTTTGTGCCACTATAGGAGATTGGAGGCAAGACTTTCTGGTTGTCTTTTGAAGGTAGAAGCATATACAAAAGAGCAATTCCTAAGGAAAAATCTGTTGTACATGGATTAATGCGGTATGAAATCACATTATGTGCAGCAACTTTTGCTGCCTGCTGGCCCTGAGTGATTTCAGTTTACAGAGTTTTTGTAAGGAGAAAAAGTGTTATTTGTAAGCACCTTAGCACACAGGTTTTGAGAAATGTGAAATCAGTAGCTTTTTCATTAATTGACTTTCACATGAAAAAAATCCCATCACCATTTGAGTTACAGACACTTTTTACATTCCTGCAGCAGTCGTGGACTTGGAGGACTCAGGTCTGAAATGTTGAGCGTGTATTCCTGTAGGGCATGAACTGAAGCATGATATTCATGTTGAAAGAGAGCTAGATGTTTTTCCCCTTGTAGATGGAGGACAGCTTAACGCACTTTTTTGACTCAGAGGCAAGCTTTGAGTTTTACACACATAACAGAGCATTCATCTCATATCACATGGGAAATAAATTGAAACAAGTTTGTCTTAAAGTACCTTCTACTTATTATTTATACCATTTTTAAAAAAAAAATACTGTATAACATTTTTTTTACTATGATCCATTGTCATACGTTCCACAATGACCAAATAACTGGAGAAAGAGCTCAGGCACCAGTCTTCCGCAGCAATAAATGTATGACTTCAAACCCACCCTCAAAGGACACAGATCCTTAAGACGAGCTTTAGGAAGCCACATGAAGACCTTCAGCTTGCAATAAGGGAGAAAATACTTTTCTTATCTCGCAAAGGTCTGTGGTTTCATAAATACTTTTTGCTCTATTGGGAAGAACCCAAGAAACTTGCAATAGCACTGGGGAGAAAACCAAAAAGCCGCTGATCCCAATGTTCTTGGCATTTGCCTGTACGTGTGTGGTAGCTTCAGACACAGTCTCTGAACTGTGACAGCTTGGTTGCAGGAGCAACCTCACAGGCTGCCCCACAGGGGAAAAGTCCAACCTTGTCTTGTATGCTTGCTGTCAGAGCTGATGTACTTCTTCCAAGAAAGTTCACTGGTACCTGCACATCAACATCTTGGAGAAAAAAGGGCTTGATTTAACGTTCAGCTGTACTCCCACTCCCTCTTTGGAAAGCAATCAGTATCAAGCACTATAATTGCAGCGCTGCTCAGAGCACTGGGCTAGGGGCTGAGAGGAAGGGTCAGCAAGACCGTTCAGATACAGCCCAGAGCTCCATGGGACTCAGTGCATGCATGAGAAAGAGGGAGTGCCTGAGTTTGCATATATCTTTGGGTCCTTCAAAGCAAAAATAAAGCCCAGCTGCCTATTCTGGCTTATATCCATGGCTGCCAGCATTTCAAATATGTTTTGCAAGGGTTTTTTCAGTTTTCCCACACTGAGAGAAGGAGAGAAAATTTTCGATCTGGATGACTTATTTCATTAAAAAGGAGAACTAACAAACAGACAAATAAAGTACATGCATGTGTATATGTGCTAAGCCTCTGTGAGTGTGTGCACAAAAGAAACAAAATGGACACATGGCCGCTTTGGGTTTGAACTAGCAGGAGGACCAGCCAGTTCCTCACAACTGGGCAGCAGGTAGTCATGTGCATTTAATCTGCGCTCAAACCAACTGCATAGAGAAAGAAAAACTGATTGCTTTTTTTGGTTTTGTTTTACTTTTTGCTTTGTAAGATGTACTGTAGGGACAACAATTTATGTAAATGGAAGATCTGAATTTTTCTAGGTGGCTGAAGTTTCAAGTAGGAGATACTACTCTCAAAGAAGAGTTTGAGTTCTATTTTTTTTCAGTATATCTTCATGTATACTTTCTGGACTGGGCAAAAGACAAAAGAAGCTATTACAGTGTCCCACGCTTACCAGTCATATGTAAAATGTGACCATAATGTTAAACTTGTCTTATGCTTGACATGTTCATCTCTTTAAGATACTTTCTCATTCCTTTAAGGCAGTTTAAGTGATACCAGCATACCTTTTTCATATTTCACTTAGGAATAATACAAGCTAAATAAGATTAGGCAAAGAGACTGTTTTTCCTACCTTCCATCTTGTTGATGAAATTCTATCCTGTGTTCTTTAATCTTCATAATCTTTTCCAGCTTATATTAACATACTTACACTTTAAACATAGTATAATTTGATGACAACATTCCTAGAAAAGTTTTGGTGCTTTATGAACTTCTGGTTTCTTACAGTATAGATTGTTGTTATAAACTTTTATTTTTAAACCAGGATAACAAAAGAGTAGAGTACACAAAATCTGAAAATATTCTCTTGAAACAAAGCTATTAAAAACTAAGCTGGTATTGTTCATGCAATTTCATTTGCATAATAGCAATGACCATGTTTTTAGAGCTTAGATTCAAGTAAGAGAAGAAGCCAAAGTTTTTAGCTAGTTACCAACCTTTCATACAAACAATCTGAATTACTTTTAACTTTAGCACTTGGAGAAACTCTCTTGAGAGTATGCTTTTTGAAACGCAGATGACTCGATTCTGGTTCTAGCTGAAAATCAGAATTGCCAGTTGCTTGTGCAATCGAGCCTTCCAAGGGCATTTCAAGCTCAAAGCAAAGCAGAAAAGAAGACAAATGTGATCTGAAAGTTAAGATAATGTTTGACCTGTGTGGTTAAGAGTCTAGTTTGAGCAAAGCCATTTTGCGTAGCTTTGGATGCGGATCCCCACTGCTGCTTTGAGCAGGGCTGACTCGAATATGACTCCTAGTCTCACTGTTGGAAGGGTGTTAGATTTTGAGCTCTCAGTATGTTTACAAACTCAGAGAAGGAATTTGTATTGCTGCAGATTCACTGCTCTTTCTGGTGAGATTTTCTTTTCTGCAGAACTGTGTATCCTGTTCTTTTTATATGAAAATAAATCATGTCATTTCCCAATGCAATCAGGGATATGCATCCTTGCTTGTAGAAGTAACACTACTGCAGTTTGAGGGAATTGTCTCTCCTGATCCAGGGTTTTGACCACAGTGAAGAAAGCTGCAATTTGAATATTTTGTACTGATGACATCCAAGGTCATCTGAAAATTGTTGCAGAAAATTCCCTAATATCTGAAAGATCAGACATTATCAGCCAAATGCCCCACAACTCCCTCACTTGTGTGCTGCAATCAGGAGAGCAAATGGAGAATGTGATAGGTCTTATCTGACCAGGAAGCCTGACCTCGTGCAGGTAGAATCTGTTCGGTGTTAACTTGGGCTGATTCACCTTACAGAGCCCAATCAAGGCTTAACCTAAAGCAAAATATTTTTTTTTTTCAGTTGGCCTAATGAAGTCTTTTCAGTTTCAACCCAAAATAATATATTTCTTACCTTTTTTATGCATAGCCAAATATTCTGTGGACAGATAATGATTTCATTAATTTTTAGTAAATGGAGCTGAGTATTTTTGAATAAGCTCCAGTCCATACATTTGTGTGTACATGAAGTACATAACTTGTTCAAGATGGGATTTTTTTCTTTCCGCTTCATCAACAGGCACATATTTTTTTTTTTTTAGCACTTGCCATCTGCTCTTAATTAACAAAAGCAAACAGTGATTGATAGATTGATACTGTGTCTGGTAATAGTCACAAGCTGTCAGCTTACAGGTGTGGTGAAAACTAAGAATGGAGAAAACAGATTCCCCAACTGGGAGAAAGTTTTTTATAACCTAGTTTATGTGACTTTAGACCTCCACTGGACTTGTAGGTTTCTTTTCATTTTTAAAGCTGAAAACAGGATTCTACTTCTCCCCTTACATAAGTAAACAAACTGCTTGGAAAGAAAAAAAAAAGTAAATCCCTTAAACTAAGATTAACACTATTAAAAAAGAATGCTGAGTAAAGACAGAGAGCTATGGAAAAGAGTATGGATGAAACACAGAGCAATGACCTACGATGGAACAAATCAAGGAATTTTACTGAAAAAGCAACCAGAATAGAAAAGCACCATAAGTTTGAACATTTTCTCAGGGATGCGAAAAGCTGTTAACTGGAATCTACCTGTTAGTGCAGAAGAATACATGTAGTCTTAAAAAATGTACTACTGCAGTTTAAAAGAAAAAAATAAACCTAATTGGCTCACCAGCATGGAAATTCCAAAAACAATAAAACCCCCCCTTGCATGTTATGCAGAAGAGAGGGAATTACCATAGCACTCTAATTACAGTGCATATCGTAGAACTGTATTTATTAAAAAAAGCTTATATTTGCTGCACACTTTTTAGGGGAAGGGACTACCCCTGTTGAAACTTTTTTAAATGGATACATTCTTCAGTGTGTTTTGGATTCAATAGCATAATTTTTTTAATGAAAAAAAATTTTCCTAAAGATTTTCTGATCAACTTATCTGCCCCAGGACTTTCCTGTCAACAGTTAGGCTGAAGTAAAGAGGCACAGCCTCATCTCTGTCCAGTGGCTTGGGTTTTTGTTCATTGGAACCAGACATGGTATCTTACTGTAAAACATTTCTGCTTTGCTGAACACTCTTTGTCATGACATACCAGCAGAGGAAAAAGGGTTATACTGAGAGGGGCAAGATAAGAAATCTTATTATGTAAATTACATAAAAATTTACCTTTGAGTAATTTGACTACCTCCATGATTTTCATCTGCAAGGAATAAATTCTGGTCTGTTCCATCAATACAAAATTATTCTAAATACAGCCTAAATAAATTTAGAGGAACATAAGTGTAGTGGAGAAGTTCTAATAAAAGTGGTTTATGCTGACAATTAAAAATAATTACATTTAACCTTTTAAATATTTTTATTTAAAAATCTACTTCCTTGATCCTTAGTTAGTCAATGAACTATTTCAGTTGGCTTTAGGTGTTAAAATCTCAAAAGAATTTCTAAATTTTTTTTTTAAATGTTGCCCTCTCAGAAGAATTCTGAAAATCATTCAGATGACACGAACTTTAAGATTTTCAAAATTTCCATGAATCCTACCCCAGGTATACAGAATTCAGTGTACATGCCTAACTTCAGAGATCAAGGGACAAAATGGGTCTGAAAATCCGTGTTTTTCCAGCTAAGTACCTCTACCATTTTTTTTTAATTTTCTTATATGTTCAAACCACTGTGATTATAATAAAATTATTCCTGCTGTGTGTTAGGCAAGTGCAAACCAGTCTTGCAGTCAGTGGGACTAGATATGTTGGTAAAATTCACCATGTATACAGTTCACAAAAATTCAGTGTCCCAGGGAGCAAAGCAAAAAGCTGAAACAAACATTTCTGAACAGATACCATAGCTGTAGGTGGTGAAAAACGGTGCTCCTGAATTATGTGAACATGTCTTGAAAAGTCTGGGGAGTAGTGGCAATAATTCAAGGCATCTGTTACCACTGTTCACCTCCAATTAATTCCACTTTTTTGTAGCCTTCCTCAAAATTTGGTTCTATTTTCTGGTGGCAGGTCAACCCTTTTTCCTTGCCTTCAGTGCAAATACCCCCACAACAGGGCTTCCACCTGTGTCAAAAGCATCAGGTACTGTGACAGCAGGATTCCTGCATTTTGGAGAAATCAGCTGGAGCACTGTGACAATTCCCATTAAAAATCTCACAGATGTTTCCTCTCCAATATCCAATACTACAGGGAAGCACAGAGATTAACATATGATCTGACTAATCCAATTGTTGTTCTCACACTTCTCCATTGCATAGCAGTAGCAGTAGAGAGCAGCAAAAAAGCTGTTATAACCTATGTTCTATACAGCTGTTATGTATATATATGTTCTAATTATAAATTCCTTGATGTAACAAAACCAAATCATCATAATAAAATGACAAGGCAAACAGGTAGGTTAAAACAATATGTTCTTTAGTAAGCTTGAGTTCATTCAGAAAGCTATTGTACTCATTACAGTGCACAAAAGTCTCTGCTGTGGATATTTATATTGATGTATTTCAACAACAGCATATTCCCTAAATTTGCCAATTACAAGGAAGAGCAGTATAGTTTCATTTGAATCCTGAAACACTTTAATACAATTCATATGACGCCTGTGAAGCATCACTACAACTTGCCAGTTTAGAGCAAATCCCTCTCTTTGAACACCTTGTTGTGATGAGAGCTGCCTGCCAAGAAAGCTCTCAACAGATGGATTGAAGCTCTGAAGAATGTCTTTCTTGACTTAGAGATGTCTTTGACACCACTTTCACGGTAAGACTTGTAAATCCTTCTGTAATTTTGGGGAGGGATAAGAGATGTGTCTGCAAATGCACCTGATCAAAACATAAGCCATTCCAGAGGTATTTCCTAATCTCCCCTCCACGTTTCTCAAAAGATAAAGAAAGTGTATTTCACTAATGCCTTCTTTCTGCCTTAAAGGGTCAGCCACATTGCCCTAAAGCATGCAACATAGAAAAGAAGTATCTGCATAAATAAGAGGATATATCAGGCGTTGCAGAGATACACGTGAAAGCAAATTAACAGCCAGGCTTTTGTAATGACTTATTTTGTTTATCTATCATATAGCAGCAAATCTTAGTGCCTTTGTGCCCTGTAGGCTCACAGGGATTTTTAAATGGGTACTTTAACTGTAGGGTAGAGACTTCATAGAGCCATGGTACAAATTTTATCATTAAATTTTTTTTTGAAACCTTTGAGCACTTTAGCCAAATCTCTGTGCGGAAGATAAGATTGCAGGAGTACAACAATAATTGCTCATGTAACAGAAGTTTTTCCCTGAACTCTTAAGTGACCCAAGACTGGTTCTGGACAAACCTTAAATGGCTTATCTAAACAATGAGATCCCCCTCAGGCCTGCAAAATTGAGCTGGCAATCTTGAGAATCATCTATCTCACAATATTTCTAGTACTTCCTGCTTCAAGACCGATATACCACAACAAGGGCAGCTTTTGTGACACAAGCTATTTATTTCTACATCTGATTCAAGCCGCGAATGGAAAGGCAATGCACATAAAACTGAAAAAAAAAGTTTTGGAAAGATGTGATATTTCAAGAAATTATCCTTAAACTGGTGCTTTTCACTAGCAAAGTTGGTGGAGAACATGGTGAAATGTGCTTTCCTTAAAATATGTTTTGTCAAAAGTGAAATGTTTTGTTAAATTGCATCACTTTTGACAGCATTTAATAGAAATGTTTCTGAAGTCCGGAGTACACTGTTTTTTCCAACCAGCATTAGAGAAATAAAAACTGTACATTTGTTTTAGAAGTGCATGTTCTTACTCAATTTGTATTTTTTTCACAAGCCATTGAAAGAGTTTTGTTTAAATTCAGATGTTGAATGTAGACAAAATTAAGAATATAAGCATCTGGGGGGACAGAGAACTCTTGTCTTCTAATCCATTCTGTTCATGAAGCCTAATTAATATTTTGCATTTATTTTCCAAGAAGGAACTGAAAAAATATCAGAAACCTGCTAATGGAGTAGATCTGAACTAAGTAAGTCATTGTGCAAACCAATTAAAAATGCTGACTTTCCACTGTGAAAGGAGTTGAAATAACTAAATGAATCTCTACCTAAGATGCCTCATTGTAATCATTCCTAATAGTATAATAGAAAGGGATGTAAAAGGTGAAATGAAACAGTTTGCAGAGTTTTAGCTCATTGATTTTTTGCAATTATAAATATAATTACACTTTGTTTACTTAAGATTAATCAAATAAAGCAATAAAGAAGCTGGTGCACTGGAATTTCTCTTAAGTTAAAATTTCATTGTACTGCCATTGTTCTGAGAATAGAATAGTTTTGTAATGCCTACATCTGGCTGAGGAAGACATCACCCAATAAACTCTATAGTGTTTAGATAAAGTTCTATTCCACAGACTGGGCATGAGTTATGCAAATTTTACCTCATTCGGTTCTGTTGTTAATGTGCCAAAAGATTAAAGGCATCGGAAAAACAGTCACTTCAATATTTCTTTAAATGACTTCTTTGTTCAAATGAAAAGAAAATGTAAGAAAAAATTCTAAGAAAATCATGAGGAAATTTTGAGTAGCATCAGGTAACTGAGTGTTTGTGGCCCACCACAACCATGAAATTGTGTAATTTTTGCTGGCGTAAAAATAAATAAACTTCTTGTATCTGAGGACAAAATTACAGTTTATAAGGGAAAAGCCTGAATAAGACATTGTATTTGATCACCTTGAGACTAATTTTATGCAACTTGCTGATACATAAGAACTTCATTAACATACAAAAAAATACTTCTTTTCTGCTATTTCTGAGTGGAATTTTGCTTTTGTCGCTTGTGTTTTCTTGTAAAATTAGAATATTTTGATATATAGAACCACTGAAGCTGTATAAAATACCTAAGGCCACAAAGTTGTAAAGACTTAGGTCAAGATGTAATTTGGCACCCAGCAAGTTATCCCATTGATTCAATGTGACCATGCAAAAACATGTAAACTTAGTCATGTGTTTAAACCTTTCCAGATTGGTTTTGGAGAGAGAGTGCTTTAACACAAAAGAGCGAATCTTCCTGTACAAAAACATATAAACATCAACTTAATGTAAATATCATACATTTGGCACAAATACAACAAAAGATTGCCAAGACATTCTATTTTCTCATCTTCCCAAATGTAAAGCCCATATGGATAAGGCAGGTTTCTGACAGCCTCAAAAATGGACTCTATTTGCTTGGGTTCTGTCAACTACCAAAACCTATATTCCATGGTCTCTTGCACAGGTTATTCACAAACTAAATGCCAAAACCATCCCAGAGTTTCATGAAGGCAAAGAGTTTGTGTTTGTAAAGTTCATCTGGATGCTGGTGACCCAGAAATGTGTTTAAAACTGATGAGAGCAAGGTAGGTTTTCTTTTGAGTTTTCTAATACTTGCTCAGTTTTCAGAAACCTCACAATATTCAGTCTTCCTACTAATAGTAAGTCACATAAATAAGGATGTATAAAGGCAGAAAAAGGAAATCCATGTACATTTTTTTTGAAGACTGTGCTATTTGTTGCTGAAAAATAAAGGCAATGCTAATGTTAAGCAAATATTCAAATCCACAGGCTGGTTCACCCCTTCCTAACTCAGATGAAAATTAATGGTATTACTTCTACAGGTGTTAAAAACTGACAGAGTAAATAACAACAATTGCAATAACAGCAATACTAAAGGAACATTACAAAAATGATTTCTGGAACCAAAATATTTCATTGAACAGTATATTTATCTTGACGTATCTATCTTATAACAGATATCCTTAGTTAAGATTGCCAATTCTTGTTCTTAGTGACTATAAATGATACACCTACATTAATTTTGAAAGTATTATATTTATCATTTGTTTGGGAAAAAATTACATTTGCTTTCTATCAGAAACGATGCAATAGAAGTCATACATTATTTTACCTCTAACAAAAGTTACTACCGTTTTCAAATATTCATCTGTTCTTGAATGTTTAAGTTTATGAATCAGTTAAAAATACTGAATAAATATCACCCTAAAATGCCCATCAAAATAAAATGTTTCAAGGTTTTGGACACTATTTCAAGGACAGCTTTGTTTATGTATACTTCTTGTTGTGGGGAGGGGTGCAGTCAATTCCTATGTAATGTTACACGTCAGTGTAACTGTTGCATAATACTCATTTATACTTTAACATAAACCCTATTAAATCAAATGCGTGAACTAGGTCAAAAAACTATATTCTGCAAATAATCAGGAAAATATTCCAGTTTGTCTTTTGTAATGTCAAATTTCTACTTCGATCACACTTCTCTTTCCATCTTATTTTCCGTTCTGCATACTAATGCAGCTCACCAAAAAATAATTGCATGAAACACAATGGGGCAAATATAAACCAACAGTGTTTTACTAAATTATTTTGCCTTACCTCAGGATTTAGTTTACCAGCTCTAAAATACACTAACATTACTAACATTCTACCAGCCAAAAGTGTCTCTATAGCGATACAGGCACTTAAGGTCAAAATCTAATGAGACCTTGAGATTTTAGACCACTTAATACTTTGTAGAAGCAATGCACAAAGTACAAAAGAAATGAGAGAAAGAGGTCAGGCTCCTACCATGCAATTTTTAAAGTGACATTTTCAAGAACTCAGCATCTTTACAGGTATGCTATAGTCCCAACAGGAAGACATTCTGTTTCTACTGTAGGCACCCAGAGCCCCTAAAGGGTGATGAATTCCTAACAAGCACATTGCAAACAAATAAAAATAGATATAATTGGCTCAATCTGAAATATAGTATTAAAGTACTATTTTACATCACGAAGTTGTACAAACAGTACTTGTGGTTGTTGCGTTTTAAGGAGCCCTGGTACATCAAAGTCAGAGAGTGCTCTGAAGCTGATAGAGCATTTTTATCCCAAAGGATAACAAGAAGAAAGACATGCAGGAAAAACAGAATCTTCCACTTCTTATTACAAATCAGTGTTTTCTGTGTGGATGTGGCTGATTCAAAGCACTATAAACTGAAAATTTTAAATCTGTTTTCCCTAGTGTATCTTCTCTTTAGGGGATAGTATTAATTAATAAAGACAAAATTTCAGTACTTTTTGAAACTTTTGCTTCCTTATGTTTCTTTTTTTTTCAATCAGGCAATAATGGTATAACTAAGTTTGATTATTTTGTCTTTACTTATAGCTTATTCAGAGAGAAAAGAGAGAAAATGTATCTTCAAATGAAAGATGCAAATATTCCCAGAAGCATAGTTATCCTACCTGAAACTGTTTGACAGTGCTTTGAACTGTCTGTCATGCCAATCCTCAGATCCTATGCTGAGAGGTAAATGCTATAAAACATAAGTACCTGGGGGGAAAAAAATAAAAAGGAAATGTAGAACAAAAACAGAAACAAAAAAAAAAATTCAGTGTTCTCTTGTCCCGTGCAATAGACCTGATTAACATGGAGGCCTAACACACAGGCTTCATGTCAGTTTCAGTGTGATTTCTGAAGATTAATTCATGTTTTGAAAATTGAGTTTAAATGCTCTCCTAGATTATCTCTGTTGTGTTCTGCATTTCTGAAGGCTGGACCTCTGAGGAGGAAAATGAAGTCCCACAGGACATTTGAAAATGTTAACAATGATCAAATAAGAAAAGCAGAGGACATTTCAGATGAGGCAGATTATATTTGTATTTTATTTAATTATTAATGAATTTTCAGTACGATGACTTACATTAGAGTTAATACCAGTAACATTTTGTTTCCTTGTTATACCAAACATCAGGGAGAAAAATTCAGTGTGTTTAAATTACTTGTTTGATTGTCCATTTCCATCTCTCCACTACATCAGAACTCTAGCAACAGCTTTCAGATTTTAAAACATATGCATATGTGTCATGAATTCAGAAGAATATTTTTAACTAATTGGAAGGAACTCCATTTTCTGGGTCATTGACTCCTGTTGTCTGTAATCACAGGCAATGACAATTTATAATCCCCAAAAATCCCCCTTTATTCTAGTTCTGTCTTAAAAATAGTTATATTTCTTGCCTCCACTGTTCCTGTGGAAGAGTTGTTACAAGATTTCATTGCTCTGATGTTTAAAAACATTTTTTCTAATTTCCATCCCAAATTTTTCCATATACTAATTTTCACTTGCTCCAGCATTGTCCTTTAGTATAAATAGCATATTGGATTTGTGGATATAAAGTATATTTCCTCTCAACTTATCACTTCAGATAACAGAGATTTTTTTCTCCCTGAATGATATTTCATTCTTCATCATACCAGTAATGCCAGTTTTGTGACATGAGCAATTTTCACTAGGAAATTTCTACCCACTATGTTCAGGTCAATAACTGAAACATTTAACATGATTAATCCCAAGCTAGTCCTTCAAGAGCTCAGTCAAGGTCCCCTTCCAGCACGATACTTGAAGTCTGCTCTTTGGCAAGTCAGAACACAATGTACTAATTTTATAGTATTTTTCATATTTCTTGGCTTAATTAATAATTTAAAATTACTTATTAAAGTCCATTTTCTGCAGTTTTACATGAGAAATGAGTGATTAAATTGGAAAATATGACTATTACTGTAAAATACATTCCCTTCAAATAACTTTCCAGAAACAAATAGGAGGAATATACCAGGAAACAAAGACTATTTAGGGGTTATATTCAAGTATGACTAAAAGCAGAAGTGCTAGAAATCTTACAAGTAACCATCCTTCTACAAGATTTCCAGCCCAATTGTGTAGTCTCCAGAGGATCAGATAAACATCTGAACTTTTAGACACTTGTCCATAGCTTACCCAAATTCCAAGTCTTTTGGGGTCACCCATCATTATGAATTTCCTTATTTTTATGTTTGCCAGACCCTTTTAACCCCAAATTTTCAGAGGTTCATAGAATTTAATTGTTCAACTCCCCAAAAATCCAGAGGTTGGGTGATTAAATTCCACTTAACTCTGAAAAATTAGAGTTCACTATTACTTAATGTATAACCCTGTCTAAAAAATGTCATTAACATACACCACTCGTACAGTTTTGGAAACTCTAGTATCCCCTTAAGGTGAAGCTGCCCTAGTCTGGCTATGTATACGTATGTGCCATTTATTTCCTTGTTTATGAGCATTTCTTAAAAAACTAAACCAAACCAACACAAAAACTTCAGTGTGTTAAAACTCATGACCAAGAGAATGCACAAGTTCTGTCAAATATAAAATTTTGCCAAATTATTCTATTTTCTTTAACATAATATGTTCTCTAAGAACACAAAATTAAAAATTGTCTATAATTATATGCATTTTTATGTGTTCTGTTACTTTACTGTCCTTAGAGACTAATAACCGTGGTTCTACCATTTATGTCATACTTCTGGGTATTTTTCTTGTTTTAAAAAAATTTTTGTTCATTTTTCAAATTTAAAGCCATCTGTGTCTATACACACTCATAGAATATTTAAATAAGGCACACATTAAAAATATTCTTCCATCTGTCTGCCTGAAATTAGGAACATAACATCCTAATAAAGGGTCTAAATTGCTTTATTTTTAGTACTCAGTGTCTATCATCTTGCTTAACACTAAAGAACAATTAAAACATAGGTCTTTGCCACACAGACTATGGTTTGATATTTAAACATTATGTGTATCTTTCAAACTGAAAGATGAGATCATTTCACTGGCCTCTTCCATGGACTTTTTAGAAATGAGCAAGAGGAATTCAGACTTGCTCCGCTAGCATTTTGAATTCATGTTTATGACACTGTCACTTGTTTTATGGACACATCTATTTCTATTTTCTATTTCTTTGCCTTAAAGTAGATGGCATATAACAGTTTACATTGTCTCAATAATCGACACCAGCATAAATGTCTCATAAATAATATAAGCTTCTTTAAGCTTTCTGTCAGCAGGTTCAATTTATTCAGCCTTAAGGAGAGTTAACAAGAGTGGTACATTTGTCAAAAGGAAGGTATAATCGTACTCACACATGAGGAATAGGAAATCAGCATGGAAGACCACTGTGGTCACAATCCTGCAGAGACTTGCACTTGTTCTGAGCTTTGTGCTCTAGGATTAGTGTGTTCAAAGTCCGGTGATTAATAAATGCAATGCCTCACAGTGCATGTGCTTGAGCATGGCTATAAGTTATTGCAGCCTTGTCTCAGTGAAAGGGAAACCTGAAAGTTTCAGGTTTCTATAGAGATAACTTCAGGAACAGAAAACAGACTACACACTGAGGAAATAAAGTAAGTCTGAAGCACTTTTCCAGTAATTTGGGGTGTTCTGCTTTCAAATGCAGAATTCAGTGGGAAATAAGGGATTAGTTTAAAAAATTCTCATAAATGCTTTTTCATTTAAAAAATAGTTACAGAGAGTTCTGTGAAGTCTGGCTTTTGGATACAAGGAGAATTTCAGATATTGAATGAAAGTAAAAATTGTTTTGTCTAGACCTGTTGAGGTCCGGATGCCAAGATTCCTAAATGACTCCTAGAAGTGTCCTTGGTCTTTTTGCAAATGACTTTCCTGCTGATGTGATTCAACATGCAAAATGGGAAGAAATTAACCACTAAGTTCCAACCACCCCCAAAAAACCCTAGAGAAACAAAAAGTCCTAAATTGATACAAAAGGCACTTTTATACTCAATGTCTCCATAATAGTTACCATAAAGTTATTTCAGAATAAAGCACATCCTTTCAAGAGTATTGTATGTTTGACACAACAGATTTGTCATTCTAGCTCTATTCCCACACAATTTTGGTATGACAGTGACAATATTGGACTTTTCCTCGATGAGAACAATGTGTTACTTTCGCATCAAAGTTTAGTTGCCTTTTCAACTTACAGCAAATGACAAAATGTTAGTTTGACATTGAAGTGCAGCATTTATCTTAATTTGATGGCAAAACAACATTGGTCTGACATTGCAATGTGGTATTTGTCCTAATATGACTATTTTTCTTTTTATAGTACATTTGTTTGCCAAATCATTATTCCTATTGGCAAATTAGAAACATAAAATAGCCCTTAGCCTTTCATTTTGTTTGAATTCCCCAAACTCCATTAAAAGGCAATATTGACATCCTTAACACATTACAACAAAACTTTGTGTCATGGCAACAAAAAGCAGTACATTTGGTTTGTGTTTGAAATTTTCTACGGTCATTTCTACAATGGTATCTGTTAAGTTTTTGGCACTCTCCTGTTGAATACCCTTTCTAGGTTTCGGCTGTCTTGCTGGAGTTAACCACAATCTCTGTACTGAGGTTAGCAAGGCATAAAAATTAGATTGGTTCTAAATCGATGTTTAAATTGGATAATGTGCAAAATCTCTGTCTGTATGAGACAGCAGAATGATAAATGAGCATGCTTTAGAGCAGGAAGCCCTCCAGGTTATATATCTCCTCAAATCTCCCTGAAGACTGAGAGCACATCATAGACATTACTGTGGTTGTAGGTATCAACAGTCATCAACTTTTGACAAAAAGGTTAATGAAATAAACATTCAGAAGGAAAGACACAACATGAAATAATTCTGACATAGTTAAAGCATTAACTGATCTGTTCAGAATTGAATTTGAAAGGAAGGAAAATAATTTTCTAAGACTGATATGGAGAGGAATTGAAATGAGTTGACTGATTAATCAATTTTTTTAATTGTTAAAACTTTCACCAAAGTACATCATATATGATTGTGAATGTAATTAAGATTTTGATCCCCCAAGGCATTATCTGTTTCTCCTAAAGTGATGGAAATTTTTCCACTGAAATAAACAAGACCCACTTGCTCTGTGCTGGGAGTGGTAGAAGGGCAGTGTCAGGAATAAAATGACTGTCACAGTACTTGTAGTACTTGTGTAATACACTGCAGTTGTGGTTGTACTGAGATCACTGTCAATTCCAAAAAAGGAACAAAAGAATATGCAATGGTAAAGTTTATCTGCAGTGTAGAAAACACAGGGCCAGCTCCCAATGCCTTTCTTCATGTTGAATCATACTTAACCACTCCAAGAGGAACCCCACTGATTTCAGTGGGATTGTTTCTGCTGAGGAACTGCTAGGGTTGAAATGCATCGGAATCTGCTCATAATGTGCGAATGGTCTATATCACAGAACTTCCATAATCTCTATATAAACACACTGTAAATAGTTTATACACGCTAAGGTGAAATGACCATAGTGCAGTATGCAGGTCCAACTTGCAGTACTCGTTATCCTGGTGAAGAGTGGTGGGATTGTCCTGCAGCAAACGCTGGGAGTTGAAGGAAAGGTCAACAATCGCTATAAAATAAAGTTCTACCATATGGTATGTCATCATTTTCATATGCTGTGAAGTATGGACAGGCAATAGAGTGAGTTCCAGAGCAAACCTGAACCTTCTAAAACTAAGCTGAGCCCAAATCATGTCAATCATTAACAGCTGAGCCAACTGTTACAAATTTCATTTTATTCTCTTTGCAGGTATCTAGCTCATGTTTTTCAGACAGGAATTGTAACAAATTGTGAAGAGAAGGTTCTTAAAACATTATTGGCTCAAATAAAATTTTACAAGGTATCTAGTCCTATATAGAAAAAAACCCTATATTGGCAATACACAAGATACTCAAAACATTGACTTGTACTTCTCTAAATCAAGTTTAAGCTTTGCATTGTGACCTGTATAATCCTAAACAACTCCATTCCAAGTGATGCTTCTCAAATGTATAACAGAATCACAGAATGGGTGATGTTAGAAGGGACCTCTGGAGGTTATCTGGTCCAACACCCCTGCTCAAGCAGGGACACCTAGATGCAGTTCCCCAGGACCATGATTTTAAACATCTCCAAGCAGGGAGACTCCATGACCTCTCTGGATAACCTGTGCCAGTGCTCAGTCACCCTCACAGTAAAAAAGTTTTTCCCGATGTTCAGAGGGAACCGCCTGTGCTTCAGTTTGTGCCCATTGCCTCATGTCCTTTCACAATGATGGGATCTCCCCTGAGCCTTCTCTTCTCCAGCCTGAACAGGCCCAGCTCTCTCTGCCTTTCTTCATAAGAGAGATGCTCCAGTCCCTGAATCATCCTTGTGGCCCTTTGCTGGGCTCCATGTCTCTCTTGCACTGGGGAGCCCTGAACTGGACACACTGCTCCAGATGTGGTCTCAGCAGTGTTGAAGTGAAGGATCACATCCCTTAACCTGCTGGCAACAATTCTCCTTATGCAGTCCAGGATGTAATGGCACATTGGTGGCTCATGTTCAGCTTCCATGTTCCAAAGATGTAGTTGCTACAAATTATTTTTCTTTCCCACCTGAAGAATCCAGAAATGCAAACAAGTTTGTCAGTTTTCACATTAAGATTGTAGTCTTTCAGTGAATTATTGGAAAATCTTAAAGGAACAAGTGTATGACGCTCCAGTTTTACACCATGATAGTCTGGAGGTCTATGGGCAAATGACAGCCATTGAAAGAAGATGCCTAATTAACCTCTTGCTCAATGTACGTGTACATTCAAAGGATATCTCAAAGAGTTATTTTAACAATCTTCCTTAAAATCCTCAGGGTACCTAATAGTAGTGGTCAGAAGTCATTATTTTTTGTATATTTGGATGGAAAAGAATCATATCTTTTCATAAATCTGCAGAGATTGTACAGGGCAGCTCTGAGGGACAGCCAGATTTATCCAGGGATGATTCAGCCCTGTGGAAGTGAAAGTAGCAAGGGCAAGCCATCCAGGCAGACCGCAGGGAAATAGCTGGGAATTAAAAAACATGGAAAATCTTATTCCTCACAAGAGCTCCTTTGTGCAGTTCAGCTTAGTCCACTTTGGAAGGAGCTTGTTTAGGCTTGTCCACATGGAGACTTCACATTATTTTGCAACAGCTTTCCTTGGCAACAGTTCAGATCGATTCAAACAGCCTGTATTGATATGACAGACAATGCAAGCACTGTCAAAAGTGAGAGAGAAAGGGATCCTTATAGGGACCTGTCTGAAAGCAACAGTCCATTGCTTTCTAAAGGGTTTTCTTTTACTCACTTCAGTGGCCATAAGCTTACCACAAAAGAAATTCCTTTTTGTTTCTCAGAAAGGTCAAAAGAGATGAGCAGCTGACTGAAGATAAAGAACAGATCTGACTCTAGTGTCCTCACCCAGCTGAAATGAAAAAGACTCATTGCTGCTTTTCAGACTATCTCCTCTCTCTGATTCTAGTTGAATCTAAGTTGGATTAGAAGCTGAAGAGCCAGAGAAACAAAGACAGACTGTTTCTGGCTTAATCAAAAGTCCCAGGAGATTAACTGTAGTTGCAAGATTACCAGTGTGATTTCTCAAAATGGAGCAGGCCAAACAAGCTTCCAACAAACATTCAAAAATGTGGAAGTTTATCTAAATCATTTTCCATAAGAGTTTAAAGTCCTCCCTATCTGAAATCTGTGATGGAATTTTGAATTCATCCTGGAAATGGAGCAGAAGAATTAACTAAAGAACATATGATTTCTTTTCCCAGTGCTGATCTACCCAGGGATCACTGCTGGCTAATTGCAAATTGCCTGTGCTAATATTAGTATTTTTCTATTTCTAATAAAATCTCCGTAGTTTAGCAGACAACTTCCCTGTAAAAATCCTGATTTTAATATTGAAATTGACTCAGAGAAGTCGTGTTAACTTGAATTGCCAGGTGAAGACAAAGTGAAAATAAATTAGCAAATAAAGATACAATAATAAAAGTCATGTTAGCTTTCATTGTCACAAATGAAAATACATCTTAGGTTTTGGTGCTTTACACAGAACTTCATTGTTACTCTGCCTTCTATGGTGCAGAACTACAGGGATATGTAGAGGCAACAAGAGATTTTTCATACTATGGAGGTAGACCTTCACTGGTATTAAATGTGGTGTTATACATGGCAGAACAGCATCAATTCTAGGACCTGAGATTTCGCCTCATATTTTTAGCATTTTTTCCCCTCTTGCTGGTCACCGATACCTGTGAAAACATTTTCCTAATGCAAATACTCTCTTTCTAGGCCCTTGCTGCATGAATCAGTCTGGTTTTCCTTTGGGAGCTCATTACACAGCCTTGCACCTTTGTCCAAATATACTGCAGCTTTCACACACAGTCCCTTGCATTTTGCAGTTGAATTATATGAGCAGAGTACAAATGTATTGCTGAGTTGCATATGAATTTTCAATCCCTGCTTTAATAGGGTCTTAGTCTGCTGCTAATTTTTAAAAATTAAAGCCATTAAAACTCACTGCAATACTGGATGTGGAGTCAGTGGAGAGACTGCTGAGTAGAGACCATTTGGTTTTGTATAGACAAGTCTGAACTGCTTCCACGCTCACCACCTGAGTGCAGTGATTTATGAGACCTTGTTTTCTTCCACATTCCCACCCCAGTCACAGGAGGAACGTTCAGCTGCAAAGCTCAGTTTCCTCTGACAATGCAGTATTATTCCTCTGACAGCAATTCATCTCTCCTACAGCAGAGACGCATTAGCCTTTCTCAAATGCAAAAATACACTAAGGCCAGCTATCAGCTACACAATAATAAACAGGCCAGTTATTTCAAAGTATGAAGAATCAGTTTTACACTATAACAAACTTATCTGGGAGCCAAAATAAAAAATTATCTTTCATTAGTAACTTTCAAACGTCCTTAAATACAAATTCCTATATTTTCAGAATATTATCATAAATAAAACTTAATCTCACTAAGTTACATGTGCATAATTATTCTCAAGAAACAGAAATTGTAAAAAAAAATAACAAAATCCTTACTAAGAAATGAAAAACAGTTTAAACTGATATCTCTTTTTAAAATTGTTTCTTAAAAGAAAATATTGTAACACTGAAATTAAGATAAGAAATTTCATACACAAAGACTGAGATTTTTTCAAAGGTAATAGTCCAGCTTGCAGTTCCCTGTATTCTGTTTTCCTATATAGACAGTAAATATCCATTTCCAGAAGAACATTAAATCTCCTTTATACTTCCATTCAGAAAAATAAATAATAAAAAGATTCAAAGCAGAATGAAGCAGAAGATTCTAAAAATACAACAAAATTAACATAGAATATGTTATCAGCTTCACACAACTGGACAGACATTTAGGATGTTTGGATTATAAAAACCTGTAAGAATTATGCACAATGATAAATATTTAGAAAATATTAACAGTAAGTGAATTCAACAAGTGTGACATCAGCAACATTTGAAGTGAGATGTTTAATGACATCATTTTATATGGAGTTGGTAACTTTGTTTAGAAGATTATATACTCGTCAAACTGTTTCTGAATGTCTTCTGTGCTGGAGAAGGTTACATATCTTTTTAAGAAAACTGAAAGTTTTGTGGGCTTGTCCTTGTTACACAGCTATGAAAATTAAGCTTTTAAAGAGACTCAGATAAATTTATCATATCATGTGACTTTCATTATTCTAAGTAAAACTGAAAACCAGAATCATATTCAAAAATGCAAATGAAGAAATTATGAATCATAGAATCATAGAATGTTTTGGGTTGGAAGGGACCCCTAGAGGTCATTTAGTCCAACCCCCATGCAGGGAGCAGGGACACCACTAACTAGATCAGGTTGCTCAGAGCCCCATCCAACATGGCCTTGAATGTTCCCAGGGATGGGGCCTCCACCACCTCTCTGGGCAACCCGTTCCAGTGTTTCACCACCCTCATTGTAAAGAATTTCCTCCTTATATCCAGTCTAAACCTACCCTGTTTTAGTTTAAAACCATTACCCCTTGTCCTCTCACAGCTGGCCCTACTAAAAAGATTTTCCCCATCTTTCCTATAGGCCCCCTTTAGATACTGAAAGGCCGTAATCAGGTCTCCCCGCAGCCTTCTCTTCTCCAGGCTGAACAAGCCCAACTCCCTCAGCCTGTCCTCATAAGAGAGGTGCTCCAGCCCTCGGATCATTTTAGTAGCCCTCCTCTGGACCCGCTCCAACGGTTCCATGTCCTTCTTGTGCTGAGGGCTCCAGAGCTGGACGCAGTGCTCCAGGTGAGGTCTCACCAGAGCAGAGTAGAGGGGCAGAATCACCTCCCTCGACCTGCTGGCCACGCTTCTCCTGATGCAGCCCAGGGTACAGTTGGCCTTCTGGGCCGCCAGCGCACATTGCCGGCTCATGTCCAGCTTTTCATCCACCAGCACCCCCAAGTCCCTCTCGGCAGGGCTGCTCTCGATCCTTTCTTCCCCCAGCCTGTACTGATACTGGGGGTTGTCCTGACCCAGGTGCAGGACCTTGTACTTGGCCTTGTTGAACCTCATGTGGTTCACACAGGCCCACCTCTCCAGCCTGTCCAGGTCTCTCTGGATGACATCCTGTCCTTCTGGTGTGTCAACCGCACCACTCAGTTTGGTGTCATCCGCAAACTTGCTGAGGGTGCATTCCATCTCGCTGTCATCTGTAGCTACTTGCAAACCAAGTAGCTACAGATGCAGTACAGATTTTTGGAGGAAATGGATTTAATACTGAATATCCTGTAGAAAAACTAATGAGAGATGCTAAAATCTACAAGATTTATGAGGGAAGTGCTCAGATTCAAAGGATGATCATAGCTTGAGAACACATTGGCAAATTTAAGGCTTAAAGAAATGTATAAAGCGTGTCTGGCGTTGCAGTAGTGTTCTCTGTTCCCAGGGAAGAGGACTTCAGTACATTTCTCAACAGAACTAAAAAGGCATGGATAAAAAACCCCTTTCCTTCAAAATCTTTTTATTCTATACATTATTAAGGACTACTTCTGTTCTCCCTGTCCAGTCCATCACTTCATTAGTGACTAGCAAAGCTGGTATTTTCTAAATGTTCTGAATTCCAAAGTAATTGGTTGTTCAAATACAAAATGGGCAAGAAATGAGAACCTCACAATGAAAAAGATGAAACTAGAAAGAGCATACTTATTTGAAATAGAAGTTGAAAGCAAAATTCATTTTCATGAACGTAATGTCAATCAGTAGGCAAGTGGTTAAATTTTTGCACTTAAACATTTAAACGAGATAGAAATTTAAAAAACCAAACACTTTCTTGCATTTCAGAGAGTGGCATCTACAGAAATGGGGACTGGTTTGATTTTTTAAAATTTCAATTTCATGCTTTTCAGCATGTTTTTGTATATGAGACAGTATCAACAGTTCTTTTTATTACATAGTCATATTGTAAATTACTGTTAAAAAGAGGAGACATTAAAAGTCATCTGTTTACACCCTGTCACTTGGACAAACTCACAAATACCTATACCATTCTCAGTAGGTGTTTGCATGAGCTGATCTTGCACACCACAGTGTTTCATCCTAAATCTCCGTTGCTAGAATTAAATATCTATTTCTGTTTGTCCAGTTCTTGTGACCAAGTAAAACAAATTGATCACTGTTCTTTTTACAACTTTTGTCTACTGGAAGACTCTTATGTCACCCTCCCTCAATCTTCTGTTTCCTAGATTAAAAGAACTCAACTCTTTCAACCTTTTCTAGCAGTTCATGATTTCAAAACCTCTTTTCATGCCTGTTTCTCTCCTCTCAATTAATTCCTGTTGATCTATATCTTCCTAGAAGTATAGCATGCTGTTGGGCACAACCATCCAGTTGAAACCTTACATTTCCTGAAAAAAAATCTTACTAGTTATTTTCTGGGTGAAAGACACAGCCTTCATGCTGGAATGAGACTTGTTCAGTTCTTTTTGCAGCCTCATAAACTTATGTGATGTTTAGTTTGTCACCCATTTTAGTAGGCCAGTTTCTGCCATAAGAAAGAACTTGTTATCTATCGTGTTTTTTTCTTCACAAACATTTCACACTTTTTTTACTGTATTTTACTTTGTTGATTTCAGACTGTCTTTTCAACTCTTAATAACTCTTTTGAATGTCCGTAAGGAATTACATTACGGTTAGGTCTTGTCATTAGTTTGACTTTAGTATTATCCTTCCATAAAAAAGATTAATTGACCCATGAAAAGCCATTACTGTCTCCTACAATAAATAAAGCTTTTTATTTCTACCCAGGGGAGTTTAAAAAAGCTATGTTTTCTCTCTTCTTCAAAGTAATAATTGTTGACATCATTGAGGTGATAAAGTCACCAAATCCCAGCCACCTTACCTACATTGATAGCTCCAATGACTTCAAAAAAAGTTAATGGTCTGAGAAATTTGAATGGAATTTGGCCCCGGTGGTATACTGGTCATTTTTATAACCATTAGGCAGAAATATGTTTTTGTGTGAAGATTGAACTTTGTCGGTTCACTTATGAACAAAATGTAGAAGAACCTCAGGAAACTGTCCTGTGTGCTACCATCATCTGTCCTATTCTAGGAAAAGTTCAACAGACTAAGAAATTAAAAATTTAAACATTGAACTGAGAAAGTATTTTCATAGACTGGATTCAGGCTCTTGTGGTAACAGGATGAATATTGAAACAACTTCTTGCATGTAAACACTGATGCCTCTTAGGTTTCTTCAAAAGACTATTTCATGGCCACAGGTGGGGTTTTTTTGCTTTTTTTCTTTTTTCTTTTTTAAATTCTGGAGCAAACACTTTAGAAGAGTTTTCTTTTCTTGATCAAGAAGGTTTTTGAACTTCTCAATATTGCATTTCCAACATAGCTGTCGTAGGGTACCCACTTATTTAGCTGGCTCCTTTAATGGGAGGGAATTTCACATGACTTGGAGGGAGGAGGACATTAACAAGTCATTACTGCTGAATGTTTTGTTTGTCTGGTCTCTTGATCAAGTTCCCTTAATTGCATTACACAATCCCATTGTGCCTTCAATGCTACACATCTGGAATGCAACATAAAGGTTTTATTGGACTGATATCTCTTATTTCTTTAAAATAAAGTACTGTAGAAAATCTCCTCTTTTTTTTTGTTTTAACTGGTCTGAAAACAACTCAGAGTAGGCAGGAATGAGGGGATTTGTTGTTATAAAAATGTTATGTATAGTAATTAAAATACCCCATTTGTTTCACTGAGAGTGACTGACAGGAGTATAGCATCACTTTGATTATTTACAGATCCACCATTTCAGAACAATTTACTTAAGTAAAAAGATTTGGCAGCTTGTATCCCCTGGAAACCTACATGAGTAGATTTGGCTCACGGTTTTATTAAACAGTGAGAAATAGTTTAGAGGTATTTTTCTTCTTGCCCTCTCAATGGGATCTGCAGATATGGCTAAGGGACCTGGGGAAATTCCTTATCTGATCATGGTATTAGTAATAGATAAAGTTCAGGTTTGCTTTTAACGTACAATAACATGAGACAAAGTCAATATTGTCATTTAGATATGCTTCAGTTCTCCAAATAGAACTAAAGTAATTCATTATGCTTGTTTATATTTTGGCAATCAGGATCAATTATTGTGCTAGGTGATGTATCCCAGTGTGTCTGCAATCTCATTTAGGGCAAGATAAAATTGATGTGTGAAATAAAAAGGAGGTGGTAAATATTGTACCATATTATGTACAAGTATTGTACCAAATAATCAAATTAACCTACTGTGTCAATTTTGTCCACTTTCTTTTGGCTATCAACTGCATGTCTACTGCATGTCTACTAAAATGATCCAAGGGCTGGAGCACCTCTCCCATGAGGACAGGCTGAGAGAGTTGGGCTTGTTCAGCCTGGAGAAAAGAAGGCTGCGGGGAGACCTGATTACGGCCTTTCAGTATCTAAAGGGGGCCTATAGGAAAGATGGGGAAAATCTTTTTAGTAGGGCCAGCTGTGACAGGACAAGGGGTAATGGTTTTAAATTAAACCAGGGCAGATTTAGACTGGATATAGGGAAGAAATTCTTTACAATGAGGGTGGTGAAACACTGGAACGGGTTGCCCAGGGAGGTAGTGGAGGCCCCATCCCTGGAAACATTGAAGACCAGGTTGGATGGGGCTCTGAGCAACCTGATCTAGTTAGTGGTGTCCCTGCTCCCTGCACGGGGGTTGGACTAAATGACCTCTAGGGGTCCCTTCCAACCCAAAACATTCTATGATTCTATGATTCTATGTCCACCATTAAAATGCATTAGCATTTAATTAACATCATTAAAATGCATCTAGCATATGCATTTGTATTCAGAAACATTTGACCCAGAATCAGTGTCAAAGCATACTCTTATTTCTACTTCTGTTTGTCATCTGTAGCCATAATTATTTACTGATTTCTAATCAGTGATATACAACAAAGGCTTTTCAACGTTATATCAGATATATTTCCAACAGTGACGGTGTTAGATGCTTCACATTAATACTGAGAAAAACCATATGAGTAAACAGAAGTGAGTTTAGTATTAGGAACAGCCATTAATACTGTGGCATGATGTTTATCACTTCTTCTAAAACTTTTGTTTCAAAACCATTAAATCCTTCTAATACAAAGGTCCTATTTCCTTTCTCTGGTCTTTCCCTTTTTTTTTTTCCCATGACAAGCTGTCTTCTATGATAAGCAAAAGAGTCTTTTAATTTTTCTTGATAGAAACATTATTTATAGCAATAGGTTTGGTAATTTCATCACATGATTCTGTTTCACTCTGTGTTCTGCATTATTCTTTTTTGCTTTTAAGACAGGGTGGCCAATTTCACATGAAGTATTCCAGACAAACATATTAATGAATTTGTAACAGTAATAACATTTTTAAATAAAATTTCCCAGTTCTTGCAAACCCTAGTGACTTATGTTATCCTTCATCTGAGTCCTATCTAACTCTCTTCAACATAGGTCCTCACTGACATATCTGTAGTGATAGCCAGATCCCTAAATTGAGCTGATGCTGTTAATTTTAGACTCTTCTAAAGTACTTCAGTTTTTCCCTATAGTATCGTTTTATATTTATCAGCATTGAAATCCAACTGCAATAGCAGTGACTTCATTTACTCTGCCTCATTATGTATATCTGAAATTTTTCACAGTCCTCCGGGTGACTTACCAAAATCCTTCTCATTTACCAAATATTTTCAACTTTTTTCTATCCCAACATCTGCTCACCTTCCCCATAAAATCAATGACAGCAATGCAGAAATTAATGAATTTCTAAAATACTTTAATACTTCCTCCTTTGGGAAGAAAATGCTTCCCAAAATAAGAGTTGTTTTGAGGAATAGGAAGAAAGAGAAAATGATCGTAAGAAGCCTGGAAACAAAATTGTTTTGAGAGGTTACATATATTGGAGAAGGTGCCTAGAAAAGCTATTAACCATTTCCTAAGGGCAGACAGGCTTGGCATCCACTTCATGTCTTCAGAGCCTCATTTTAGCATTGGTAAATGGTAATAACTCTTGTCCCCAACTTTAACTTTAACTTGGTATTTTCTGGGTGGTTGTAGAATTTGCCAAGCCAAATCCTATTTTGTCTGGTAATTGCCTTCAAGTTCTTCAGGCTCAGAAAGAAGTCCTGAAACTGAAAGTGAAAGTCATTTATCATGAGGGACTTCTGCACAAATTTCTCTTTTTTTCAGTAGCCAGAACCAGAAGGAAGGTAGAAAGGTACATATTGTAGCAGCTGGAACCTGCTCATGACAGACGCATTCCGTTTCTAAACACACATTTGACATAGTCTTTATGGGAGTCAGGAAAAACTGCAGACTACTGCAGTAAAATTCTCATTGGAGAGCATGGAATTATTTTTCCCAGCCAACTGGAGAGGAAAAAAGGCATTTCTGGAAACTGTTGCTACCTGCTCATCCAGTGTCAGGAAGGAATCAAACAAAGCCCTGAGGCTTTGCACTGTTTTGATGAATGTCAGCTGTATCTCTTCAACAGAAGGTGGAAGCAATTTTTTTTTACCAGATATTCAATAGATTTCTCTTCTCTGGTCAGTATTACTTCACTCTTCCCTGGGTTCAGTTTGACCAGTGCAGAATGCCTTTTAACATTCTGACAGTGAAAAAGTTGGGAAGTCCAGAAGTCCATCCGCTGACATTGCCTCATAATTTCCTTCCTTCTACTGGTTGCTGGTAAATGTCAGTCATAATGTACTTCTCAGTTATGTGCAATAATGTAAACTGGCCAGCTGGTGCCCAGTCTTTTTCACAGAGCTTTTGACACATGCCACTATCAGAAGCAAAGGCTTATATGTAGCAAATGGGGGACACAGAGATTTGAGCCTTTGATACTGGGTATTAAAATAGTGCTGTATGTGCAGGACTGGAAGCTTTCCTTTACGGAAGAGGAAATATCTTTTATGTGAAACACAGAAAGACAAAGAAGGAGAAAGTCACAACATCATTTTTACAATGCCAACTGTCAAAAAAGAAATTTACGATAAGAAATGAAATCAGTATAATGAAACCTCCACCTGATACAACTTTTTTATTGGCAGCCTCTCTCTTTTAGGAAAATATGCCAAACTATTTCCAGATATATCAAATAATTCCATTCCAGTCTTTGGAAGAGGTCACCTGTGTTAGGTATTTCTTGAGTGGTTGATTAAAACAGAACAGAGATATTTTTATGTAACGTTAATGGTAAATAGGTCTAGCACAATTCCAGATTAAGTCAGAATAATTTTAATGAAAAATAACCTATCTGTCCATATGGTCTTCATCAGAGTATTACCCTACACTGCCCAACATTAGCATAAAACTGTTTTCTGACAAACTAAATGCAAGAGATGATCCTGTAAAGTGTCTTGACAGTGGAAAAACTGAGGGGTTTGTAGACCTGTTGAGGCAAAAAGGTGTGAAGACCAAATAGAGAATGACCTGTCAGATAATCTAGATCTTGTTACAGAAGGAACTGCAATTCAGTCATCTCTGATGACTAAAATATGTCACAAGGGGACTTGACATCTCTTAGGCTACACTGACATAGTCAAATACCTCCAGTCTATGAAATTTCTTTCCAGATTTGAGGCCAAGTAGCACAGACCACCCCCATCCACATCTTCTAGCACTTGGCCCTATGTCTCCTCTCATCCCTGTGCTGTTTCCGAGTAGCATATGATGTTGTTTTATCTGTTGTTTTTTATTCAAAGTGTCTGCAAACAGTGTTGAAGCCTACTAGAGTGGGGATTTTGTCATAGCATGATATTGCAATTAGATGTTACATGCCACAGGGTATGCTAGGAAGGTATATGAGCATATTTGAGATGGCAAACAAGAAAATATGGGTAAAAGTTCAATATCTGCTGCAGTCTTGAGCATGCTGGTTTTTGGGAATGGTCCTGGGTGCACGCTCTTCACAAAACCATGCCTAGACTTTATCTCAGGGAAAATTAGTCACCATTAGTGACCAGATGGTACCTAGAAGCATGATAACAATTAAGCAATATAGATGGGTGGCAGTTCATCTGTATTTCACTGTTATGTATTTAGCAACACAAATACAGGATTTCTGAGGAATCTAGAGGCACTGTCTGAGCATGTAGGAATGAGGTTAAGAAAGCCAAAGCCCAAAGGGATTTGAATCTGGCAAGGGATGTCAAAGGTAGCCAAAATGGCTTCTATAAGTATGTAGGTGACAAAAGGAAAACTAGGGAAAATGTGGGCCTGCTCCCGAAGAAGGCAGGGGACCTGGTGACATAGGACATGGAAAAAACTGAGGTACTGAATGCCTTCTTCATCTCAGTCTTTACTAGTAAGACCAGCCTTTATGAATCCCAGGTCCAAGAAATATGGGGGAAAGCCTGGAGCAAGGAAGATGTACCCATGGTGGAAGTGGATCAGGACAGGGAATACTTAAGCAAATTGGACATACAAGTCCATGAGCCCTGATGGGACACACCCACAAGTAATGAGGGAGCTGGCATATGTCATTGCAAGGCCACACTCAATAATCTTTGAACAATTGTGATTAGAAATGCCCAAGGAAGAAAGCAAACATCACTCCTATCATCAAGAAGGGCAAGAAGGACGACCCAGGGAACGACAGGCTCAGAGTGAAGCATGGGCTGGAAGGGCAGAAAGTGAGGTGGACTGAAAACTGGCCAAATGGCCAGGTGCAGAAGATGGTGGTCAGTGGCACAAGGTCTGTTTGGAGGCCAATAACAAGTGGTGTACCCCAGGGGTCAATACTGCGTCCAGTCCTGTTTAACACCTTAATTAATAATCAGCATGATGGGACAGAGTGTACCCTGAGCAAGTTTGCTGGTGGCACAAAACCGGGAAGAGTGGCTGATATGCCAGAGGGTCCTGCTGCCACCCAGAGTGACCTCGACAGGCTGGAGATATGGGCTGACAAGAATCTCATGAAGTTCAGCAAGGGCCACAAAGATGATTAAGGGACTGGAACACTGCTCTTGTGAGGAAAGGCAGAGAGAGCTGGGACTGCTCAGCCTGGAGAAGGCTCAAGGAGGATCTCATCAATGTAGCTGAAGGGAGGGTGCAGAGGCCAGGGCCAGGCTCTTTTCAGTGGTGCCCAGTAACAATGGGCACAAACTGAAGCATAGGAGGTTCTCTCTGAACATCAAGAAACACATTTTTACTGTGAGGGTGACTGAGCACTGGCATGGGTTGCCCAGAGAGGTTGTGGAGTCTCCCTCCCTGGAGATGTTCAAAATCCATCTGGACATGGAGTACTAAATGGAAGTTGAGCACAGGGTAGGAGTTCAACATTGGCATGATAAGGTATGGATGATAGCTATAAAATTTGCATCAGAACTAAACAAGCAGTTTCTGCTAGCCATCTCCAGCTAAAGAGAGGCAGAGCTTCAAACACAGAAGATTCAAAACGTTATTCAGATAGGTCAAAGGATGTCTCAATATGTTGGCCCAGTGTCCAGTACAAGGGAATCCCCAGCCTAGCTGAGGTCAGCTTCACAGTACTACTGTAACATGTTATAAATAACACGTACAGTGTTTTTTCTAGTGCTATGTCCTATATGACAACTTAAAGAGCATCTTTATTTATAGGGAACTAACCTGTCTCATTCACTAATTTTTAATGAAATCATATTACTTTCCTCTTGTCATAGCTGAGTTCTGCTACATTATATATGACTGCCTGGAGAATTGACTGACTGTTGGGAAAAAAATATATTATACATTTCCCTGAAGTGTCACAACACTTAAGATTCTAATGCAGATATTCTTTTGTAATTGCATTGCTCTCTCAACCTCTCATTAAAAGTAATTTAGGAGTAAACCCTCTTTTTACATTCAATCATTCTCTTCAGTTAAGTTACTCTATCCCCCTCCTCCAAATCTTTAGACAGACATTTATTTTCTCCTAAAAATGTCTTGTTTCAGAAGGCTATCACCCCAGTCACATCTTAGAGAACTGTCTTACTTTGAAGAATCAGTGCATCAAGAAATTAGGAATATGAGGCTTTTAGTCAAATTATTTATTATTTTTGCTGCCACATTGATAATTGGGAGTCTGTTATTTGCTAATGTAGTGATAAAACCATAAGTGCATTTTGCCTACAATGACTAACCTTTTGGCTATGTGTTAATACTGTCTTCATTAAAACACTAAGTTTTCTAAGAGCTGGAAACCACAATCGCTATATTTAGGCATGGTTAATGCTAAGTCCTAAGAGTACGTGAATTGAAACTGAAGTTTTTGGTAATATTTATGTGACAGTTGCAATGTCAATTGACACCAAGAACCCAAAGTGATCTCCAGATTTAAAATAGTGTATTTTTGACCTAAAGAGCTGACTCCAAAAGGCAGAACTGTAACTGATCTACATCTGAAAGGAAACAGTACACAAAGTTCCCTTGAACTCACTGGGGTTTGAGAGCAATGTATTGAAGCATGCCATTAAGTTTCAGTTGAAAAGGAGATATTTTACATTGTATATCAGAAATCTTTGTTCAAGTGAGCACCATGGAGCTATTACGGTTTGTGCAAGCTAAACATTTAGACTAAGTGCACAGAGGATCGTCTAATTTTTTACAGAGTAATGACAGTATAGCTTCACTCTGGGGAAAACAAATTGGAAACTAGATATAAACAGGAATGCTATTTTTTTTAAAATCAGTCTTGCTGTGATGTGGGCTAGCCAATGGTGTTGACTTCAGTCTTAGCAATGGTCTGCAGTGATGAGCTGTAAACAGAAAAGCACATTAAATCACAGCACAAGCATACAGAAGTTACGAGTGATCTTTACACTGAAGTGAGTGGAGAAGCGAGTTTGTTGTGCGTTACGGGGAGACAAGGCAGCTACCTCCCTAGGAGAGCTGGTTAGGGAATGTAATGTTTTCCCATGAGAAAATACAGAATCGTTGTAAGAATGACATGTGCTGTAGGAATGTAATCTATTTCAATATCTTCCCATTGGAAATGAGAGAAACCCTGTTTTCTGACAGTTTATAGGCCTTCTCTGCAATTGCCCCAGCTCCTGAACCAGCTGGCCTGCCTGACTCGCAGGAATCATGAGCCACCTCCTTGGGAAACTGGGTGCCACAGAAATCTCAGCTCCCCAACACAGCTGGGCCTTCACATTTCATAGCCCTTAATATGCTCCAGGAATGAGTTCCTCTGGGTTTCAGCAGTTTCTAAATCACAGCTCCCACGCATTTTATTTTTTTACATTTTTAAATATGTCTTAAACTTTCTAAATAGAAGCTCTGAACAAAATGTTAAGTAAGTGCTCCATTTTAATTTCTTCTTCAAAGTATCTCTTCCATTATAATAAAGCAATTTGACACCTTGAATCAATGTGTAAAACTGCTCCATTTTAACATCAAATAAGGGAAGAAATACTTGGAACAAGGAAGTAAGGTGCCTCTCTCAATACAAGTTAGAGTAGCAGCTGTTTTATTACTGCAGCAAAATGCAACAAAGCTGCCATCCAGATATTAAAAACAGGTGTCTATCTAAATTGTGCTGAGGGCTCATCTTGCTTTCTGCTTCAACATTTCAGACCGTTCTATGAAAACTCTAAACAAAAGGCACTCCCTTAAGAGAAAAATTTTAAAAAACCTCTATGTCAGCAGCAGTTGCTCTTTATAAGATTCAAAAAACATTTAAAAATGAATGTAAATACGTAAAACAGTAATAACAAAAATCAGAATAAAATAATTTTAACATTTTAAAAATATTCAAAATTATAAAAAAATGCATTCTTACAGTGAATCTAAATTTAATTTATTTTTTTAGAAACTAGATATTGTATTTAGCTTGAAACTGGATTCATAATGGATTCTTTTTTTTTAATGGAGACCTTTGTAATTTTAAGTTTTCATTTCAAATTCAAATAGAAGCAAATGTCAAACCCTCCAGCAATGGATTATCCTGTCTTTGTCCAATTCTGTTTGCAAGTACCAAGAGATTTTTTAGGCTGTACTGTGAGAATGTAGTATTTTCTTTGGCAGTCTGTGAATCATAACCAAGGAGATATTGTCTTTGTAGATATCAATTTAGATGCCTACCATTTCAGTCTACAGTGTATTTCAAACATATGTCTGATGCAGAGTTGCCAGTTCAATATATATCATTCTTTTGGGATTTATTGCTATTATTTGCAAAGTACCTTTAGAAGAAGCACATGAGAAGCAGATTGAATGAGACTGAAATGAACTAACTCTGGAAAACTGGAAGTTTTAACTGAAACACAGAGAACTAACTGTAAAATACAAGAATGCCTTACAAAGTAAAGGTCTTTGCAGTACCATTGTGCATGTTAATTAAATCTTTTAGAACTTCTCATGTAGTTAATTATGAAGATTTTTTTTTTCTGTATGAGCATTAAGCATCTGTCATGAAAATTATGTATAGCTGCACAGGTGCAGCTGTACCCAGAAAGTCCAAACTGCCGAGGTCTGACAACCCACCTGTCCTCGGGAATGTCTCCTACCCTGGTTAGAAAAATACAAGCCCCATTCTTCAGCATAAGTTGAAGTTTAATTTTGTTTCTTTAAAGTTTAGATAGCTGGAGATGCAGTTATGGGTTTGAAGTGCATAATGAGTGTTTTAATCCAATAGTTTTATGATCTGGATGATTTCTTGGATTACTGAACTTGCTTGTTAAAAAATTGAAATGAAATGGGGCAAAAAATTCAGATTAATGTTTTATTCTAAGAATAAAACCCCCCTATATTTTATTTTAAACTGTAAATTTTTAAAAGCAAAGCCTTGTATTATTGGGAAATTGAATTTGTATAAATTTGAGGTTTGGTAACATCTATATAATTATTCCCATATTTTAATAAAAAATGTAATAACAGTGCAAAAACTTAAATAGAAACAAGTATGAAAGTGTTTTTTATTTTTTTAATTAAAATAGTCTTTCATTTGAAACAATCAGATTTTGTCTTCTACCCGTATTTGGGAAAATAGTGTGTCAAGTGCCCACTTCCAGAACTCCTGAATTGAAGTTCAAATACAGTACAGGTGTTGCATTTGAAAAATAATTTTGGCTTAAAGTAGCCTGCTCTATTATTTTTTTAAAACTGTAACAGAAATGCTGGGATGCATAATTTGCCTTAGGGTGTGAGAATTTTAGGGAAATGTATTCTCAGACCCCCATATGAGAAGGCTGCATGCTCAGCTGTAGCAGAAATGTTGAACTCTGTTTGTTCTAAGACTATGACCACTACAGTGAGGATGATGGCTTTGAAGGTAAGACTGGTGAGCTTTACCACCTCCCAACAATTTTCTTTCCCTTTCTGTCAATAAAATTGGAGTGTTCTAAGTTCATCCTTTCTTTTCTGTACTCATAAAGATGCACATTTATCATTTATCTACCTAGTCACAGTCCTGAGAAGAATCATTTAAATCTGGTGTCTTGAACTACTCTTTGAATGAAGGCTTCCACACCACATCTGCCTCTCTGACACCATAAACCCTGCTGCAAATTGTGCTGATTCTGAGTGCAGCAGTCTAGAAACAATATCCTGCTTTCCAGAGTCCCTTAGAAATTCTGGGAAAGAGTGATGACTCCTTTACAGGGTAGTGACACTCTTTTTCCCCTGGAGTACTTATTTCCAGCTCAGAAGACATTTTTCATGCTCTAAAGTATGCCTTGCCATAATTTCCTGGACGCCAGCCACATCTAACAGGTTAAAACCTTTAAAGATTGTCCAGTCTGCAGGATTTTTTAAAGAGCAGGAATAGCTCAAGTATGATGTGGGTCCAAATGCAGAGTTTAAAACACTAGAGATATCTAAAAATAGCGCTTAACAGCAGTGGAGGAATGTTCCTGTGCCTCCTTAATCTCCAGATTCACCATGGGATAGAAGCTGCCTATATAGATACCAGACACTTGTGATTTGTGTTCATGCGACAATTGAATAGATATTACAACAGATCTTCATGGGAAGAAAATACGGATTGTGGAATAGTTTGAACAAGCCAGTAAAAGTATAGCTACTGGACTGCAGCAAATCCTGATCCGCAGGGAGAAAAATCAGTGCAGACCTGCTCACAAATCAGGGAGCACAGAATTGTGAAAATATCCTTGCTGCTGCTTTTTGTGCATTTGTAGAAGCTTTTCATACCAGCTCTAGGTTATTATTTACAGCAACACAGGGATTCCGCTGTCATGATAGGAACAGTCCTTGTGGCGATGGCATCCTGTACTATGTCATCTTATATGCCTGCACCTTATTTTTCTTCTACTCAGTACTAGGCAAAAAGCATCGCTTGTTTTTGGCCATTGCTACCAGTGCTCCTTTTTTTCCTCCTGAACTTACTGCCCCATAGGTCTTGTCCATTCCTTTGAGTTTCTCTCCAGTATCAGGGTTCACCACTGTTTCTATACTGTAGCATTCTCAGGAGGTTCTTAGTCTCCCATACTTCCCAAACCACAAAAATATAGTCATACAAATCTCTCTGTCTCCAGTGCAGAATAAAGAGGTTCCACTGCTCCAGTCAGAGAGCAAGAAGGCAAAGCAAGCTCCTAACTTTGGTGCAGCAGTTGTGCAGGCTCCCCTGTTGAAATACTCGGCCACCTCGGTATTAAATTTATCTAAACATCAATCTAATTAGAAAAGTATACACTCCTTAGACCTCTTAAGGCACAATTTTCATTAGCTGTTTCTTACAACTTGATTTGATGGAAAGCAATGAGCCAGATTTTCGCTAAACCATCTGTTAGATAGTAAGGATGAGATATCATGACATATGGCCATTTGGTAAATATATTTCCAATATTTAGAGCTATGTAATGAGAAAGAATCCCTTGACATAAAAAAATCTTCTTTCAAGGGGGTCCTGGGAAAGACTCCAGACACAGACAGATTCACGGATGGAGTGTCACAGTGTATCATATATTTATTTTGGTAAGACAGTTAAACTTTAAGAAATAAAACACAACAACCATTTGAAGTAACATTTGCTAAATTCCAGCAATCCCATTGCTCTCTATCTGAAAACAGGTTAATCATGTCCATGCATTTCATCCAACCATTACCTATCTCTATTACAGGAGAGAATCAGTAGACAGAAACAATAAACACTGCTAATTGCAGGTTTAGCTTGTGCTATATATCTTCCTCAGTTCATGCCAGGTTCCAAGTCCCATCCATTCATACCTCTAAGAGTATATGTACAAACACAAGCTGAAAATACATAACGCGCATCTCACACAAAGCAGAAACACGTATTTTTATTCTTGTTCAAATATTACTAACACAGTAGCACTAAAACACATAGATCATTGTGTTCTAATAGATAATAACCACCTTAGCATTTAGCATTTAAATCTTCATCTGCAGCATTAAACATTTCAAAAGAAAAAAATTCTTTATGCATCTCATATGTTTGTCTGATGAATCTAAATATCTGTAAGGACTACCATTAAATCCTTCAGAAGCTGTGCAGTAATGTGTAATTCATCTCTGTTTGTAAAACAAAATAAAATTAATCAGCCTCCTATTTCAGAGGAGGCTCCCCCATATATTTTCATATGGTCTTTAATAGCAACTAAAACCTATTTCTTATCCTGCTGAGTATTGCTGAGGCAGCTGCAGAGAGACAGTGAAAGGCTGTTTGTAGAAATGGCAGATTATTTTTCTTTCTCTGGGTAAGTTAACATTTTAATTCTTTTAGCCCTCAAAGTTATTTTTGGCGGAACCAATAGAACCAGCCATTGTGACAAAGTCTGATCCCACAGCCCTCTATTGTTGCAAAGGATAGCCCTAGTTTTCATTTTCTGCAAAAAGATTTAAAAAAAATGTTCCCCTAAAAAAACTCAGCCCCCCTGAGCTATCCCCATCGCTATCCAGATGTTGAAATTCCTACACACCTCAAAGCCATTCCTTGCATGAATAACTAGGAAATTTTAATCACTGTAAAATAATGAAAATGGGGCACTGATTTTTCATCATCCACTGATTAACCACATGCATATGTCTCTCCAGCTCACAGCTGCACTTCTGGGGTCTAGGGAGAAGCATACCTGTAAGCTCCTTGAAACCAAGGGAAAAGCCACCGGAGGGGACATCCCATAATCACAGTAAAGCAAAATAGGGTATGCACAGTTTGCTACCAGAACATCAGTCATCGGAAGAAAATTGCTATAGTTTGGGTGACAGCCATAGTCTGTAATTTTTTTGGAACAATAATTGTGAGGTCCGCAGCAACATTCCTTGTATCTGGCAAAAGCTGCTCAGGCCAGCCCGTCTGAGATGCTCGCGGAGAGGCACACAGCCATGACCACCTCCGTCAGCTTGGAGAACTAATCAGGTTACAGCGTGCATCTCTGGGAGTACCTATGTGACTCCATGTATGCAGACTCATGTGTGGTGATGAAGTGGAAATGTCTAAATCAAGGCCTCTAAAACAGGCAGATCAGTGTGTTGTTTCAAGACAAGCATAGTTAGGAGTGTTGGATATCCTTAATGCTGCCAAGACCCAGCTGGGACAGGTTCTCAGAAAGTACAGACGGAAGATAGATTATGTTTTCTTCTACTGAAATTGAGTCCACACCTAGATTGCTACAAAACTCAGATCTCTGACATTTCAAAATGTAACAACACTGATGATTTTAAGGTGGAATATGTTTTGAAAGGGATAAGAGAACAGAAAAACACCATACAGTCCCTCCTCTTAACTTTCCCTCCAGTGTTAAGGGCCAGAGACATGAATAAAATATTACTGAACCCACATAAAATCTTGAAGGTGTTATTTAGTTTTACTAAATCTCTGTGAATAAGATCTCATATCAGGAGGTGTTTACTGAAATAAAAATTACAGGTAGCTTAGAATATCAACAGAAATAAATTGATAAGAACAGTATCCTTCCTTCCAATGAAGTAATATAAATATATTGCTGTATTTAATGCTGGCTGCATTTTTTATGAAAGATGAAAGAGGTTTTCTCAGGGCAAGTGCAGCCTGTAGTTTACAGAAGTGCTACTGACATAAGGAACCACTAGATCACACATTTAAAACCAGCAGCATTATCTCTGAGGTAAGTTTTGCCCTCCTCTGTTACTAAAGATGTTTCAACATTTAAACTTAAGAAATGATTGAGTCTGGGCTTTTTTTTTTTTTTTCTTTTTCTCCCTCTTTAAGAATAAGGTAATTTTGTGCTGCATGCACACCATCACTGGTGTGTGTCAGGAGCTATTAACCAGAATGTCCTAATGTAATAACTACAAGAGTAAAAGCAAGCATAGCAAACAGCAATATAGAACACCATAGTAAGAAAAGATGCATTTCTGTATGTCTTTAGTATTACAAGAATTCAACCTCTCTTGAAATAGAGAGAATGATATTCAAGTATTTATCACATATGAAATGTAGATAAAACATTAATTTGATTGCTTTCTTGAGCACTCAACCTGATAGCTTTGTTTTAGTGTTGTCTGTAACCTCAGCTTTAACCGTATAATTATTTAACTAAAAGACTAGTAGAAGTAAAAATGATAAAATTTTGTCTTAAACAATAGAATACCTGTGTAAACCAGTGAATTACCTAATTTTAAAGGAGAGTGGTCCAGAAAGTATTACATTTACATCAAAGAGGATTCCAAAGGCTTGAAAACTTAACACCAGACAACATGCAGAGACCTAAGTGACAGAAATAAAGATGCTTTACTGTTAAACACTCTTCCTGTAATGAATCACACACAAATCTTACTTGCCTAGGAAAAATATTTGTACTTCAGTGACTATTTGAAGTAAATGAAATAATTTCATAGTAGTGCCAATACATCCCGATGCAAATGAAGTGTCTGTTTATTGGATGTAGCTTCTGTGTTGCACTTCTGCAAAGTGATTAAATTGAAATACTGTTAATATTGTAGTGGTGACATAACAGCAGTCAAGAAATCCATCTACTGCATTAGTCTTCCCCACCATTGTATTGAAAAGCTTAGGGTTTGGAACACAGAAATCAACCATTTCGATCAAACTGGCTCTATCTTGTCCATAATCCACTTTTGACAAAAAACAGCATCAAATATTTTCAGTGAAATAGATATGAACCACAGCAACAAGCATATTCTGCCTGTCATGTAGTATCTATTAGCTCAGCTAAAACTATAGTGTTATGCTGTAAGGCTTTTCATTGATTGAAATAAATGTGTAGAATTACAGAAATACAGTAATTACCCTGTAACTTTACACTTGTATTGCTCATTTTCCCTCTTGGGAGTTGCAAAATACTTTATAAACCCTATAAGAGAGAAAACCTCAGTCTAACTCGGTAACTAAAGGTGCAGTAAAAGCATAGAGAGGTTTAGTGACTGGCCAAACACCCCATATCAACACCGTGACAGTGCCAAGAACAGAACACTAAGCTCCTAGTTTTAAATCTTCAGTATTAACATTTAACTACTTCCTGAGAAGCCTTCCTTGCACATACCTTTAATTATATCATATCTCTGTTGGGTATAAAGTCAATACAAATCATTCTGATGTAAGAAGTTTGTGGTCTTGCTAATGTGATTATATTCATGTCATTGACCAATACGTTAATGAAAAGTGAAACTACCACCACATACCAAATCAAAATTGTGAATTCCTTTGAGATATATGATAGCGGTTAAATTTTCAACTCTTATTCATATGAGACCACGTGTTTAGCTGGGTCATGCTTGTGGTTTGTCCTTGGTTGGATCCAATGGCAGTCTTACACACACACACTGTTTATTCCAATACTTTACCCCACAAAATCACAAAACCCCTGGATGGAGACCCATGTCATCACTGGGATGCTCTTTGCAGAATCAGACATGGTTGAGTGACCACCTAGACAACGCTCAACTTTTTATAAAGACATAGCAACAGACCTTACACGTATTGTTTTCTGTTTAAGAGTTTGAGTTTTAGCAGTGATATTCCTGGAGACGTTTCCATAAAGACTCAAGCGTTTTACTGAATTTGGACCCAAAATACAAAAGGTATAATTCGTACCAATGTTGGAAAAGGGGCAATTTCTATTTCAGTTTTAGAAATCAAAAGTACAAATTGATAGAGGATTATATTTTGTTAATCAAAGCATGAATTTCTTATAATTTTCCCAACAGACAGCAGTCACCTAGGGAGACAGCCAGATTCTTTATTGAACCTTGCATCCCCCCAAAAGCAATCTCTCTTAAATGGTCAAAACAGATCTATTTACATATGTATCAGCAGGTGATTTTCTTAAGGGCTTTTCTTCGTGCCTAAGAATCCAGAATAACAATATAGAGTGTAAAACATCAAATGACACTGTTATGCATCGATCTAGAATATTGAATATCATTGTACTATCTCAGAAGCTCTTATTTTGCTGCTGTTAAATAGAACAGTGAAAGAATTTTTTTCCCCCACTATTGTTTTCATAGTCTGTATAGGTTTGGGGATCAGTCACCAGTCTGCCCAACTATCATGAGCTGCAGAAAGCAATTTTCTATTTGGTTGGTCCAAATAGTTGGTAGCAAACAAGTTTATTTCTGCAGCTATTCAGTCCCTCTCAGCCAAAAAGCAAAGGACGAAAGGAAAGTCCTCATTTTTCTGCACATGGAGTTATCATAAAACAATCAATTAGTTTGCTTTCTCCATAAACATAAGCTTAAAATGTCTTAGAGCTATTTGACCACACTTTAATTAGTTTTTAACTTGTAATGTGAGAATTTATGCTCTAGTCGTACAGAATTATTTTTGGGTTGGGTTTTTTTTTGCAAATTGATAATGAAATTTTTCCTTGTGCATCATGTTTCTTTAATGACTAAATTTAATGCTTTGAAGCAAGTGACAGGTCTTTTACAAGTTAATACTCTCTCCTAATATTTCCAGAGTAGTGTATATTTTGCTGACAGACAGGACTGAAGGAGAAGCAATGTTTTCAATTCAGCCTGAGGTAGGCTTCTAAAAATAATTACTGGGTTTTATGTCATTGAAATAATTATTTTTAAAAATCATCAATTAAAAAACCCCACCAAACCCCATTAATGTGAGTCACCATTTTTCATATATTTGTAAGCCAGGGGTTTTCCCCTGGCATTAATTATTACAAGGGTAAATTATCCCTAATTACAATATTCAGAGGAACTGCACATCACAGTCAGTGACTGCATCCTCAAAGCTCTCAGTGACAAGGCTTTCATAATGTGGATTCCAAGGGACTTCAATGGCTTCTGGTCTTGGAAAACATGGTGTCAGGGAAGCTGTTCTGCAGCTATTTCAACCCATCACTGTTGTTCCAGCTGAGACAGGGACAAATTAGAAATGTGCTGAAATTAGCTGATTTGTCACCTCGGTTCCCTTCCTCTCTCTTCCCGTAAAAGCTATTCACAAACTCAGAGAAACAGCTCATGCTGAAGCACACTAAGAAGCCTTGCAAAATACACTTAGAAACAAAACTCTGTTTGGACTTGAAAGGACTCTAACTGAGAGCTCAGCAGCAGTGCACAATTCATCCTAACATCGACTTTCTTGAACCTGCCTTGTATCTCCGCAAAGAAAAAAATGTGCATTTCAGATGCAGCACTTTGTATAGAACAAAATTCATTTTAGAATAGAAGTGAAAAAACCAAGGAAATATAGGAGAAGTTGGAAATTAATTAATTCTGTCTCTGGGAAAGAATTTCTACCCAGAAGCATTACTTTATATATAATTATTTGATAGGTAATGACAAATGACCTAATGATTAGAGAAGTTGTCAACACCACAGATTTGCCAGCAATAGAAAGCATCTGGAGCCCTGCGTGGAAATAAGTGTCACAAAACCAGATTTTAAAATTAAATGTGCCAACCATGCTTACCTCATTGCATAAATTCTTGTTTTAAATTTATTTTTAAAAACTCAAGAGCTACCATCCTAAAAAAATGACTGTACAACAGAGTGTGAGAACTTTAACAAGCAATGATAAGTCACTTATAGAAGGTTCTCTAAATAATATCACTCACAAGTGTATTGAAAAAAGGGGTAATAATACATGAAAGACAGGAATGTACTTTGTAATTTCAGAACAACTTTATATGTCAGACTGCCAGATAAATATTTACAACACACTCCAACTTAGCTGAACTTATATGACTTCAATCAGGGGAAACTGCTTCCAGACATGAAGGTCGTGAAATATGTTATCAACTTTCCAGAGCCTGCCTTCAAAATCACATTGAAAGTGGAGAGCCACACGGCTGTCTAGTGTTATGCAGACTTAGAAACACTGATAGGAAGTTTATTAAATCCTCCCCAGGGGGAAAAAAAAAAAAAAAAAGATTGTGCTGCTATCATATTATTTAATTAAAACTAGGGAAGGTTGTTCTTTATGTATGATTCTTATAACCATGTCTGGGAACACCGGCCTGTTACACAGGAGGCCATGTAGATTGCTGAGACTTTGAATGTGGATGGTAAGAATCACTCTGACAAGTGAGAACAAATGTGTAGAAAGCCTGTACAGCAGGCCTCTAGCCAGATCTGCAGTGTCAAGTTGTCTTCTTTTAAAAGAAATGTTACTAGTGCTACACAAGAGTGGAAAGGGAAAGCGTACTGGTTAGAAAAGGCTGTGAATGAAGCCACAGACCAGCCAAAATTGTCACTTACAGCCACAGTCACAACTGGCAACAAATAATTATTTGAGATGTAAGTCTTCCTGATGTTAAAGAATAAAATGTGAAGAATAAACAGTGTTTCTAAGAAATGTCACATTCCATTTGGCATTATTATTATTCTCTTATAAATAGATTAAGTAAACTCATTATACGAAATTATCACTCAAAGGACCTTTTACCCCACTAAACTGAAGACAGATAGAAGCAAACTATTCCAGGTATGACAGAACCTTGCAATTTAGGCATTAGGTCATGCACAATAAATTCTTCAAATTACAGTTAAAAGGAGTGTTTTGGTGTCAATTACTATTTTGAAGCATCACTAGCAATGTTGAGAATTCAAAAAAATCCCAGTCAGGAATCCTTCCTCTAATGAAAATATTTGGTTTCTTTTTATTTCTTTCTGCTTTCTGAACCTTACGCACATCAAAAATACTGCTTTCTAGTTTTTCCACATGATGAGAAAACCTAGAAATTACTTTTGCTTCATTTGTTTGGATTTTTTTTTTTTTGTTAAAGAAAAGCTAAAGTAGAAAATGTAACACTGATTTTATAACCTTTCTTCAGTTTATGCTCATCTGGAAAAAGCAGAAAGGAAAGGATTGGTTTCAATTATTTTTCTTGCAACACTGGTGAATTTATTACTTCTTCAATACTCAGTATTAGCTATTGCTACTCCTGCTGTACACTACAGGATACTGTTGGATACTTCTATTACTACTGGATAGCAATGTTGCTGCTGGAAGACTATAAAACACAGTAAAAAAGTAGCAATATCGACTATATTTTTGCTGATTCTCACAGGAAATAAATACCATTAACACCACTGTATGTATAAATGCATACACAAATCAATGAGTTTAGGTATGTTACTGCCCAAACAACCTGAAATTTGCTCATCATGTCCCACAACAATAATATGGACTATTACTACTGACACAGTGAATATGTCAGCTCCCAGCACATATGGCAATGCATGCAGTATACGTGATGGAAAAAAGCAAGAAAAAGCAGATCTGTAGAGTATTCCCTCACTTTGGTGTACTTTCCATCTCTAAATGCTTTTAAATAAAGCAGAAGGATAGTGTATGTTGTTCATAGCAACCTTATGAAACCTTTGCCAATATCCAGCCCATTGAGCCGAGAAACACAATTTGACCACAATTCAGACCCTCAGCTGAGACGTATACTGAGTTCTGGAATATTGATAGTGATGCATAACAAGGGAAGAAGCAGGTAGATGGCAGAGAGAAGGGCTAATTGGATCCTTTTTTGGAGGTGATGCAGGAAGGATTTTCCAGGTATATTAGAGACTCATGAATCTCATCCTTGGCCTAATGAAAGGATGGGCAAGTTCTGTTAATTAGCCCACCCATTTAAGGTCTTTTCTTGACATTCTTGCTCGGCTCTCAAATTAAATTGATTGATTTAACTTACAACGTTCCAAAGAGAAGGACTGGGGTAGGTACTTCTTATTTACGGGGAAAGAGTAGAGGTATTTTCCTTTTTCCAAAAACAGTCCTGCGGAAACAAAAGAAATTCATGTGTAGCTTAAATCTCCCCAACTGTGATCCCCAACTGTTCTGTGATTTCCCTACTATTGAAGTAAAAGCCCATTGTGAAAACGAAATGCATTTGCCATGTCATTTAACCAACCTTAGAGTCACTTCAGGTTGAGTTTACTATAGTCCCATCTGTACTGTTTTTATGCACAACAGCCACACAGATTTTACTATTCTTTAACATGTGAATTTCTTTGCCCTGTAACCTGTTTTATTTTAACACAAACTGTCAGAAGAACAAGATACCGTGAAACCCTACTGCTGTCTCTTACTGGTGAGATAATCGATGTTACAGGCCTGTTGCTCTTATCTTTGGGGAGTGTTTAACAGCATGATGGGAGTTCCATTTTGATTTGTGACTGTTTCATCTGGGTGGCCCAAACAGCCCATGGAAGGTGTGAACAAACAGCCAGCCACAGCTTTTATAAAGCAAAGAGTTTGTTCTGGATCTCAGTTTTTATTTTTGAGGCAAGTAGAATCTAGGGATTACAGCAAGTAAGATCTTGGGATCAAACTGGTGCCTGCACATCTGATACTATTTGTCTAAAGGGGAATTCATTCATACAGAATTAAGTCTGTCTGGGACTAGTTCATCCAAGAAATAGTACCAAAAAGGATGCACTAGAACATATACTTCCTTTTGCAGCCTAAACAGTGAAACATTTTCAGGATCATGGGGAAATTCTGACAGCGCTTCACAATTTTAAAAAAAATGACATTTTCAGATGTTTGGCCTCTCCCATACCTCCTTTTAAAAAGGTTTGCCTTTCAAGAATGGCATCAGTCACTGTTGCTTGTAATGGTGTGATGTGAACAATGCAGTTAAAAGAATACCAGTTTACACAAGAGGCCTTCGTTTTCTGAAATGTTTCAGGCACAATGTTATATTTAAGTCACTTTGGATATATTGAAGAAAGGGGCAAGAAAACTACTGTTAGGAAGCTCCTCTGGACCTAAAAAGGTATCACCTCTACTGATTGTTTCAAAAAATATGTGCAACCCTGGCACCATTTATTGTTTTCTAATAAGAGGAGAAATATATTAACAGATTGTACCTGGCTTTGGTTGTTAGGGCCATTGTTCGATTAAGTGTATTTCAGCTGAAGGTTTTAAGCTCCAAGATAGTTGGGAAAGTTGATGACCTACAGGAATATGTAGAGTATGCATGGTGCTGAAAGGCAAGAGAGTGAAGTTTGACTCTATTAAGATGGATGTGGAGTGACTGATAACATGTGTGAGAATGTAGATAGAAGTCTTGAACACGGAAGCAGAGGAGACAGGGAGTATATTTTTACTCATTTCTAAAACTTCTTTTCTAGAGCCAAAAGGGACAGAGTGCAGATTATTTGAACTCTACTCAAGTTTGCTGTGGTAAATATGTTGGATTTGTCTTTTTTTTAAATCGATGAATCCAAAACTAAACCTAGAACACTGGAAAGACTATGACTTGAAGAAATCATAGAATCATAGAATTGCTGAGGTTGGAAAAAAATATTCATATCATCAAATCCAACCATTAACCTAGCACTGCCAAGTCCACCACTAAACCATGTCCCTCAGTGTCACATCTACCCGTCTTTTAAATGCCTCCAAGGATGGGGACATAACCACTTCCCTGGGCAGCCTGTTCCAATGCCTGACAACCCTTTCAGTGAAGAAATTTTTCCTCATGTCTAATCTAAACCTCCCCTGGAACAACTTGAGGCCATTTCCTCTTTTCCTATCTCTTGTTACTTGGGAGAAGAGACCAGCACCCACCTCGCTACAACCTCCTTTTCTGCAGGCTAAACAACCCCAGATCCCTCAGCTGCTCTTCACAGGACTTGTGCTCCAGACCCCTCACCAGCTTCATTGCTCTCCTCTGGACACATTCCAGTGCCTCAGTGTCCTTCTTGTACTGAGTCAGCCTCACCAGTGCTGAGTACAGGGGCACGATCACTTCCCTACTCCTGCTGGCCACACTATTCCTTATACAAGCCAGGATGCCATTGGCCTTCTTGGCCACCTGGGCACACTGCTGGCTCATATTCAGCCGGCTGTCAAGCAACATCCCCACGTCCTTTTCCGCCAGGCAGCTTTCCAGCCTGTAGCATCACATGGGGTTGTGGTGACCCACACACAGGACCCAGCACTTGGCCTTGTTGAATCTCATACAGTTGGCCTCGGCCCATTAATCCAGCCTGTCCAGGTCCCTCTGTAGATCCCTCCTCCCCTCAAGCATATCAACACTCCCACCCAGATTGGTGTCACCTGCAAACTTACTGAGGGTGCACTTGATCCCCTCATTCAGATAATTGATAAAGATGTTAAACACAACTGGCCCCAAAACTGAGACCTGGGGAACACCATTTGTTGCCAACCGCCAGCTGGATTTAACTCCAGAATGCTACCAGAATTCATCACAAGGCCTTGTTTGGTAAATTAATCATGTTCCTAATGCACACAACCACAAAAAAACCTGTCAAGATTCATTAAGGATATTACTTTGAAACACAAAAGCTCTTGAATGTTCTTCTGCCTTTTTACAGAACTATCCTTTTATTTTCTTTTCAGGCCGATTTACCTTGAGAACTGAGGAAGTAAGCTGAGAGGACTTTGATGTAAGCACACATAAAAAAAGAGAAATAATTCTACAACTACTCCTTACATGTGAGTTAAGCTATTTAAAAATGTTGGGTCTTAATCCTCTGCCCATAAATAAGGCATGCTGTACATGTTTATCCTAAAACCAGTGGTTTTAATTTATTGCAATCAGTAGAATCTCAATCACTAAACAATGGCAATTTATTTAACTCTTTATTTTAAACTTAAAGTAAACATTAAAAGTCATATAGGCAAAATATAATCTACACAATCCAAGTTAGCCAAACAGTCCCAAACTTCTAGTTGTTATAATAACCCACTTTCTGGACCTAATCTTTCACTGTACTTTTAAAAGCTTTCATGTGATTTGCTGCCCCTTTTCTTCATTATCTTTACTTTGTCAATAAGACACCTTCCTCTACGAGCATTTCCAAAATTCTCCATTATCTCTTGAAACAGCAGACTTGTAGCTAGGATGGCCTAAATCAATGGTGACTGACATATTTCAGCACACAGGTATACTCACCATTCCAGCTACTTTTCTTGCCCCTCTGCACTGTGACAGTAGGCACACAAGCAGGCTGCACCTATTGCAAGAGGTAAATAAGATGCAGAAAGATCTTTCTGAGTCTTATTGAGAGTTACAGAGTGGATGACAGTATTCAAAAGGTAAGATTAGGTACTGGTCTAAAGGCAGTCACCTCCTTAAGCATCATGACCTTCCACTCACTGTTGTCTTTGTTCAGATTGTTCCTCAAAAAGGTTTCAAGGTCTCCCCCAGTATTTTCCATTTTATATATACTGCCCTCACTGAAAATGTGTTTTAATCGGATTTCCATGTATTAGAAACTTTTCTTTGAAAGTTGATAAGTATCTTTATTAAAAGTTGAATAGATGCAGAGAGAGAAGAATCAATAGTTTTGTGAGTGTTTGTTATTTTTGTATGTCCAACTTCAGACATACTTTGTAAATAAAAAGAGCAGTGATCAGTTCATCTGAAAAATCAAATCTTTTGCATTTGATATTGAATAACCTGAGTTTTGGGTCACTTTGAACATGAACTTAACATTTACAGGGGGTTTTTTCCATACTATTTTTGAGGAGTTTAAATGTAAATCTAGCAATAAGGAGCTCCAGATTCTACCACCTGATTTATCAGGAGACTTGAGGAAATCACTTCAATTCTTTAAACTTCATTTTTTTTTTCATTGAATGCTTAAAGTGCTTATCTGTCATTGTCCATGTTTCGAGGCAAATGGTTTTGGTATTGCAGGAAAGGGTGGCTTGTTATGCTCACACTTGGCACCTCACTGCTACTGCTCTTCATCTCCCCAGGCTTATTGCAGAGCCTTCACTAACCCTTCCCTTTCCAGCTTCCTTCAATAGACTGGAGCAAGTGCTGTACATTTCACAGCAGAGGCCAGCACACAAACATTATCCCAGGATTGTTTTAACTCGCTGTGGTTGCATTCATCATTGCTGGGATAAGTTTATTTTTGGTACTGTTTACTTTTTCCCCTTAACACCATCATTTAACAATGAACCTATGCCATGTTTACATGTGTAAAATATTGCCTTGTTACACATGAACAGACCTTTAATTTTTTGCCTTAATCTTTATACATGCAAGTAGATTTATGAAAGCTCTTCTTGTTTAGTCCTCATGAATTCTCCCCCAGCTGAACATTCTTTTTATGCTTTTTCATGTTTGGGTTAAGTCACATCATATTATGTTAAAAAACTTTTGGCTCCATTTCATAGAATCATAGAATCATAGAATGTTTTGGGTTGGAAGGGACCCCTAGAGGTCATCTAGTCCAACCCCAACATAACATTGAAACAGAAAGGTTCATAATAAATTGATATATGATCTGTAAAAAGACCTTATAGAATGTATTAGCCCTGGCCCTCATTTCAGTGTGCATATAGGTGAGAATATATGCATGTATGTGCATGTGTGTGTACATGTATTTTGTATATACATATACATGATGTTACTAGAATGTGGCAAGTGTCCAGGATCTGAAGGTTTCCAGCTGTGGTAAGGTTTATATCATTAGCCAAAATACACTGATAGCATATATATATATATATCAATAGCACAATCAGCAGAAGCACACTTTACAGTAACTGTTAAGATACAGTTATTTCTTAGTAAAGCTTATGTGCAGGACTACCTTTCTGAAAGAGAGAAGGAGAGAGAAGGAGGCGGGGAAGAGAGGGAGAGAAGAAAATAAAAGGAAAACTGTACAGTATTTTATCTATGTAAATTGCTACAGATCTATTTACTGAATCCAACTTATAGATTTAACTAATCTTTTTAGAGGAGAAAACAGTTGGCACATTTTTTTCAGGGTGAAATAAACAGAGTGTTATTTTAAGCAAAGACTATATACATATTTTTAAAAACTCTTGGCATGATGAAGAGTGAGACATTAGGGAAATACAAGTGTCTGTTTTTTGTAAAATTCCTCTGATTTCTACAGAGATCCTCTCTGACCACAAAGGTTTACAAGGGAAAAGAAACTATAATGAATTCTCTGATAATTGCTCATGCCTCATAGACCTGAATTTTTTTGTAAATATGTCCTGATTCTTAGTATAAGGTACATTTTTTTTCTTTTTTCTTTAGCAGCAGCAGGACTTACTTCTTAAAAAGTAAACCACATTTTTGGCTAAAAATAAGTAGACATAGTTAAGACTCAGATATTCTACTTTTCCCCTGATGTAGTGTCCAAGTTTATTTGTAGAGTATCTGAATGTTACTATGTTTATCTGAAATTTATGCTGCTCTGTGGGTATAAAATTGTTGAAAAACTTTTACTTATTTTGGGTAGAGTTTTTAGAGCAGTGATTTTGCTTTCCTAATGTAAATTTCTTTGTACCATCTACTTAAGCAAGTTCAGTCTTTATCCTTGCCTTTCTATACTTTTTCTTCCTTGGTTTTACCACTTTCCAAAATCTTTTAGCAGGTGACTGACTTTATGGTTAGTTTTACACATAAGAATGCAAAAAGTTCAAGGTGTTACAGTAGCTGCTTATTTCTTACAACAAGCAGAGAATGGTCAAACGTCTGTCCTAAATTACATTTTTAATTATTTGAAGGAGACGAATCTGATACACTCCAACCATTACCACAAATATACTTTAGTGATGGCTTTTGTACCCAAATATAATATTTATTATACTGTAATGCTCAGAACAGAATATAGAAAGATAAACCATTATTGGGACAGTCAAAACACCTTAACGCTCTAGGTATTTGAGTCCTAATTTCAGTATAAGCTGTTCATTTAGAAGTGCCACTGTGGTTTGGAGTTCATGGTAAACCAGCATCTAACTGTTCATCAAAACTTTTCCCTTTTTGAATTAGGCCTTTCCATCTGCTTATTTTTGACACACAGGAGTCTGTAAGCCCTGGAGGTGTGGGTAGTTATAGTGCCAGAGCCATTAAAAGATCTTCTGTATTTGATGCATCTCCGAGGAAGTATCGGCAATCTGAAATGTAGAGCCCGTTAATGTGGACTAGGCAGGGCTTACTTTCGTTGCCAAAGCCTGGGCTGAATTTTAAAGGCCTGCCAGTCAGCTAACTAGGAGTTCACTGTTCTCATAAGAAAGTTGTGGCCATTAACATGGAAAACAGTAAGTATGCAGGTTTAAAGTACTGTTTTTCATACAGACACACATACACAACCTACACATGTGCCTATATATATAACTATATATATATATAACTTTATAACTACCCGTGACTAATAGGCAAGTGTATGTCCACTAGGTAACTTAAAAACATGTAGATCCACAAAAAAGTTTCTGAGAAACTGTTGTATTTAAAACAACATTTGTTCCATTGTTCCAGCTCTTCACATGCCCTTCATAGATAATGAGTGTTTTTTTTCAAAAAACTTTGTGTACATTTGTCTCAATGAACTATGACTAGGCCTGATGATGAGGACAATTGTACAAAACAACCTAAAACACTATTAAAATTGGGTTTGTCAGAGATAGGTCTGCTGGGTATTAAATTTGAACAAGATTATACTCTGGCAACACAGTATTGCAAGTGTTCTAACAACAGCCTTGGCACAGCCACACACTCCCATCTTAATTTAACTTGTCAGGCTCATCACGAAGTGAACTGTGTACATTTTATTTTAATTATGGTATAACATATAGAAAACAAGACCAATTCCATGTAAGAAGCTAACAAAAGGATGGGGTAAAGCAACAGCTCAGTCACATCCTCACTTGGATTGAGACTGCAGCCCGCACATTTCCCCACCCACTGTTTGTAAGGAGAGGCAATTAAAAGCATCCAACTTATGATGACAGAAAAATTCAGGTAGGATTCTGCTCAAACAATTGCATTTGCCCAAGGTTAATGCTCAAGCAACAAAAAAGGGAGATGAAATCCTGTTAAAATATGGATGTCCTACAGGCTTCTGTGTGGCTTCTGTAAGCTATGTCCATGAACTCCACAGAGATCATTTCAGTGCGTATATACCACTGGGTTTTATTCACTACTCATTTTCTGACAGTAATGTAAAGGAGAGTTCATACTAACCTCTAGGAATTGTTTAAGCACATAAACCAGGATTTATCTGCCCTAACTTGGGCATGTGTATTACAGATGTCGAAGTGTGGTATCTACAGTTTCCCATTATAGTCCATGGAGAAAAATAAGCACTTCTAGCACATCATTTCATCTCAAGATAGGTGTGCCCAAAACATGTTTCCCCATCAGCCTACTGTTTAAGGTCTTCATACCTACAATACCTCTGAGAGGTATGGAAGTGCATTTGGCAGTAAGGCACAAAGATGCTGGAGGCAATGTTCACAAAGGTATTTAGAAAACTGCTCCTAATTAGATACCTAATTTCTTCCAAAATTCATAGACACATTGTGCCTAAGGTTAAGCTGTAAATCATAATCACCTTGTAATACCTGGCTTTGGCAGTTTGCATGCGGTCACACAGGAAATTTTTGGCAGAGCAGGGAAGCAACATGACTTTTACAAGTTTAGACCAGCACTAAAGCTACCAGGTCATCTGTCCTCTACATTATCTCTCTGCTTTGTCTACCTAGTGCTCCTTCTTTAGTATTTATCTGGCTAGTTCCTATGTCTCCATGTCTCACTGGACTCACTGCTTTTGAGAAATTGCCTTATATATTGTCCTTAACAAAATTACTTCTACTGCAAATAAGTTATTTGAAAAGCAGTATAGATATCCCCAAAGAGGATTAGCACAGCCTCCTTCCATCAGGCTGACAGATTCTCCTAGTCTTTTTCGCTGGCACCATAATCCTCCCTGCTGAAGTCAGATACTCTAGAAGTATCAACACTATCAATATGATGGCATGTCAACCCTGCAGATAAAAACCCTGAGACAGGAGGCATTCAGGTATATTTCAAAATGAGCCAAACTCATACATTTTAAAAAAAGAAATAGCTGGTTCAGTTTTTAAAAAGATGCAAATGATAAATGAACTGACTGTTCCCAAGCCTCACACTCATGTCTTATTATCAGCCTGTTATCTGCTCCGAAGAAAGAGCAAGGAATTGAGGACTAACTTATGCCATAGCCCTCAGCTCTCTCCATGTTCCAAGACTGATAAGATGGTCCATCAGATGAGACAGCTCTGGTTTAGAAGCTGGATAGATGTGATAGTACAACAAACAAATATGTCCATCTCCTGACTGGAGATTGTTAGCTCCAAAATGTGGTGTGATGCTAGCACAGCTAGCCTCCTGAAACGAGTGGCTGTGTCTGACTTGGCACGTGGGTAAAACTTCCCTGCAGTTACCCACACCCACCAGCACTTTTCCATGGGCTAGTCACACCTTTGTGCCAGTCCAACTGGCTGGTACCTTGCAGAACTACAGGGATGTGAGGGTTCAGGTCCAACAGACCTGTTGCACTTCCCAAAAACTGAAAGGAAGAGAAGGCTCAGATATGCTTTCTGCTGCTCACATGGGCATTCATGAAGCCAGTAGCCTGTGTGAGAGAGAATCTATCAAAGTGTCCCTCAATCTTATATATGGCCAAGTGAAGGTTTAGTCACTCAGAAATAAATATCAAGATGCAGGGACTCTGTGTTAACAAAAACGTGTACAGAGACTTCAGGCATGTCTACACAGAAAAGGTGAGCAACATTTGAACTTGAAGCATTTTGAAGCTTAAGCAGTTATGTGGGGTCCAAGTGTTGGGTTAGTGACTATTTGTTAATACATTTCCTGATCCCAGGTATCCAGAGAAAGACACTTCCTGTTTTTCTAAAAGGATTATCCATTCTGTCACAAAATAAGCCAAACAGCTGATCACCCTTTAAACCTGGATGGATGCTTTCCCTGTTCTACAAGAATAACTCTGAAATCAGTTACAACGACATTATAAAAGCACACAGTGTTTTATAATTAGCTGCTAATAGGTAGCTACATGATCTGAAAAGGTTTAATAGATTTAATTAAACTGCTTAAACATTTACATTGCTCTAATCAAGTGTTAGGAAATGAGCATGATACCTGGTTTTATGATTAATTTAAAAAATCTTTTATGAATATAAATAGCCTTTTGGTTGAAAGCTACATATTCATTACTAAGTGTAAAAGGTGAATGTCTGCACATCTTTTTCCTTAGGAAATGAGTGTGGTTTCCTTAGCAGATGTTTACAATAAATGGAAAAGTTCCTGCCTGGCAGGAGTTTTACAGAAACTGTTACTGACAGAGTTAATCCCTCAGATTTCTGTCTTCATTTAACCTGCTGTTTGTGTGCTAAAGATGAAGGGATGAGGCATGGCTGTTTACTTTCCTGCTTTCTGACAGGTTGCTGCTTTGCTATGTGCAAGGAAATAATTTTTTAACCACAAGAAACGGCAAATAGGCTATTCACAATACTACAGGTTTGGGTTAAAATTCATTGAATGTCATGAATAAAATTACTGATTTTCATTTGTATTTCATCTGTCCATGGAAGAAACAGCTGTTATACCACCTGGAACTAGAGAGATGAAAAAAATAGGTGACCCCGCACCAAAAGAAAAGCTCATGGCGCAACGCACAAGTAACATGATGGATGGATGAGTTTGGAAGCATTATTGGATGTTGTTTTGTGAAGATTTACATGTCTACAAAAGTAAGCCAAGAAGTCCCCAGTAAGAGTGGGAGAAAAAGGTGTCAGACACCAATGTACTGGTATCACCAATGGCCCTGAGAAAAGCTATCTGCGAGCTGCTTCCTGACCTTGCGAGGTTAGCAAAATGCCTGCTCCCTGTTCTTGGAATCCTGCTTTGTCCATAATGGAAACAATGCCATCAAAGTTACAAAAAGCCCTCAGTATTTTCTCCTCCAAAGTGGCTCAGTCAACAGCCTGATGCTGTGGGGTGTGAGTTCAGGCAGAACTCAAGGTAGGTCTTTTAAGGAGCCATTAGCATGACCATTCCTATGCAACCTCTAGCTCAAGAAGTCTCCAGCTGCTGATTGCCTGAACATATTCACTTTATACTTTAACCTCTATTTCTTATCCTGTGTAAGCATCCACTACCAGGTAACTATTAAAAATAGGAAACTGGGGAACATGGACTTTAGATTTACTCTGGAAGTTCCTCAGTTTTCTCTACTTACTCAGTTTAAAAAAAAAGGAAATGGCATCACAAGAATCTCTGCAGGACATTGGAAGAGGCACAGTTTGGAGTTAAGGTTAATGCCTTAATTTCATATCCCATGATGAAGTAATCCACAATTTTTGAATACTAAGAATTGTTATAAGGGTAACAGTGACAAGCAGAGCTTCTTTTATGAGAGGGAAGTCATACAGATCAACCACAGTTTGGAGTCAAAATTGATTTTGTCCTATTAAACAATAAATAAGGGGATGTAGGTCTTCATTATTGCTTCTTTATTTTCATTTTGTTGAATTTCTTTGAATCACAGCAAATATCAAAATGAACTGTGAAATATGCACACACAAAACTCCTTCCTGTATTTAAGTCTCCCTATTGCTGAGTAAACTACAATGAGTGTTTCAAGGTATAGAATCATAGAATCATTGAGGTTGGAAAAGACCCTTAAGATCAACAAGTCCAACCATAACCCTAACGCTGCCAAGTCCACCACTAAACCATGTCCCTAAGCACCATGCCTACACATTTCTGTCACCTCATCCCGATCACTCTTGCAACCTTAAGAAATGCTGCCCTGGGCATTCAGTCTCTAAACCACCCAAGAGCTATACAACACTTGCACTGACACAGAAGTAAGCAGATAACGGCCTGGAGATCAGCCTTCAGCTTTCCCACAGTGATGGCCAATTATTGCACAGGAGACAGCTCCCTGTCGCAGAGGTCAGCAGCACACTGTGACTTGCTGGTACCTTTGAAGCTGTAAGCCCCTTGTTGTCCCCAGCCAACATTTCCACCTCTTGCACATTTTTCTGGTTATCAACTTCTCCATCTAAACACTTGCAATGACCTAATCACCCAACACATCTGTACAGAGTTTCTCTCCCATTCCCACCTAGCCAAATCCAAGCACATAACTCCCTTCCAGGTCTCCAGCCTACAAGGATTTATCTTTATAACCCCAGCATTTCCCCTGTGATTAAGCCTCTTGTATGTATCTCTAGTTTTTAACTGTAGTGAATTGCATTTATATATTTCATTTGTCAATTTTTTTTATATTACATACTGCAATAACACCTAAAAAGAAGGTCAAAATATACAAGGTGCTGTTATATAGATGCACAGTAAAACAAATTTTTTCCTTTCCTAAAACTGGGGAGTTGATGCTTGGCCATGTACCACATCTTCAGTCACCAGCCGAAGAATAACTAGTTTCATAAACTGGGCTATGACAGAGAGGACTTGTGAAGAATTGTTTGAACAAAGCAGTAAATGCAAAGCTAAAAAATGATTGAACATTCCGAATCAATCATGATTCACTGCATTTGTCTTTAGGTAGAACTATGCAGTGTGTGTGGTCTTGGCAGCCTTTGTTGGGTTTACCAGAGGGTTACTGTTAGATGGAGCATATGATGGAGAGATTTCAAATGGGCATTTAAAACCTGTAGGACAAGTGAAGAGAAAAAAAATTTTAAAATTAGATAATATAATAAAATATTTTATATGGATGATCCAAGACGCGTCTATCTGTCAGCTGCCTTGGAACTATATTGTCTTATATTAATAATGTAAGGGTATTTTGTACTGCAGTGCTAAATATAAACCAGGCATCACACAAGCTGTTATGTAAGCACCCCCATTCAGCTTTGCCAGCAAATGTCAGCACTGACCCCACAACACCCCATGCCTAGGGCCTCTCTTACACAGAGAATGCCAATTGTACTGAACTGTGGGAGCACTTACACTGTGGAGAACAGAGGCTAAAACAAGACCCACCAAACTTATTTTCACTTGAGATCAAAGACAGAATGTGAGTTCAATTCTCCAGACATCAAAGACCAGCACAGAAGCCCACTGTGCCACTTCGACCTGAAAATATGTCCTTGTTATGTACAGTGGGAAGTTTACAGCTTTTATTTCAAAATGCGGTGCGAGAAATTCAGTTAGCTAAAAATATCAGATCAATGTAAATAATAATAATAGGGGTAATCATCATCATCACCATCACCTGGACTTGATCAGTAAGAACACTCTTAATTAAAAGAATTGTTTCTATTCTGTTTCTATTCTATTATATTCTATTTCTATTCTCTAAAAATGATTGAGTAGAAAGACCTTATCCACAGACAAGGAAAACAATATAATTTTCTTTCTAATAGAATCTGATGACACTCTGACTTAAGCATCTCATGGTCTTGCTGTTTCAAATAGAGAGACCTCAAAACTGGCTTTTAGTTAAACCTATTTTACTAACTTGAAGATTATAAGCTACTGTACTTCTGTTTCCACACCCTTTGAAATCATCAGAAAGGCCACCCACTGCTTCAGGCAAGTGGGGAAGCAGAAGATGGTTCCATTGATGTGGCTCAGGTTAGCTCTTGTTCAACATCCACATTTTCATGCGAGTGGGTACGTTGATACCGACCAGTGTGAAGACTTCACTAGTGCCACCAAGGCAGATGAGTGTTAGATCTGTAATGTTTTGTTCTCCAGCAATGAAACGGAGAAGAGATGATTTAGGCAGCTGGTTTCTTAAGTTGGAGGAACAGCTATAACATACACAGAAACAGATGATGCACATGCACTAATCGGGCACTTGCCCAACTTTGTACATGATTTTGACCATAAACAACAAAGTGTTGATGCCATTCTGCTATGTGGCAGTAAGAGAAAAGAATACAGAACATATAGTTTTAGCTAGCCCAATGGCTACAGTTAACTAGAGAATAATCCTACTGACAATAGACTAGTTATTCCTAGTTGTTTATAGCAAACCTCTCAGAATTAATGAAGCCTGTAGAACTCCAAAGACCTGAAAAAAAAAGAAAGGTTAAGCACTGATCTAATAATTTTTTTCAGTTCCAAAGACATCCCATGAAATATAACCAAAGACACCAGGAGTGAGTAGTGGATATCATTCATGCATGCAGAATAGATATGCCACATTGGACTATTTTCTGTTGACATACTGCTATACCATGAATATGAGTTCTTGGTGAAGGACTGTCTGAAATTTTTTGTGAATACTGTGGCCTACCTCATGACTGATCCTCCAGTAGGTAGTAAAGGTAGGCTGTTACCTACATATGGGCTGTGACTAGTTAAAGTTATAAAAGGTATGCCTAGGCTAGGTGGCAGGCACACAAGGGTTGTGGACCCTTAAACATCCATACTGAAGATCTGGTCAGAGAAAATTGCATCTTCTTTCCAATGAGCAACCTGAGCTTCTTGCTGTGGAAACAAGGGTGTATGGGGCAGACAAGGTGTACAGCACACACCTGAGTCCAACAAAAGCGTGGTGTGTGGAAGTGGTCCAAGACCCTGAGGCTTAGGTCTAGTGATATATGATTGCATCTCCGATCTGCAAGGGCTTTTCACTTGTTAACTGTACCAGAAAGCTTTGTGAAACATCAGGCAAAATAACACTAAAGTACCTGTAGCACTTTAATAACCCATAGTCCAAAGCCCATACACAAACTGAAATCTTTCATTCCGGAAAAGCTACAAAACATAGAATCATAGAATCATAGAATGTTTTGGGTTGGAAGGGACCCCTAGAGGTCATTTAGTCCAACCCCCGTGCAGGGAGCAGGGACACCGCTAACTAGATCAGGTTGCTCAGAGCCCCGTCCAACCTGCCCTTGAATGTTCCCAGGGATGGGGCCTCCACCACCTCTCTGGGCAACCCGTTCCAGTGTTTCACCACCCTACTGTAAAGAATTTCCTCCTTATATCCAGTCTAAATCTGCCCTGGTTTAGTTTAAAACCATTCCCCCTTGTCCTGTCACACCTGTGCCTACTAAAAAGCTTTTCCCCATCTTTCCTATAGGCCCCCTTTAGATACTGAAAGGCCGTAATCAGGTCTCCCCTCAGCCTTCTTTTCTTCAGGCTGAACAACCCCAACTCTCTCAGCCTGTCCTCATAAGAGAGGTGCTCCAGCCCTCGGATCATTTTAGTAGCCCTCCTCTGGACCCGCTCCAACAGTTCCATGTCCTTCTTGTGCTGAGGGCTCCAGAGCTCCAGGTGAGGTCTCACCAGAGCAGAGTAGAGGGGCAGAATCCCCTCCCTCGACCTGCTGGCCACACTTCTCCTGATGCAGCCCAGGGTACGGTTGGCCTTCTGGGCTGCCAGTGCACATTGCCGGCTCATGTCCAGCTTTTCATCCACCAGCACGCCCAAGTCCCTCTCGGCAGGGCTGCTCTCGATCCTTTCTTCCCCCAGCCTGTACTGATACTGGGGGTTACCCCGACCCAGGTGCATGACCTTGCACTTGGCCTTGTTGAACCTCATGTGGTTCACACAGGCCCACCTCTCCAGCCTGTCCAGGTCTCTCTGGATGACATCCCGTCCTTCTGGTGTGTCAACCGCACCACTCAGTTTGGTGTCGTCCGCAAACTTGCTGAGGGTGCATTCGATCTCGCTGTCTAAGTCATTGATGAATATATTAAACAGCACTGGTACCAGTACGGACCCCTGAGGGACACCACTCGTCACCAGTCTCCATCCGGACATTGAACCATTGACCACTACCCTCTGGATGTGACCATCTAGCCAGTTCCTTATCCGCCGAACAGTCCACCCATCAAATCCATAGCTCTCCAATTTAGAGAGAAGGATGTTGTGGGGGACCGTGTCAAAGGCTTTGCAGAAGTCCAGATAGATGACATCCATTGGTTTTCCCTTGTCCACTGTTATTGTCACACCATCATAGAAAGACACTAGGTTCGTCAGGCAGGACTTGCCCTTGGTGAAGCCATGCTGGCTATCTCGAATTATCTCCCTGGCCTCCACGTGCCTTAGCATAGCTTCTAGGAGGATCTGTTCCATGATCTTCCCAGGCACAGAGGTGAGGCTGACAGGTCGGTAGTTCCCAGGGTCTTCCTTTCTACCCTTTTTGAAAATGGGCACAATGTTTCCCTTCTTCCAGTCACCAGGGACTTCACCTGACTGCCATGACTTTTCAAATATCATGGAGAGTGGCTTGGTGACTACATCAGCCAATTCCCTCAGGACTCTGGGATGCATCTCATCAGGTCCCATGGACTTCTGTGCGTTCAGGTTCATAAGACATAGTAAACACAAACAAATACGTTTCCACTCTTTCTTTTGATCACCATAAGTCTGTGCTACAACACGACAGTTTATTTTCTGACATTGTAAGCTGATGGTACAAAGTGTTACTTTATGGTTCACTTCCACTCTTGTTACCTTGTGTTCAACTAGCTGGCTGGTATTGATTGCTCTACACTGACCACTCACCCCTCTCTCTGAAGCCAGGTTTGAACCAAGGCAATAAATCAATGCTGTTAGCTCAGCTTCTGTTGAACAAGTGGATGCACAACACACCGTGATAAACAATTGTGGCTAATAAAAGCCATAGGACTAAAGAAGCATAAAAACTGAATTACCCTTTGAGCCCGTCGGAGTCTAGCCTCCCAAGCTGTGAGCAAGGCACATCTGCAAGTCGCAAGCAGTAAGTTAGTGATCACGTTATGCCCACCCACATTGTATCTGGGCCCTGAACATATTTATATATTAAGAAAAAATGTTTTGAGCCTGTTACTATATGAATGTCTAAATATAGAAGGAAACAGTATCTTTAATATATTCTAAACTACTAGAATTTCAGAAAGAAATTATTCAACCTCAGTATTGGCATTAGTCTGTTTCTATTATTGTATTTTATTAAATTTTTATATTGTAATATTCTTATAAAACTAAATATTTATAAGAAGGTGCCAGTGAATTAAGAGTCCACACAGAATTCCATTAAAATTCTTTGTGTTTTTCCTGTCCTATAAAAATAAATAACCTTTTATTCAACTGGCCAAAACACAGCCATTCTAAATAAGAGTACAATTTATCATCCATCCAAGTTGATCTTTGACAATACCCTTTGTCTCCCAACATAAGGCTATGTTCTTTTTTTTTCTTTTAAATTTCCACTCTTAAATGCCTGTAAAACTGAAAAAAATGTACTCAAAATACTTTGGCTGTTTCTTCCAAAACAAGTCTTAAAGAATAATGAGTTTTAATTTCAAAATAGCTCTTTAATAACTGCAGGGTTAAAAATATTAAGCCAGAAGACATGAGTTTTAGAAGGTAAAGGCATAACTTCAGTGCAAGCAGAGCTGAGCAGTTTGAGCAGCCCTAAGCTCCAGGCTGGATCACAGACTAGTTAGGCACTGCAACCGTTGGTCACGGTTCCAGGACTACAGCTAGTGTAGCCCCCCTGCATATTCATGGCAAGATAGACAGGGAAACTGTATTTTCTGGAGAAAGGGACAGCCTGTCAGATCCCTGTTGACACCGTTTTTTGGGGTAGTGGTGAGGAGCAGAAACTGATCCTGCAAACAGTTACTACGTAGCTTGGTGTTTCTTCCCACTACAGTGGAAGGCAGTTCAAGTCACCACCAAGACATACGGCTCAGAAATAGAGCACAAAAAGGTTTACATGTGTAAAACAGAGTCTTGTATCTGCAGCTGACAGCAGGTAAGGCAGACTGAAGTTAGGTAAATTGTACCAAAGCCAACTGGACGTGTCAGCTTGTAATTTCCCATCAGAAAATTGTTTGGTGACAGTAATACACAACATAGACAAGATTGCCAGAACCTCAGCTAGAATAAACACAGTGGCACAACAGATTAGCTATGGTCAGACCAGCTTTGCTCATTTACAGCAACTCAAAATCCATTATGTTTTGTAGCTGTATGCCCAAAAGCCCTGGAATAGCTCATTTTTAACACAGTTTTAAAGTGGATGGAAAAATTCTTGGTGGTCATAATGACTGCACCTTCAACAAATGAAAGCAAAAAGTTATTTTAATCTCTTGTGTTAATCCCTCACTCAGTTTTGCTTTCTGTCTAAGTAATATTGTTTTAACACTTGTGCCAATGGAAGCTTTGCCAATATTTTCACAGAATGTTGATAGGTTTTGCCAATATTATATTAAGAAGGACATCTAAGAAATGCAAACATTTAGTAGACTTTTATGAAAAGTGATGTCTGTCCAGTATCTCATACCACTGGATAAAAAAGAAAACAAACTAAGAAGTAGACCTCTGGAATACATTCATATTTCATATGACAAAGAGACTCACTCTTTGTCTTGTGAAATAATGGGTGTATATTATCATTATTTGCTTTCAGTTACCCAGATACACTCACATAATCCCACACTGCCCTTATCCTGAATCCCTAGCAGTCTAGATCCTACAACACAACAACAAAGATACATGAACATACAGAAAAGGGGAAGTAAAGGAAGAAAAATATAGGTGATGATACTGAGCTCGTAAGACTAGCCAGGTCAGTAAACATATCTAGTGAGTTAGTTGCTCTTTTTCCTTCCTTTTTCTGTCTTGTAGCCTGCATAACTGTGTATGAATTTAGAACTGGTCCAAAGTTGGTACATTAACTGCTTTTCCAGAGAAAGAGAGACAGTTACACATAAACAGTTATAGTGTTCTCAGAAATGCACAGAGAGCGAGCAATGAAAATCAGGAAAGAACAAAAATGTGACATCATTCTGATGCAGAGCAAATCCCAGAATTTCAATTTCTCCGAGAACAAAATCGGGCTTGGGCTGTAAGACAGGTTGAATAGCGGTGCTTGGGACATACAGATGCCTTTAAATCCTCTGAAGCAAGGCAGAGGAATGGAAGAGCTTCATCCAGCTCTTGCCCATGTTCTACCTACACCTCACTCAGAACAGATTACCTGGGTATAGTGCCTTGTTTTTTTTCATGAAACCAATTCTGACCTAAATTAATTTCGTCATATTGTTCATGCTTTGAAAAAAACTGGGAAAAGACAGGATTAAAATGTGAAGTTTAAGGCTTAATACTTCCTCCCAAATTTTCATTAGCATTAACCACAACAAATGATCCTAAATGGATAGGTTGCTTCTAATATTTATAGCATAAAAATGCTTAATTGAAAAAATGTAGCCATGAGTTGATGAGTGGAGACACTGGCAGAAAAGATATGAGTTTAGAAGCTCAAAATCATAGAAGAGAGAATAAGGGTTGCAAGAAAGCACCCTGCAATAGGAGACAGGCAGTTTGTGTTTTGTTACCAGTAGAAGGGAAGGCTGTGCAATGTGAGGATGTAAAATGTATTAGGGACCAAGTTCTGCATAACAGCACCATCTTAAATGGATATAAATTGAATGTTTCAAAGCTGTGATAGCTAAAACTTAAGAAAAGATTCGTCCCAGAGATGGGACCTGAAGCTCTGGAAAGAAGGTTGAGGTTAACGCAATCTCCATCTTACAGACATCAAGCCCAAGAAGGACAGTGGTGATATCATGCAAAGATAATGAAGAAAACCAGAGGGAGATGATTAAGAGTTGTTGCAGGCATTCTGAGCTTGCCCTGGTATTGAGTAGCACTGACAAGACCGGAAAAGAATTTGAATTTAATTTGGAGTGGAGGACTAAACCTGTGAGTCATTGGCATACAGATGATAGCTGGAGTTGTGTTTGTAAAGAAGATCCACAGGAGGGGAAAATATAAGTAGGATTAAGGGATGAGCCCTATGAAACCTCAGAGAAACTTGGGAGGAAGGCATGCAGACTCCCTAGAGAAACTACTGTAGCAGCAAATATTCTTTGTACATATTGTTGTAACTTCTGTTTCAACCCCCAAACTTTTGTTTAAAGAAATGCAGTGAAACACAGCTGAATATAAAAAAGCTCTGTTATATAGTGACAGGAAGATGATTTCCAAAGATTTAAAGGATGTATTTTAACAAATATATTTGCTGCAGTATTTGGATCAGGCCATGAGCAACAAGACAATCAGTGCTGCCAAGCACTCATGATATTTAATATTATACAGGTTCTTTTCTCTCAGACTCTCATTTCATGTCTTCTGGTGTCTCACTGTCTCTTAAGTAGATTCTTACTTCTTCCACCAAATTTAATATAGCATAATACCACTTTCAGCTAGTTTTAGACAAAGACTGTACAACTCCCTTAAACTGGGTATGTTTTTTCAAAAACTTTACAATGAAAAGTAACACAGAATTTGTACTTAAGCCTGTAGAGGTAAACAGAGAATTATATGCCATGGTCAAGAAATGTCTATAAAAATCTATAATAGTTCCATAAATTATACCAGTTTTTCCCTTGTTTAATTTTAGAATATTTCTATAAGAGTTTATTCTTTCCATGGTGCCATTTCCCCATCCATATTTACACATTTCTTCCACCTACTACGAAATTTATTTTGCAAATGACAAACTACGCCGAGCATGGGAACGCTGAGTATGGTATGACTTTTTTATTGAGGTCTTATAGTCAACTGACCTAGAATGAAAAGTTCAGTTTGCTCTGAGAAATATAACAAGTATAGCATATCCACATTCAATATTGAATACTGTAATTATTTAACAAGTATTTAATGTACCGATAACTGGTAATAACTTTTAAACCACCAGATTTACAGCATCTTAGGCTGTAAGTTAGGATAGTCATTCTCAGGTTGCCCTCTACTGTTTAAGGTTAGAAAGACAAGGCATGTTTTATAGAGCTGTAAAAAGCAGAGTTTGGTGGAGGGAGGTAGTTCTGGGACTAGAAAAAGGCTCGCACAGAGGATTCATATCTTTATAAAAAAATCCATTAATTTTAAAAGGTAACATCAGAGAAGTAGAAACTCTCTGAAGAGAAGTTAATGATGGAGCAAATGTAGAAAGTACAGAAATGTAACTTGATTTCTAAAAGGTTGCAAAACTCTTACTTTTCCTGGAGAACCACCAGCTATAGAAACAAATCCTTAGTTGTAACACAATTTGCCATTCGAGTCAATGTCACAAATCTAGTACTTAGAAGTTTGAATGCTCAGCTGAAATTTCTGGCTTGGAGAATTTGACCTGGGAATCTGGCAAGAAACACTGACTTCTCTTCTTTTACATCTACTTTATAGATGCACTATTATTTGGTATCATATATATCAATTTGGAGAATCCAGGGGCTGTGCTACTCACATAATTGAACTAAACTGAATCCAGGTGCTTCTTGAGCCTCAGCAAAGTTCAGTGCTAAAGCTCTTGAAGGGGGGCCCTGGAATGACAAGCATTTCCAGAAATCAAGGGAAAGATTTACTGCACTGTGAAGAGGTCCTCCATCCTCAACAAATTAGATCACCTCTTTCCTATCAAAATGATCACATTCATCCTTTATATAGGGTTTTCTTCACTAACCTGTCTCAAAACAGTGGGTACAAAAGCCAGCTGTAGCATTACAGTAAATACCAGACTCTAGTATGACTTTGAGATAGCAGGTGGGTAATAACAACCCAAAAGAGCTTCACAGAGATTTTCTGCTTGCCTGATCAGTCAACTGATCTTTAACTTTGCAAACAAGGGTAAATCAAATTTATTTAGGCCAGAATGAAGGAGAGAGGCTGGATGTGCTTGATTTAACTGTAGCAGAAGTGTGGGTGGGTTTGTTGGTTGGCAGTGGCTGTCAGGCATGGGGTAGGCCCACCCATTGGCCTAGTAGAGTCACTGTGGACCTTCAGAAAGTCCTACCATGTCTTCCTTCTGGGCAGGTGAAGAAGGTCCCAAATAAAGGAGGTTTCTTGTTCAGTAATGCTCAGGGGAAAATAAAGTGCTGTTTGCTTCAGGTGCCTTATATGGACATGCTGATTTGCTGGTTTTGTTGTTTGTTTCTTTCCTTCATGAAAATATAAAACTTTCAAAGGGCTTTTTTTTTTTTAGACAGAAGGTAACATGAGAGGGTATAGTGTTCATTGGCAATGTAGGACTAGTGGGAAAAACCTTTGGGTGATTTTGGGTGAGTCAGATCTGCTGGATGGAACCACTAAGGGAAATGCGTTTCTTTAAAAAAGTGTAATCGTATTTAGGCTGTTATGAAAAAATCAAATTATTGCCACATGGCATCACTATGATGATATGGCGGGGAAGAGGGGTGGGAGGAGGCTTGAATGTCTCTCTCGTGCATTTTCTTCATCAGACTCATTTAAGTTTCTTGCATGTCTCTGTTTCTTGTATTTGTTCTGCATGCCCTTTGGATATCTTTATTACTCCAAATTATAGCTACATCTTGTGACCTTAACTTGAGCTTAGCATAGTTTTTGTCTAGGATTGTGTATATTTAGGGTCACTACCAATTAACTTCAATACAACACTGAATTCACATAATAAATTCAGAGAATGTAGTGTATAGAGAGTTCTCATTGCCTTTAGGGAGAAGAATTTCTGCCTCTAAAAAAACACTCTGAAATGACCCATATGTGTAAGAACAATACTCACTGACTACACAGAACAGGTTCTTGGGGTCCTTTGATCTTAGCCTCCCAATTTCTTTTCTAAACATCTTCAAAGGGCTGCCGTTCTGAAAAGAGAAGTTCACCCATCCTTATTTGCTGACAGACTGAACAGGAAGGGCGCGTGGAAGCTCTTTTTATTTTATTGTTTGATTTATTTAAAAAGCGAATGTAAAATGTCTGACATTTGTAACACTGGGATCCAGGACTCCACAACACACAGCTCAGTCCTGTATCATGGCAAAATCAAAGGAGTAAATAGCTACAGCCATACCCAATGATTATTCAAGTGAGTCACAGTGCAAAAGTGAATGGTTTTTTTTCCATTTACACAGTAGTCTAACACAATAAAATTCCAACATGGTTAAATCCTGTCCAAAGTGTCCCTGTCGCTTACAAAGAGATGAAATACAGACAGATCTTGGAATATAGAGAAGTCCTTGTTCACTGGAAGTAAAAGTAAGTCCGATTTTTATTCAGACTATTGGAAAATCTGAAGGAAAATGTGTAAATAAATGGCTTCTTTAGTATTATTTATAGACTGATTAATTCAGACCTCTTGAACAATGCTAAATATTCTTTAAGTCTATCTAGATAATAAAACAATGAATTTAGACAATTTCCCCAAAACTAACAAAGCAGAAATCGGTAGCAAGACTGAAGTATGATGCAGGGACTGACCCTTCATTACCACTCTATATACTTCTTTTTAATATTTCAAAGTGGATGTGGTGATATTTTTTACAATGTAAGGCAATTCAGAGACTGTTTCATGAATACTTAAAAGTGCATTTATTTCTGCCACACTGGAATCCTTGAAATGTTAGAGTCATTATTCCAACCCATGCTCTGTATTTTCAATCATTTTACAAAAGGGAAGACAGGCACTTCTCCATTTTGCAAGATGAGGACAGAAGAAACGAGCTTCTAAATGTGCCTCAGAGATATTAAAAACCAGATTATAGCCATGTAACTATGTTACCATCCTGATTCTCAGGAAATAAAACAAACATCATGGTAATGGCAATTCTCAGAGATAAGTTTGTGAAAGTTTGAGCTTCATAAGAGAGCAAATCCCACAGATTTGTGAAAATTCTGAATACTGGGACTTCTGAAATGGGATTTGCATGACTAATACAGACTAAAGTGCGTGTCCTTATCATCTGTCCGACAGTTATGAGATCACATCTGGAGTACTGTGTCTGATTTGGGGTTACTCAGTACGAGAAGGATAATGACAGACTAGAGCAAGTCCAGTGAGGGCCACTAAGACAACCAATAGGTCAGAGAACATGACGTGTGAGGAGAGGCTGAGAAGATTAAGGGAAGGCCTTACTGTCTACAACTAACTGATTAGAGGATAGATACAATGAAGACAGAGCCAGACTCTTGCAAATGCACAGCCATAGGAAGAGAGACAAGAGACACACATTAGGAACATAGAAAATTCTCATTAGATTTTAGAAAACTTGCTTTTCCGTTAAACATTGGAACAGGTCACCCAAAGAGGTTGTACAATCTTTATCCTTGGAGATGTTCCAGATACAGCCCTGAGCAACCTGGTCTAAGTAGACCTTCTTTGAGCAAGAGATCAAACTGGGTGACCTCTGGAGGTCCTTTCCAACATAAATTGTTGTATGATTCTGTGATTCAGCAGTTGATGGTATTCACCCACTCACATTGTCATTGTCTGAGAACCTGGGCATATTCTTGTGGATTTGAGTCCTAACAGACTGGAAAAATATATTGATTGTAAGACTCCCACTTTCTGGCAAGAGATCTAACTGCTTTAGTATTACATATAAGTCAAGAAACACAGCCTCTACTGCCTGTTCTACAATAAATATGCACTACTCTGTTCTACCAAAGAACAGGTATATAATCTCAGGAGACACCTTCACATTCTGGCTCCTAAATGGACAAAAATCCTTGTCCATAGCCCCTATAAAGGTCTATGCAATTTCTACAAATCAACGGTTCCTCAAAACTCAAGATTTCTTGACCATCCTTTAGAAGTTCTAAACTCTCCAGTGCCTTGCATGAGGATGCATGTTGGTTCTGGATTTCATTTACTGCAATTTGCCTTCTTCGTCTAAGAGCTGGTATTATGGACAGTTCATAGTGTTTAATTACTAGCAAGTTTTCCGGCACATTTCTTTTTTTCATGCCAAAGAGAACTCTCTCAGACAACATTTGAGAACAGTTTGAGGATAGCATAGGGTATAGGATAAAGAACATTTAGTTATAAGGACGTAAATTGTTCCATGACACATTCCCTAACAGCCCCTTTTAATTACATGCACCGATGCAAACAAGGATTCTAACCCTTAGGCTCTTAGCTCCTTTCCTGGATATAGTTTGTAATCATCCAAATTACTTACATATACAAAAAGGAGTAAAACATGATTGAATACCTTTTGAACTCTACCTATGGGTTTATCCATCCCTCTCCTTTAATCTGGAACACAGGACTTAGAAGAAACCAGTTAAACTGTCTGAGAATACTATACCAATGCGATATGCCATCGCAGAGTAGTTATACCATACAAACATTAGAAAGGTCCCAGTGCAATACCCACTACAGACAACAGAAAGACTCCTGCTGGCATTGCTAGACACTGGATTAAGTTCAAAAGATTAAGTTCCAAAAAAGTGAGAGAAGATACAAACTAACTGAATATACATTGTATTCAAGAAATATAATTCAGGAATAAAGAAAACAGTGATAATACTAGAAGCATACAGCTAGCTAGAAAGCTTGTCAAAGGCACAGGAGTAGAAATTCCTCTACAAACTTTAGTTGAGAGCCAAAGAATGTGGATTTATTTCGCTAATGATGACAAGTTCAAGGCATCTACACAAAAATAAGATGAGTGCTGAAAGATGAATTGACACAGGCTGTGCACTTCATCCAAGGACTGCAGATACTGCTCTTACAGGAGGATAGAATCATTCAGAACACAGTTATTACAGACAGAACAATGACTGCTGTCATAAAATTATGTACAATAGGTCAGAGGAATAAAAAAGCTGTTTCTTTCAGGGGGATACTTAAAATCTTTTTATGTTTCAGAGCTGATAATAAAGTTGTCTATATAAACATCTGAGAAACTCCAAGCATGGTATTGCTATGTATTCTACCAGTTTCTTCACTATGAAAGAGGGGAAAGCTACAGATAGATACAAGAAGTTGCCCAACATCTCCCTCGCTTTATTTACATGTTGATCATTTTTCAGTATTTACAAACTATATCAGTTAAGTTCACTAGGGGACTGAAGTGTTTCCAACTGGAAGCATAGAAAATTCCATGAATTCAAGATAAAAGTAAGGACTATTATGCATTAAATGTCCATTTATAAACTGTTGGATGGCCTCAGCATTCATTCCATCTTGGCCTCCAAACCAGGGCCTGCTATGGGACATTTGAACACAGATACATGAAAAATTAATGTTATGAAGAGAATATGAAAGAATTCCAGGATGGACTGCTCAGTGGATGAGGAAATGGTTGGGTGGTCACATCCAGAGGGTAGTGGTCAATGGCACAATGTCCAGATCGAGATCGGTGACAAGTGGTGTCCCTCACGGGTCCATATTAGCACCAGTACTGCTGAATATCGTCATCAATGACATAGACAGTGGGATCAAGTGCGACCTCAGGAAGTTTGCAGACAACATCATGCTGGAAAACCAGCACGGCAAGCTGTAGGCAATCCAGCAGGTTTCTTGAATGCATTGAGGACAACTTCTTAAGCCAGGTAATAGACACCCCTACCCGAGGGGATGCGATACTGGACCTGGTGGTCACCAATGCAAGTGAGCTCGTCGGAAATGTCAAGATCGGAGGCAGCTTGGGTTGCAGTGATCATGCGCTGGTAGAGCTCACACTCCAGAGGGAAATGGGAAGAATGAAGAGTATAGTCAGGACCCTGAATTTTAGAAAAGCAAACTTCCAGCTCCTCAAGGAGATAGTCGGAAGGACTCCCTGGGAAACGGTCCTCAGAGACAGGGGAACAGAACAGAGCTGGCAGCTCTTTAAGGAAGTGATCCACAGAGCGCAAGAGCTCTCGATCCCCAGGTGTAAGAAATCGGGCAAAGAAGGGAAGAGACCAGCATGGCTGAGACGAGACATGCTGGACAAACTAAGGAGGAAGAGGGAGCTGCACAGGCAGTGGAAGCAGGGACAGGCATCCTGGGAAGAGTATAGGGACGCGGCCCGGTTGTGTAGGAATGGGGTCAGGAAGGCCAAGGCTCAGCTGGAGCTAAACTTGGCTAGGGATGCAAAGAATAACAAGAAGGGTTTCTACAGGTATATCAGCCGGAAAAGGATGGTTAAAGAAAGCGTACCCCCACTGATGAGCGAGACTGGCAAGCTGGTAATAGCAGATGAGGAGAAGGCTGAGGTACTCAACAACTTTTTTGCCTCAGTCTTCACTGGGAAGCTCTCTCCTCACCCCACCCGAGTTGATGGATGGCATGAGGGAGACAGGGAGGGCAAAACCCCTCCTGCTGTAGGAGAAGATCAGGTTCGTGACCACCTGAGGAACCTGAATGCGCATAAGTCCATGGGACCTGATGAGATGCATCCCAGAGTCCTGAGGGAATTGGCCGATGTAGTCGCCAAGCCACTCTCCATGATATTTGAAAAGTCATGGCAGTCAGGTGAAGTCCCTGGTGACTGGAAGAAGGGAAACATTGTGCCCATTTTCAAAAAGGGTAGAAAGGAAGACCCTGGGAACTACCGACCTGTCAGCCTCACCTCTGTGCCTGGGAAGATCATGGAACAGATCCTCCTAGAAGCTATGCTAAGGCACATGGAGGCCAGGGAGATAATTCGAGATAGCCAGCATGGCTTCACCAAGGGCAAGTCCTGCCTGACGAACATAGTGGCTTTCTATGATGGTGTGACAGCATCAGTGGACAAGGGAAAACCAATAGATGTCATCTATCTGGACTTCTGCAAAGCCTTTGACACAGTCCCCCACAACATCCTTCTCTCTAAATTGGAGGGCTATGGATTTGACGGGTGGACTGTTCGGTGGATAAGGAACTGGCTGGATGGCCGCATCCAGAGGGTAGTGGTCAATGGCTCGATGTCCAGATGGAGACCGGTGATGAGTGGTGTCCCTCAGGGGTCCGTACTGGTACCAGTGCTGTTTAATATATTCATCAATGACTTAGACAGCGAGATCGAATGCACCCTCAGCAAGTTTGCGGACGACACCAAACTGAGTGGTGCGGTTGACACACCAGAAGGACGGGATGTCATCCAGAGAGACCTGGACAGGCTGGAGAGGTGGGCCTGTGTGAACCTCATGAGGTTCAACAAGGCCAAGTGCAAGGTCATGCACCTGGGTCGGGGTAACCCCCAGTATCAGTACAGGCTGGGGGAAGAAAGGATCGAGAGCAGCCCTGCCGAGAGGGACTTGGGCGTGCTGGTGGATGAAAAGCTGGACATGAGCCGGCAATGTGCACTGGCAGCCCAGAAGGCCAACCGTACCCTGGGCTGCATCAGGAGAAGCGTGGCCAGCAGGTCGAGGGAGGTGATTCTGCCCCTCTACTCTGCTCTGGTGAGACCTCACCTGGAGTATTGTGTCCAACTCTGGAGCCCTCAGCACAAGAAGGACATGGAACTGTTGGAGCGGGTCCAGAGGAGGGCTACTAAAATGATGCGAGGGCTGGAGCACCTCTCTTATGAGGACAGGCTGAGGGAGTTGGGCTTGTTCAGCCTGGAGAAGAGAAGGCTGCGGGGAGACCTGATTATGGCCTTTCAGTACCTAAAGGGGGCCTATAGGAAAGATGGGGAAAATCTTTTTAGTAGGGCCAGCTGTGAGAGGACAAGGGGTAATGGCTTTAAACTAAACCAGGGTAGGTTTAGACTGGATATAAGGAAGAAATTCTTTACAATGAGGGTGGTAAAACACTGGAACAGATTGCCCAGAGAGGTGGTGGAGGCCCCATCCCTGGGAACATTCAAGGACAGGTTGGATGGGGCTCTGAGCAACCTGATCTAGTTAGTGGTGTCCCTGCTCACTGCAGGGGGGTTGGACTAGATGACCTCTAGGGGTCCCTTCCAACCCAAAACATTCTATGATTCTATGATTCTATGAGTGGTACAGCTGACACACCTGAGGGATGGGATGCCATCCAGAGGGACATGGACAAGCTCGAGAAGTGGGCACGTGTGAACATTGTGAGGTTCAACAAGGCCAAGTGCAAGGTCCTGGTATCAATAGAGGCTGGGGAATGAAGGGATGGAGAGCAGCCCTGCAGAGAAGAACTGGGGGGTACTGGTGGGTGAAAAGCTGGACACGAGCTGACAATGTGTACTTGCAGCCTAGAAAGCCAGCTGTATCTTGTGCTTCATCAAAAGCAGAATGGCCAGCAGGTCGAGGGAGGGGATTCTGCCCCTCTATTCCACTCTGTTGAGACCCCACCTGGAGCACTGCATCCAGCTCTGGAGCCCTCAACACAAGAAGGACATGAACCTGTTGCAGTGGGTCCAGAGGAGGACCACAAAATATGACCTGAGGGCTGAAATACTTCTATGAGGACAGGCTGAGAGACTGGGGCTGTTCAGCCTGGAGAAGAGAAGGCTCCAGGGAGACTTTATTGTGGCCTTTCAGTACTTGAAGGGGGCTTAGAAGAAAGATGGGAACAAACGTTTTAGTAGGGCCTGTAGCAATAGCACAAGGGGTAATGGTTTTAAACTAAAAGAGCATAGATTCAGACTAGATATAGGGAAGAATTTTTTTACTATGAGGGCGGTGAAACACTGGAACAGGTTGCCCAGAGAGGTGGTGGAGGCCCCATCCCTGGAAACATTCAAGGCCAGGTTGGATGGGGCTCTGAGCAATCTGATCCAGTTGAAGATGTTGCTGGTCATTGCAGGGGGGTTGGACTAGATGACCTCTAAAGGTGCCTTCCAACCTATACTATTGTGATTCTGTGATTCTATTCAATGAGTTCTACTTGTCAACAAGAGCTTTAGCTTTCATTTAGCAGATAAAAATGTAGCTATATCTAGAGATGTTCTTAAGATTTAAATGCACTTAAGTAGCTATAAAGAATTATAATTATTAAAAAACTCAGTAAACCAAAAATACCGGGGAGTAAGCTGACTTAATCAAGACCTAGTTCTTACAGGCAAGTTACACTGGTTTAATGAAATGGGATCTTAAAAGGCAACTTTGGCACTATCATTTTTGTTTTAAGAATGGTTTCTTTAAGAATAGTTTATTTTGCTTTAGGTTCAAGTCACTTTTAACTCTAAATTAATCTGATTTCTCATGGAGACAGGCTTTAGTGCAACAAACTCCTAAGAAATTTCCAAATGTACACACACACCCCCAAACAAAAACCTACGTATATATCTTCCTGTTTGCTATAGTTTTGTTTTTATTCAGAACTTCCAAAGAGCACGACTTGTCCTAGCATTTCCATTGAATTCTGTCTCCCAGTGACATCCATTTACAGACATTCACTAAAGATTTTTATCTTAAAACTTGCACTATGTATGTTTACAGAGATGCAGATTAAACAAGGAATCTACACATAAGCAAGGATATTCAACTAGTACCTTTGTTTTGGCATATTTGAATGCTGGGCTACAGAAAAAAAAAAAAAGGAGTCTTGTCAGCTTGAAGTATATTCTAGTCCTTCATTAATTAGACTAGGGATGGATCAAGGATGAAAGACTTGCAATATCGTGCTCACCAAGTCTAAGACATCTTATATTATGCCAGATCTGTAATGCTACTTTTCATTTTGCATTTTTCATCTCATTCATATACTGTGGAGGAATATAAGAAAGACTTCACATATATACACAGAGAAAAGAAAAGAAAAAAAAAATATTGCACATAGCCATCTCAGTGAAGTAATTCTATATATCTATCTTAGGGACCATCTGGGAGTTTGTCTACATTACATCTCTAACCACTAAATTTAACCCTAGAGAGGGAGAGTCACAAACTCAACAGAGCAAAGAAATATTATGCATAGGAATGTATACATTAAATGTGATTTGTAGACAAGAAGTACCTCCAAGCCTAAATCTAGAAATTTTTTTTTCCACCTTCATAATAAAAGAAAGTCCATTTAGTTGAAAGATCTATAGTAGCAGCCCACTCCATGAAAGTGTATTCCTGTAATAAGTAGCAGGCAAATATGACACTTAAGGGGAATTGGCAAGATAAAGAGTTTCAGGTAATGGGAATAAACTGAGGAGGCATAAGTAGGATGAAATCCTCAGATGGAAGAGATAGTCCTACTGAGATGGACTGAAGTATTTGATAGTCTGATTTTTTTTTTTTCTCTTTCACTGCTACTAGTTGAACAGAGGTGCCCATTTGGTTGTGTTGAGTGGCAATAAAGTTATTTTGGAATTTTAGAGTAGCGTAATGGGAAGTACATGGAAAGCAAACACCAGAAACGTTCTTTTTCTCTACGAGAAGTACATACACATTGAATTGACCTGGAAAAATGCCAGCTCAAAAGCATTCATTAAGTGGATATTATTAGACACAAACAATAATAAATTATAAAAATTTAATTTAAATCTCTATATTAAAAATAAAAAAAAAAACCCAAACTTTTTTTTTTTTAAAAATGAAACTGGAATCATCCCATGCTGAGCAAAAGGAAGCTGAATATTTTTTTAAAAAAACATAGAAATTTTGAAAAATTAAAGGGTGAGAAATAAAACTGAGACATTTAATGAAATGATAGACACAGACATGCATTATTTAAGCTTACTCAGGAATAAACCAATAAAATGCAATATTAATGTTTTTGTTTGCAAGAGCAAACACTTAGATGAGTGAGACAGTTTGAAAGAATACATAGATTTACTTACTGTGAAACTTCACTAATATGCTTTGCAACCAGGTTTTCAAACAGTATTGGCTCATGTGAAGTGGAACCAGAAACAAATGTCAACTACTGATCAGCAAAATTTGGTGCCCAGTTCTGTTCCCCATCTTGTAAAAGATGATTCTTTGATGCTTTTGAAGTTCATGCTAGATGGAACAAAGGAAAGCACGAACCTGTAATAGCAGGACAAAGAATCTTTTAAAGAAAAAGGTAAAACTATGAAAATTTCTCCCAGAGAAAAATATGCAACTGATAAGCAGATTGCTTCCAGAGGGGCTGCTAAATTCACTGATCATTTTTGCATTTGAACTTATCCACAATCATAGAATAACTCATCCCTTCTTCCGTATTTCTATATCACTGACAAAAAAAAAAAAAACGCTAGAGTGCCAAACTATCAAAAAAAAAACCCTGATGTTGAATTTATTCACAAGATGATCCTCAGATATTACAGTGATAGTCACTATTATAGTATTCTTTCTCAGATTTTTTTTATACTTTGTGCTTCTTTAAGTGAATTCTTACCTATGTTCCAGTTCTGAAGCCATACACACCTCACCCTTAAAAATATTGTGTCTAGATAGTAAAATAATTTGAATAAATAACTTTGGTGCAGTGATAGAAACATCAGCAATATACACTGTTCACTCACTGGATTAACTTTTTAAGAAGCTATTTGTAAAGCATGTTTAAATCTTTGGAGGAACTTTGGAGAAATACACAGTATTATTATTAGAAGATGTTACAACAGATGTCCCCCAACAAGTTGCCTCAAAACCAAAAACTTAAATTATTTTATAAAGTTCCTTTGGTGTTTCAACAGTCTTTGAAGTACAGAATAACATTTTCTAAGAGCTGTGATTTATAGGCACACTGTTTTGTTTGGATTTTTTTTTGTAAATCATGGGGGAGGTTCTCTGGTCTTGTGACAGCTTAACTCCTCTCATGTCAGAACAAACTGAAAAAAAATCCATAAACAAAGGAAACTCTCTTAGGACTTGTAATTCACAAAGTATACATTGGCATGATGCATATCAGAAAAGAACTGTAGGCAATTTCACACTTGGTTTCTGTTACAAAGCCTGGTTACTGGAATTTTATGACTTCATTGAAAGTAAGGCTCTTAGACCTACTTTACACTCAGCTTACATTAAACAATGAAATGTAATTACTCTAGATATCTCTAACTGAATATGATACATCTACATTACACAAAGAATTGTCCTAGAAATCATCAGCCTGTCCTGCATTAGCCAGAGCTATTTGCTGGACAATTAAATTAAATTTTCAGTGGTTTATTAAGTGAGGGGAGCCAGTCCTCCTGACAGTTCTGAGTATCTCTATAGCATGCTACACCATTCACTCTGGACATAGTTATAGCTCCTGAAACAAATTCATTCTTCTTGATCATTACCCCTGTTGGTGAACCCTACTATGCAATAGCAGTTAGCGCTAGAACTAGACAAGGTTTTAGCAGCACAGAGTTCCTGATGCCAGCAAGAAAAATAATTTTTTATGATTGATTTAGGAATATTTCAAAATGGCTTTAACTTTTTAAAATCCCAGTTTTTTTTTTAACTTCTATGTCAGTTTCGGGTTGAGCTTATTGTTTCTCAAAATGATTATATTTTGTCACCAAATATGATGTTTATTCACAGAGCTCTAGGTAACAAGGTCTGAGTTGAACAGATGCAGTGAATTTTATAATAAATACACCATTTACCAGAATAAGTAAAATCTGTGGTAAATCTAATGACTTTTCCATCCCCAGTTCCCTTAATTTGTAAAAGAGCAAAATACAGATGACTGAGCAAAAATTTGTTTTCGTCGGTAACGTAAAACAGCTTAGCCGTATCTTTAAAGTTCAGTGTTTTCTTAACCTTTTTGTGGTCGCTCTTTGCAATATTTCTCCTAAAATGTCTGAAGGTTTTACCATTTCTTATATTGAACAGGTCCCTGTATTGCTCCTGGAAGTGTGGAACAGCAATTTGCACTGCAAAATTACCAGAGTATTTTGCATTTGCATTCTTTTTGTCAAGCATAAGTCCCAGGCCTGAAAAGCCATGATAAATCAAAACCTTGGTCTGCTGCTCTGTAAACCCAGGAAAATGCATAAAACATTTAATGACTTACTGGTAAGTCAGCTGAGGTCACAATATTAAGATCTGTCAGCAGCTAATTAAATGAATAGGAATACAGAAAAGCCTGAATATCTACATTTGCAGAAAGGTTCACATAGCTGTACAAACCTAATCTAATTTAGGCAGGCACCTACAAAACCAGATTCAGAAGTTGGGAGGATGTGCAAGGGAAAAAGTCTCTAAATGTTTTTCGTGCTCATGCAACTGTTCTGAATTCAGGATACACTAATCTGGGAAAAAGGTCTAGAAATATCAGCTGAAGTCCCTGGTGACTGGAAAAATTGGCTACAGTCATGTGTATCTGTCTCTCTGTGAAAGTTCCTTGACATTATGGAGGAATATAACAAGACCAGAAGATGCTTTGATGCTATTTTTTTTAGTATCTAGTGTAGTTTTAAGGGTGCACCAATACAGGTTTAAGAAGAGCTGACTTAACTCTTTCAAGACCTATAAAGTACATCGGACAAAACTGTACATTGAGGGATCCCAAGCCAACTGCTGAAAGCCTTAACCCTGGGAACTGAAACACTGAAATGTTTTTGGTTATTTTATTAGTCATCATGAAATTATCATTGTGTTTTACTTCTTTAATTCTATTTTTTTGTAGATATTTAAAGAATATGGATGGAAAGCACCACTAATAGAGATTTTCCCCCATGTCAGTCTAAAATGTATTCTAAATTGTATTCTATAGCTACCCTTTAAAACACACTTTTCTAATAACTCATTATGTATTTTAAAGGAGTCAAGTATATTTGCATGTTCCAGTTTGATCTGTACATCTGGGATCTCTTTAATCAGTCGTTTTCTTATTAGACCTTTTGGAGAAGTGATAGGCTTGTTCATACAATTTTGCATTAAAAAGAACATATAGGTTTGCTTCATGAAGGGAATAAAAAGAGTTTAGGGATGTTGGAGTTAACTGCATGGGCTGGTTACTTGAGGTTTAAAAATTCTTGCTATTCACAGCTGTCAGTGTTACATGTTAGTGTTATATTCCCTGTTGTTTCCCAACTCTTCGTACTTTTTGATAAATACTGCTCATAGAATTATGTAAGACATGCAGCTGGTAAGCAACAATCTATGATTAAAGCAGCTTTAGAATGTGCTGGATATTCTAATCCCTTTAATTCTTCATTTGCATAACAATTTGTCTTCATATTTTCCCTATGGAGTTTAAAACTGTAATCTAAGAAAAGAAGAGAGAGAGTTTCATTTCCTCATTAAAAGTTTCCATTCACTCTAATAGTAAATCTGGTGCATAGAGAGTGAGGAAGCTGCCCAAACAACTCTCAGACAACTACTGCTTCAAACTATGGTCTGGACTGGAAAAATTTTGTTGTTTCCTACCCCTGAACACCAGCATCATATGCTATCAGTCTATCAGATACGCAACAGGAAAAGAAAAGATGGAGAGGCCTGCACGTGAGGGAGGCCAGGGCATATCAAAGACTTGAGCATTTTTTTCTCACAGTATTAGCTTGAGGTCAAAAGGGAAACAACAGAAATTTCAGCCAGCCTTCATCAGCAGGCTTACTCCTCCAAATTCGTAGGCTTCATCCTGGGATGGATGGACGGATGATGGATGGATGGATGGATGGATTTTTTTAACAGAAATCTGTAACAGAAATATCAAAAAGCTAACTAACTCCATGGTAAGCCAAGATGAGAAGTGACAGCAGATTAATTTAACTTACTTTGTTGTCTGATCTGCAATTCTGACAATGAGTTTGAATTGTAGGATAACAAGTTTTGGAACAATATACTCTTTTCCAGTGTCCCATATTATGCTCCAAAAGAAAAATATCTTTTCTTAAAAAAAAAATTTACCCATGTAATGGGAAAGATCATTGCATGTTTTACGTCATATTTGTGTTTTGAATGCTATATCTGCCAACGTTTGCAGAGTCTGGTAAGACAGTCTGAAAAATGTGGCTTTTCCTATTTGGATATTAAGTCATTCACAGAACCCAGGAAAGAAACCCCCTGTAGCAAAATAATTGCATATTTTGATATATTCTCCTGAAACTACCAAGAAGAAAGAGAAGGAAAAATTTTGTAACTGTTCCTTTAACCACTGTGCAAAAATGTTAAATGCTTTTCATTTAGCATGTGACATTTCCAGCTTTTTCCACTGTTAAACAAATTACCTAAGAAAAAAAGATTTCCTGAGAGTAACATCTCATTAAAGTAAGATGTCCTTGAGAAGTTCTGCTGACTTTTATAAATGAGTAAAAAAAGAAAGAAAAAAGAATAAGCAAATTACCAGAACTGAACACAATCCCAAGCTGGAAGAGCCAAACCCCAGCAGATCAGCAAGAGATTTGAGCTCTGAAAGTCAACATGTCAACAAGGACTCACAAAAACCCTCATGCAGAGCACACCATTGGAAATGGGTCTTACATCACTTGTGTGAGAGCCACGTTAAGTCAACAGCGTTTGCACTGGGGCTGAAACATTAGAAATGTCACTTTATTCCTTTGTTCATTTGGTCTCTGCTCTAACATCACTGATCCCCCAACTGTATTGTAAGTACAGTATTGTTTATGTAAGAATTAGTTTTTCTAAGAAGTGTTCCGATATAAGTAGAGTAGCACTTTATACCATGAAGGGCTGTTGAAGAACGCATTTTGTGTTCTTTTCATTTACTCCTATAAACACAAAAATTGGAATCAGCTGTCAATTTAGTTGAAATTAGAAGGATGTTACAATTAAAACCAGATTACTTTTTAAAGAAAGAAAGCAGCAGCAAGTTATGCCTTGAAGAGTTTGTAGGAGATTTATTGCAAATGCACAAACCAAAATAATTTACTGCAACCACAGCTAAGATGCAGTATATATTGTTTTATTTTTCATACAGCTAATTCTGGCAGATACTAATTATCCCACCCCAAACCAGCATGTGTATTTAATTATCGCTTTCTCTCTAAAGCTGATATAAAATCCAGTAATATAACACAATCAAAAACAATGTAGATATACCTCATTATTATTGGGAATTATATATTTTTCCTCATCTTGTGTTTAAAATATTATTCTACTATTCTTACTGATTATTTTGAGATTTTCTTGCTTGTCTTTTTTTTCCCCTCAAGAAAAGCCCAGCTTAGTAATGTTTTGCAACACCAGATGCACTTTTAAAATTAAACCACAGTAGAAAGCAAAGCTCATTGAAGTCAATGAAAACAAAATTAGACAAGACAAATGCAGTTTGTTTCAGCTGCCTTTAGCTAGGATGCTGCCTCTTCTGCATGTAGCTACATCATCGAGAAAATATTTGCAAGTAAAATCTGATAATAATAGCAGAGTATGCACCGATACTAGCTGCATACTAGCAATGAGGCAATCTTTTCAGAACACTTATCTTCAAGCTGTCAACGAGGCCATGCCTGCAGCAGTGTCTTCCTTACCTGATTTCATAAAGGCTCTCTAGCCATTTAAGCTCAAGAGTTTCCACGCATACCTACTGCAATGACCTCAAATAATCCTACTCTCACCATAAAACTTGTCTTTCTCCTGGTAACTTCCAGCAGTGTGTTATTTTGTACTTAGCGGGTATGACTGTTTCTCGAAGTGGCAGTAAGACAGCATGCAGCTGCCATGGAAGAGCCCTGGCGAAATAAGGCAGCCAGGCTGCTGCCTGCTGCAGGAAAAGAGCTTCCCTTGCCCTGTGGAACCTGACCAAGGGGTATGGAGTGCTCCTGAGCCACAGGTCTGCAGTGCTCCCTGGAGGTGGTCACTTCAGGGGTTCTGGGATATTTCAGAGAACCAGCAACGCAAGAGAGATTAAACAAACACAATACTTGATGGCCTACAACCTCTCAATGATTTTATGGCCAGTTTGCAGGAAAGTCAGTTCACTTCCCAAATTGCAGAAGCAAGCTGTAAATTCTGGTGAGTATCAGGAGCTGGGGATCTTTGTTTCTTTTCTCTGATGATCTAGGACAAGCTTTTAGCCTTTAGTACAAAGAGTCTGCAGGACACCTGCCTCCTCTTCTACTCCATCTCCACCAGTTACAGAGTCAGGTTGAGATTCCCATTGCTATCCTATGAAGTTTATCCCCTGTATTCCTGACAATATATCATGGGGACAAGACTCTTCCTGACTCTTCTATGCATGTCTTCCTGCAGGTTCAGTGCTCTGAGAGTCTCACCTGACAGTAACTAATGGAAAGCTATTGCTTCAGACCCTGACCTGTCTCTCATTTGGCCTAGCCACCCTTCTGGAAGAGCTGGAAAACATTTCCCTTGACAATCTATAATAATAATAAAAAGGGGGAAGGAATGGTCATTGACGTACTTTCTAATGGAGAGATGGGTTAAGGGCTCTGTCCTGACTTTGTCCAGTTCCTTGACATGACGAAGCTAGCCTGTGTATCTACAGATGTCTATTTGCTTGGCAGGAGACATGGACTAAAATGTGCAGGAACTGCACCTTCCATCTTTCAAAATGTTTCCTCCTGCACCGGAAAGAGGGATTAGCAATGTCCTTTGATTTTACATCTTTGTGTTATTCATCAGCCAATTGTTTCTCTCTGGAAACATCACACCACACACATGAACTGTATGACTGTAAGGACTTCCAAATTTGACCAGTATCTTCTTACCCAGGTCATATCTAAGCTTGTGTCTGAAGTAGATGGTGTATTTGGAATGTCTGCTTCATCCTGACCTCTAAGTAATCCTGATTTTGATCCTAATCTTAACATTTAAGTGTTCCCTTCTTCTCTTGATGGTTGCCAGGAACTCTTGCTTGCTTAGAACCAGGTTGTCTGCCTCTTCTTTCATAGTTAACTGACCTCCTGCTCCCCATCTCTTTGGCTCTTCCACACCCCGCAGCAAATTTCCACAGCTCTGGAAAACCTCTTGGTTTTCAGTGACTTTGTTAACGATCTTCTTTTCCAGCTGCTTTGAGGCGCCTGATCTCCTTGGGTGCTGGCTTTTGATTAGTTCTGTCTCTGGCATGGGATGGGAGGAATGACATTCTCTCCTAAGCTTTATATAAGATTTTGAAAGGGAAAATATGAAAGAAGCAGCCTTAAAGAAAGGGTTTTTCATTGTCTGAAGCCAGACTTTTTTTTTTCCCTATTGACTTTCTTATGTCCTTGACGTTGAAAAAGAGAGAGAAAAGAAAGGGATTTTTTAACTTTCCTTTGGCTCTTTTCTATTTCCTTACGTACATTTATACATGCCTGTCCAAAAGGGAAAAAACCTTTTAACTTTCCTGTTATCTACTGGTGCATCATTGCATATCATGGTTACTGTCAGCTACTTAGAGCAGCCAAATCCCCCTGCTCTGGCCTAAGTTGAAAGGACAAGTTTATCTAATATATTTAATATGTGCCTCCTCTGCACTCACCCTGAGTTACCAGCATGAACAAAAGTCAGATTTTAGCAAAAGCCAAGAAGGCAGAAAGTGAGGAAAAACCATAAACTTAGCTGTCTTTAGAGAAGCTCCCAGGGTTAGGCTGCCAAGAATAAACTCAGCACTTTAAAGAAAAAGGAAATCTTTTTTCTTTTACCTCTGTGTTGGGGTTTTGACTATTTGACTGGAATTGAGATTTAAGTAAAGCAGGATGTAAAATTATATAAAAGGTGTTTCCTTCACCCACCATTTACCATGGTGTCACAGATGGAGCGAAAGAGAAACAAAAATATACTTTATTGGTATAGACCAATGAGTTAACAAGATTCAATGGTAAGTTCAACAGTGGTTTAACAAGATTCAATAGCAAGGTACACTTGATTATTTGCTGCATAGAGGAGAGAGTTAAACAAAACTGTCAGGGAGAGCTTCCCATTGAGTCATGAGGTTCAGAAAGGACCCCCTTGCTTCCTAAAATCCTTCCCAGAGAGGACTCTAGGTGCAGCTGGGTCCAGTCATAGTCTCAGACTTGGTCAAGGATTTATAACTAAAGGATTATATATGCACAAACAATCCATTATAGCACTTAGCTAAGATTTCAAAGTTTAGCATGCTATTAGTCACTTACCAAGGATCTGTTGTGGCAAAGAATCTCTCAACCTCAAGTAGTAACCTTGAGAGGTGTCCCTACTCAAGAGGAGATCCTGGTGTGCAGCCCACTCCTATGCAAGAGAGCTCAAAGGGCTCACTATTTACAGGGGTAAGACGAGTGGCTCATAGACATATTTGCATACCCACCACAGATTTTAGTTTCTTCACTGTGATTAAGAGGGTGCATTGCACACTAGCCCTTGGCTATTGTATTGTCATCTGTCTCATGAATCCACTTTGAGCCAGAGGCAGCCATCATGACCAGATGCATCCATTACAACCATCATTGGTGATTATCACCTGAGCAGGGTTATGGGAGATAAAGGTTGGGGCGAGCAGGGTGGGACAAGTGGAAACACATCATCATACGTGGATGTAATCTTGGGGTTTTTAAAATAATAATAATAAAGTATAGTAGTCTCATTAGCTGGAACTAAGGCAGTTGGACTGTAGACGAAGCAAAGATCTTAAGATAGGCAGATCTGACCAAAAAAAGGAAATATTATTAGTTTGGTACCATATACTTCCCCAGTAATTGGCATGAGATCCATCTATCCTCTGTTCCGAGTTTGTTTTGTTTCCATAGAGAAGAGATCAAGGTACTAACCAGGATCTCACAATGCAATATAGTAGGATCGCAACTCTGGACTTCAGGAGAGCAGACTTTGGCCTCTTTAGGGATCTACTTGGAAAAATCCCATGTGATACTGTCCTGAAAAGAAAAGCAGTCCAGAAAAGCTGGTTTTGAAAGGACTGCCTCTTCCAAGCTCAAGAATGGATCAACCTCACGTGCAGCAAAATCAAGCAAAGGCAGTTTAGAGGAGTCCTGCATGGATGAACAAGACGGTCTTGACAAAACTCAAACATAAAAGGAAATCATACAGGAGGTGGAAGCATGAACAGGTGACCCAGGAGGAATATAAAAACAGTCTGAGAATGGAGGGATGGGAAAGATAAATCCATCTGGAGTTAAATCTGGTGAGGAATGTGAAAAGCAATGAGAAAGGCTTGTACAGATTTATCAGTAGCAAAATGAAGATGCAACTATGAGAAATGTAGGCCCACTTCTGAATGGAATAGGGGTTGTGGTGACAAAGGACATGGGGAAGGTCAACATGCTGAATGCTTTCTTTGCCTTGGTCTTCACTGGTAATCCCAGCCTTCAGGAATCCCAAGCCCCTAAGGCCTATGGAAAAATCTGGAGCAAGGAAGACTTACCCATGAAGGAGGATTAGGTTAGGCAACATTTAAAAAAATGGTGCTTATGTAAGTCCATGGGATGTGATAGGATCCACCAATGGATGAAATTGGGGAAGGCTCCTGAGGACCAGAAGAAAGTACATGTCACTCTTAGAAGAAAGTAAATGTCACTCCTATCTTTAAGAACAGCAAGAAAGGGTATCTGGGGAATTGCAGGCCGGTCAGCCTCACCTCAGTTACTGGGAAGGTGATGGAGCAAATAATACCCAAAACTGTTGTCAAATGTATTAAGGACATAATGGGGAGAAGTCAACATGGACTTGTGCAAAGCATTTGGCACTGTTCCGCACGACATCCTTGTCTCTAAATTGGAGAGACATGGATTTGATGGATGGACCACTCAGTGGATAAGGAACTGGCTGTATGGTCACACTCAAAGAGTTGCAGTCAATGGCTCAATATCCAAGTGGAGACCGGTGACAAGTGGTGTTCCTCAGTGGTCGGTATCAGGACCAGCATTGTTTAACATCTTTGTCAGCAACATGGACGATGGGACTGAGTACTGAGAGATGTATAAAGATGAATAAAGATGACAGAGCAAAACTCTTGAGTCACGTGCAATGAAAAGGCAAGAGGCAATGGGAACAAACTGAAATTCCGTTTAAACTTAAGAAAAGGGGTTTTTTACTGTAGAGGTGATTAAATAATTTGAACAACCTTATTCCAACAGAGAGGTTGTGGATTCTTGATGCTTGGAGATATCCAAAATCTGTCTGGAGACAGCCTTGAGCACTCTGCTTTAGCTGATCTTGCTTTGAGGAGACGGTTGTGCTAGAGGATCTCCAGAGATCCCTTCCAACCTCAGCTATTCTGTGTTCTGTGATTCTGTTTCCAAATCTAGTTCTCTTGTTTTGCAAATTAAAATCTTGAATCTTTCAGTCCATTTTCATCTTGGGAATTCACTGGAAACTGAAAAGATTTCTAATACTCACATAATACCGAAAATGCATGGCCAGCTGAGAGTAACAAGTGAAAAACAAGGTACAACTACAAAGTAAATGCTCTCATCAGCACCTCTAACTGGGATACTACTCCTATCTTTTTTAAATAAAACATACCTATCTTGCAAGTGCCAAGTTCTGAATACCCTGAAAGCATTATAAGCAATATTTTTTCAGGAATACATGATGGTAACTTGTGTTAAATCCACATAGCTGAACTGAAAGCAGTTGAAGAAAGGAAGCTATGCTATACTTAATTTATATTTGATTTTTGCAAACATACTGGTTTTAGCTGTAGGGTTTTTTCCCCACAGTATAGAGCAGGCAAAAAAATAACTGCAGTACTTTAAGGCATGACAAAACCACTCCCTTTATCTTTTGATAATGAAATGTCTCGTCATGACCTACATGAAATTATGGATTAAACAATAGGCAAGATTTGAAGAGAAGGTTTATATTTTTAATTATACTAAGTTGGTCCACAAAAATATTATTTTTCCTTCCAAATCTTGATACTCTCATTTCTTTTAACTACTGCATCCACAATATCTGTGCCTATAAAGACCACAGGCAACATCAGCAGGGCAGAAAAGGATTGTAGCTCTTATTAAACTTTGAGTGTATAGGATAAAGGCATGTAAGTACATCCAGAGGTGTGAGCATAATATATAAAATTAATCTTATCATGCAACAATAAACAATACAGAAGAGGTATTATCAGTGTAGGAAAAAACAGCTCCCATCCAGAGAGGGATATATGCCCCTATCCAGAGGCAGAAATAAAAAAAATAAAAATTTCCAAGTGCTTTCTGCAGGGCTCTAAAAAACAAATCACACAGCAGGTTGAAAATATCCTCATGTAAAATATTGCCTCCTTTCAGGATTGCATTCTCTCTTTATATGTTTTCTTATAGCTGTGTATTGCCAGCTATTTATCGTCACTGTTTTGTAGAAGTATTTGCACACATATTTTTACATTGTTCAGCTAAGAAAGGGAATATCATTGAGAAACAAGGCTCAACATCTAACATATTAAGTCTTGATTAATTTAGGTCATGTGCAGAGGTACACTTGCAAATGTGAATTTTGAGGAACCTGCAGTGGATGTTTTCTTTGTTAGTTTGATGTTTCCACTGCGCTGCTAAATTTAGAAATCAACGGTTTAGAAATCAGGAAGCCACAGTTTACAAAAGATTCTTTTTCTTCTTCTTCTGATGTGAAGTATTTCACATTTCATAAAGAATGCTGTAGATTCATGTGTTGTCTTAAGTTGCTGTAAAGGGTCCTTCTTCTCACCCTGCAGAAATGCTGCTGTATGAATTGCAGCACTGTTTTCTTCTATTGCCTGATAAGATGGAGATATGTGAAAAGTTTAAGAGCCACGATGTTTTTGCATCACCCCTATAAGGCAAACACTGAGATTGTAAGGGATGAAAAGGCCTCCATAAATCTGGGATACCCTCTGGAGCAGCAAACAGTGGGATAGCCCCAGTGTACCCTGGCGAGGTTGTTCCCGTGGTGGTGCGGCAGCAGCAGCTGGGGCAGGAGCAGCAGCATGGCATGAATGGAGTGACTTTGTCACAAATTAATGTCTTTACACAATTTAATTTAGTAGTAGTTTAGAATTTATTTGTGCCTTTATGGCACATCACAGCATTTGATTATGATATTTAATAGCACTCAATCATCAGTTGATTAATTTGGCAGAATTAAAACAGCGACTTAGTTATAGATTTGAAGATGGCAAGGTTTGCTCCATCACTGCATGGAAAAAGTACATAAAGGAAATCAAGTTATATTCAAGTTGGAATGATTCACAGAGGTGTTACAGATGTAAGGGCAAGGAGGACCCTCCCGTTGAGTCACAAGGTTCAGAGTAGATCCGTTGCTTTCTAAACTCCATCTGAGAGAGGAGTCTAGGTGCAGCTAGGTCCAATCTTAGTCCCAGACTTGGTCAACAGTTTATGTGGCTAAGAGTAATGTCTAGTGGCAGTTCACAGTTTGAGGGTAGGATATAAGGTTTTAGCAGCACTTGATTATCGACTAAATGAACATTCACAGGATTAGTAATCAAATCACACATCTACAGATTACTTAGGCTGATTTACACATGCATGCATATGTGTGTGTATATATATATACATATAAGAAGCACAACTATCTCTACATATAATAGTAGTAATATGTAGACATATATCTGTTAAAAATTCCCATTACATTTAGTAAAATATTCACATCAACTTTGTTGGCATTTCTCAACGGGCAAGGGTTAAACCTCAAGGAGTAAAGGGTTTCAGCCCAGGCTCCACTGTAGGTATTCGGCAGTGGACCTCTGAGTTTAACAAACTTCAGAGTTCGCTAGCTCTGAGAGGTGTCCCACTCAGAGGGAGGTGCTGGTCACAGCAGTCCAGGAGAGCTCAAAGGGTCTCCTTCTGAACCGCTGCTTTATAGGGTCATGAGATGATTGGTTATAAACTGCCATCTTGACTACAATCCAGCTGGCACTACCGAAACTCCGGTAACAGCGGCACCGCTTCTCTCAGATTGTAACAATGGTACCGCTTGGTTGCAGCCCAGGTGAGATGCTTCAAGGCTGTCAGGAGGTGACCAATTGTTCCTTGTTCTGTCTCCTGCCTTGAACATTCAACCAGAGTTCCTTAGTATGGGCAGTGCCTTTCCCGCCTCAGCCACATAGGATTTTCTGGTACAGTTAAGGAGAGCTTAAGTGACCGAATCACTATACAGAGACCACAGTTTGGAGTTTGCCAGGAATTCTGAGATCGCAAAGCGATCGGAGTGAGAAATTACTAGGGTGAGGGGGTGGGGAGGGGAGATGCACCACCACACAGCAGCAGCAGGAGCAGCAGCAGCAGCAGGAGGACCAGCAGCAGCAGCAGCAGCAGCAGCAGGAGGACTAGCAGGAGCAGTGGGAGCAGGAGCAGCAGCAGCAGCTGGGCCCCATGGCCTCGGGGCGGCACTCATGTTCCGCTGCAGGATGCGCCACAGGGAGCAAGAGCACGCCTGAGATTTGCAGCTCATTCATTCTTACCTCATTTCCCATCAGAAACTAATCCTGTTTTCAAATCTGCTTGTTTCTTAGAAGTATCCCTAGAAAACTAAAGGAAAACAAAAGAGCTGTGCCGTACCTATGCAATAACTCTTATGCTTGGCTCTAGCCAAGCTGGAAGTGCCAAGAGAACGGCTTCCCATAGTAGCTCAGCATTTCTAATTCTGCATGAGAATATTAAAATAAACACACACACACACACACACACATTACTGTTCTGATTTTGTTCAGAGATAAACCTGAAGGGTCAGGCTCCTTTTTATTAAAAATGTTCTTAATCTCATCCACACCGAAAAAATGTATAATCCATGAATATGCATGTTGGTTTCTTGGACAGTTTAATGGATAAAGTTACTTAGACAAGGTTTCTTGGATATTTTTGTCTTTATATATATATAAGCTATTCAGGCAATAAAGCAAAATCTGTTAGGATTTCTTTGACTACTTTTCTAGGTTTAGTGGATCTGACATTTCCTTCATAGTTATGCATCAGAATGGTTTTGGAAATGAGACACTGTTTTGTTACTAAAAGCTATGACAGCAAAATCTCTCCTCTCTATTCAAGCTGCACACCATTTTCCTTCGATCGAATAATACCTGATTAGACAGGTAATGCTTAGTACAGGGAAGTAGAAACAGTCTTTTATTTTGTTCATAAAATGAATCTGAATTAGCAAAAAATCTAAAGTCTAAAACACCTTTGGCATATTTAGCTGCTGCCTTTACAGTATCTTCTATAATGTGAAAAACAAGGAAAAAAGCATTCTGTACTCATTATTACTTGCATATGAAAGGCCTCTTCTGATCTGAATTTAGGCAGAGTGAAGTACTTTAGAGTCTTTATTAATAAATAGATTTTCATTTAAAAAATCAAACAATCTTGCTGCCTCTAGAGGATGCCTTTTACCCACAAATCTTCATTTGATTACTTTCAAAGGAAGCAGTGGTCAATTTTGATCAACTGCCTTATTTTCAAAAAGTGTTTGTTTTGGTTCTTGTTCCTTTGAGAAGATCTTTTGAAGATTGTGTGATGTGGGTTCTTTGTGAAATCTAATCTGTTAATCTTCTTCTGATGCAAAACTGTTAAGCTGTTAGCAAGAAGTCATACATGAACATAATAGTTGTTAGATAATGTTGTATTATACCCTTCTAAAGAGTGACAGACTGTTTAGAGGTTACAGATGGGATGATAAAGTAATTGACTCCTTTCAACTAAGCCTGAAATACTAGCAGAAGTCTTTCTCCACAGTACTGACAGTCCTGATTTATCCTTGTGGAAGATAACAGCAAATCAATGCAGTGGGGTGGAGGGCAGCTGATCCAGAAAAGTGCATGATGAAAGAGCATTTAGAAAAGCAGGGCAGTTAACTGGAAATGATCGGGACAAGACTATATTTAATAACACGGTATTTTGAGAGCAACTCAGAGTCGGCATTAGAGCCCACGTCTGCGTGGCGTGGACACAAGCCAAAAACCAGAAGCTTTAGGCAACCTTGATGATATTCCAGGAAAAGCAAGGTTGGTAAGCTTTGTCCATCAGCAAGAACCCATGAGTGAATGAATCACAATGTGTCGAAGACAGTTTATCACTGCATCTTCCATCTATGCTTAAATAAAATCATGTGGCAGGTAGGTAAGAAGAGGGGCGCCATCCAAAAAGTCCTTCACTAGGATGTAACAGCAACCAAGCTGACTATTCATATGGTAACACATGCACTGTCCCAGATCCTGACGATGTTCAAAGTTAGATGTGGGACAGAAAATGTGCCTGGCATTATTTTGCCCCATAGCTAATATACAACAAGGCAATAGAGGAGAACGTTCTGGCAAGGACTGTTATTAAAAATTAATCTTTTTCCACATTTCTTGGAGGCAATACTTGACATTCGTAACAGAAGGGGCTCCAGCACAGCTTTTTGCTACTGCACCATTTGCATCATGCCCCCTCCAGTCACATGCTCCACTGAAGTCCCTGGACAGTCTGTGGCCTTCTGCAGGGATGGAGCTGAAGTCTCTGTTCCCTTTTCATTTTAATTTGAAGACTTGTCAGCCTGTCTCTGGGTGACAGTTCCTATCTTCATATGGGTTCTGCAGTTGCTAAGGGAAATGATTAAAATCCCAAGAACATGGTGGGCTGCTCTTAGTTTTCATGCTAACAAGGATAAAAATGTTTCTGCTCAGAGCTTTGGAATGCTGTTGCCCTCCTCGTCTAGGGTGGCTTTCCTTTCAAGGGTCTTGTCGAGAAAAGCCTGGACAAACTAGAAAGAAATTAAGTGCTGCTATTCAATTGGCAACATTTATTATAGGCATAGAGGGCCCTCTGAGTGCTGCTTTGACTTCCAATTTACACAACAAAGCAAAACATCCTCTCTGGCTTCTATTCAGTTTTATGATACACAGAAATCTGCATAAAGTTTAATGCAAATTTTAGCATTCACATTGCAGAACTGTGTTCAACAAAACATTCCATACTTCTTCAAAGCTTTATACAATCTGAGCCATCTCTGTGGCTTGATTTAAATATTTACCTCTTGAAGGTTCAGCTGTATTTAACATCAAATTTATTAATGCATCTTTGAGCTGATACATCTTTTCTTTTGTTTTAGTTACACTCTTGGTATCTTCCACTATTATAAACATTTTTGTTGTGCAATGACTGAATATTTCCACTTGTTTTATGCAGAGAGCTTGAATTAAAGGACAGCATGGGGTAGGAGGATTTTATGAGCAGACAGCAGGACAGAGAAAATGCATAAAGGAAACAAACATGAGTCGTGATTGAGGATTTCATGCAGAACCTGAAGATTTTGAAAATTTTAAATTCTTCAGACTTGGAAGCTGCTTGAATGTGTGGCATTAATCCTAAGGAAGGATCCCAGCTTTGCTAAGTATTGCAGCAGGCAGCTGATATGCAGAAGAGGGTAATTTTGGAGTCTCCTGCACAGAAGTGAACAGAACAGAGGATTCCCTCTGCAGTATCTCCAGAGTGGCTGAAGTCCTCCTTTACAGGGTGCACAGCACTGGTGCCCAAGTAGCAGTCTGCTCGAATGTACCTGGTTGCTTTGGTAAGTCTCATCCTGTCCAGATCTCCAGCATGGAGGAGAGAGGTGGAGATTCAGTTATGAAAAGTGCTGTCGGGGACATTTTGATAACCATCCACTTTCTCCTCACAGACGTGCAAGGGTGCACTCCACTTGGTCACTGTGTGGGCAGACAGTGGCACAACAAGACATTTTGCTTCAGCTTTTTCTCCTGCAGGTGTGTCTGCCAGTAAACCTTTAATTTGTTTTGGTACTGCGGACAGTTCTGTCTCTGTCCTTCCTCTTTGCACATGCATGACAAGAAAACGTCATGTAGATATGGGCATTCTCTGACAGTTCTACAGCTAGAGTTCAACGTGTGTCTCCCCCCTCGAAGGCACTAGGCTAGGATCTCTGAAGGGTTCCCAACAGAAGTAACAGAAGACAAGAGAATGGCTGCACTACTAGTTGTGTGAGGTTACTATTTCTTAACATGAAGAAGAGAAAATCCTGTCTCTTCACTAGTTTTTAATCAGAGTGACATTATCTAGTCAAAGTGATCCATGCACAGAGGTCTACTGAGCAATTGGAAGAGTGCTAGAGAACAATGCTTGGAACACAGTCACATCAATCTTTAGGCTCCAGTTTTTTGTAAAATCTCACCCACAGGGTTGAGGAAGAAAGCCAATCATGAAAATCTTCTTGGTGGAAAACCCACTTTCCCCCATATGTTTCCCTCTAACGACACACCTCTCTCCAACTGGTTTCTAATGCAGGCTGTTAAATAAAATGGCAGCTCTCTGCAAATGGGTTTTCTTGCAGAACACTGTGGCCTCAGTGACTTCTTCTTGGGAAGAAGATTAACACTGCAATACCCTGCAGCTGTGACAAGTTACAGTAATTCCTACTTGTTGAGCCAGGAAAACCTGCAGTATCAGCTCATCTGTTCAAGTGACTGCTCGCTGACTGCAGAAGCACCAATTTGGACAGGTTCTGCTGTTGCGTATGCCTCAAATAGTGTGTTTGGCCAAGGCCCCCTTAAAAACCCCCAGTTTATAGGTTACAGGAGGGTAACATCAGACATCCTGTGTCACAGGGGCATTTGAGAACACCAATTTTGGTGAAGTGAAGCATCTGTTTCTATTCTAGGTCTCCATTACTGTCTCCAATACTGCAAAAAATATTACTAGCTACCACTTGACACAAAGTATGAGACAATGAAATGGAACTACTAAATCAGTTCCTGTTAAAATTCTCTCTTTTTTTGAAGTACTGTTGTTACATTTCCAATCAGGGATTGAAACTCCATTCTTTCTGCAGCACTCTTGCCAAATGCATAATTTTAGACAGTAAATTACCTGGAAATATTTGCACACAACCTCTGATACCATTTCAAGTAAAGAACCAAAAAAATGTTAAGCTGCCAATAAAACCAACACAGTTCATTTCCTTTACTTCCTCCTTATAAAGGTAGCTTTATTGGGTTTTTTTTCAGATTGAAAAAAAACATTGTCTGTCTGATGTTCTGATCTGTTCAGGACCTTTTTATTGCTTCTCTAGCCTGAATGTTGTCAGCAGTTCCCTCAGCTTGGCACTATTTCTCATGCCAAACATCTCAGAGTATGGAGACTTTCAAAATTAAAACTGCAATTGTGCTCAATTCATTTGAAATATGACTGACTAAAACATGACTCCGCCATGATTCTTCCTATAATATCACAGTGTTAGCTCAACCTGCCTGTTTTCTCCTGCTACAGCCTTTTTGATATATATTTCTGTTTCTTTAATCCTAAGCAAGACACCATGCACCGCAGGACCAATCCTGAAAGCTCTCCCAGGCTGGCACAATCCATAAGCCAGAGGTTTATGAATCACTTTTCATCTGATGAGCACTAAGTTTTCTAAATAGACTGCCCTCCTCATTTCCCACAAGGACTCAACAAATTTGAAAAACAGTTTTCAGGAATATTTCAAAACAAATACACACATAAAGAAGAATTTTGCATATGAAATTGGGACCTCAGCACTATCAGCTCTACCAGTCTACTTCAACCTGCACTGTTGTAGGCAGTCTAGATTTGGGGAATTTTGCTGGAGTGCCAACAAACACAAACCTCTGCTTACCAAGTTTGTACTGAGAAAAAGAACACCCCCACAAAAAACAACCCTTTACATAAACGCCTATCCTCCTCCGTCTTCAGTCTCTGTTTTCCTTCTTTCTGCCATGGATTACACTAAATTCATCAAAACCCATCCAGTGAGATGGTGAGCTACAGTCCCTCAGAGGCGTCCCTGCCCTGGCATCAGTCACCCAGAGCTGCAGTCCCTCAGAGGTGTCCCTGCACTGGCATGGACCACTCACAGGCCCATCAGGCTGTCCATCACCCAGTCAACATGAGTCTCCTGCTCCAAGAGTGCCATCTCCAGACTCCAGCAGTTGCCATTGTCCTTCTAAAATATTTTGAGTAGCAGCACTGGGGGCTTCTGAGTTCAGCTAAAGTTTTGATCAGGGATGGTTTTTCCTGCTGTTGACACTTGTTTCAGAACCAGCTGAAAGCAGCTGTGACCATGGCAGAGTAGTTCCTGGCCTCCCCACCCTGGTTACGACTGCCTCCCCTTGTGATTTAAAACCTGTAACTTATGCCCACTTATGCCAGAATGCTAAATATAAATTCAGAAAAAAATAGTGTGCTGAAATATAAAATGGTTGCATGTAGCAACATGTTGTGAAAATAGCACTGAATTTCTAATAGTTCAGGTAATTATGTCGTACTCTTATGCTTCACACTACCAAGTATTTCTCATCAAAAGAATCCTTTGGATTTGTGATTTTTACAAAAAGCAGACATTTAAGTTTGGGGTTTCTTTTTTTAAAGGTAGTTTTGCCAATTGGCAGATGCCATTTGTAACCAATTCTGGTTAGCGACTTGCAATCTTCTCCCTTTGAATCATCTACTGAAATAAACAACTCATGGAAGAAATATTTTCTTCTTTTTTTTCAAGCAAAAGAGCAAAAACTAAAGGCCTGGCATTTTCTCTAAAAAGCTAAACAATTATGAAGCTCACAGTCTTCTAAATAGCAATTTGCATAACGGGCATTGAACTGACATTGAATATGCAAGATATTGGGTCCAAGCCAATGGCTTCCTGTGCTGCTAAGAAGTTCATATTTGCACACGATTCCTATCTCTCCCATCATCCATAGATACCAGGATTGGTTAAAATAATATTCTTGGAAGTAATTAGGGCATTTCCAGAATTCTGAGGGCTTATTAAGCTTATACTAGTTTTTCAGTTGTTGCTGTCCCCCACTGATGAAAATCTGCCTTTGCAATTATACTTTTTCATGAAGACAAGAAAACAGATTTATTCCCCTAGAAGGTAACAGGTTTACCTACACACACTGAAAGGGAAGAGGTAAGGAAGATCTCATCTACAAAGCTAACTTTTAAAAATTAAATAATATTTTTGTGTTCCCATTTACAAAGAAAATACTTATCTAAATATGCCATATGCTACCCCATATAGCACAGTTTTGAACAACTCTACAGATACAGCTGGTCATAGCCTGTAAGATACTGGATGGCCTCCTTTCCTCTTAAGATCTCTGTATCCTATGCAGCTGGCATTTTTTAATTCACAATATCATGTCTGTCTTTATTGTTGCTGCTATTAAACAGTTATTAAAGATGTAAGTGCAACATATATTTTAGACATACTTTGCTTTGAAGGTCTAAGGCTCAATAGTATCTACCCATGGAGAGACCTCATTGACAAATAGCATTTGTGAGCCTGTGCTTCTGATTGCACCTGAAGTTAACTTCCAAAAAGTTTAAGGGTAGGATTCTTGACAGTTTAAGATTGTACTGTTCTTCAGCTTGGGCAGAATTTTTTTTTAATGTGTTTGGTTTTGTCTTTCTCTGTATCTGACTGAATACCAATACGAATTTTCTCACAAAAAATGTAATGACAATTTAGACACCAGCTAACACTGTGTTTTTATAGATTTGTGCCTCCTCAAACTCATGGTGATTCACTGAAGTCTCTATGGGCCTTCTTAGAGCTCATAAACAAGATGAACACAGTAGTACCTGACAGCTTAATTTCAGAAAGATCTGCAGATTCTACTACAATATCTAAAGAAGCTTCTGCACCTAGATGTCTGTCTCAGCTCCACGATGAAGATAAATGTGACATAGCAGTATGTTACATGGTAGAACGCTTGTTTCTGGGCTGCTGTTATTTATAGCCTCCTAGACACAGATACATTTCCATCTATTTGAATTTAGATGAATATGCATGGTTCTAAACAATCATAGCTGAGCAAAAAGGCTGGTGATGATGACCTCTGGCAGTCTGCGGAGAAGACAGGTACCATGTTGTTGTGATTTAACTCGGCAGGCAGCTAAACACCATGCAGCCATTCGCTCACTCCCCTCGGTGGGATAGGGAATTGAAAAAAAAAAAAGGTAAAACTCATGGGTTGAGATAAAGACAATTTAATAGGACAGAAAAGAAGTGGAAAATAATAATACTGGTAAAAGCATATACAAAAAAAGTGATGCACAATGCAATTGCTCACTGCCCACTGACTGATGCCCAGCCAGTTCCTGAGCAACGGACCCCCGAGCAGTGGACTTCTGTCCAGCTTGTCATATGGTCATGTGTCATAAGGTATTGAATACCTCTTTGGTCAGTTTGGGTCAGCTGTGCCAGCCGTGTCCCCTCCCAGCTTCTTGTGCCCCCCCAGCCTCCTCGCTGGTGGGGTGGGGTACGAAGCAGGAAAAGGCCTTGACTCTGTGTAAGCACTGCTGAGCAGTAACGAAAACATCAGTGTTTTACCAACATTATTCTTGTCCTAAATCCAAAACACAGCACTATACCAGCTACTAGAAAGAAAATTAACTCTATCCCAGACAAAACCAGGACACATGTTTAAAACGGTGTGAGATCTTTCATCAACAAAACTTTCAATGTGATTCTTTTTTTCAGTGAATGCTTTGTTAAAATTGTTTTTACAAACAACAGACAGTAAATATTATCATAAGAGGACTTTCATACTAGTGTGAGAGAATTGGAATAACACATAACCAACAGATTAGAGGATATGTGTGCTTAATGTTTTATATAAGTTATAAGTGAGAAAGAAATTATTTAAAATTAACACCATCACACTCAAATTTAGAATCTCACTCCAGGTTTCTCCAGACATTTCAGTCTGCCTTATCAACCTTGCCTAGTTCCCAAGAAGGCAGAAAGTACAAACAGTACTGTGTACACAAAAGACCTCATTGCTGTCAGTCAGCTTCAGGACCGCTGCACTCTAGATCATGATCTACTCTCAAATGTTTAAATTATTTATAGAGGACAGGAGTGGCATAAAATTTTCTACAAGAAAGAAAAGTGACTTCTGCTTGGCAAATGTATCACTGAAAATGGGCTACATGTAGCCCGTGGACAATTTTGCTGCTGGAATAATTAGGCAGGTGAAAACAGGCTGAAGGAAGGCACTTGTACCATAAGCTTGATGTGGAGAGATGGGTGCTCTTTTTAAGACTATACTCAGACAGAGGAAAACACACATTTCAGGAATTATGTTGTATAACCTGCTATGTTTCACAGAAGAAATGCTGCTTAGGAATCAAAATTGTGCTCTTCTAGGCTTCAAGTCCTACTCCAGATAACATTAAGAAATACATGCTGGGTTTCCAGGCTGATCTTGAATGTAGCCTTGGTGATACAATAGCCCAGGCTGAAATGCACACCACATCTTAATTGCTAGCAATGTGTCCGTCAGTTCTAAATGACCTGTATTTGCTCAAGAAGCCTTCATCTGTATTTATATCTCTTAATAGGGAAAAGGTAATTTGGGTTTATGATAAAGTTATTTGTGGCAGGAAGTTCTGTTGTACAGCCGAGTTCTCCATCTCCTCTGTGTATTCAGCACAGTAATGCAGTAATGCTAGCTTTCTGCTTAAAAACATGCCAATATTCTTCAGTGCCAGTGTGGTCAAAGATCTCACTTTTCTAAGAAGTGGATTTGGAGGCTTCCGAGATAAAACATCTGCCCTTTGCTTTTACATCACACCTCGAAAAATGAAGCTGACCAGAGAAATCATAAGAATTAATATATTTCTCCAGAATTCATGTGCTACCTACTTTCGCTCTCTGAATAACATCTGGATTTTCTTCAGAGTGGCTGGCTGTGTAACTCAGAAATACATGCCAGAACATCTGCAAGTCAGCTACATATTGCAAAATATCTGCAGCTTGGAGCTCCTGGGAATTCCTCAAATTATGGTATAGTGAGCACAAGGGAGCAGGAGGCGTAGGTAAAAACCCCAAATCCTTGTGCTGCACTATTTGCATGAAGGAAAATTAACAACAAAATGAGAAGAATGAAGAATGATTGACTCATTCAACTAATCAGCATTGCAGAGCTGCAGCTCATTTACAATCAGAATAAATACAGTTTTGGTCATCTCAGTACAGATTTTTTAAATGCTTTCATTCAATATTCATGCATCCTTATCATAACTGCATACAAAATTCAGACCAGAAATACTTCTTCCACATTCGTTCTTACTGTTGTCGGTCTTCTATGAACTATCACCTTGTCATAAACTGGAAAATTCTTCATGGTTTTAGTTCAAAGTCGAACATACCTTTAGGTGATAAGAACCTTGCACCTTCTCTTCTGAAGTCACCAGCTGTCTTTATCAACTGTCCCAACAGAACTGATCAAAGACTGATTTTGAACAATTTCATGAAATTGAACTGATTTGAATTTACAAATGCATGTTGAATGTATGATGAAGAAAAAAGAAAAGCAGAAAAACTTTTATCTAACCTATTTTAGTAGAGCAACAAGCACTATATATTTTTATATAAAAACCTAAAAAGAGGCTCTAATGGGTCAAACCAATAGTTCAACATTCTGCCTCCAATAGTGGCAATGGGCAATACTGTGTAAGACAAGCACGAGCCATTACCTGCAGTCCACTAATTTCATACTCCCTTCATATCTGTAATCATTGGATCAGGGATGGTCATTATACTTGCCTATATATTTATCTATTCCTGTTTTAGACTATGGATGTGAAAGGGTACCTACTTACCTATTCCTCTCATCATCTGTTTATAGACCTTTAGTGCATGAATTTCTCTTTAACTCTCTAGAAACAAAATATCTGATCACAAAATAAATTACTAGGATCATCCTTAGAGTTTGAATCCACATGCCCTAGTCAAGAGAATAAGCAGACTATGAGACATTTGAGGTAGAAGGGCTTTTCACTGCTCCTACCGAAGCCAGGCCACAGGGTAACAAGGAACATGAGGCCAAAAGGAGAGTACCGAACTGTGACAGAGAAATCCTGTGGCTGCACTCCATGTTCCTCAGAATTTTTGTGTGCATATCACTAGACAATAACTAGATAAAAGACTAAAACAATTCTGGAGCAAAGATCAGGAGCCCCCCTGCAGCTGAGGGCCTTAACTTCTGTACACGGGAACCAATACCTCCAAGTCCACTCAGAAAGTGAAATAAAACATAACATCCCACTGAAGTTTCTGATAAAAAGAGGACTTCAGGGGGGAAAAAAAGCTCTTTTCTTTCCTGTAAAGCCCCCTTAAAGCCTGACAGGGAAGCTAAGACATAGTTGCAAGCCAAGATATGACATATCTCTGACTGCCACTGTTTGCTCTCTTGAGATGAATTTCTATTTTGAGAAGTGACTGGCAAAAACCAAATCAGCCTCATTCTCAGTGTTTATTCATTTGTGGTCTATGAACTATTAGTTAGTTCCATTGGTATTGCCCAATTAAAATCAACAAGGCTACACGAGTGTTACTGAAGACACAGTTTGCAAACAAGGAGGCTGGGCAGCACTTTCACAGCTGGCATGACCACAGATACACTACCAGACAGTTTAAGTAAGGATCCAACTTCACTGAAGTTGAGGACATATGTTCATTAGACATAAACAGAGCTAGTTTGAATTAAGAAAAAAAATCAGTTGAACTCTAGAAGAGTCAGACAATGGGCTGAAGGCTGGGCTCACCTAGGATGCTCTTTCTAGTGATACTTCCCATATAGTGCTTTTCAGTGCTGAGAGGAACTGCATTTTATACACCGGCCTGCCTTCCCTCTGGTGTCCTGTAGGTCAGGTTGCTCTAATACCTCCTACAGTTAATGTCCTTTCCTCACTCCTGGACAGAGTCTTCTCATGAAAGAAATTATGCCAGGTTCAGTGCAAAACTTTCGGTAAAGAACTAAACAAAAAGCTGGCAGTGGTTCCTGGGTTACACTTTCAGAAGGGTACATTTTGTTCTTGTTGGTGTCAGTCCAAAATAACATCAGTCTGAAGTTTACTGGAATTTATGCTGGCTTACACCATCAGAAGTGAAAGTGAACTAGTGTCAAGAGACAAGAACATTTTGTGGGTGAAGGGAAAGAGATGTGCAGTTCGAATTCAAAATTCTCTCATTTTAAAAAGTGCAGCACTTCTGCTGGCAATGCCCAGTTAATTTTAGTATATATTCTATTTCATCAGCATAACAAAGTTGAAGCGCTAACTCTGATCTTAATCTGTCTGGAAAAGTCTTCTCAGTTTAAAAGCTTTCAGTCAAGATTTTATCAATATTTTTTATTTTAATAAAAAAGCTAACATGACATTCAATTGATTTTTGTTTTATTTTAGCTAACTCAAGTAAAATCTACTTTATTTTTTTTCTGCTTTGCAGTTTTCTGTACTATAAATTCCTACTGATAAAGGAAGACACATGATATGAGTTCTGCAAATGTTCACTTTTCTTTCATAGACATCTTTATGTTAGGCATATTGCTGTAAGAGGAGAATAATTTCCTCATACTGACATGTGTAATATGGAAGGTTTGTATTGTAATGTGGAATACAACATTTTTTTTCCCCCAAGAATAAGAAAAGAGACATGTAACAGTAATTTCTCACTAATAAGAACAGCTGAGATGCATTGAAGACCAGTCAGCCACAAAATAATTGCTTTAAACTTGCACCTGCTTTTTTGGGTTGGTTTTTTTTTTTAATTATTTTTTTAATTTAAAGAGACAGATGCTAGGAGGTCAGGATGAGGTAAGGTATACTGAGGATAGCGAGATCCTAAATGCAAAGTGGGGCTATGCAATTGTCTCTTCTGAGACAGGTGAATAAGATATAAAAGAATGTACACTTTTGAAAAATAACTTTTTGCACATCATTGCTATCTAACACTTTTTTTACCTGATGATTACAGCATGGAAATTTCTTTATCCTACTAACCTGAATCTCTTCTAGTTTTAAAAAAAATTCTGATCATTAAACTAGGGGCATAAAAACCTTATGAACACAGAAGCTCCACTGCTCTGAATCCTTCCACTGTTTGAGAGAAACAGATTCAAAAAGTAATGACAGCTCTGAAAGGGGAAAAAGGTGGCGTCTGTACCTGGTCAGCTGCTTACCAGAAAGGAAGTAAGACTTTTACAAGCCTGATTCTCAGAAAATTTAAAGGAAATAAAAGGCAGAGTGGGCAGAGGCTGTTTTCATAATATCCAGCTTTGAAAACCTGATCTTCCTCACTTTACCAAGAAACAGTATCTGTTTGAAGATCCTGAAGCAGTAGCATAAACAAGTCCTCTCCCAGAGCTGTCCCCAGTTCTTCAAGCATCCCAGCAGAAGTATGAAAGTCACTGTTGTGAGGATCTTCTCTGGAATCCTGAAAGGGAGTCTGGGAGAGGTTGGACATCCTCTGCTCAGCACTCAGGAGGCCACCACTGGGGTACTGTGCCAGGTTTGGGGTACTCAGCATGAGAGAGGAATGGAGCAAATCCATGGGAGGCTCACTAAAATAGTTAGGGGGCTGGAGCACAAAACATCTGAAGAGAAGCCAAAGACACTGTGGGTGTTACAAGTGGAGAAGAGGAGGCTAAAGGGAAATCTAACAGCAGTGTTCAGCTACCTGATCAGGGCTTATAGAGAAGACTGAGCTCAACTCTTCTCAGAAGTGCACACCAAAAAGAAAAGGGGCAATGTACACAAACCACAACAACAACAAAAAAATCCTTGTGAAGGTGGTCAAACATTGCAACACAGACTAGAGAAGTTGTGAAATCCTCTACCTCAGGCAGATTTGATATAACTTCGAGGTTAGCCCTGTTTCAAGTGGAGATTGGGACTAGATGATCTCTCAAGGTCATAAAATCATAGAATCATAGAGTCTCTCAAGTTGGAAGGGACCCATAAGGATCATCGAGTCCAACTCCCTGCTCCTCACAGGACCACTTAAAACTAAACCATATGACTAAGAGCATCATCCAGATGCTCCCTGAACTCTGACAGTCTTGGTGCCATGACCACTTCCCTGGAGAGCCTGTTCCAGTGATTGGCCACACTGTCAGTGAAGAACCTTTTCCTAATGTCCAAGGAATGGTCCTTTCTAACCTCAGGAGAAGTATGATCCTGCAGAACCCCCAGTGCTATGAATACATTCATAGGATCCACCATGCAAAGGCAGGATAAAAACAGATGTCTAGGACAAAGAAGAAACTACACACAAGGGCACGTGCTGCTTAGGGATAAGTTTCTTGTATCTACACTCTCAAGGAAACTCTGAATATGAATATGAAGGTGACTGGGACAAGAGAAATCAATGTACATCTCATGTACAGTGCCTTTTCAAACATGTTGTAAATATCAACAAAATATTTTTTTTTGAAAACCCCCAAATTTTCCACTCCAGTGCGAGAAAATCTGCATCCACACACCTCCTACAATATTTCTATGTGTACACTGTTCTGAAGAAATACACTTTTTGAATTAAAAAGGACCAAAACTATTTTACTCAGAAGTTTGTGACATCATTTTATTGTATTTTGTAGCATTCTTTCCATGACATGCCTAATACAATATTTGTAACCATTACTAAAAGGATTGTATGAGGGCATTCACTGCACTTACAGCCAGATTTGATAACCAGTAAGCAAACAGGCAGCTACAGTTCTTATTGTCCTTTTTTTTTTTCTTTTTTTTTAATTAATTGAGCATTTAATGTCCAAAATAGCAGCCCAGGATCAGAATAATCTTACTGTCCTTAACATTATTATGTTCCAGGTAAATATGGACATAGTCTAAATGAAGGATGGTGAAAACTTCATGGGTAAGTGGGAGTCCACAAGCAGTTTCATGGAACATTTCTATGTGCCTAATTACTGCACATTTTTGTAGCAACACTTGTCCTATCTAAATATGGATATAATTGTGCTTATAGTTGCTTTATTTCCCTAGTTTATTTGTAAAGGTTATAACCCATAAAACTAAAACTGAGATTTGTGGGATATTTCTAAAGTATGTGTCGAAAAGACTTTTGTAGGGGTCTGGGATCTGTTTTACCTTTTCCTTGCTTTGTGTAGGTCATATGCAAGTTTTAGTCCTAGAACTGGAATAACTTCTCTAAGTGACAGCATAAATGACAGCCATTTTAGTGCGGGCTCTTCCCAGAGGATATTAAAAAAATCTCCTTGAATGAAAGCCCAATAATGCTAGATTTCCAAATTACACATCCTGAGCCATTTTAACTTCCTACACAGAAAATTCTCTCCACCTCTCCCAAAAAAATACCTCAAAACAAACACCAGATGCAGATTAAATTTGCTAAACTTCTACAAATTACTGGCAATACTGGGACATTGACTAGGGTTTGCTATACTTTTAAACAACTGAACTTACATAGCTTTTTCTTTTCTTTCTCCTCTATTCAGGTACTTGTTTGCTGTATCTGACTGGATCATGACTAACAGAAATAAAACATTGTGCATTATATTTGAAAAAAACTACACATACAATCTTAGATACCAAGAAATTTCCACATAACTTCTCTCCTGACACTCAAAACATCTATCATCATTGTGCCTCATCTTAAAAACAGTTACGTCTTTTTCTGAGGCAAAATACAGTGGGGCTGAGAAAGGAGTACAGAATAGTAGAAAAGACTCGCTGTTTACTAGTCTGGCAACTTCAGAGCTGACACTCCATTGCGAGGGTCAGTACAAGGTAGTTTAGCCATCTGAATGTGCTTTACAAATGAGAAAAAAATCCAGTTTGTAACTATTGAGAAATATGAGAAGATACTTAAAACACAGTAAAAAGTAAACATTTACTGGATTATTTTAAAGCATATTACTAGAACCAACAGGACATTAAACATGTATAAAGTATTATACATAAAAATGCATAGATGTACAGTAAATATGTTCATTTATATGTAGACAGAGTAATATGTACACATAGGGTCTGTTGTGCTTCTGTAAGTCTAAGCAGTAATTCCTGTGGTATATTGTCCTAAAGCAGTTCTATTATACAGCTGTTTCAACATAGCAGGTGTTGAGAACAACATACTTTAATGCTAAGTAGGTAAGTCATATCCATTTACTCTTGAAATGTACAAATATAGGAAACAAAGGCCATAAATGCAATAGTACCTACACCTCTGAGACTTCTTTTTTTTTTTTTTTTTTTTTAAATATGCACAAGTCCGCCTAATGGTGATACATAGGTTTCTTTCCTGCTTCCCTTCCGTGTCAACACATTGACCAGGCACTCAGGACAAAATCTTTGATGCACTTCAGCACCACTTCCTCTGATTCAACTCAGTGCACTCCTGACCTTGAAGTCTTCAGGTCAAAAATGAGAGGAAAAAATAAAATAAAAAAAATATAAATAAAACAGACAAGCTTGTGGGCTTTTTTCACAAGTTATTTGCCACCAATACTGTCAAAGCAGCTGAATCGTAGTGCATCCATGAGCAGGAGCATATAGCAGCTTTTGTGCACTTCGCAAAAAAATATATTAAGGAAAATCAAGTCTTTACTGGCTTGTTTTGTCTGTTGCTAAGAAGATGCTGTGCTGCTTCTGAGCCCTTTCCATCAAATTCTTTTTCTTCTTTTTCTTGTCCTTTGTTTTTGTTGGCCTTCTTCCTAAAAATAAGAAAACCAATATCAATAAGTCAATTAAGTAAAGAACACAGCAGTGATACTAGACTGTAGTCAAAAAACCCAGTGGCACAGAAATTATCGATGGGGACTGCAAAGGTAATGCTGGCTAATGAGCTTCGATCATCAGTGAAAACAGAAGTTTTCAGTGTAGTACAAGAGGAAGAGGATCCTCAATGGCCATCACTTGTTCACAGGCACAGTTTTGCTGGTATGAGTAACCACGTTGATGTAGGTCTCACTTTCGGCAGGATAACTCACGCAAGCAACGTTATGCAAGTGCCTGGGGCCCAGAGCCAAACAAGTACGTAGACTCCTAACTCACTGAAAGCTGGATACGTGCCTTAGACCATTGCGTAAATTTGCTTGAGTGAGTAATCCTATTTAAGTCAAGTCCAATATATCCGTGATTTTAATGAGAAATTAGGCATTACAGCCCAAGTATTTCATTGGATCACATCCTACATGCTTTGGCAGAAACAGTGCCGCCTCTGTGAAGAACTCCTATCATTGCTTATTAGTACACTGTGCCTAATTCTCACAGCATATTACTGTGCAGAAACAAAAATTTCATTACAGGCTTCTTACTATGGGAAGTTCACTGAAAAATAGCCCAAATCAGGCAATCACGATCAATGCAGGAAAAAAAATTCTCAGGCTCCTGGGATGGGAAAGTTTTTTCCTGCTCAGCTCTAATAATAAATCAGTGCCCTTTGATTATCTCAGCAAAGATACCATGGACTGAAAAAATGCTAGATACAAAGGCCCTCATTCACCAATGCATTACCTTTTAAGCATATGCTTAAATCCTATCAAGTCTAGTAGGATTTAAAGAGATGACCGAAAGCTGTCTGGAGTGAGAACAGTCTGGGTTTTCTTGGCAGTGTCATATACTGAAGTACATGATCAATGGTAAAAAAAAGAAGGTTATTAATCTCCAGAGGTGCCAACTTTGTAAACTTCCAGGAAAACTAAAGGAACTTAAGAAGACAGTAAAAGGAAAATCAAGTAGCAGACAACATAAAAATGTGAAAATGCATTTTTCATATACATTGTCAGTACATTATTAATTGGGAGAAATGTTTGCCAGTCTGGCTTTGTCCTACTTCCATAGTGTTTCTTAATTAAAAAGGCCTAAACCAGTATGAAGTATTTTTCTCTATTTGATAATAACACTGAATAAATCTGATTCTAAAATTATCAAAATGTATCATTCATTACAAATATAAGGTTATATACTTCAGATTACATGTTTGCAATATGCTGTCTAGGCTACTATTCTCTAGGAATTATTGGAATACCTGTACATAAAATAGGACAGGACATTAAGGTAATGAGCACATGAGTTTAGTCCATATTCGAATCATAAGGGTCCTTAGAGTTTACTTCTGCTTCTCATTAAAGTCTGGTATTAATGCTACTATGGCATTTTGCCATTTTTAAATCTAGTTAATCCTACACAGTAAAACCTCAGTCCAACCAATCATTAAACAAAGCAGCTTTTAAGTTAAAACTCCTTAGTAACATGGTATCTAACGGCTAGGCATACCTAGCCAGGTCAGAGGGAAGGAATCCTTGACACAAAGTGGCATTACAACAAGATGGTTTGGATTATACAAATTTCCATATCAAAACTTTATTACATGATTCTACTAGCTGGTATATTGTAAGATATCAGAACTGGGATGAATGTACAGTTCAACACTGTATTCTAACTTGCACTTTAATTATACTAATTTTTTTAACCCTAATCTTCAAAATACTTATTAGGGAAGGAGTAGATGAGGGGAAACAATTTGAAACGAGTGACCAGTGCTGCTGGTCAATTGATTCTCAGAAGATCGGCAAAATCAATTAAAGCTTTATTGGAGTTTTGCTATCCTGTTTGCTCAGCGATCTTACTTTCTGAGGTTTTTCACTGTACAGACCAATTAGTAAAAGAAATACAAACCCCAGTCAGTGCCTCATCTAGTTTTCTCTACGACCTCCTCCAGAGAACTAGAGTAAATGCTTACTGTAAGTTTAAGGTAGTGAAAGATCCTATTATTTTTCCTCTGAAAATTTTGAGATGCACAGATAAAATGACACACGACCCACTCAGTATCTCTGTTTAAGCTTTACAAAATAGCTCCTGTAACACAAGCATCAAATCAAATTGCCAGCACGCTCCCCATACAATATCCTTAAAATAGAAATGAAGCGGACTAGATTTCAGGGATTTGACATGTCATTGCGCAGCAAGCGCATTACAGCGCTTCTGCTGCTCTGCAGCAATCATCCCTGTACCTGCTTTTGCCCCAAGGCCCACCAAAGGCTAATTACCTTCTTTTAGACATGCCATGGAGCATGAACCCATGCAGAGGCAGCACCCCTGAGCTGTTGATACCTGAGAACTTGTCCTCCTGCTAGTGAGCTCTTTGACTGCTCACTATATTTCCGAGTGCCCTGTTGTATGGAGTAAGTTTCATTATTTTCTGGACAATATTAAACCACGTAGAGAAAATCCAGACGCCTGGCGATGCTGAGTCCCAAATTCCAACTGCCATTTTAACTAGAAAACTGAATATAAATGTATTTCTTGGCTAACTGTTGGTTCCCATATTGTTAGTAGAATGCAACAGAGATTAGAGATTAACAAGAAAAAAGTGACTATAAAGACTAGAGAGTTCAAACAAAGTATGCTGCTGAAATCCCCACGCATGAGAACTTTTATTAAATTCAGATTTCAATTACAGTGCTTATTTTGTCAGCAGAAGCACAGTGAACAGAAGTAACTCCTGGATATCTTGCTACAGATGTCATTTGAAGAACATGATGTTCATGGTACAGAAAGTAGGTGCTCAAAGTGGATCTGGGAGACAAACTCTCCCAGTTCCCAACTGGAGGACAGTGGGGCGAGGATGGTCAATGGAGGAGGTGTTCCCCCTGGTGGCAGTGGCTCCGTCCGCTCTGTGCCATGGGTTGGGTGTGGAGAACCTCGTCTGCAGGGACCCTTGCACAGTGTCCCCCACACCTCGCCATGCTCCCTGCTCCCGAGAGCAAGAGCCCTGACCCCAAGCCCCTCTCTCTGTAGGAAGCATCAGGGCTCCGCTGCTCTTGGCTTTGCCGGGGCCGTTGAAAAGGAGCAGATTTTAGCAATGGTGTATTATAGTCCAGAACTCGCTGTTGCACACAGAAGGCAATTCCTGGCTGAAGTGAATGAGGAGGGAGAGCAAAAGGACTCTGTCTCTCTAGAGGGGTTTTACCGCTCTCAGTAACAGGTTAAAGTATTACTGCACAGGACAGAAAGTGACAATATCTGAGATATTGTGTGATCCACCTAGCCTACAAACCCCTCCTGATCAGAAACAGCACCCAAGCGAGCAATTCTCCAGCGCAGCCGCCTGGGATCCACAGCCAGCAGCACTCTAAGCGACATTACATCCTTCTAGGGATAACTCCCCTGCTTGTCACCTGGCAGATGGCCACGCACCTTGCTTCTCCTTTCCAAGTTACAGGCATCCGCATCAGGTCTGACCTTCAGTCTTTATGACTGCAGACAACCTATTTTTGAAAGCCTTTGGTGTTAACAGCAATGGGAGCAAATACAAATAATTGACGCAAAGAGCAGGATATCTGAGTACTCTTCAGGTTACTATATTCCTATTTTTACTTTGATTGCCTTTTCCCTTGCATACTAACGACCTAACTACTTTTCCCTGAAAAGCATTTTTTATCTCTGCCTACAAAAGGGCTTCTCAATCTTTATTATCAGAGTCAGCTCTGAAGATAATTTACAGAATTTTTTTAATACTCTGTAAAGTCATGTGTATACACTGAAATGCATAGGGCCTAAGAAAGATCTGAAATTTAGCTGGATTTGGTGCTCAATTACCTAGCAGATAAAAGCCTTATCTATCATTCTGTACCTCTTATTTCTGCACAGGTTATTTTACAGAAGCAAGACTGGCAAAGCCATTCATTCAAACCCTTTGTTGCTGCTTTATAAGTTACCAATGAGTAAGTAACTTATCCTAATGAGTAGTACCTTTACAGTGTTATTCATTCAACTTTTGTTTGGACCACTTGCTTATGGTAGGTAGATGGGCAACTAATATGCTATGCAATGAAATATTATCATTAGCTAACAATGTACCATGACTTCTAATGGTATGATAATATTTATAGGTAATGGTACAATAACATATAGGTAATAACTCAATTCCAACATGAATTCCTGAAAAAAACATTATTTATGCTAACATGACAGCAATTGTCCATACACCAGAGAGTAACAGCTACAAAAAGAATTATTTAACTTGGCTCTGGCTGGGTTATTTTTCTTCCTTTTTTGTTGTTTTTGTACCATTTTATCAGTGTTGCTCCCTACAGCTGCTGCGTGCTGGTATATTAAAGACTTGTGCTCAGTTCTCTGGTTTGTCTCATACCCTGAGCTGAAAGGCGTTTGGAAATACTGCATGTTCCTTCTGGATGGCCCCACTTGGTCCATTTGGGATATGTGTTACTTGGTTCATAAGGAGCCTTCATCACCTTCTGTCAGCTGCAAAGGCAGCTTTCTCCAGGCAGAGTTTGGGCAGCAGGTTGCTAACAGTCAGGGCACTCTGATTCTCCAGAATTAAAATGCAGCAGATGTATTCACAGGGACTCCCAGGCATATTGCTTGAGAAGCTTGGCTCAGACAGGCAGCATCAGTTTAGTGTCCAAACTGTCCTTCATCTGTTGTATAAAAACTGTTGCATGTGCTGCTCTTCTAACGAAACCCATCCATTGCTAGTTTCAGCAGATGGAGAAAACACAGTATACATCCACATGAGGGCAGCAAGGACTTAAATTTCAAACATTTAATAAAAGGAAAAAAAAGCAACATCTGCAGCTTTATTTCATAGTGTAATTCCCTCACAAATTTTCAGCATTATCACATACAAATTATTATTTTAGAGATATCAGAATGTCCTTTGTTGAAAACATTTTTCTATTGATGTCTACTGAATAATGGGACTTGCAGGTGTATGCCTGCTTCCCTTCCCTGTGTTTTCATACGTAGAAATTTCACTGCTAGCAGCAAAGGCACAATAGTGTCCTGGGATAACAGCAGACCTTGCTAAATACACCATTTAATCTTTTCATCCCTTTCATTTGTCCTTTCAGGAGGGAAATGTTGCACACTTGTACATCATTCTCCTATGGCTGCAGTTCTGTCATAGGCCCCGCATGTGGCAGCATCTCTTCCCCAAAATAAGGTACAAAGTTATTACACTCCAGTCCTACCACTGAAGGATGGCAGACACCAGGGAACAAACAGCAGCCATGGAAAGACGATAGAGATAGCCCATTATTAACCAGTCAGATCAACCCCAGAGAAAGACGGCAGATGTAAACTTCTGGAGGAGCCCTCTCTGGCAGCACAACGTTTGTCCTGCACAGACCCGTGGGTGCCTCGTCATTTACTCCCCATTTGCAGCACACATTAAACTACATTTAAACTGCAAAAATCCTGGAAGTAATTTATTTCCTGGGGTTTTCAGTCAGGTTAAAAATGTTTGATGCTGAAACTGCCAGAGAAATGCACAAATCGTTAAGAAATCTTATAAACACACACTCAATGAAAGAAAAAATTCCGCCACTGCTAAAAGTCAACCTCTTCCTAAAGCATGATTTACAAATCAATACTGACAAGTGGCCCAAAGGAAGAGGATAAGAAGAGCTTTAATAACTTAGCAAACCACACACTGCGGGCATCTCTACCAATGTCACTTGCTACCGAATTCATGACAGCTTTCCTAAGCTAGTTCGGATTTGGGGTTCTTTTAACACCATCAAACTGAGGCTGGGGGAAATCAGCCAAAGTAAAATAGTCTTTTCGGACAGGGAGTGAAAGACCTTGGGACTTGGATGGTGACACTGGAAAGGAAGTAAGAAGGTTGAGGAGATGGGACAGAAAGGGTCAAGTGTCAGAAACCAGTTCCTTGTTTTCCTGGATGAATTTCTGATATCACTTGAAGAAGTCCAGCAAACACATATTTGCCTCTGAACACAACAGGGGCGATGGTATGGTCACATAGAGCACATCAGCTGCCCATAACACCATTTCAAATCCTCAAATACCAGACTTTGTAAAGGTAGGTTAATTAATGTTTGCAAAGCACTGAAGCATGGTAACAATGGGCACCACAGAAAGGGCATGAATTATTTTATCATTCTTTCTTCATTTGAGAGGTATAACTAATGTTGAGGAAATGAGGTCTTAGAACAATTACTGAATAAAAATAAAAAAACCAACTCCATAATTATAGACTTTATCACAACTGATACAAAGAAGGAGCAAATGAAGGCACCTCTTCAGCTTTGAAGTGCTTGAGTTTGCAAGCTTACTGGTCATCTTTTGTACTTTTTGGTGCAATACTGATAGCTAATGGTGTAATTTATATGTATTCCTGGCCTACCGAAATTAATAATAGACTAAGAAAATGAGTTCCCTGTTGTAAATGCACAGTTTGATGTTTTTCACATATCCTGCTCTATTTGATGTCAGCTTTCCTGATGAAAATCAGGGAAATTTCTATCTTAAGTAGAACTTGCAATGTCTCCACAAAAAGCACTCGTAGTGCAGAGCTAACCCATGTGATATTGTATTCAGTTCCTGACAGCCAGAATCCTGATATTTTATTTTCAACTTAATAATTTCACAACTTTGGGTAAATTATTTTATCTCAGCCAACACTTAATATTGCATATACTTCGTGTTTGTATACAGCAGACATCAGCTACTGAGATGAAAGCTGATTTAGAAGAATCAAAGAAAAATGCCTCAACTAAAAGAAATATCAGATTACTCCAAGTTTCTGTATCTTAATCCCACTAGCTTTTTTGGTTTGACACATCCACTAAGAAATTAAAGATTTTACTATTTAGGGCAAGAATGAGCAAAGTGAGGTACTCTTTTTCTCTCAAAGTACACATCTACTCTTCATCTGGCCTGAATATGAACTAAGCAATACTAAAATCTGATGTTCTTTCATTCTGGACAACACTGAGTATCATCAGACATTGTCATCTGTTTAAGAAATACTGATTCCTCCACAAAGAATGGAATTTATATGTCACAGCCTATTAAGAGTTCAGTGCATTTTTTTCCCCAACTTTAGGGTAAATTCACTGGGAAAGGAGTTGTCTTACATTGCTGAAATGCATTTCCCACAGTGTAGTTTTCCAACGTGTACAGTAGATGGCAGTGAGATATTAACTGAAAAGTGGCTTCCACTTCCATCATTTCAAAGAATTTTGATTTTTCTTTGTAGAAGTACCCATTACTCTCCCTAGAACGTAAACCATTCTATTCATTAATGAATATAAAAAGTGCAGAAAATAAAAATTCACACATACAGACTCAGAGAAGAAAGCAAAAGAAAGTGCACTAGTGGAAGAGGAAAACTAGCAAACCCAAGGTGATATGGAAACTCTCAGAAAACTCTGATAGAAGACCTATGTTTAACAGAACAGTATAGACATTTAAATGTTGGGGCCTGTTGTCCTTTCAGTCACAGTTGTGTGAAAACAGGTGGGTCTCCATTGCAGTCAGAATGTTTATCTAATGTAGACTTAGCTCAGAATTCAAGTTATATGAGTATCAGTTGCATGCAGGGTACTCACTATTCTTATCTTAGTCAACACCATGTCAGGTCAGATGCTTTGCAAGCTGAGCCAAGCAAAATATTTCCAATGAAAGGTTTGGATTTGTTTATTTTCCTTCCGTTCATAGTGCAATATAAATCAAATTTCGATATAATAAAAAGTATTTATACACAGTCAAGAGTACGCACACATGTAAATAAATTTTAACTCTATAGGCAACAGTTATAGCTAAGAACTAATTGGCTTTGAACTTCTCTAGGTTTGATTGGACACTAATCTGACTTTAAACTCCCTCTGGTTTCAGAGGTTTTCAAAACAGATTATTTATCCTTTTTCTAGACAATTATTTTTATCTCATCATATAGGGAACAGAAAATAAATTCTATTGAGACAACATTTATTTGTGGCAGCTGCAAGGTTTAATTTCATAGTGGAAATTGCTTTTTGTTCAATTAAGGGTTTCTTACAGAGAGAGAGATTATACTGAAAAGCTGAATTTTTTTTTTTTAGAGATTTTTTTCTTCTGTGAAACATTATTTAGTTGGGAAGGGTTTGGCTTTTTTAATTCCCTTTAGGGATTCTGGTCAAGAGTTGAGGAACCATTTTGGTCCAGGACCTTTTTTGGTTTGGTGGTTTTTTTTCTTTTTTTTTAACTGGAACAGCTCAAAAAATAGTTTTAATTATCACTTCTGCCTCTCTTCAAGTAATGCACAGGTAATCCTACTGAGGCTAAATTTAACACCTGATCACAGAATAAAGTACAGTCCAGCAGAAAGACTCCTACTGAATAAAGACTGAAAGTGAAGACCTATGTATTATTTCTAATAATATGATGTAAAATTATTACCTTAGTCGCCTCATTAGGAATGGTGTACCAGATTAACTGCTGCACCTGTGTTGCTCACTGATATTAATTTGGTTTATACTTGAGAAGGTGCTGAAACAGAATGTATTCATCCTGCCTACCTAAATTTGGTCAGGTTAGTTTCTGTTTATACAAAACTACATTGGTGTATACTGTCTGTGCTGTACATTGGTGTGTACTAGTGTATACCAGACACTTTTCTCTTCTCCTCAGTCATTTTTCTGGTGCAGGGGGATGAAGCACACTTTTCTTCACGAAACCCACAATCAGAACTTCACTCCGTCTGTTACAGTTTTTACTAACTGTACTATGGTCATGATGGGGTCACAGTCTTGGTCTTCTAGTTAGGATATTATCTTTTCCGATATTTCCCCTTCACTGATGCAGTGTAACACACTCTTTATACCTAATGTTCTAAAGTTAGCTTTGAGGACTTCCCCTTACCCGTACATCCCACGCATTATGGCCACCGGCTTCTCCATGGTAATGTTACACTTGCATCCCTAAATTAAACAGCGTTAGGGAATATCCCCAAATACTGTACCTCAATCGTTTGTCATCTTTTGTCCTGGGGCAGCCCCTGCCCTTCCCAGGGAGATGGCATAGGCCAGGGCTGCTCCCGGGGGCATGTCCCTGGCTTGGGAGCTCTGAGCAGAGCAGTGCGGAGGTGGCCTGAGCTGTGCCACTCAATGCAGCGCCAGGTAACACCCCGGCACACATAGTTAACTGCTATAGAGGCAGTCACTATCTTCGAGCTGTGGCCAGCCAGGATTTAAAAGCTGTCCCAAGTTGCATGGCTTTATCCCTAAATGTATTACAGTAGCTTTCTTGCTGGCTTAAAGAGAAGCACTTTCCCAAGGCTGCCTAGGAGAACCTAATACTCGTATGCATGCCAGGCTGATTTATGCTGTAACCAGTTAATTCCACATCATATAGCTGCAGGAAGTTTATTCACTATCAGAAGCTGCAGAAAGCGCACTTTTCACCCTAACTCTTACCTGTTTCCCAATAATCACACACCAGTTTTTCATGGATATTAAAATTAATACTGCACACCCATTTATAAAAAATGGATACATACATTATCCAATATGGCACTTTAGCTTGCTAAAGCTTTTGTTTGTGTGCTAATGAGATGGGTTGACCCTGCCTGGATGCCAGGTGCCCACCAAAGCCACTCCGTCACTGCCCTCCGCAGCTGGACAGTGGGGAGAAAATATAACGAAAGGCTCGCGGGTGGGGATAAGGGCAGGGAGGGATCACTCAGCAATTACCATCATGGGCAAAACAGACTCAACTTGAGGAAATTACTTTAATTTATTGCCAGTCAAAATCAGAGTAGGATAATGAGAAAACAAAACCCAAATCTTAAAACACCTTCCCCCCACCCCTCCCTTCTTCCCGGGCTCAGCTTCGCTCCCCATTTCTCTCCCTCCTCCCACCTCCAGGGGGATGGGGAATGGGGGTTGGGGTCCGTCCATCCCACGCTGTCCCTGCCGCTCCTTCCTCCCCAGGGCAGGACTCCTCACCCCCTGCCCCTGCCCCAGCCCGGGGTCCCTCCCACGGCAGACAGTCCCCCCACGCACTGCTCCAGCCTGGGCCCTTCCCACGGGCTGCAGTTCCTCACCAGCTGCTCCAGCCTGGGTCCCTCCTTCCCACGGGGTGCAGTCCCCGCGGGCCCCCCGGGCCGGGCTTCCCACGGGGGCACAGCCTCCTTCGGGCCCCCCGGGGCCCCCCCGGGCTGCAGGTGGGGATCTGCTCCCCTGTGGGCCTCCCTGGGCTGCAGGGGCACAGCCTGCCCCACCATGGGCTGCACCATGTTGCTGGGAAGTGTTAACTAAACTTTTTTGACCAACTGGCACTTGAGGATCGAACATGAGCTGGCTGAGCACAGGAGGAAATGCCAGTAAATCAGGATCAAGAATCTAAGATAAACTGAGCTTAAAGGTATTCCTTGTAGGCTTTTCCAAAGTAATGCATAAACAGACCATGGGACCACCTAACTTTTTTTGCCCCTAAGGTACTAAACTGGTGTATACCACTCATGAAATTCTTGTGCTCTGGAAAAATAATTTTGCTCAAGAGATTGTAAGCCTTTAAAAATATGATAGTTAATGGGTTTCAGTGAATGGGTTGTAAAATATTTAGTATCTTTTTTTTTGTATTGCAGATGTTAAGTTATTGAAAGGCATTCTTCCACACACACACCTTTTTTTTGTTAATCAGAATATAAGGTAAAACAGCCAAAAGCAGAAAATTCAATCAACTCAAGTTATGGTTATTTAAAATGGAAATTCATGCAGAAACAAACAATTTATGCAGCACTTTCTTTAAATTATGCTCTGCAACATTTCCAAATAAATTCGAGTCCACTTGTAATAGCAGTATTAGATATAATGTATCCTATATTAAATTTTACTGCAGATGCACAGGGGACCATAGTAAGGACAAGCCACAAGCCAAATAACTTGTGATTTCTAATTTTATTATTAGACTTAATAAATTAAAGTGCCTTATTTGCCTTGAAGCTAGCTGAACCAGTTCTTATCTGAAGCTCACTGCATTAAGATTGTCTCAAACCTGCATACCTTTTCAAGGTCTGTAGATTAAATAATAAATACCTAGACAGGAAAATTAGATAATGTATGTCTCTTTAAGAATGCTTACACTTTATATTAATATAGTTGAAAACACGTTTTATTTTTTAGAACTTAAGAAGATACACTGATTGCAGGTAAGAAGTGGGGTCAAGAGAACATCTAGTGAGATCTCTTAGATAAACATGAGCCATCAAACGTTATTCTCATACGCTGTTGAGTTCTAATAACTCGTTGGAGAAATGCATCCGGTCTAGATCTGAAGACAAGAGGAGACGGAGGATCCACCACTTCCTCTGGTAATTGTTCCAGCAGTTAATCATTCCACCGCCAGAAATATCTGCCCAATTCCTAACTTAAATTTTAATATCCAGCTATTATTTCTCATTATGCCTTTCTCTCCTTGATCAGACTTTTCTCTTTGTGCATTGTAGATAAAACTCTGCTCATCATCTTTCTGAGACGTTAAACATATGGCAGTCTTTGTGCACCTTTCTTTAAAGCTTATTTTGTAGCCCTCAAATAAAATCTGTGACTCTTATCTGCACTCTGTTCAGCTTTCCAATATCTTCTACAGATTGGATGTTCTGCTCATATATAGGATAAAATTGATTTATTGTACTTTTTCCATATTGCTAAAGTTATACAGCCAAGAATTTGAAATTTTTCTCTCTACTCATGTGTGGACTCATGTGATTTCTGAGAAACACCGTTCTTTAGGTGCCATTCCTCATCCTGCAGGTATGCATTCCTAGTTCTATAACTCTTTGATCTTCCAGTATAACTTTACATTTAACTAAATGAAAATTAATTGTGTTTGAATGGGTTCACTGTACAAAGCAACCTGGATTTTTCTTTAGGTCTACTCTAGAGTATTGTTTACCGTTATCCTTTTTTTTTTTTTTTTTTTAATTTTTATATAATTGACTGAAACAAGTAACAATGCTTACCCAACCATATTAAAGCCATCATCACTTTTTCCTAGACACCAAGCCAGCACGTGCTTTAATTTTATCTTGTGGTAAAGATAAGAAAACTTTATAGATCTATAAAAGTCCAAAGTTTGAGCATATTCATTTTTAGTATAGTAGTCAGTCCTGCCTGTGGCTTTTTTGACACTTCTGCTAGCTCCATTTCTACCGCTGCAAAAACTAATCCAAAAGGAACTCAACTGAGTTTGCAAAAGCTTTCCACATATGAATGTACAGGCTTAGTCCTCACACAAAAAAAATTTTACTTTGAAAGGAATTTTTTTTGGATAAACTTATCTGCTGATGGTGTGACAAAAACAACAAAAAAACCCCACCAGCCTGGGCTGGACTTAACCGTATGCCCCTAATAAATTTTACATCAGAAGCTGCAATAACAAATAAGCAAATAACAAAATGTGGTCTATCAGGGGAGTGCCATAGAGCCAGCAGCGCGCGTGGGCTGGACCAGGAGCACGTGTGTGCTCCTTCCCCCTGCACGGCTGCCTAGCCAGGAACACCTACAGCGGGGCAGCGCTGGTTTCACCTACGGCAAACATGCAGAACCAAACAAAGGTTTACAGTGACAATTACCTTAATAAACTGAGCCCTTGACAATAAATTTATCCGCAAGTTTTTCACATGCTTAAACAGACTGAACACTGAGTACGTATTTCAACCCGAAGTGCACCAGCGTTTAAACATGTTGTATTTAAAACCATGTACTTTTTATATTTAGCATTGGCCTGAACAACAACAACAACAATATTTTTTCCTCTTCCAGAGGTAAGAGACATGGATTTGCTAGGGGAATGGATGGCCTGCAGCATCTCTGTTATGCCAGCCTGTTGCTGCAGATGCTCGCAGCACCGCAGGGGGCTGTCTTCCCCCCTCATATACGTAGCAGCTGGATACAGCCTTGGCATCACATGATACAAGCAGTATAACGTGGTGTCTAAAAATACATATGGAGTGGACAAATTAGGTTCTCTTCTTATTCTGATATACATCTGCAAGAAAGACAGCACTATAATCTCCACCATCGGTTTAAACAGACAGTCTAAACTAAATTGAAAACTAAAGGTTTTTTCCTGCATAAAATGTTTTAAAGTATATACTCACTGACAAAGTTGAAGAAAAATGTGTGGATGCTTTCTTAAGAAGAAAAGGAAAAGAGTATATGAAATAAACACAGCATGTAGCTTAAAGGCTACTTGCCATAAAAGGCTTTTCCTGACTGGAAGTTACAGATGTACTTAAAAAACAGATGTACATCAAAGACTGTTGATTAGAAGCACAGAGAGAAGTAATTATCAGTTATTTTTTTTCAAAAAAGAAATTCTTTATTCAAATACCAATAAAACCTGAGTATGTACAGAATGATTCCATAGGTTTAATTAACCATATGAAAAATATAAATGTATATGTTATTCCTGCTCCACAACATTACAATCTTATGGCTACTTTGGGTGAGCTGCTGATGAACATGAGATCTTGGCCTCATTATTTTGTGACAGTGCTAGCTTAAAGACATTGCATAACTGAAATTGTTCAAGATTTAGGGGTTTTTTTTGCTTAGAAATGCCTGGTGCTAATAATTCTCTGTGGGCTAGAGGTGTTTCCACCAGTAGATACTGAGGCTGGCAGTCATAGCCCATCCTGCAGTACAGTACAGTGGGTACAGTAGCACAAACCACAATCCTTGCTAAACTGGTGGCCAGCTGCAAGGGCTACATCTTATGAATAAAATAAAAAGAGCCAGAGCACGGGTTTGAACACTGTCCTGAAACACTAGCAGGTTTCCTGGCACGTTTCTGACTTGTGCCAACTAGTACTTCTCCCAAGAATGGCACATTCCTGTCTGTAAATTCTTTGCAGAAGATCAAGAGATGGTGATAGAAATATTTACCTGAAGCTTTTAGACTTCACTAACTTCAAATTAGCAGCTGTTTTTCAAGCTGAACAATTTTTACAGTTCTGATTTTAGATGCGTATGTGATAAACCCCTGGACTGGAATACATGGACCTGAAAACCAGACATGCACGTGTATAACTTTGGCTACATATTCAGGCTGGGCTGATACTGTTCTGAACACTGGAAGGATTTATTTGAATCAAGCTCAGCAAAGTTATTATCAGCTTCTCACATTGAAGTACAGCTGATCTCTACTGAATGCTAATTATTTCATCATGCTAGCAAATACTCATTCCTTGGCCAGCGCCTTCATTGCAATCTCTTCCATGTGTTGATTTAAGCTATCCTAAAAGATTAATAGTGGGTGACAACTGGATCATTTAGGGTGTGACATACTTATTAAATTAGTGACAAGTATCCGCTCAACTGTTTATTTTCTCTACCAAGACAATTAATCCACTATTACAGATGCTTTCCTTCTCTCTAACTCAGACTGGAAGGTAACATTTTCTTCTTGTCATTTACTGACTTCAGGAGATTCCTTTCAAAATCCTGTTTGAATTTATCCTCCTTCCAGTTATGCTTAACATCTTCCTCTGTGTAGTTGAATAATGACTTACTCCTTAACACTATCTAGTTATTCTTTAAACTCTTTCCACACATCCAGGCTTCAAACACGTGATTTCTGTTGTTGTTAATTTCTGTGTAAATAAACTTTAGATAATAGCTCTTTCCCCAGACCTGATTTCAACAGGAAACATAAAGTACTAATATGCAGTTAAACTGAATATTTATCAAAAAAATTTCTCCCTGATTTGCCTTTCTATGCAGACAATTAAAATGTGCACAATTAAAAAACCTTATAGTTTATCAGAACTATGGAAACATCCTAGGTAAGATTGACAAAGCAGATTGACTCTTGTATCTCCATGATGAACACTCACAATGCGCATTAATAGTTATTTACATGCAATTAACTAAATGGAAAAATCCTGCCACCTATAAATTAAGCATGCCCTATAAAAAACACTATGTTTTAAAAGGCACATTAGGATGTAATATCAACATCATAAGTTAAAGAGTTATACAGTTAAATTTTCATTGATATACTGTTAACTTTCCAAAGGAAAATACCTTAGCCATTTGAACATTTCTAGAATACTGAAAATAATTTGACCATTTAAAACTACTAATCAGTTTCTGCATGGATCTACCCAACAGACAAAACACACAGAAACATTTAAGAGTGATTTGTGAGGTAAAAGCAACAAAGCAATTATTCATTGTCAGGAAATGTGTCTATTTAGATTAAGTGACCATAATATTATTTGCTTCCAACAAATACGATTCAATGATCTTTAAATAATACATTATTTTGAAATACCTCTGGCTTAATAAATTAGATGACTGATTTATTTTTGAAAATCTGGATAAATATACAAGCAGAATCCTTGTGAATCAAGACTTTCCATGCCAAGTCTCAACTAGGAGGGATTTTTTTATGATGAAGTATGAATTCCTGGAAAACATGGTTTATCATAGAAAAACTGGCAAAACTTTCACAGTATTTGCTCTAACAGGCGCCACTGTAATGGGCTGCAGATCTACGAACAGGCCAAGAACAGAAGCTAAAACTAACACTGTACAATGGAAGACATTACAAAGTGGGAAGATAGGTTTTTTTCTTTTCTAAATTATAATAGATGGGATAGATTTCAATACACAATTTACATAATGAATAATTTAACTGGCCTGATCTCATCATTTCTTAAAACCATTGTTTTGATAAGTGATTCTGTTCAGAAATTTCATCTGGCAATGAAAATACGGTCATCTTTGAAGAACTGATTTATTCTTTTCTTATATACAAGAATTACTGCTTGGGAACATAACTGAGCTTTCAAACAACAGATATAAGTTACTATTGCTAGCAGAATTTTGTTCATTCCATGCTGGCCATAAGTCTTGAACAATGCGCTGGCCCTCAAATTTCACAAATCCGTAAGAGCCTGTGTGCATAACGTTACGGGCTGAGATCGTCAGCTGGTAGCATCGGAATACAAAAACATGAAAGCAGCTGCTCTGGGTCAACCAAGGATCCATCAAAACCACGATTGTAATAGTAGCCCAAAACTAACATGTTGGTAACCGTATAAGAGTGGGACAAAAATATATGCTCCCTTTCACAAGAAACTTCACTACCATGGCATGTACATGGCCATATGGAGTCACTTACTGCAGAAGGGCTTGCAGACAGGTTTTTGCTGAGGAATGCATTTTCTGGTAGAACCCTTGTAAGGGAAAGCCCTGCTATCTGCCCTTCTGCCACCCAGTAACAACTTTGCCACTTCATGATCCTAATCCTGCAAAGCCACTTAGGATCATGCAACTACGACATTTTGTCACATAATTTTTCAGCTGATGATAGATCAGGCCAAACTTCTTTGGCACAGAAGGGGAAGCAAAATTTGAATGACACTGAAAATGCATAAAATCTAGGCTTACCAAGGGAAAAAGCATGAGAAATGTATTAAACCTGCACATCTCAGATGTGCTGCCCGAGACATGAGAGACCAGAAATGATAGAGGAAAATCTGAACTGCTGTATGAGATGAGACTGATGGAGATTGGAAGAAAGCGTGGAGTTACACCTGATCATAACAGTCCTTTCCCGCTAAAATCAGGATATTTGTTATCTTATGGCCCTGCACATCGGGTCCATTCCTGACATGACAGGACACGAAGCTATGTCTTTTGCAGTGCCAGCCTACAGCATCATGTGGTCATACAGAGGCTGCCACTGAAAAACCTGTAGCTCCATAGTGTATCACCCAGAAATGCTTGCATCACTCCACCTCTAATTTAGTTCCCTTCAAATCAGGCATCTAATGCCTGCATTTCAGTTATCCTAGGTTTACTACTATAGAAAGTGATTGCATATTTTTTGCTTATGCCTTCCAATTACTCACAGTTTTGAAAGACTGGCCCAGAATGTTAGTTACAAAAGATGAAAGCATGTGGAGACACTAATTTCTGATAAAATGACTGGTTAAGATTCCCTCTCTTATAAGCTGACTACATCAGACAACACACTGAAGTAAGAGCTCTATCATCTTTGGGGAAGGAAACAGAAAATTATTTTCCCCGTGCCTAAGTGGGGTCAGAAAAGAGAAAGGCATCTGTTAATATTCTGTGTTGAGGCAAGCTTATTCAGCCAACTATTGTGCTAATGCAAATGATAACAGTTTGTTGCAGATGTGCAGCTGAATACAATGCAGCCAAATCATCTGGGCTTTCTGCAGTAAGAAAGTACACACAGAAAATGATGGTGGGTTCAATCAGCATTTTAAAAGAGAATTTTAAGCACAGTGCCTTCCTGTCAATGTGCCCCCACCTCAACCACCAAAACTGCAAACAGTTGTAAATGCTATTTTGAGAAGATTAAGATGTAGGGTGACTCAGAAATCCAAGTACAAGTGGCTAATGGATTTCAGGCTTTAATATTGACATTTCAAGGCAGAAGGAATCTTTTTAAGTTCTAGAGTCACTTATTATATTGATGCTTATTATTGTTATTATAGCCGACACACAGACACTGATAGAGTAAAAGAGAGGAAGTATTTTAGGATAATAAAAAGAGACAAAAATTGTGCTAGTATCTCAGTTGTAAGGAAAGAGCATTCACAGATCACAAAGAATGATATTCTACCTTCAGATACATCAAATAAGCTGCAGATAATTTGCTGGCATTACTATATCTTAGGTAAGTTCTCACTAACATTTTTTTTTCCATAGTGCTCCACAGGCTTCAGAAATTTTCTCCATAATCGCCCACAATGTTCCAGTGAGGTGTAGAGTTTCCCATCACTCATCTAGTCACATATATTGCCCTTTCCCGGTACAGCAATGTCCACAAATGGACTAAAACATCAGGTGCTCTAAACTATATAGCACCAAGGCACATGTTCTGTCACTTGTTTTTCTCTTATAAAGGCAGGACCATATAATTAATAAAAAAACCATGAACTTTCTGCGGCTGGCAACATTTCTGCATTTAAAGATAGATAGTCTAACAATTTATGGTTAGTTTACCATCACTTCAAATTGCATTTTGAAATCAAACTATGTCTATCAGAGAATGGCTGAGGTTGGAAGGTACTTCTGGAGGTCATCTGCTGTAACCCCTCCTGCTCAAGCAGGACCACGTAGAGCTGATTGCCCACGACTACGTTCAGATGGCTTTTGACTGTCTCCACAACCTCTCTGGGCTTGCTTACCCTCACAGTAAAAAAGTGTTTCCTGATGTTCAGAGGGAACCTCCTGTGTTCCAGTTTGTTCCCATTGCCTCTGGTCCTGTCATCGGGCATCACTGCAACGAGCCTGGTTCTATCCTCTCTAGACCCCCCCTTTAGGTATTGACAGACATTAATAAGATGCCCCTGAGCCTTCTCTTCTCCAGGCTGAACAGTCTCAGCTCTCTCAACTTTTCCTTATAGGAGAGATGCTCCAGTCCCCTTAATAATCTTTGTGGTCCTTTGTTGAACTCTCTCCAGTATGTCCATGTCTCTCTTGTACTGAGGAGCCCAGAGGTGGATGTCGTACTCCAGGTGTGGCCTCCCCAGTGCTGAGTAGAGGGCAAGGATCTCCCTCAACCTGCTGGCAACACTCCTCCTAATGCAGCCCAGAGCACTGTTAGCCACCTTTGTTGTACTGGCACATTACTGGCTCCAATATATAAATATATTGAGATTTCTTATTTAAAGGTTGTACAAATATATCCCCTTTACTTAGATTACCTGTTAAATACAAAACAGTATCATCACCAAACATCAAAATTATCTGGTAGGCTGATAAAAAGGATATTGTCAGTCTAGATAAATTCATTGATGTAATTAATTTCACACAGACTGAAAGATAGCTTGCAAAATCGAATGAGTGAATTTTAGCATTAATGAGTAAATAGAAGAGGCATACAGAGCTGAAAACTCTGGTTATTAAAAAAAAAAAATAAAATTCAAGCATAGGAAGTAGAAGGAAACCAGGGAAGCAGGGAGGAATATAGTTAAACAGGGAGAACTGTGTCACAGACAGGAGGAAGAAGAAAGCACGCAGGGGAACTGGAGATGTCCAGAAATAATTTTGAAATGCGCCAGAAGCCTGGTAGTCATTAGGCATAACCAAAGGCAGAAGGAATGACATGTAGACATTTTGGTGAATTTATGTTAAGTGATGCTTTTTGTAATCACACTCAAAATGAAGTAATTACTTATTTAATATATTATTTTAAAAATAAAGTATTGTGATTATTTTATGGGAGGGCAGAAAACTGATAATGTTATGTATATTTGCTAAGCTCAGCAACTTTGAAAAATCAGGTTTTGGTAAAGTTACTACAGTTTGATGTATACCTGGACTTTTGATTTTCAGTACGCACTATGCAAGCACCTGTACAAGAGCAGATCTGTCTTTAGATGAAAATCCTGAGTGCAGAGTTTCTCCATCAAACAAGAATATCAAATCTTGTCTCAATACAGGACTGAAATTCTGCATAAGATTTGAACAGAACATTACGAAATACTATCAGACTTTTTTTTCCTCAAGTGACTTAAAAAAACATATCACATTTTTTGTGGCTATGTCAGAGAACTAAGTGAAAGAAAAAAAAACACACCCAGAGGTAGAAATGTCCCAACAAAAATGCACAGTGTGCGCAACAGCTATATCTTCTCTCCAAACTGCATTATTCCATTGAAATTCATTTATTGTAGTAACCATGAAATGGAGTTTTAAGGTTATTTACTAGCCACATCTTGACATTTAGAAAAATAGCTGTATATCAAGTAACACAATTATACACAGTACAATAACAATATAATCATACAAAACAAAACACAATCCTTTAACCACGATTTGAATATTTTCATATGCTTCTGCAATTCCTACTTTTAGCCAGTACTGGAAACTCCAAAAGACTGGAAGAAAGATTGCTCCTATGGCCTGATTTCAAGGAGAGATTTTACATGTTTGTATTACCTGCTGAAATGTTTATCCCTTCTTCTTAAGGGTAAAATAATTTAAATGATTGTCAAGATATTTTGCCATGATATAGAAAGCTAGATATTCTTGAGGTCATGGTTAGGATTGTAGGGATGTGGGTTAATATCCTGACTGTATTCAAGGACATACTGCACTATCATTATCCCAAAGTAATAAGTAATTCACAGGTAGCTACAATAAAGAAATCTCCATCCCCCATTCTTCCTTTCATTATTCCACCCCTTGAGTTAACTCTTGTAAAAATAAGGGTTTAGGTACTTGAAAATAAATTGAGCATATTTTCACTGATACCAGGCAATTCCAAGAATAGTGGAAAAAAAGTTTTATTGCCAAACTGTTTCAAACCCCATTTCTAAGCCAGTTATGGAGGGCTCCTTGAGGAGTGCTCAGCACACGTGACCACTGGATTATTTCTTGTCCCTTTTGGGCTAATAAGTGTAACTGCAACATAGTCAGAAATATTTCATAAATTAGGTCACTGGTTCTGGAAAAAAAAAAAAAAAGAGAACATGATTCTGTGGGACTATTTGTAATGTAGCATTTACAATCTTGAATTTTACTATGGAGAAATATAAGACTGCAAAAATTCCACAGCATGCTCTACAATACCATATCTTTGGGCCAAAAAAGACTAAGTTTAAGATGAACATTTTCACACACCCCCAAGGGATTCAGAACAGCAAGTCAAACTAGAAGTCAGTAAGGCGTTTTGAAAAAAGTGAGAGGAATCTCTTAAAACACATTCATCCTTCTGAAAGATTACTCTTCAGTAGCGAATGTTCAGAAGTGCTCAGCACTCAGTAGGGCCCAGTAATAACAAAATTGTTACTGAGCAAATTGTTGAAGCCTGAACTACAGCTGTGTATTAAAAAAAAGCACCAATAGCTAAAGATTCAAATTATTCTAGCTGCAAGGATCTCCTGGATTTAGGAAATACTAGCAAGCCTGGGAGCATACAAACACTTTTATTTCTATGCATATATGTCTACACGTTAATATTTATATTACATATAAACAAGCAACTATTGTCCCAATCTCTCTAACATGGAACATTAGCTTTTGGGGATAACATGGTGAGTTTTAGGTATAAATGAAAAACATGAGAGATGTCAAACCTATTTAGAAAAAATTTAAGTACACACAAAATCTAAGTTTCCATATCTTAGCCAAATGTGTTGAGAGTTATAAAAATCAAAGCAGAAAAATAAACATTGGTTCTTGAGCTACAGTAACTCAAACAAAAATGTTTCCAAATTTTAACATTTTATACACAGTTAAATACTCAATTTCCTGATTTTTTTTTCCATCAAAATAAAGCTAGACTGTAATAAACACTGTATAAAGCTTCAAGCAAGGAAGATCTAGATCTGATTCTTACTCTCTTCTTATATTTGGCAGAAAAATACTCCAAAATTTCCAAACTGGATGAAGTACCTCTTGCACTTATTTTCAGAAGTGTAAGATCACCATAAGTACATTTTAGCTCCTTTTTAACAGACAAATATATTTGTTAGCAAGGGTGAGATTACGGAGTTTGTTTAGTATTAACTTCTGCCAAGCATAAACAATTTTTCTCCAAGTTACTACTGAGTCATATGGCTAACAGCAGTAACTATTATCACTTCATTTTCTGTAAAATGGCTTAGGCTTGAAACCTCCCACATTTTCCTCTTGTGACTACTCTGGACTGTTAAACAATCAGAAAGCACTTGCTTTCAAAATCTAATACGTGTGGTAGCATGGTGGCATCACCACCGTTCAACAGCCTTTTAAAACGTGCTTTTTTAATTTTAAATTTGGCCCAGCTGAACACCATGAACACTAATGTAACAGGATACTTTAATCAAGTCAACTTTGAAGACCATAAGTAACACATCTTTAAAAGAAAGCTACTTTTTAGTAGCAGAATGTAAATATAACTAAAGACCGAAGTATTTTTATCTGTAGCAGGAAATTGCTGTGCTTAATAAAGGATTTGGACAGTCCGACTATATCACAACCGGGTTAGTGCAGTCTCTTTGAGGACACACAATTATACGTATTCAACACAAACGAAACTGCTGACAGGAACCAGGGAAGTAAATTACCAGCGATTATTTCACTCTGTCACAATGCATTGCATTAGCTTATTTTTCAGAGCCTAAACTAGAATCTGAATTTCTAAACTCCCCAAATTAGCATGCTAGATCATTGCATTGCACTGTTCCTTCACTAATAACACTGGATTTTTTTGCTGCTGAGTAGGTTTTGCGTAAATACCATGAAAACAAGCTCTTTGGAAATATGCCAAATCTGTAGTTCTACACGACAGCATTCTCTTCTTCACAAATTATATGCCAAATGTTTTCATATGGAAATACATCAGAGTTTTCATATGAATACCTAAATGAGACACAGCATTTTAGCAAACATTGAAAACTCTAAACCAGCACCTTTAAATATGTTCCTTTTGGGGCCGGATGTCAGGTACAAGTTTGTCAACCACATTGAATCAAAAATCATGGCCCAGTTGCAAGTAAAAATTAAACCCACTAGATTTTAAAGCAATAATTAATTTCCAGTGTTTTTCATTTAATTTCTAGTGTTGAAACATTCAGGGTGTCCGTGTTTTCAGACTTTTGCCTGCAGCTACAAAGGCTGGAAAAATAGCTAAAACATGAAAAGTGTTATTATGTAGTGGTTCCAGAAGCTGAGTGTTAAGAAATCAGGAAACTGGTGACAAAACTCACACGAGAAAGCAATACAGGGAACTCCCATTCATGTCCTCATTACTACTTTATTCTCTTCACTTTATCATCTTAGGAAGTAATATGGGGGTCGGCCTCTTCTCCCTGGTAACGGGTGATAGGATGAGGGGAAATGGTCTGAAGTTGCACCAGGGCAGGTTTAGATTAGACATCAGGAGAAATTTCTTCACAGAAAGGCTTGTCAGGCACTGGATGGGCTGCCCAGGGAGGTAGTCGAGTCCCCATCCCTGGAGGTATTTAAAAGACGGGTATACAAGGTGCTTAGGGACACAGTTTAGTGGTGGGATGGCAGGGTTAGGTTAACGGTTGGACTTGATGATCTTACAGGTCTTTTCCAACCTAAACAATTCTATGATCCTATGAGGAAAGGCCTTTTTATTACAGTTCCTGCAAGTGATGCATGGTAACTTCCACAGTTCAAAGAGTTTTGCTGAAGGAAGTACCTGAGCTTTCTCCAAGTGTCCACAGGGGACGAATACTCTCACAGATTTCAGGGCATTTGTACCTTTCTTCCAGCAGCTGAAGCACTGTCAGGCTGATAGCATCAGAGGTTCACATCCTGAAAAAGTGTCTTTCCAAAATCAGTCATTTTTGACTGAGGGAGAAGCCTAAAGTTTCCACATCACACTGTTCACAGTAAAAAGGCTTTCCCTTGTTGTCTTGATTATTGTCTTAGAACAAAACCATTAGAAAAATTAGTAGAAGTGGTATAAAAGGTGGACAAAACACTTCAATTGCTAGTGAGCTGACATGATGTCTTTACACACACTGAACAGTTCTAGAGAGTTTACACAGTAATTGTATAATTAGATTAAATTTTGGTTCACAGAGGAAAATACCACACCCCTATCAATAGATCCACACCCTGTTTTAATAGCCCTGAAAGATGATACAGAAATACTGACTGGGACACAAAAAAACCATTAAAATTAAGTGGTTCTTTTGCAACATGTTTCTCTCAGCTTTTAAGTGCATGCATTGACGCAGCCAGTTATAATTCCAAGTCCAGCAACGCTATTTAAATTCTTATTCTGTACTCGGTTGGGGAAAGCGTTTTTTTTTTTATCATTTCTTCTAGAGCAACCTTCTCTGAATTAGAGGGAGGTTCAAAAATTGCTCAATTAAGTGAGGACTGTAGTTATATTCTGGCTTCTATTTTAAGTTCACTTTTAAGTTCTGAGATCCTGTTACTTCGTGGAACAAGTAAGGATTACAAAACAGACAGATTTGCTTCTCATTTAAACCAATCAAGCAATGAAACTTTGCTGGCTTTTATGGAAATTCTGGCTTTTGGCAATAACAATTAAGGAGCTCACGCTCATCAATGCTATTGGAGATCAATAGGAACTCATCTATAGAACAACACTGACCTATTCCAGATAAATATCTCACCCAAAGAACTAGGACGTGAATGCTTCATCAGCTTGAGTTACCATCTGAGATACTGTAAACCTATGACACTGTAGTAAAAGGGGGGGGATGCTCCCCTCCAAAGAAATGGAATTTCTTTTATCTCCCTGAAAAAATAATTCAGATGGTTGGAAGAAAAGTACGAGAAAAGCAATATATTATTCTTTCACAACATACTCCACCCAAAAAAACATTATTCTGGAAAAGGCATATGAATCAACTTTTCTTAGAGCTTGAAATTTTAAGGACAATTACTTATTTAATAAAAAAAACTCCAGCTGAAAGAAATATCCAGCCTGTTATAAAACTTCTTACGAAACACTCCGCTGTTTTTTGGGCTGTCTCTATTACCAAGTTCTGCAGAAATGATAAATCCCTCTTCTTTTCCTTTCCACAGCTGCAAGAGAAAATGAACCTTATCTCCCAGGATTTTTCCACTTACATGCCTGGGACTCATGATCCACTGGCTTCCCCTGCTCTCAAAAGGGGTATTACTGCAGCCTACGCTCAAGCTGGCATTGGATTGCAGAGCCGATTAGGAAAGTCTGGTGGCAGAATAATCACACACTGAGTGCTGCGAATTACAGTGGACAGCATCTATTCATAAGTCCTGAAGAGAATATATACTTAATCACCTTCAAAGATAATGAAAAATTGTTTCTGACCATTACATTGGAATTTTGTATCCTAAAACTGACACAGTCTGTAATACTCTTGAAATATAGGTTAATAGTCCTACTTGTATATCAATCCTAGTGTTATATGGCAGAGTTGTGAACTGATTTTTAGTGCATCTCTCCTGCACAGTCTTTTGCAATGCTTAAAATTTATTCACTATATTTGGCCAAATTGTGGGTTTTCTTTGCTAGGCCTCACAAAAGTTGGTTCTTCTAGTTTACATGTTATAAGGAACAGATGGTAAATCAGGAGGTAACAAAATAATCTGGTCCATAAAATCAGAGAGAAAATACAAAGCTGGAATTTAACCATCTTTGTGGTAGTTTTTAAACTAGCTTTGTTGTAGAATTTTGTCATTTCAAGTAGCAAATAAATGTAGCACTGTTGTCAGTACCGAAGATGCTATAGTATTAAAGCTAAATGTAATCTAGCTTCAAGACAGTTATGCAAGATCTGATCAAAGCTGCCTGGCACTCACATCTAGTCAACAGCTACAGTTTCATTGCGCAGCGTTAAAAGCAATGAAGTAAGCAAAAAAGTTTGACAGTACTCTTCCTACTGTGCTGAACCCTGTATAAGTACCGTTGGCAACCCATTCAAGATGTTCACACTTGCATCTGACAGAGAAGCAGAATAATTTAAGAGCTGGCTGCCGTTTTTATCAGGAGTTCACTATAATGTGTGCCATGGTGTTATCATGGGATATTAATGTCATCAGAAATACCTGTGATCTTTATGCTACATGATAGTGCAACCGAACACGGGTGCTTGCAAGTCATATGCCCCTTGTTTGAACTTCTTAAAGTTCTTAAATCTGACATGCTGTAAAGCACCTGCTCTTATTGGTGTCTTACTGCTGCTGCTCTTTGCTACTAGATATCTGCACGCTTCTCTGCTCTCCAGCAGAGTCTACTTGGTACCAGGTTCCCAGAAGTTATCAGAACTACGCATCTGATCAGCTAAGAATGCCAAGGAAAGCTCATACAAAACCAATAAATTATAATTATAAAAATAATTAGAAAAAAGGCTTAAAATGGACAAATACATGAACAGCCAAGCTAATCAGGTTTTACAAGAGGAAAGACCTCAAATGAACAATCTTAAAAGATGAGCTAACAGTTTGCTACTGGGTCTGCAATATTTCTATGCGGTAAGTAGATGTGCACGGCGTAAGATTAAAGTGTCAAACTTGGAGATGATAGGTAAGGCTGTATAAACTCAGCCTTCATTTGGACTCCAATAGCCTTCTTCCTGATTCATGCTGTATAAAGAAACATAAACAGATAAACTCTCACATTAAATGGCAATGATGCTGTAAGATTCTAATTCAGTGGAGGGCACTTTACATTAGACTTTTGGGCCCCCTTCAGAATCTAAGCTGTGTCAGTTTAGACATACAAAATAAATCTGTTTAGGAGAGAGGACTTGGTGCATAAAGGAGCCCCTTTGGGAACTAAACATATCGGTGCAGTATTGTGTCCAACATAATTCATCCTGCTTCTGCGCTTGATCATCTGGTGCAGAACATAGTACTGACACAGGTACCATACTGAGTTACCTCTGTGGTATCGCATTGCTATTGTACATGTTACTGCTCCTTTTAGGCTAATTCATTTTTAAGACTGTGCCCAGAAAATTATTTAAATTACCCATTTTTAATATGAGGCTATAATGCCACGTAAAATAAATGCAGAGTAGGGACGCCCTGTTCATCACGAGCAGCTCTTGCTTTCTGTTGCTCTTTTTCTCTGCATGCATTCCCAGTCCTTTTCCAAACATTATCTGCAGTCATGTTTGTAGTTCTTCAGAATGAACCTGGAATTCAAACTGTTCAAGAGGATGTTCTTTTCATTCACCTCTAAGGTGCAAAGCAAAAAATACTATGGGAATCGGTGGTGTCCAAGCTTTCCAATCTGAGGTAAAATTATCTGAAATTATCTCAGAAAGCTCTAAAAAAACCTCAAACAAGCAAAACCAAGCAACAATAAAAAAAAGCAGCAGATCGTTTCCTCCATTCCCCTCGTTTCCTCCATTCCCCTCCTTCTGTGCTGCCCATGAGAAGTAAGGATAGAGACATATCTAGAAGCTGTCTATGAAGGATTTCCACAGCACAGCCTTAAAAATCAAGTGTAGTTGACTCCAGCCTAGTTCTAACACTGGCAGTGACTTGATGAAGTGAGAGCAGCTGGGGAGATTGCTCCTCCACCTATTCCCTGTCGGCATTCCCCCTGGACTCCTGCAGCCAGCTGGTACAAGTCAATTAAATTAGATCTGGCCTACAGCAGAGTACTGGAAGCTGCTGTGTTTATGAATTGAGCAGTGTCCCTTTCCAGTATTTTTGTGAGCCACTCTGTGATAATTATTTAACAGGAATAAACCCCGCATGAGAATGAGTCCCCAGGTTAGCACTTGTGAGCTATGCAACCATACGGTAAATCACAGATCTCTATCACAAACATAGTACCTCATGGTTTGAAAATATTATATCTGCACAGCACTGTGCCAGATCAAATAAATCCTTTCATCAGAAGCATTATGCTGGCACTTTTAAACTGTTTCTGTTTCTTGAGCTACCTTACACAGCACCCGCTTGGGAGCCTCTGGACTACACATCACTGTAGATGTGCCTACTGTGTGTGAGATTCTAACAGGCATTGGAAACCAGTCAGTGAAGCAGCATGCGCGGATAGGCTTCACCATTAGCACTCAGCTAACAAAGCCATTAATTAGGGCCCAAATGTCCCTACATGATATTTTTCTGTCTAAAGAGCCAAAGAACAGGAAGAAGGCCTAACTGTCTATTTCTCAGATTCTTCCCTCTCTTCTCCTCTTTGCTGCATTCTTTACACTCCAGATTTGCCCTGTCTGGTTGTGGGATATGAGCAAACAATTTCTGCTGAATTCAGCCTGAATCCATGAGGCTCCTGTCTTAGGCTACCTTAGGTTGCCACTAGCTATCAAGCCAACAGGCCACAGAGCATTCAAAATGATTCTCCAGAAGAAGAAAGCTATTATAAAGGCTACAGACAGGCCATCACAATTAATCAAGTTACAGCAGTGTAATGAGTTCCTAGCTTAACAGCCAAGCAGCTGTAATTGGCTGCATGTACACTGCAAGCCTACTGCAAGTCAGAGGGTGATGTATGCTTAGATAATTTACTTTACATTGGTACTGTGCAAGGAGTATGCACCCAGTTATGTCTCAGCTGAAAAGTTTTATCTACTTAAGCTGATAATTTAACTGTTAGCAATCACATGTGCATCCAAAGAATCTCATTTCTGTCACAGTTGGTTAGAGATCACCAAGCCAGTCCTGCAGAGCAAGGCCCAACATTCATACATATGTTTTCTTATAGCATCCTTAAGGATGATGAGGCAGATAGAATCTAAATATTGCATACAAATGCTGCATATTTTCTACATATTATAGTATGGTGAAATCGTTCTATTTCAGTCACAGTTGCCATTATTATTATTTATTATTTATTTATGGAATAACTTCCAATATCCAAACACTGCCATTGTTAGTACGTGTTCTGCTGGAGAGATTAACTATAGAAAAGATGAGGAGGATCAGAAACACCCAACAAAAATTCCACCAGGAGTACGTCAGGATGTGGCCTGTGTATCCAAGTTATAAAAACAAATAATATCTGTATAACCTAATATGTTTATTACTTAATAAGAGACTTTTGTGCAAGAAAAGCCTTAGTGAATCCTTAAAAATGAGGGAGGCTGGCTGCTCTCCTGACATACCACACCTGAAGCAGATTGCTCTCCAGACCTGCCGTAGCCAGACCTGTGGTTTAGGAGAGGATACACATAGAATGGTGCCTTACAGATTGATCCTCAGGGAGGAAAATATAACCTCAAGTAGGTGAGTCTTTGCTGGTTTCTCTGCTGTAATTGAAATGGCTAACACTATAATGTATAAAAAAAAAAAAAAAAGATGTCTGGCTGAGACTCAGAAATGATTATGTGTTTTTTCCTCCTACAGGTGGATTGTAGTTTCAGAATGAGCAAAAGACAAAACCAACCCGAGTTACTTCATGAGGGTATGCACAATAAAATTTGTCAGGTACCTTTTATGGACAAATTCAGTCTGGGCACTTTGATCAGCTACAGCTCTTTTCACTATTTGTATTTCCATGTGGCTTAGCAGCTGGCTCTCTTTCAGCATTTTTAAACAACCCTGAACTGTATAATTGCCATGGGACAGTTCTAACTCACACTCCGGTCATTTACAAGGATTTACACTCTGGTACTTACTTGGTTATTCATTAAAAACAGATAACTCCCACAGGAGACGCTGCATCACATGCTGCTCATGCTGCTTCTGAAATGCAATATATTTAAGGAAGGACACATGTTGAAAGTACTTATCTGGTCTAAGATATAACCATGGCAACAAATAAATTGTGCGTACAACCTTTTAATGATTGGAAAAACTATGTAAAAGTCTTCCCAAGAAAATATTTCCTATTACTTTAACTAAAAAGGAGGATTGAAGGATAATTTGTATTCAAAAGGGAAGGGGAAAATCTGCTTGAGTTGTCACTTCTGTACTGCCAGTAATTCCCTGATTTCCTTTGAAAATAAGTTGAAAATGTATCGTGCTGCAATATGATAAACAATACATAAAACTCCACAGGCTGAATTGTCCTGACAAGGTACACAGAGCTAAAACTTTGCACTCAGGTATATACAGTCCATTACAAGATATGCTTTGGGCAGTGGTACTAAAGAAGGAAAACTAAAACAGAAATGAGATGACAACCACCCTTTTTCACAGAACTGTTTTGCTAATGTCTTGAAAGGTACCCTCTAAAGGTCAGTTTAGACAGATTTTATTTCTAGTCTTAAAAAGAACCATGAATTTTAATTCTGCTTAAGTCAAAGAGAACTAAGCCTCTTAAAACTTCTAAACCCCTGACCTATCAGTTAAATAAGCAAACAAAACAAAACCACACTTCACTACAACAGCCCTCCAAGGAAATTTAGGCTACTTGTATCTCACCTAAGTTACAGGTTTCGATATAAGCAATGTATTATTTCACTTATATTCACACAAACCCACAAAGTTTAATAATTGCAGTTGTAACCCACTGTAATATTTATCTGGACTAAAACAGCAAAAAAGGCTTGTAGGAGCACTGTGACTTAATATCAAGCTGCCTCAACTTCCACACAAGATCCACCACACCAGTCTCAAGGAAAATACCAACCCAAATACTGAACAGTTAAAAAAAACCCCTAAAACTGAGAAATTCTGTGAACACTGAATGGGCACGAGCAAGGAGAGAACTAATTACCTAAATCTTGGAAGCGTTATTTTCAGTAAGTGTTGATATTTTTCAGGGCACTTAATCACTTAGATGCTTAATTTAAGTGACCTTATTTCAAACACACAGAAAACAGAGGACGATGAGTCAACAGCCGTATCTTGTTCACAGAGCTTTGAGAGCCATCTAGGTCCCCAGGCAATGTGATGTAATTTAATAACAGCAAAGAGGAGTCATCCCTCTAAAATCTGCAAAGGAAACCTTGATGTTGGTCCTTGCCAGATCATACTTGGTTTTAGAATTAAACAGGCATGGTAATATGGTTATTTAATCTCCTAGCTCACCCATGTGTATGCGTTTTCTTTTCTCCATGTATTCAGGGGTTTTGTTGCTCGGGTGGCGGATTGTTTTCTTAAAACAAGTGCTGTAACACAAATTCAGATGAAACATTTTGTGTGCAAGGGAAGTTTCAGAACAGGATTTACAATTCATTCAATCACATTATTTCCTCATTCATATGACCAATATAAACCACAAATTACACTGTTTGAAAAACAATATTTATATTAATCTTTCTGTATCTCTGTCCTATAGCTGTGAACATCAACATGTCATGGGTTGTCAGGATTTAACAGATTTGTTATTCCTCAGCCTTAAGGAAAGAATGTATCTGCTCATGTTTCATCATTAACACACCTTAATTTTCTATACTGCTTTGATATGAAAGTATGGAGAAGAACACTCCTCTATCAACAGATTCCTAATTTTCCTATCCCTGCTGCAGGACAGAAGAAGATGACAAATGCACAAGAAATATTAGTATAGTTTGGGGCTGGGTTTTTTTCCTAAGAAAAAATAGTATAAAATACTATACTTTAATGCATAAAAATAAAGTTTCTTGCTATGTTTTAGTTACTTTATAGTATCCTCTCATCTGAGAGGTACACTGCCTAATTTTTATCTGCAGATGTAAGCGGCATCAGGTATAGAAGTGCTCCAATAAAGGTACTTACATGCATTATACAAGTTTTCACATCTAAGTGTAAATGAATGCAAACATTATGAAAATATAATTTCAAATTTGCTGTGCATTTTTATGCTTTTCACATAGAAACAAATTAAAGTAAAACCATTTTTTCTACAATTTATGAATCAGCATCTCACAAATACACATATCTAAGAGGAACAGAGCTATGACCAAAAAAATGGAAAACATTTAATCGCTGAGGATTGTCAGAGTAATAGCTAATCCTGGGTTTCTCACAGTTCACCTGATTTAACAGGAGGCTGGACTAGATGACCTTCTGAGGTCCTTTCCAACCTGAACTACTAATTCAATTTTGATTTTTTTATTATTACCAAAAAGAAATTCCAACCTTTGTGCTCTTTTTTAGAAGCTGGCACAAACTTATATTGATCATCGATAATATAACTGTACCTCTTGCCTGTGTGTCTTAATGTAAAATACTTGAAGTCTTGCTGCAGGCGCTCTCACTGCAATAAGCAGTATTACAGGTTTCATTTTGCTTAGGGTTTGGATTTCCTTTACTATTAGTTTTCACCTGCAGCAGTCCCTTCTGAATATGATCAGCGGAAGGGTAGAAAAAAAACTGTGTTAATACTCTCAGCAAAACATTCTCTGTATGCAGCAGATGTTGACAATCCAGACAAGCAGATTCTGCAGCTGACAAAAGCTTGTTTCCTGAACAAACTTACTAACAAGCATGCCAGGCTCCAAGGGTTAAGCCACACTATAAAACAATTCAGGTTTTCTGGCAAGTCTCCAAATTATGTTCATCTTGCCTCTTCTTGCTCCCACTTGCTAGCGCCTTCACAAAATATGCAGAACGGCCATTGACCAAAACACTCACAAACACATTTGCTCATTACCATTGTTTTCCCAACCTGCACCGGGAAAATAAGTGTCTTTGGTGGAATTGACTTCTTGTAAGCTCTCTGCACATGCTGAAATGTTTTTTCCTTTTTTCCTTCAGAAGCTTTGAGTCACGCTTTGTAACTGAAAATTATGGGTTATGTTTTCAGACAAGCTAAGGCCAAGCCTTCTTGGCCAGAGTTTAACTGGTGCTCACAAAATACATCAAGGAGGCAAGCCTGCTTGGTGATACCAATATTCTAGCAGAGCCAGCACTCAGCAGAGCTACCCGTAAGGCAGTTTCTACCTGTCTGCTGTCCAATGCTACTGCAAAATTAACAGAGAGCTGGAGTAGGCAATGATAGCATATTGTTGTAAAAACTATGTACTGCAGTCTTGTTTAAAATGCTGAGGACTTGTAAACAGCAGTTTTTAGTATTACAGTGATAAATAATTCCAGTGTCTTAAAGTTTCATGCAATACTAAATGATGCAGTAAGATCTTACTGTTTGTAAATCTTGTCAACTTTCCCAGAACCACAGTGCTTTCCGTTTGCTACCATCCCTCTTCAGATCATGCCTCAACTTATAAGATAATATTTTCTAAGCAGTATCATTTTTTTTTATCTATAACTTAACACGTACATTTATGTCATGACAACTAACAATGGAATGAAATCCTCAAGTTACTAAAAATGTCAACAAATTAGGCTGGGCTTTTCTTTAAGATTTGAAAAGTCAAAGCAAATCTAAAGCTAAATTACAGTTCTATACCTGCATCTCTACAGTACCTCAGCTGGTCTTTCAGTGTTTTCTTAGACTGTCATAGTGCATCAAGTTAAAATAAAGGTACATTGTATCTTTTAGATCCTACCCAAGATTTTGAAGCAATAAGTGTGCAGCATTCAGCCAAAGACAATTAAGAGAACAGGTCAAACAATAACAAAGTAAATTAAGAAGTCAGGACTTCCAACTAGAGCTTCCATACTGATTAAAGCTAAACGCAGAAATGCATGAAACAACAGTTAGCATTATATTCAAAACATTAGATATACTCTGTGTGTTACTTCAATGTCAATAAAATAGGCCAAATTAAGAGATCTCAGTACTATAACAAACGCAGTATAGTCTTGGTTTGTTCCTTTTCCCTACGACCAGTCATTCCAGCTTCTTTCTAACTGGGAGTAGAAAACATCAGAAATTTTGCAGAGCCCAAACAGGAAGAAAAGTGTTCTTTCAGCCTAAACCCGCAGCACGTTCTGCTTTTTAGAGCAGCTGAATCATCCAGGTTGGTCCCCAGACCAACTTCTTGCTCTCAGCAGCATCAGGACCATTCAGACCAGATTGCTGAGGGCTTTGTCCAGTCAGATCTTGGAAACTTCCAAGGACGATGACTGCACAGGCTACGGACCAATCTAGCCCAGTGCTGCATTGTCCTTGTGGAGAAGGCAACAGGTTTTGCTGTTCCTGGACCAGTCTTTGCCGCTTAGGCTATCTGTTCTTGTGGCAACATAACAAGACCAAGAGGGGCCATAAAAGGTGGTGGTTGTATTTACTGAGACCCACCTAGAGACATTCCTAGCATTGACACTCAAAAGGCAGACAGTGTTTGTAGTTATTGTGCCTACTTGTGACTACAAGTGCAAGTTATAAATTAAGGTCTCAAAAGCATCCTGGCTTACAAAGTTTTCCACATTAGGCGCTTCAGTGTAGATGTAGTCAAAATGCTCAAAAGAACGTAATCATCTGTCTGACCACAGAGATCTCTCACTGAGTTCTGGTGATACATTTATTTGGAGAGGGCTTTTTTTATTATTTCTCGCTTAAGAAGAGATTCATTGTAGCTGAAAGGAACCTCATGACATTCAGCAAAGACAAGTGCAAAGTCATGGCCCTGGACCACCTTGTTTGACTTTACTTTGAGTAGGAGATCGGACTGTGTAACCTCCCGAGGTCCCTTCAAACCTGTATTATTCAATAATTTCATGACTTCATTGGTTGCACAACTAAAAAATTCTTCAGTTAGCCTCTTCTAAATAAATCTAATAAAAGAGAGAAATCCTGATTTCCTTTGCCAGGTTTCAAAAGAAAACAAATATTAGCACCAAATTCTCAAGGGGAATGGGGGGATGACATAAGAACATTTTTGATCCTTTATACTGCAGGTTGTCAAGTTAAAGCCAGAAATTTTAAAACATTCACTCTCAGAGGAAAAATGTCAATTTAAAGAAGGAAAAAATACTTACCTACTAGAGAGAACTGTACCTGTAACATGGCTTCTATTAGAAATTATGCTAGTTTAGTATACTTTAAGTGTATAGCTAGTGTCTTCACCAAAGTGCACGTACAGTTTTACTCTAAATATTCTTTATCCTACCTTTAAGTGTATAGCTAGTGTCTTCACCAAAGCGCACGTACAGTTTTACTCTAAATATTCTTTATCCTACCTTTAATATTTTTGCAAACTGGGATCATTAACTCCCTGTTTGCCATATCACTAGTAGCTAATCAGGTTGAAAGAGCTCACGCTACTTAGTTAACATGCATTTTGCAGCTTTGTATATTTTTCAGTTTTCTATTTTTAAGTATATATTCTTTAATCTTTTCATTCATAATTTTGGAATATTAATAATGAAATGTAACTGCAGCATAAGGACAGAAAACCTGATTGGGTCTTTTTACTGTTGCTCTTCCAGAAGTCTTAAATTCTTTTGCAGCAATGGAAAGAAGAAAGATTACTGCATAAAAAGTGTCCAGAGTCCAATCAAGCAGCATGAAGTCCATCCAGTTACATGTCTGTGTCAAGGAAAGAACTCCCTCCCACTGTAGCCTCATGACCTGTCCTGCTACCTTCCCACTTCTGAGCTCAGGAAATTAATGCAGACATACATCCCATCTTCACGTCTCTTCCTTCATGTCCAAAATAAGCAGTCAGAAATGGCATCATGATTTTTACTAGAAATAATAGAGTAATATTCATGTACCAGATAACAGGAACTGTGGTCTGATGGAAGACTAAGAAGTAGAGAGCTGCTTTGCTTGCCTTTGTAATACTTAATGAGACACATGAGAGCAATCTGCAAGTACCTCCAGGGTACAAACAAAAGAGGAGTAATTTACTGAGGTGAACATGGGGAACATGTGAAAATAAGAGGTAAAAAGAGAATATTTATAATAACTATATGGGAAAACTTCCAGACAGCAAGCTGTATCAGCCCAGAACATTTCTGCCTGCTAGTTTCCCCATTGCTTGTAATACAATCACTCCTTTTTAAAAATTCTCTTTTTTCTTTCTTTTTGAGCTAAAGAGGAGAAAATTCCTTATCAGGAAGAGAACAGCACGGGTAGGAGGTGGCCTGAACGATCCAAATCATCTTCTAACCTCTAAGCCTAACCTCTCATAGCATGAGTCATGTTACACCCAAGCCACAGGGTAACATACATAACATGAACAGATACACAAATGTGATGTTCCCATCTGGTAATAACAGTTAAATCAATTAGGACTGGCAATAAGAAAATAGCACTAACATATCTGAAATCAAGTAGAGTGTCCTCTTATGTTGCTGGCTTCAGTAGGAAAGAAGTGAAATCATCTTTCGCTTGCATTCCAGCTTGTGTCTCTACAACTCTGCAAATAGCTGGGAAAGTGATAAAGAATTTTTCTTCATCAGCTAGATTTGTACCACAGCCATATGGCCAGATGAGTAACATCTCAATTCTTGACAAATATGGAACTAAGTTCTTAGTAGGAAAACTGAATTTAAATCCACTTCTTCTGCACATGTGTAAAAATCTGTTTCGGAAGTTTTTCTGTAATGTGGACCACAAATAGCAACTGTAAAATGTACAGAAGTGGAAAGCTTGTGTCAAAAGCACTTTATTTGACCCCGCTCTACCCAAAATATCCTTACTTCCTGTGCTCAGTTTAATCCATCGAATCTACAATCATTTTAGCTGTATAATCCAATACTTATCCTATACATTTGTGTGAGTTTACATACTGTGAACATTAGAGAGAAAGGATTTAGTAACAGCCTCTCAACCGACATTTACAGGGATTATGGTTCTTCAGTCCCCCGGTAGTGCTAACCTTATATTTTTCTCTTATTTCCTCAGTTTATGAGTTCAAGTACAAAATTTCTAACATTAGGAAAACATCAAATTTTTAAAAACACAGAATATCCTCCTTAACAGCCAGGATCTGCTTGAGTTCAGCTTCCCTGTAACCAGCGTTTCTGCCTCCTGCTACTTCACAGTGAGTAAGTAAGCAAAGAAATATTTCAAGTGCCTAATAGGGCAACCTGCTAACTAAATTAGATATGATAAAGGAATGGGATCTTACACCAGTCATGTGTATAATCATAATTAAAACATACTATGAAGCAGGAGTTTCAAGCAGGACGGTCTCCATGGCTTCCTCACCTGCAGAGATAACCAGGCCTGGGGAAGATTTACCCCAGGCACTTAAAACACCACAAACACACTCCCTCCCAGGAGTTTCTTAGGAGAGATAAAGGAGTTTATACTCTGGCCAATGTTTTATATGATTGCCCAGAAGCAGTATTAAGCTTCAGCATTCAGTGCAGGGAGCTCAAACCTGCAGTTCTGTACATATTTATTTTTATGTCTGAAAACACAGGCAGAGAATTCCACACTATGGGAAAACAGGAGAGGACCTGTTTAGGATTTGCTGGGGCCCATGGTTATGAAAGAGAACTACAAGCCTTTCACAGTGAGATGTATCTGCAGCAACAACTTTCCTGATACGTAGAGAAAAAAATGCAGACATTTGGTCAAAGATCTTGATATAGACTAGACAATAAATTTCCCAACTCCTAGGAAAGCCCACTACTGTGCCTTTGGAAAGATAAAATTTGAGAGGTAAATATTTAATCAGTGACCTGAATTGCTGGACAAGAACATTTGAAACAACCTAAGAGAATCTGCTACAAAAAGGTATGCATGTTCAATAGCTCCAGATTACCACAGTTACATGAGCATGCTTCAGCATTCATAAATATTGTGGTCCACTTAAGCACACTTCTCAAATGGTTTACAACAATTTGAGCATTTTGAATCCTAACTAAATTATAAAGACTAAACTCACACCTGTAAATTTCTACTTGCCAAGAGTTTATCCATGAAATGCCTCCCTCTATACACATTGGGTATGTTAATGACTAAATCTCTACCACATGGAACTGGATTAAATATATTCTGTAATTTTCTCAAATTTTGCACTACAAGCTAAACTTCATGCATCTGAACAGAAAAAAAAAAGAAAATATTGATTGGAGATTTTGTAGAACTTCACACAGGCTCTTTTTTCTTCCTTCCATTTTAGCAGCAAAACATTTCCCTGGTTGATCAGATCACTAACACCACTTGGGCTTCAGAGTTTATTAGAAGTAATTGGAACAGCTCATCCACCCCAGCAGGCTGCAAGCACCAGCATGCATAGCTACCTTGATGTAGATGCAGCTGACTCGCGTTCAAAGATACCGTGAGACACATAGCATGGCAGCCCAAATCAGCCTTGATTTTTACCTTTTCTTCTTCCTTCCTTTAGAGGTGTTTAGAGGTGTTTATTTTGTAGGTTCCACTCTTCAATGTCTTTGAGAAGTTTATTTAGGTTGCAGATTAACTGTGCCGTACAATGCACCCCAGTACCACGATGACCACGCACCGTGTGTATGCATGTGTGTATGAGCAAAAGGAGTGGGACAGGGAGGAAGGGTGCATAACAGGCTCAGTTACCCTGCATATCAGAGAATCAACTTTATATTCTCTTCCAGACTGTGGCAGGGTCCTAGAGACAAAACGAAGCTTGCATAGATATAATCTGTAAGCTAAAACTTTACGTATATTTTTCACACGTACTGGTGGGCAGTATGTTCAAGCCAAGAAAGACATATTCAGCAATCCCAGAATAAAAAGCAAACTTATTTATGTACCTATTCTAAGATTATTTAAGTTTTAGCTTTAGGTTATAGCTTTTCTCAGGACTCTGCAACCCTTTATTCCTTTCTATTTGTCCAATCTCACTGTTGACCCAGCTTGCAGCAGGATGCTAGACTGGAGATCCCTTGAAGTCCCTTCAAGCCTGAATCTTTCTTTAATCCTATGATTCTACAAAGAATGGCATCTTCATCACCTGTTGATCACCCATCTCTCCTACAAATTCCAAAAACTCTGTAAGTGTTCAGCTTGCACAAGTGAAAGGTTAATAATTTCAATTTAAAAGATAACAAAAACTCTCATCCCGTGACATGTCTCCACTTTGTGGTCTACAAAACCAAACGCAAATTTGAAACTCCATTTCCTTTTTCAAATCAGCATTGCTACTTAAGTCTTAGAACACCATGAAAAAGAAATTTGATTATTTCTTTTATCTACTTGTGGTAATTGCCATAAACTGGTCTCATGCTGAAAAGCTTGCTATCTATCACTCTTCTGCTTTTATCACATCTATCATATGTGATCTGATCTACAATATTCAGAACAAGTAACGCATTCCAGCTAATAGTTCCAGCTAACAAGGCCATGTGTAACAACATTTAATTTAAACACCCATCACACCAGCTCTGGGTGTGCTGCCTGCAGAGAGGTTTAGAATCACAACCTTTTCTGCTGTGAGCAGAGCAATGTTGTTCCACCATCACTATCATCTTTGTGCTGAAACTCAAAGTGCAACCCACTACGGTTCTTCCACCACAAGGCACCTCTTTGAAAAAGCCTCAGTACCACACCAGGAAAAACACAGTTTCACAGTCTACTGAGAGACTGATCGCTCCCATGCTGAGCCTTTCCCTGGAGTCTTGCTGCACAAATTAGGACTGCTGTAGTACTGCTGCCTTTCAGCCTTGGCCGGCAGAGCAGAAACAGGATTTCCCCTTCAGCTGGGATGAAATAGCTCTTTTTTCAAGTTAGAAATAGGATTTCACTTAAGGAAAGCTCATAAAGATTTTTGTGGCATGGACTACACTTACCTCCTGGACAATGCCTCATGGCCATTTTACACCGTCTGGATTCTGCAATGGTTGGGCACAGTATCGTGTCTTTCGCTGGCTTCTTCACAATTTGTCTTGTTCTCGTTTCCAGGCCCCACTTAAATCCACATGTTTTGTTATTTCTGCTGCAAGTTCCCCACTCACTCCACTGACCCACTTCACAGCCTTCTGATAAAGCAAAAGAAAACACTAGTAAGCAATTCTTCTGGTGTTTTTTTTTGGTTTTTTGTTTTTTTTTTTTTAGATTAGAATACACTATTAGAAAGCACCACTTGAAAGTTTGACTAATAACAGGCAAAAAATTAGAAAAAAAAATAAAATCTCATACAGAACCTGAAAGAATCTTTTTAGCTGGCATCAACCTGAGCATAAAACCATGAGACTATTAATCTGCATGTATAGATATCATGTCAGTCGCAAACATTCAAAAACCCTCCTAAAATAATGAGATTTATTTATTAAAAAGAGAAAAATTAAAATCAATCTTATTTGGTTGTCACCTGGATCTGCAAAGCTCAAGAATTCACATTTCCAGGTCTCCATCACAAAATGCAAGGAATACTCTTGAAAGAGCAAGCCTGTTTGACACAATTCCCAGGCTTCAAGGTAAAACACCAAATTGTGAGACTCAGGAAATACTGTAAGAACTGCCAATGCTGGATTCAGAGTTATAAAGTAAATTTCTACTAAAACCACTTATTTGGTGGTTTATATCTGTTACTTGCTAATGGAAAAGGGGGGAGCTGCAGAGAAACTAAAAGTGAAATTGAAGCCCAGATGCCACAGGAATTCAATCTGCGCTGCCCCTGGTTTCTGGCCTTGGTAAAAGGCAAAATGAGCAGGTAGTTTTATGAGGGCGAGAGTCCAACGAGTACATCATTGACCTAAAGTTCTAATGCAGAAACTGGCCTTTCTGAAATCTTACAAATTCAGAGTTATAAATTCTCATACAAGGTGATTTACAGTTAAGAGGACAGAACTTTCTGATGCAGAACAGTGTGACATTCCCAATAATGCACTATTTCAAAGTTTGGAAAAAAATGCTTTTCTTTTTATTATTAGGGATAAAGAGATCCAGACACAATCCATTAATAAATATTTCTTGATAGAAAATACTATGCATCAGCTTAAAAATAGTGTCCTAAGTACTTGAACCTGTCCACCTGGCAAAAGAGCTGCTTCAGCAGCACTGTTGTGCTAGAAGACTCACCTACACATTCCATAAGCTCTTCCAAGGCTGCAAATCCAGGGGGGCATCCTCGGAAGCAGCGGCCTCTGTGCGAGTAGAAGCCAGTTTTGCATTTGGTACAAAAGTCTCTGCTAAAGCAGGAGTCGCAGTTTTCTATTCTGCATCCTGAATCAAAAGAGCATAAGGAACAATGGGACAGCTAAGTCAGGGTATGACTAAAAATGTAAGTATTTATAAAGCAATAAAACAGCAAAATCAGAAGTGCTATAATGAGGAATACTGTCATCCTGAAATCTGTCTGCTCTATAAGAGAAATTAGAGTAACTGTAATTATTTACCACATTTTCCCCTACATCTTTTTCATCCTGCTTTTTTTTAATCAAAACTGTAGAAAAAACCTCAAGTGATATTTGAGTTAATTACAACTTTTTTGGGGAAAAACATTCAATGTAAATTATTTTTCTGTTTAAGCAATTTTGAGGAAACTAAGATGTATCAAATTCTTTTGGGAAGCATGCATATATTAAATGTACTGTCTTCCGTTTATTATTTGTCATTGCAAGCAGGACACATTTTTTTACCATAAGCTGACGCTATAAAGAGCTGAATGAATGCTTTCATGTATCATGTCTTATGTCCATATCTACACATACCATGCAAAAAACCTCAATTTTTCTGGATATAATGCCTCTCTACTATTAAGGCAGTTAATCCATAAAAAATAGCCATTATTAAATGGCTAAAAGAAAGACAAAGCTATAATCAATAGTAAAAGAACCCAAAATGATTGCCTTTTGAAATATTGGATTTCTCTGAAAAATGAAGAGAAATATCAACCACAATAGATACAGACTATTCAGAAACATCCTATTCCATAGTAAACCATGGCAACTTGGAAATGCAGTGGATGTCAACAGTCATATGCACACCTGCAAAGCAGAAATACTTACATGGAGGCTTATGAAAGTCATTCACACATACCTACAAAAAATGCCAGGGAGAAATGTTCCAAAGATTAAAAAGTAAAAGCTATTATATTTGGAACAGTAATGAACACTTTAAAATTAATTTTAAAAAATCTAATCCTTCAACTATCATACATAATTTACATAAACTACATTAACTGTATCCTGTCTTCAGCTTTCTGAAGTTGAAGCAGGAAGAATTTGTTACTCATGTCATGCAACAATATACTAATCTTTTTGGTCACTAATGTCATTCATTTATTCTTTATTCTTTTCTAAAGAAAAAAAAAAAATCACAAACCACAAGGACTCCTGAAATAGCTATTGGTAACTATCCCCTAACAACACTTCAAATTTAGCCAATCTTTATAAAACAGACTTTAATATTTATTCTTGAACTTCAGCAGGCTAGAGTAGGCCATCCGTAAGACTTAAACTGGGTGGTGGTGGCAAATTATTCTTTGTTAGTAATTAGGGAAATATGAGGCTTTTTAGATCAGATTTCTTGTGGCATTGGAGAATAAATTAGGCAGATCACACGAAAAGAAAAAAAAATTTCAAATGCTGGTACACCTTTCTTTGGTTAGAAGGAATGCAAACACCAGTTTGAAGTCTTCCACTGCCAAAGGGAAGCTCTGCAGGGTCTGTTTAGACAGAACCACACATAATCCGCATACCACCAACTCCAGTCCCCAGCATCTCTCAAAGGGGCTTTTAGAACTTGTGTTCATATAAGCAGAACAAGTTGGGCTTCTTATCCATGATGTAGTTTACAGGAAAGTCCCAAGAATGATAATTTCTTTTTTATGAGGTTTGAACCAATTTCCAAAGAACAGGACATCAACGCTCATATGACGACCCTGCAAAATCACTTCCCCAGATTAATGAGTCTACAAGGCAAAATGATAACGTGAGCTGCTCTGGAGATGTACTGCAATAGTTAACTGCAAATCTGGTTTGTTACACTCAAATTGTACTGCAAGTATTTTATTAATTGCAATGCTTGATTCAAACATCCAGTGTGTTTAAATATTCAGAAAAAAACATTTGTCTCTTGCCCACCCACACAAGACAGTTTGAAAAGACATCAAGGTTTTTCCAAATCATTTAGTCCAATGATGAGGTTCAGAACAGAACATTAAAAGAAAAATTAGCATCATGTGACCCTCCCTCACATCCAAGTGACGCAAATATATTTTTGAAAAAATGTTTTAACTTCTGCTTTCAAAACATGTTGGGGAGTAACATGTTTAAAGTTCACTCAATTTTTGAACTTTTTGGGGTGGAAGAGGGATTAAATGAAAAAGTTTCAGTACAAGTTGCCTTTTGATATCATATAAATATGCTTAACGGGCAAAGCCTGCCTCACCTTACACTGAGGATACCCTCCATAAAACCACTGCTATTTAACACTACGTATGTGAATACCTCATATTTAAACATTAAATAAATTAATAGATCTTCCTTCAGTTTCTTGATCATATTTCAAAATTCCCATCCTATTTATATCTTTTGCTTTGCCTTCTATGCCAGTTTTCTTTTGATTCACCGTAGAGTCCTTGCCATGATAATTATATTTTGGAAGCATTAGTAGGGACTCCGGGGTTAAGGTTGAGTGGATTTTTCCACCAAGGCAGCTTATTTTCAGTTTTGTCCTATGAAGATACGTTAGTCCAAACATGAAATGCCTATTATTTAATCTGTATCAGATGCAATTTAGAGGAAAATACTGAAAAAGTATTAGGAATACTTTAAGAGTTCTGAAATTAAAACATTCTTTCACCAGAGAGATAGTCGGTCCAATGCTTGGGGTTACTGGGTGCTACTCATAATGATAATTTAACTCGGTAATAGACCACACTGTAGCTGAAGATCAGCTGGGATTGATAACTACTCCTTTTTGACATCCTCCGTATACTCTGTTTCAAATCATGAAGGGGCAAAAGTCAGAAAAGAGAACTTTCTAGACGTCTACTTCCAATTATAAACTGTCATAGGAGTTTTTATAAAGTAAAGACATTTTTAAAGAGTTTATTATTTTTGGTGCCTAGCTTCATTTTATTATATTGTTTAAATGCTTTGGGGGTAAATTGTCTTTTTTTTTCAATAAATGTGCTATTAACAAATTATTTTATCTGTGACTGAGGTTAGTACAGTAGAATAAACGAATTCTTTAAATTCTGTTGCTTTTACAGCTAAATATACCAACATGGAGAGAGAATGTTTTTAGTTGGACTCCTAAAGAATGTTGATACTCCATTATAAATATTAAGATACATTGGTTTGGAACCGAAACTGTGTCAAATTTTGTATATCTTGTTGTTCATCAGCATCATTATATATGTATACTTTGTTAAATATAAGTCTTAGTGGAAGTATTTTGCAGAATTTGATATTTTTTATTCTATATTTTAAATAATAAATTGGATGATAAATGAATAATCTAGTATGAAACCTATATAACAGGTGTTTGACACAATATACAATAATTAAGAAAACCACCATTTTAAAAAATGGTTTTAGACTTTACACAAAATATTATAATAAAAAATAGGAAATTTTTTTTTAAGTTAATGACTTGAACTGCTTTCTTCTGATTGCCACAGTTTTTAACCCTTCAAACTTTCTGAGCTCAGCATTTTATGCATAACTCCGGAGAAGAAAAGCAAAATCTTTCCTGCTTTTCAAAAACACTTTCTAAATCTTTTCAGATTCCCTTTAAATTAACTAGTTAGCTTACTGATATAATAAACTGGAATGAGATTATTTTATTTTTTTTTAATCTGGAGAAGGTTCTTGTCAAAATTGATTTGATTGCTTCCATTTACTAGCTATAGATCCAATTGCTTTGAGAAAAAAAGTTTCATTTTCTGTATAATTTCAGTAGCTAAACCAAGCTGCTAGTGTATTCTTTTTATTCCACTTAAAAGATTACCTAGAAGTTTACAACACCAAAAAAATCCCAAAGGAAACAAGACCAAAACACTTGAACATAGCGAAGATTTAGACCCAAGGAGCTCTTTAGAGGAAAGAAATAGATATTGCATAACCCACAGTATTCTTCAGAAATGTTTTGATTTCTTTTCTATAAAAATAAACAGAAAATGGTGCCCACTGGAGGTTTCCAGATAGACAAGGGTAAGTGCCTGGGAAATTTTAGAAGCAGTAAGGAGAGGGAGCCTAGAAGTGGAAGCTTGGGAGGCATGGGTTAAGTTGATTGGCATTGAGGGGAAAAAGATTTGATAGATTCAGTCATGCAGAAGAACCCTAAAGAGCAATCACATACCTTTGGCAGGCCTACCATACTTGCAGGGCAACAATGACAAGGCTGGAAACCTAATCTTCAGAACCTGAGAGTAAAGAAGTAAAGGGTGCTTCGTGGCTGCTGTTCCAGTTTAGCGAGCAACAAGAGGTCTGTAGGTTTGGGGCAGACATTTGTGAGTTCCTACCTCTTCATTCCCTTGTATTCAATTTGCAGTGTCTCATCAAGGGTCTGCTTCCTACCAGACCTCAAATGCCTTCTATTCCTCCTCAGCATCATGTCTCCTTATATCCCATTGGCCCTACTACCCTATACATAGCCAAGACCTCTCAGACTCATTATAACACTCTTACTGCGGCTCTTCTAGCACAGTCTCATATTTTCTTCCCAGTGTTTCTATCTCGGGAAAGTCAGAAAGTCAAATATTTGCTTCCATCCTTCCACATGAAAGGTATAAACCAGCCTTGAAAGCCAGCCCCATATGAAGACCACACACCTTCCTCTGGTACCATCCAGAACTGAACTTCAAAAAGTACTCAGGGAGGCCCAGAGAAATCTGCTGGTATGTCTGATTAGCACAGCCTATTTCTAAACAGATGACATTTTTTAAAATGTTACACCATACTTCCCACAAGATTTGTATGTTAATGCTAGAAGAACAACATTCTGACCACACTGAAATGCATGGCAAAGGTCCTAATTGCTTCAGCAAGGGCACTTTTAAATTAATAACTTTCTTATCCCGTCAGATAGACCAGAGCCCACTGCAATGACTTTAATGGGCAGAATTAATATTAAAAACCCCAAAGAGGTATAATATTTCATGATAAATATATATTTATGAAGTGAGAAGTGAAGAAGAGCTGTACTCCAAAAGTTAGAAAAGCTAACTTTCTAGAAGTCTATTTTCAATCACAAGCTGTCACAAGAGTTGTTATAAATTCACAGCTCCATGACTTCACCTCCCAGAGGAAAGGGTGGAAGAGAAGTCACTACTTTGTCTGGTCAAGCTAAACTGGGCTGAAATTAAACAGAAGTGCTTTGCTTAAGTATCTTCAGTGTTGAGACAAAACAAAGCGAAACAAAACCTTATCCCTTTGACAGAGCTCTGAAATGTTGATTTATGGGACAAGATATATAACTTCTCCGATGCAAAATCTATTGATACTGTGAAATCTCTTAATTTAGGCTGACAGAAGAGTAAGAACTTCAATGACTGACATTTCAGTAGAGCACAAGGGTAGATTATGTTATGTAAAAGTGCCTTCACGGTTGAGAGCAGTTATAGAATATGCTCAAGAAACATAACTCCATGAGCTAATACTGTGCCTCTCCTCAGCTAATGGCCAGGAAACCTACCAAACCGAAGGACCAAATTCTTTGGTTCTACAGAGGAGAAAAACAAAAACAATCATAATATCTCCCTTAAAAAAGGCCATTGCCGGAACAGAATCTGAAGACAGAAATTGAAAACATCTTCCACTTTGCTTACTGAAACAGTGGCAAAAGACAAGTTATGCACAGGACTTAGGAGCCAAAGTCCCCTTGTCCTTAATTTTCAGTGAGCTCTAGCACCCCACAGCACTTCAGAAATAATTTCTTTCTGAAATGTTTTTGCACATACAGCAGATTTTTAAAAAAAGTAATAGCTATGAGCCATGTTTAAGTCAAGGTAGATCAGATTGGTTGCCCTAACAAGAAGTGCATTTAGCTAACCAGCAATAAAACATTTGTATTTAGGCTTTATAATTTCATTTATATTGACCTAAATGTTTCTCTACCATTTCCTTGAATATCATAAAAAAACGAATGTGACTGACGCGGATGAAACTTACAATATTTAAAAAAACCTACATAAATGGTGCATTAAAGAACTCTGGAAGGAAAAAGCCCAGATTACAAATCATGCCTAAATTAGAGATACATTTAAAGCAGATGAACCACAGTGACATTAAAAGATTTTCATGACCTGCTTTGGCTTCCTGACAGTCATGATAAGCCACTCCTACTCATTCTTCTTTTAAAATAAGCATTAAAGAATTGACAGACTTACATCTTAGAGAAGGAATCAAAACCCCAGGAGTTCAAAATACAAATTCAGATATTGAATTAGACTCAGGTACATATGCCTGTTACTGTAAAAAAAAAAAAAAAAAAAAAAAGAGTATGTGCTCCTGCAAACAGCTTCTTTCTGTGCTATAATTACCCAAACAAATAATATCCTGCCATAGTAAATTTTCACCAGCTTATAAGGTAAAGCAGTTCTTACAGTGGATGGATTATCAGTTGAACAATCAATGGAAAGTCCAAAACTTTCAGGAAAGTCACTAAGGAGACAGTAATGAGAGGAGGAAAATCATAAGCAAAAAAGCTTTAGACTACAAGGGAATATCTATAAGCTAGCTATTTAGCCTCCTAAGCAGATGTGGCTTAGGTAGTCGCAGGGGTATTATTAATATTATTGTTGTTGTTATTATTATTATTATTGTTATTACACAAACAAAGATTTTTAAGCTACAACTATTGCAGTGGCTGAACATGAATGCTAGAGAAGAACACACACAGTCACTTGACTGTACCAAGTCCTGAAGTTTACCACAGGTCTACCATTTCATGGAGAGCAACACTTGGAGTACAACACCTTAATTATAAAGTATTATAGTGAGGATATTTGTTAAAATAAATTCACTTAATAAACAGTTAGTGATACATTTCCAGTATGTTCTAATCTTGATAAATTAGTTGACATCTTTTAAATAAATGCCAAACCACAGTGTTTCCAATTAGTACTTTACTAATATATACAATTGTCCTATTAAATCTAAATTGACTACAGATTTAATAAATCTTAATTCAAAGCACTATGATGTTTTTTGTTGCCAGACAGATGGAACAAAACTCTTCCATCAAAATACAAACTAAGGCCAAAAATAAAAAAATTCCAAATTAAAAACAAAATCAAAATCCATCTAAGGAGGAAAAATTAAAATAAGGAAAAAAATAATTTATAAAATAATGATAGGTAGACCTCAATTTCTGGCCATCTAACTTTATTTTCAAAATCCGAAATGCTATATTAAGGTAGTTTCTATAAGATAAGGCTGTATTTGAAGGAAACAAACACAAAAGTAATGAAAACTATTTCTAAAAAGTCAGAAAAATATTTCATTTAAAGCAAATAGTGTTGCCTTTGTGGTAACTGAACGCTCTGACAGACAGTTACAATTGCACTGGCTACAATAGTCTCAGAAGGTCATATGTTCTTCTATACTACATAAGAAATAGTCAAGCCATGGTATATTAATGCTGTCTTGCTATTTTGTAACAAAGTTTAGAAAAATCATTATCTTTCTTAATACAGTGAATTAACTACACATGTTTAGCAAATGCTCAATTTGTGTAAAAGCTTCTCTTTTATCTTGTTTTTACTTAAGGAGCATGGAAAGGGAAATTACAATTTTAGCAATGTTGGGCCCTCCTGTGAGAAAGGTGTACCTAAAGAAATAGAGTAGCCAACCAAAGCTGGAGAGAGCTGTAATGTCTAAACTCTGTGTGCTTCCTCCCCTTAAACTTGTAGGGGTTGCCATGGATACAGACGAAGTTGAAAGGTTCAGGATAGGTTTTGATCCATTAACCAGACCAATGTTAAACCAACAACCCAGGTGACAGATTTCATCTTACTCCTTAATTCCGTTTTGGTTTTTTCTCAGGAGATTATTTCTTGTTAGAGCAGTTCAGTTCAAGTCATTAATTATTAATATTTCTCGGAAAATTAACAAAGTGTAGCTCTTCTCTTGGGCATTCTTCTACAGAAGAGACTCAACACTTTCCAGTTCTGTGTCCAAGTGTACTGCATTCTCGTAGCGCAGTGTTCAGGAGGAAAATCAGCTCCAGCAGGAAACTCTACATCGTTTTCAAGAGACAAGCAGTCTCAAAATTACATGATTCACTGTTACTAGAAAAACAATCTAGAACCACTTAGCAAATTCAAGACACACATACTGCTTACATGTAGAAAAGAAAATTAGTCCTGAAATTCAAAGTTTCCATCATTTTAGAGCTGCTGCACTTGGCTGTGGTATTTATTGTGTTACATTTGGCACTGACTGTGTTTGGCTTTTAAAATCATGTCAACATTTTCCATAAAAATATGTTCTATAGCTTCTCTAACAAAAATGGGCAAGTGTTTTGGTAATAAAATGTTAAACAGCTTTTGTGCCTATAAAGATATTAATAGGGCAGAAATCATTTCAACTTATATTATTCAGGCCCTGTAACTCCCAGAAGGATTTTAACATAGCCAGAATTTTTATTACTTTTAGCTGAGACAATACTATCTGGGCAATGGAGTCTGTAACTAAGCATACCTAAAAGTATCTAACATCAAGTAGGAAGAAACCTATTCTATTTTTTAAGAATGTTTATTTTAACTCGACTTCAATCCACAAAATGCCTGTGTGTCTACAATGCAATGTATGTGCCATGCAAGATCACCAAACCAAGAACAAAAATGAAGATGTGATTTATAAATACACCAGTTGGCAGTTACACTAAAATAAAAATATACAATACAAAAATCATTGGAGGGGAACCAGGACTGGTCAGTAAATGCAACTGCATCATTATTCTCACAGGGGGAGACTGTCAAAGGCATGAGGGTGAGTTAAATATCCAGCGCTCAACACATGCCAATATGGGTTGGACACAAATCGCATTTATGCTTTTCAAAACCAACCCTGTGATTCGGGGAAAAAGGCCATTTTCTGTAAGTGGTAAAAATGAAAAAAAGTTATTTTGAACTCACCATGCACCTTCTGCAAATAGCTTTTTTTTCTTTTTAAGAAAGTAAAAAAGAAAGACTGCCTGTACAGATTACTTCTATCTCACAAGCACAGTACAGGCTAATACAGATAAATTCATTTATTTCCCCAAATTGTAACTAGATTAAAAAACATTTTTACATGGGCAAGTTTTTACTGCCCAGTTTTGAAAGGTTTAAAGTCACTGAATTCACAAACGAGTTAGGAAAATTAAGGCCAAGATCCTAAATTCCTTTACAGAAGGGATACATAAACCATATACTGGTCTCATTTAATTTTTCATCAAAACCTAGCCACCTGGTACAGATTAGACAGCACTCAGCAATATTACATAGCAGTTGGGAACAGAACTTGAAGAATACCATATCCACGGAGCCTGCACAGGGAATGGGGAGAAAGAGACGGGATGCCATTGCATGGGCTGGGACAGGTCCAAGCACGGCCATGAGTGCTCCCCCTCCAGCCCTGGGCTGCCGTGGAGTGACCTCACGTGGGTCTCAAGACCACGTGTGATGTGAAAGCCAGCACCCGCTTTCTAACAACACGGTGCATCCCAGTGATGTGCCGCAGTACTGAGGGGGAGAGTGCTGTGCATTGAACAGACATTTGATTATTCCAGGAAGCAAAGAAAAGCCATTTCTCACTTCAGGTTCTTAGGTTCAGTGACCTAATTCTGGTTAGGCTATGATACACACACAACCCCCCCCCCCCCATAAATATGAATTAGAGGTAATAGCAATGATTAATAATCCATATGGGTAATACTCCACATATGTGCATATGGAAAAATCGATATCGGCACAACTGCCAGACAGCAGTGAAATAACGTGCAGAGATACCAGAGCACTCATTGGTTTTAACAGTTGTGCTTCTAGGCACAAACATGCAAACAGGGAATCTTGTTGCACATTAGCAGGTTGTAAATTTCCAAATAAAATGTAGTACTAAAAGTGAAAGGTTGTTTGTTTATTTTTAATAGTACATCTGTTTTATTAAAATAGCAACACTTACATATTAAAGCACGTCTGGTGTGAGGTGTCTGGTCACCTGAAATTTGTGTGGGAACAAAAAGCATGACAAGAAGCCCACCCAAATATCAGTGCATATACTGACTGGTACCTACATGAGGCACTGTTAAATTAATGCTTAATCCTTTTCATTTTCATATAAGGGGAATTTGTTTGTTAAAACTAGGAATATCTGCTTAAAAAAACATTCTTTCCTAAATTTCCTTTCTAACTAAAGCAATAATAACAATAAAAATAACAACAACAATGAAGACTAGGTTAATGCATCAACTATTTAATCTCCTGAATGTTACATATCTTGGAATGAGCTGGGATGTTCTTTAGCAAAGAAGTTACATGATTATCTTGAGACATCTGTGAAGATATCATCATGTTCCACAACATATCATCTTAAAAACTGAGTGTGAATTATGGCCTTCCTATAAAAGTGAATATAAGCATTCAAAAAAAACCAAAACTCACTTGAACATCTGTTCATATCTGGCGTTCGGAGTCCATAGTACCCTGATGGGCAGGAATGCAAGCATTCGCCATATTGTCTCATTCCTTCTCTTCGTAGGAAGAAGAATAACTTGTGTTGGCATCTGATGCACCCATTATCCTTTGAACAAGATAAACAGCCTTTGCAAATTGGATTTGGTCCATAGCTAGCTGCAAAATAAGAAGACAAATTACACTTCAAGATCATTTGGAAATTATTTTGGCCGGAGATCCTCTTCCCTCTAAAGTGTTACTTATCTACCGTATGGTTACAGGTAGTTTTGAAAGGAAGGTTCTGAAGGTGCACTCATTCTCATACATCTGCAGTGGCAAGTGAATAAAAATAAATGCAATCTCTATATTTTTAATTGTATGTACAAGAGGGACTTGGGGGTGCTGGTGGATGAAAAGCTGGACATGAGCCGGCAATGTGCGCTGGCGGCCCAGAAGGCCAACCGTATTCTGGGCTGCATCAGGAGAAGCGTGGCCAGCAGGTCGAGGGAGGGGATTCTGCCCCTCTACTCTGCTCTGGTGAGACCTCATCTAGAGTACTGCATCCAGCTCTGGAGCCCTCAGCACAAGAAGGACATGGAACTGTTGGAGCGGGTCCAGAGGAGGGCTACTAAAATGATGCAAGGGCTGGAGCACCTCTCTTATGAGGACAGGCTGAGGGGGTTGGGCTTGTTCAGCCTGGAGAAGAGAAGGCTGAGGGGAGACCCGATTACGGCCTTTCAGTATCTAAAGGGGGCCTATAGGAAAGATGGGGATAATCTTTTTATAGGGCCAGGACAAGGGGTAATGGTTTTAAACTGAAGCAGGGTAGGTTTAGACTGGATATAAGGAGGAAATTCTTTACAACGAGGGTGGTGAAACACTGGAATGGGTTGCCCAGAGAGGTGGTGGAGGCCCCATCCCTGGGAACATTCAAGGCCAGGTTGGATGGGGCTCTGAGCAACCTGATCTAGTTAGTGGTGTCCCTGCTCACTGCAGGGGGGTTGGACTAGATGACCTCTAGGGGTCCCTTCCAACCCAAAACATTCTATGATTCTATGATTTAATGAATTTACACGCTTTTTAAATAAAGGTACAGGGAAACAGAACAAGATATATAAAGTTCACTGGTACAACGTAAGTAAAACCCAGGTGCTGAATTCTAGTCTGAAGTTGAGCACACAAGCACGCAATAGCAGGATAATATAAGAACATCAGCACCTGGAACAGTAGGTCCATGGGAAAACAGCAACCACACTAATGGAACTTCTGGCTTGTGAAGAGAGCAATATTAAGGGCAATGAATTCTACAGTACGGGTCCAGCATTAGCAAAGCATGTTGTCCCATAGCTCTTGGGGTACTAGAACAGCTGTCTTGCAGTCTTTGCTTGGTATTTCTAATAAGAATGTCAAGATGATTATTTTAAAAAAAAAAAAAAAAAAAAAAAAAGTAGCAGTTTTAACTTCTAAGAGCCTTTTTCTACAAGTTTCTACCCAAAACGGGCTGAAAACCATATGCACAGACATTACCGAAGGAAGGTGTTTAGAGCAGATTACCATTTTAGGTCACCGGCTTCTGTGCTTTCAACTAATTCTATTCTAATTCTAGTCTCTTTTTTCTTTTTTCTTTAAATTACTTGGCTGATACTGCAACACAGCCCTTAGCTGCATCACTCTTTGCCCTGATGAGCTTTTACCACCCTGCCTTTCTGCAGAGTTGCAGAACACTCCCCTGTCCCCATGGGCTGTCAACTCCTTCTCAGGGTGCTGAGTCAGCACAGCAGGTTGGCAGAGGGAGGATAGCTCAAGACATTTCTGAAACCAGCATAACTTAACAGGTCTGTTTTAAATATTAAATTGGCTACAGGACTTCACAGAAATTTGCCAGTTCAAACCTGGTTTACTGGAAACAGAAGAAAAATATTATGCAGCACAAGGAAAGGGTCTTTGGGGTCTCAAGAGCTTTTTAAGAGAGGCCACTCTGAGGGCAGCTGGCCAAAAGGGAAAAGACTACATTTAGTTGTTATATTTTAAAATATTTTAAAGTATTCACACCCTAACATAGTACTCCGATACTTTTATCTTGTATGGATGGATAATTGAGGTTGTTCAATGGATGACTTCACCAGCAGAGCTGGGAAAAGAAACAAGGAAAAGCCCACCACCCTGAGGAACCAGTAGCTGATAAGCTTTACTCTCACCTTCACACATCTGCACACCACATTCTCACTCCCCCTCTGCTCCCGTCCCCCCCACATGCCTCTCCAAGTTCAGCACAACAGCATTCAACTCCAATCTTGTATAAAATAATCTTAGTGGGTGGCAGGCAGGATGAGAAACCAAGCAACCCCATGTGAAACAGCTCAGCCAGTGGGACACTTTCCGAGTGCTGGAGTCCTCTGGCACCAGGCTCACCTGGTGAGATCCTCTTGATGTGAATAGCATCCTTACCCTCTATGGTAAGGCAGACCAACTGCCTTATACTCCTAAAACAGTTCTCTTGTCCTGTTGCCCACAAGACCTCAGATACAACTTTTCTTACAGTTTGTCTTGCAGCTATTCTCATTCACAATCCACATGTTCAAAGACATACAAGAAGAGAAACAAACAGATGACGAACTAGGCCTGGATGCATCCCTCATTTCACTGTCGGCAGGGATTGCCTATCTGTAACCACATCAAATAATATGTGACCATGTACTCCAAAGCTATTGTTGCTTAACACATGGTGGACTGCAGACTTCTGAATCCCCTTTTAGTCTCCTTGCATCTCACTCTCAGTAAATCTGTGCCTCCAGCTTGTTCAAGGTTCCTCAGGGAAGCCTGTACTTTTACAAAAGAATTAAAAGGAACAAAGCAAAAATAAAGATGAGAGATGCCTGAACTTATTAACCACTCAAAGTGTTTTTTGGAGTCTGAATCAGCTGAAATGAGGATCTCCTACACAGTATGCTATTTCTTCCCCAAATCAAGGATTTATTTTTTCTCTATATCCCTCTTGAGCAGCTACGCAATATTGACATCAAATAACCCAGCTCCCCAGTTCACTCCAGGCTTCAGCCTTGACTGGCCACCCTGTGTAGTTGTCACTCCAGCCCTATGCTCTTCTCTGGAGTGAACTAACTCCTTCCAAAACATAATCCATACATGCCCCTGAGGAGAGTCCGCTCCAAGGAATCCTCCAAGTAGGCAACATGAACAAGACTGCATCACTCTGTCACATAAATCTCCTACCCTTTTCTAGCACTCTGGAGCAGGACTCACCCCTTACATCTGGGTACCCCTTTCATTAGGGGTACCCCTTACACTCACACCATCTAACATGTAACAGTTGTACAACCCTTGCATTATTTCAAAAACTTTGAACAGGGAGAAGGATATATATGATTATGACTTAGGGCCAGGCCAATTGCTGAGCACCATGGGTATAGCTAAAGGCTACTATTCTCAGTAGTCTGGTTCAGGGATCAGGGATTACACTCTTGAGCAGATACATTTGTAGTATCCATGTAGGTCTCATGTCCACCTTCCCTCATTGACCTCCATTAAAATTCAGACTTCTTGGCTACAAAATGTGTCTCAGTTTGACTCTACTGTCCAACTTTCCTTTATCTATGACTATCCACATGTTACTCTCCTCAAGTACCTCCTTCTTCTATTTCTGGTAAGATGTCTTTATTGATAGCCCTTTGTTCTGCAGACAAATTTAATTATGCTGCCTTCCCTGGGCTTCAGCCATAACTCTGTCCTAACATACTCTCATATGAAAAGGAGCTAACAACATAAAATGATTCTCCATTATCCTGTGCTATCATTTGTTTAAAAGATGGACAGCACATCTTTCACAGCTTAAGGTCAACACAGGATATATGAGAGAGTTCAATAATATAGTAATTTTGTAAGTTGTGTATATTTATCCCAAAATTTTAACTGGTGTGTAGGTTCCCCAAACCATGACATATAGGTTCCCCTTCTTCTTTATCTCCTCAGCAGCCTTAACAAATGATTTGTAATTTCTATGCCTGTATTTTTTTCTCTCTTATAGGAATGCTGTGAGATTCAGTTCATCAAAACTTGTAGACTGCTCTGAAATCCTCAGTTGTGAGGTGTTATAGATGTGACGGGTGTATTTTTATGTGAATGAATATTATCACACATTGAACTTGGATAACAGTTCAAGACAGTCACATAGTTAATGGTCACATAGTGATGACTTTCCCCGTTGCTCTCCTAGTTACTAAGTTATAATAAAAACCTAAAAATGCATCAGATATTTTTCTTTTGTTTCTTTACTATGTTAGGAAAAAAACATCACTGAACAATTATACAATGGTAAGGGAAGAGAATATGATTTGTATGCTGTAATACAGAGAGTAAACTTCCTGAAGGCATCTGAAAACTTCCCACTGTGTTGCTTAAGCACCAAACCGAATAATTTCCAGGTATTTTGCATACAGTAAGTTATTGTGAAGTGTATATCACAGAATCAGTATTTTGCCACTTTGTTATTACTTATAATCTTCTCTGAAATCTTCATGGGAAGCATACTGACTTCTGTGACCTTTCTGTCAGTTCAGCTTGTCCCAAAGCTGGGAAAGTCATCATATGCTCTACTGCTAACTTACTTGGAGATTGAACATACACTTGAACAAATCAAATACCATAGCACTCGTTTTGGTGTCACATAGGCATTCCATCTTGAAGATACCAGCTTAACTTTCTCTCTTTTCCCCTATGTACACAGGCTATAAGTAAGTCCTACAAAAATCCCCCCCCTGCCGCAAAGTCTTCCCTTTCCATCTTGGTTTCCTAACACAGCAAATACACCTTCTTATCACATACAGGTTTTTTTCAATTCTCATATAGTTGCTCTTTGAAGGAGGAAGTGAATGCCTCTGTGCTCAGCAGAAACATCTATACACTTCCTTTTGAATTTCTTTATAACCTCTTCTTTTCCCTGCTGTATTAGACTGCAAGAAAAAATAACAAACTTACAAAACATGGTCAATCACATTCCAACTTACCAGCTGTGTGATACGGAATGTAAAACATCGCTCTGCTCTCAGTTCTCACATCTCTATTTCAACCCTGCCTAGAACACCCTCCTCAATCCTGTGTGCCAGGCAGGCAGGTTTCCTCCAGCCAAATCCCTCATGGAAACTCGGTCCTTCCACAAGGCCCACAAATGTTAACCAGTGTCAGAGCACTGCTGTCGTCACACCATAAAACTGAAAATGCACACATGCTCTAAGTTAGCACCATCCTCTGGGTCTCAAAGCACATGATTGCCCTGACTGTCTGTTCAGATTGTAGGGTCCTTGCAGCAGGAGCAGTGTTTTGTACAGACACATAAGTATGTACCCGGGTGTGAACACTGCACATAAACACAAACACACACCTTTATACAGGAAACACATTTTCTATTCCTTCTGCTTACTGCTTCGACAGCTATACTCTAGAGCATCTCTAAATTTAAAGGAAAAATACAGACATGATTCCGTATGTTGCTTTTTTATTTCAAATCTGGGATTAAATTTGCCAAGTTTGAAAGGTTACTTGAGAACACAGACTAGTACCCAAAAGCTGAACGAAACACTTCTGAACTCTAAGGGTGTTCGAAGTTTCATGGTTTGGATCCATATCAAGTAAAATCAAATGTCAGCTAATTAACTCTTGTCTGGATCAAATGTATTTAAGGCATATTGCTGAAGCGGTTTTAAGTGAATTGTTATGACTATTTCAAAACACAAGAGAATGAACAGTACCAAATGAGTCTAGCCTGTTCCCCACAAGAATACAAGTTGTTTTGTAAGCAAGAGAACTAAGAGCATTTGATTTCCGATGATCTTGCTGTCTTGCAGCCCATACCACAAGAACTGCTACTAATTTGTGTCTTTCTTGTATATCCACTTGTTAGGTGTCACAAACCCCTTTTGAACCTGGTGCTTCTGCTCACCACAAGAACCTGGTATCCTTACACTTCTGTAAAAACCAGGCTGAAATGGACAAATGAATCCAAAACCAACTGGAGAAAGAGGAGCGCCTGGCAGAGAAACAAACAGGAGCAGAAATCATTACCTACACATCATTTGTTTAGAGGGCCAGGCTAACACCCTCATTATGTTCCTAATTCACTTGCTGCCTGGTCATTGTGTCACTATTTGGCAGTCTTTGGTCTTTTGAACTCTCTGAAGTCAGAAACTGGGCTTACCAGTACAATGGCCAGCTTAATGGCACTCTTGCCCTAAGTGGGATTGCAGCCATATAAATGCTGGTAACTAGATTTTAGTTCAGATCTAGCAGGAATGGCTCTGAGACACTTATCATTGCAAACATGAGGTGTGCAGATGGGACTCAGAGGAGAGAAGGAACTAAAAGACCACTACAAGCTGCACTTATTGCAGAAAGAGTAGATTTCATAATCCTGAATTCAATTAGTGCTATCAAGATATCTCATATGTATCTCAATAAAACCAACTAAAATACACTCATGCTTTACATATGTCTTCAGGGTACCAAACAATGGAACAAAGAACAGAGCCTTACAGGTACAGCAGTGCTGTAGAGTATACCAGCGTACTAACACTGTGAGACTGCAAGATCATTAAAGACCATCTGATGGGCTATGAACAGAAGCTGGCCAATAAAAATAACTATTTTTCATAAGAGCTGTGTAAGCTTTCGACAAAAAACTTCAATAACAAAAAAAAGGAAAAAAAATTGACTAGCTTGACTCTAGTTATTGTCTTAAAGAGAATTAAGAGATTCAAGGTCAAAGGGGATTTTTGTGACCAATTAGCCCAATGCCCTGTACAAAGAAGCCACAGAACTTATGCTTTACTGAAACATATCATTTAAGAAACCATTCAATCTTGATTTTCAAATTGTCAGTGGTAAGGAAACCACTACAACCTTTGTTAAGATATCATAGGGGCTAATCACTCTCACTGTTGAAAATCTGCAGTGGAATTTTGAACTTCAAATAGCAACCACTGAACCTTTTTATATCTTTGCCTGCCAGACTCTTAACAGTTTTTCAATGTTTTTTCCCCAATGCAGACACTCTGATCAGGTCAAGTCTTAGCCTTCTCATGGGTAAGATAAACAGAGCAAGATTCCAGAATGTCTCACCGCAAGGCAAAGTATCCAGTCCTTTGATCAATCCCTTACCATTTTATCAACAGGCTTATGGACACCAAAAAAAGAGCTCAGCAATGGAAAGTGATTGTACCAGTGCCAAATACAGATGTGATATAACTTCTCTACTATTCCTAGATATTACTTTCCCAAAACATTCATGTGTTATGTAAATTTTTTTGACCACAAAGACACTGCTTCCCAAGTACCACGCTGCTCTGGGTAGGAAGCAGCCATTTTCTGGAGTTCTGCAGGAGATCACCCTGTGCTATCTTTCTCAGGACACTGGTCCTTAACTGCTCATGATAATTTTCCCTAGAGTTGTCCACAACTCCGAAAACCCACATGTTCCCCACTGTTCCTCTGAAGACAGACTAACTGTAGGGTGGCATTTCACTTCAGTGATTTTGGTATAAATCTCACCAAGTTTATGGTCATAAGTGAACAATTTTGCCTGCTTATTATGAAACCATTTCTTCAGTTCCTGTGGAGGTCTTAATTATATTTTCAATACCATAATTTTATGCTTAAACTACCCTAATTTGTCAGCACATGTCCTTCTGATTATTCTAGTCTAGGCCTCAGATGACTTCTCTTCATTCCATTCAAAACACAGTGGACTTTTATTCCACTTCCAAATCAAAACATTTTACTTTTGCTACATGGCTATCTAGCTGAATATTTTCAGAATTTTCTGTACTGTTTTCCCTGCCACCATTGTAGGGAAAATCCCTGTGAAGATCAGTTAGATATTATTCTCCCATAGCACCCTCGCAAGTCTCAAGAAATCACCTACATGTTGAGATGTTCTGCAATATTTAGTGACTATAGGCATTATTGGCACTGCATGCTGACTATCAAATTCAGAAGCCTACTTTATCAATAAAATCATATGTACATTGGTTTCAGATTGCCTTGGTTGCTTAGATATTTTGAGAACATTACTGACTTTCTTTCCAGCTGGGCTGAACTGCCAGTCACAGAGGTACCTCAGCTATCTTTCTTCATGCAACCCTCTGGAGCTTTTACAGGCATCTCTCATAGTTTAGTTTCTGGACACCTGCTATGAACTGGAAACATTTAACTCCCTTTGTCCTCTTCTGTCTGCTGTTCACAGCCTACCAGTCCTCACCTGCCTTCAACTCTACTGAATGCTGCTTCCTCCTTCTACTGGGTTCCTTCCTGGAGTTGTTTAGCCTGGAGAAAAGGAGGCTGAGGGGAGACCTTACCACCCTCTACCTGAAAGAATGTTGTAGCAAGGTGGTTGTTGGCCTCTTACCCCTGGTAATGGGTGATAGGATGAGGGGAAATGGCCTCAAGTTGCACCAGGGCAGGTTTAGGTTAGACATTAAGAAAAATTTTTTCACCGAAAGGGCTGTCAAGCATTGGAACAGGCTGCCCAGGGAAGTGGTTGAGTCACCATCCCTGGAGGTATTTAAAAGATGGGTAGACGAGGTGCTTAAGGACATGGCCCAGAAGGCCAACCATATTCTGGGCTGCATCAGGAGAAGCGTGGCCAGCAGGTCGAGGGAGGGGATTCTGCCCCTCTACTCTGCTCTGGTGAGACCTCATCTAGAGTACTGCTCCAGCTCTGGAGCCCTCAGCACAAGAAGGACATGGAACTGTTGGAGCGGGTCTAGAGGAGGGCTACTAAAATGATGCAAGGGCTGGAGCACCTCTCTTATGAGGACAGGCTGAGGGAGTCGGGCTTGTTCAGCCTGGAGAAGAGAAGGCTGCGGGGAGACCTGATTATGGCCTTTCAGTACCTAAAGGGGGCCTATAGGAAAGATGGGGAAAATCTTTTTAGTAGGGCCAGCTGTGACAGGACAAGGGGTAATGGTTTTAAACTGAAGCAGGGTAGGTTTAGACTGGATATAAGGAGGAAATTCTTTATAATGAGGGTGGTGAAACACTGGAACGGGTTGCCCAGAGAGGTGGTGGAGGCCCCATCCCTGGGAACATTCAAGGCCAGGTTGGACGGGGCTCTGAGCAATCTGATCTAGTTAGTGGTGTCCCTGCTCACTGCAGGGGGGTTGGACTAGATGACCTCTAGGGGTCCCTTCCAACCCAAAACATTCTATGATTCTATGATTCTATGGTTTACTGGTGGAATGGCAGCGTTAGGTTAATGGTTGGACTTGGTGATCTTAAAGGTCCTTTCCAACCTAAACAATTCTATGATTCTATTCTATGATTATACTTCTGATGTGAATCCTCCTCCACAATTTCTCTCCCTTCAGTTCGTTGGGGGATAGTTGCTCTCTCTCTGAAAATGGAGCAGCAATGCTTCCTCAGTCCAGTTGCTCAGAACTATTCTATTTCCCCAGTGTTCCCCAGTGACTGTACTTGCCCTTCCCATCCAGAAATCCAGCACTATCAACAATTTACATTTTATGCACAGGAAGTCCTTTCTGTCTACCGGAAGGAAAAAAAAATATGGAACATCTGTTGCAGGTTACAAACACCACTCCATCACCTGCCATCCTAAAAATCAAGTAGAGAAATAGACACAGAATGGAAGGTGTCCCACTCCCTGTTCAAATGTCCTAGGAAATGTTAGCTGTTATTGCTGTTTGCTGCTCACAGATTCACCAGTTTTATCCTAGATCTTCCTGCTGTCACTGACAGAGAGTAACTGAACACTCACACTTGGGGATAAAAGGTCCAAGCATCACAGACAGAAAGTGCATGCAGAGACACAAAAAGGTAAAATAAAATAAAATAAACAAAGCTCTCTTGTGCATACGTTCATGCATACAGGCCAGATACACAGCCTGTTCAGGAAAAAAAAACAAACCAAACCAACAACCAAGCCTTACCAACCCACAGGTTAACAAATACCACTCACAAGCCATCTATCTTGAATCCTGCCTCCTCTTCTCCCTACCACCCACCTCCCCCCAGTACTTACATTTGGTGTTTCAAAGTATTACATGATGCACATTCATGTGCATGTTGCCAGTCTCATTTCTGAGTTTTAATTTATAGGCCAATCTACGTCAGCTATAGTAAGAAATTGCATTACACCAACTAATGGACCAGCCATTTCCTTTAATCCATTCAAGTTATTGATTTGTAAAGTGGCTGCTTCAGTTATTATCACGCTGAGAAGAGTCCCTCCAAGATGACCTCCGTTTCATCTGCTTGTGAGTTGTTAGAAAGATGCTTTTTTTAGGAATGCTGTAGCCCAGCAGTAGCAAAACATGGCCAGTACATGCCCATCGCTGTACTGTTTGCACAGCTGTAGACAGTTTTGTCTACTCCAAATCTCAAAATTCTTTATCTTATCTGGCATCTTCAGTCTCTGTAGAAGTATCCATGACATAAGCTTTAAATAAACTTTCATCAGGTAGTTTTATGATTTAGAACACTTTATAAGCCCCAGATAATTTGATTAAATGCCAGTAGCTTCATGTATAGTAACCTCAAAAAACTCCAACCATAAAACCCAAAAGGATTTTTAATATGCAATACTTCTGAAGGATAACTTGTTTTCCAATTTCTCTTATTTAGAATTTACATTAATTACACTTTCAGCTTTCTACAGGTCTATAGAGTAAAACATAGAAATCCCCCAAAGCCACTACTTAAAAAGAAGAAAATAATCGCATCTGAGATTCTGGGTTGTTCCCCAAACCCCAGCAATTCAGACATGTAGGCAATGTACCATAAGTCATTACCTTTGGCAACAGCACAGATTAATTACATCTGATGAAAATTGCCTACCTGTCAGCAGGACAGAGACCAGACCCCCAGCCTGCTCTACCCCTAGGATCTGCCCCAAGGCCTGGCTCTCTCCAGCATGCCCTTCATGCCATGGCAGGGCTCTTGTGCCTTAGTGGCACAGCAGGCGGGTTTCAACAGAGGAGATGTCTACAGCTCCCTTCCCACCAGGCCATTACTCTCTCCCCCACCAGCCACAGCTCTCCAGCTGACAACAGAGCACAAAAGAGCGTGAATACCGAGCGGCCGAGCTGCTCAGCACAGGGAGCTCTGTGCCTGCGCAGAGCCGACCATAAACCATCTACAGCAGGAACTGGGAATTTTCAAAACCAATTGCTGTGTCCTCCAAAACAGGCTTTTGGAAATCACGTTCCTCAGCTAAGGCTTTATGTCTTTTTCACTTATATCTCCTATCTCTCACCTACGTATGAAGCCCAGGAGGTCCTTCTAGGCCTTGTATGTAGGAAGAGGGAGGCAGGGAAGACAGTATGTGGCAACCCCCACGTTCCCCAGCTTATTTCAAGTGGGAAATTTATTTGCCTTCTATTGAAAATAAATCATATTGGGAAGCATGAGCATACACTCAAACAGAGGCTTGTAGTTCCACTACTAATACAGAAAAAGTAGTCATACTCCTTCCAGAGACTTACTATACCTTGGTATAATGGTATTAATGCGGAGGCATTGAAGAGAAACAAAACTAAAATACAAAAACTCCTTTGCTTTCCTCATAAGACCACACTGGTGGGAAGGTCTGGTCAGTAGGAGTCCATAAGGCAGAGTATTTCCACCTCTCAGGTGGTTAAAAGTCACTTGGACACTAGTCTCAGACCTTGCCATTTCAGGTTGCCATGCTACAGTCATCCAGAAATGCACAGGCTGTAACAGCCTATTTCTGAGTTACAAAATTGTGCAGAAATACACAGGAATGCATTTTTCCCCTGTATGTATTCTGCGTGCCACTATCTGTTGGCACATTCAACAGCAAACTTCATCCAGTATATTGCTGCCACAAATCAACACGTGGGAGACAAATTCTATTGCAACCAAGTTTCAGGCATTTAAACAGATTCATTTTTTCCCAAGCCTTTTAATATCTAGAATATTTCAGCTAGCTGCTGTGAATAAGATTCAGCTCTAGCATGCAGGTGAATAAACAGTGATTTGATTTTTTCCCCTTTGATGGCATGTTTACTTTGTCTTCTATTGTAAGTTATAACTTTTCCAAGCACTGAAAGCTGTAGGGATTCAATGTAGAGGCGTTCCAACAAAAACAGAGTTCCAAACCCAGATCCACCCAAACCGCTGAAGACAAAACATTATTGGAAGCACTAAAGATAAAGATGTGAAGATCCAGAACGCTCTGCTTAAGACACAAAGTACAATGACATACAAGAAGATTTTGTGTATGATGCCTACTTCACTTTGCCATTTAATACTTTTACTGAACAATTCCTAAAAAGGTAGAAAAGATGGAGGACCAGAAAAAAAGCTGTTAGAGCAGGAGCTCAAGCCTTTCTTTTCACTTTCTGGAAGATTAAATCCAATGTATTTTACAAGTGATAGATATCAAATCTGGACTCTGAAGCTAGATGATCCATACAGCAATTCCAACCGAAATAAACAAAGTGAAAGATTATATGGTTATTTTCATTGTTATGGTAGGCACCACTAAACTAATGACTACATGCTTAACTATTGTTTACTATCACATTTTTATTGTACAACAGGAATCGGCATGCGAAGGAAATGCCAAACAAGTAAATATTTGACTGTAACAGTGAAGAAGATGCCGTTTCTCCAGTCTATATAGCAGTGAACATACTGGTCAGTGTTTTCTAAATACCAAACTTCTGAAATATTGACCAGCATTAAAATGGAGCTTTCTGCTTTTTTTTCTTTAAAAAAAAAAAAAATATTAAATTGAAAGGTACAGGAAGTGGTACCCTCCGAGAATGAAGAAATGTTGGGAATAGTCTGGAAGATTTAATGGCCTCAGACTAAGAAGCTGAGGAGGAAACTTTAAAATACACATAAGGTTATATGCACAGTATAAGTTTGGCAGAAGAAATGTTGTACAGGTCCTCAGATTGAGCAAAAGGCAGTTCTGAAGGGGGTTTGTACAGGTAGATTTGCCAGATGTCCAAGCCTGATTGAGGCAACCTGGATTTCAGATAAGGCATTAGGTTGAGAATGAAGCTTGGATCACACAGAAGTAAAATTGCTCCCCAAAGTATTTCAAAGGACTAGGCTGGTAGTCTCCAGGCAGATATGACAAGTCTGTAGAAATACCCATCTGGGCACTGTGTAGACACAGCACTGCATTTCTTCAGCTACAGCAGCTGACAAAGTAGTCAACGATGACGTTTGCACTAGAAAACCGACAGCATTTACAAGCTCCCAGGTGGGGTGCTTAGGCTGAACCCATTCCTACTCTGTATTGAAGCGCTAGGCAGAGAGTAGCTACAGCTGTCCCCTTGCCCATTTTCCACAGGAAGGTAATTCAAAGCTAGATGGATGCTGTGGTTACACCAACAGCTACCCAGTTTCAGTAAGTCCGGGACTCCAAGTGGCATCACAACACTCCTGGACAGGTAAAGAAAGGCATGGCCATTCCAAGCCCCAACTAGATAAAGCCCCAACTAACCTGGTCTGGCCTCACACCTGACCCTGCTTTGAGAAGGAGATTGGTAAGGGAGGTCCAATCTCCTGGTTGGGAGGTCTCTTCCAGACTGACATCCTGTGGTCCTATGACCTGCACCTGAACTATCAGATTTCACTTCTTGCTTGAAGAAGGAGGCAGCTGGAGCTACATGATGTGCAACGCACTTCTGATGGGGGAGTAACAGGTAACAGAGCACATGGAAGTACGGATAGTTTTCTGGATGTCCAGTTATATTTCTTTTCACAGGAGATCCCGTGGAGGGAGACAACAAGTATCAATGAATGAAATGGAAATAAAGCATTTTGGAAATGTGCTGTAATTGTAAATCAGGGAACATAAGGGGTATCTTCACAGCTGGAAGTACCCTTTCCCACACGAGAGAACAAGTACCACCTCTTAAGAGAAAAAAGCTCACCAGAGGAAAAGACTTATAGGTAGCAATGAAGTTCAACTCAAATGAGATGAAATTCAGGAAAGCACAAGACAACATCCACCAAATGGATGGACCAAAAACCCCCAAAAGCTCCCTACAGAGATACCTTTCTTTTAAAAAGAGCAGAGATGTTGCAGAAGGCAGGCAGCAACTTGCTACCTCCTGTGAGTGTGCAGGACCTCCCCACAAGGACAAGCCACCTGCCCTACTCTGACACTAGAACAGAGGTTTCATTATTGCACTCCTAAAATGAGAATTTGGATACAGATACCCACTTCATATTACCACGACTGAGGAGGAAAGGCTGTATGTTCAGATGCTGAAAACCCCACCCATGCCCCCTCATTCCAGGAGGTGAGACTCTGGTTAAGCCCTGATGGGGACAGTATTCTGCACCAGACAAACAATTACCCTTCAGTGTCACACCCACAGAAGTACAGCAACTCCATGGCCTATAAAGCTCACTCACAAGACTTAAAACGTTAGTACTGGTGAACTTCCAGCCCTCCCAAGACACCAGAATAAACTCTTCCTTAGCCAGCATCTATCATAAAAGAAAAATGGCATCCCAGGAAACTTTGGCATTGGAGAAATCTGATAAGCCTGATATGAGCATTTAAGAATGTTATCTAGTTTCTTTAATAAGGTGAGGTCTTTTTGTATTTATAAAAAGCACTACCTTAGTGTGCTTATTATGGAGTAATTCAAAGTTAGATTAACTTTTAAAACAAAATCCAGGTTAATACTAATCAAAAATTAGCAGTTGACAATGTACCTGTGAGTTTTGGAATGGCGACATTTCCACTGCACAAGCAGTACATAGCATAAGCCAGAAATGTGGCTATCTGAAACTTTGCAAGGGCCAAATTTGCCAAGCCTAAATTACTTTTTGGCATAATTGACTGGAAACAAAAATTAGAAGTTGAGAAGAGTTAAAATTGGTAATTGTTTAAGGATATTCTACTGGATAAATAACAAGCCATATTACCACAAATGCCAAAACAACAACAACAAAAAAAGTAGTGCAAAAAAGAACATTCTGACTAAAAAAATTTTAAAAAAATTATGTGGAAGTGGTATTAAAGCACAGTTTTGAAGGATGGAAAAACAAAACATAAATAGCAAATAATGTAAGTTAAAAAATTGAGATAATTGACAAATAACCTAAAGGGATGAAAAAAACTCAACCAAAAAAACACAACCCCACCCCTCTAAACCCTCAAATCCCAAAACTCAACAGTGTGTAGAGACCAGAATAACAAACCATATTTCTAACACTTAAAATAACAGACAGAGAAAGCAAAAGATCCTAACAGTTACATCTCATGTTCGGAATAAAGCAGGATGTACCCACCCAATGTGATAACACAGCTGTAATCAAGTTTGCTATCCATACAAAAGGAAGCTATGCAAGACCACTTGCCAAAGCGAAAAGAAATTTCAGCAACTCTCACTGCCAGCCAATTGCTAAATGCATTAACTTCATGTTTCCCTCTAATTTTTTTTTTTTTTTTAAATAAAAGTTTGAAGTCTGGGGAAAGCCCAACAGCTCGGAAAACAGCCTATGTACCAAACAGGGAACTACAGATCAATTCACCTGACATCAATTCAAGGGGAAAAAGATTGAGTCTTTAAGAAAACATTGCGTCATTGAGAAGTAGAGACTAAATATACATACATATGGAATAGATAGAATAAGCAAGGGTTTAGATCAAAATAAACTGTTACTCTCTATGAGCATGGAAGATATGAAAACTGTTGGTGAGTTATACTTTGATTTCTTCAAGACTTAGTATAACATGACATTTTGGTTTTAAAACCCAGCTCACCAACTAAGCTCTAAATGTCCAGTGTTAAGAAAGATTCAATGCCTACCAAAAAAGCTCCAAAGAATATAAAAAAATCTTTGCTGGTACAGTCTCCAGATGACAAAAGTTGATGGGGTAGCAAGTCATCAGAAGAAACCATTACTGGTACAGAGTCACCTCAAGTCTCAACTAATCATTTACAAGCTAAAAATTGCAGCTGAACAAAGGTAAATACCAACTAGCCAGGGGAAGAGAGGGAGGGGGTCCATTTTGCTGATGATGACTGGAAACAGAAGTTAGGCTTGAACTAAAACAAGATGTGTCCACCATGTAATTAACCACTGGAACATGCTACCTGTAAGGTGGAGGCAGGGGGAGAAGGCAACAGGAAGACGTTTGAACCAGCTTGAGGTCCCTATTAGGGAGACTGCCTCTCTCTTCAGAAGCTATATGCTTTCATGGCACTTCTGTGATAAAGTATTTGGTTCCTGCCCCTGAAGATGTCATGCAAGCACTTCAGAATACATGAACTGGGAGTGTTTGTTACAGTTTGGATCATCAGTATGTGTTTATATCAGGAATCTTCATTTCATTCAAATTAACCTGGACTGGAAAATGCACTCCAAGTGTACACCTTACATTCTTCAGCATGTAGTATGCATCCAGTTCACAGGACCAGATTAGAGCTAGCCCAAAGTAAAACCCTGAAATGTGTAAAGCATAGGCCTCCAGAATTATATATTTAGTTCTACAAATGCACCCCACTGGACCTCATTTCTTGCTACTGTAGACATGGCCAGTGAGTGTCTCCTGATCCCAGGTAGGACACAAATCATAGAATCATAGAATCATTTAGGTTGGAAAAGACCTTTAAGATCACCAAGTCCAACTGTTCCCCTAACCCTGCCATCCCACCACTAAACCATGTCCCTAAGCACCTCATCTACCTGTCTTTTAAACACCTCCAGGGATGGGGACTTGACCACTTCCCCGGGCAGTCCATTCCAATGCTTAACAGCCTTTTCAGTGAAAAAATTTTTCCTAATGTCCAACCTAAATCTCCCCTGGTGCAACTTGAGGCCATTTCCCCTCGTTCTATCACCCATTATCTGGGAGAAGAGACCAACACCCACCTCATTTCAACCTCCTTTAGGCAGTTGTAGAGGGAATGCCCAGATTGCCCTCAGCAGTCTCATGCCTGTTAAGACATTAGTTATAAATCACATATAGTCTCATACTTCAGGGCCCAGACAGTAAGCTGAAAAGGTTACAGACTTTAACATGCAACTGGCAGATGTAATTTCCCAAGAATGAGGGAAAATTATTTTTCTTCCTCTGAATGATCACAGATTGGCCATAACTAGGGGCAAGTAACATGCCAGATCCACACTCGTGTTTAGTTTCTATATGTCCCCCACATACTCAGAGTCAAGCTAGTTATCACATTACATTCAGAAAGGAATTTTCTTCCATCAAATCAGCATAGCCTTGCAGCATGTGGCACGGTTTACCTGCTGGGACTGTCTGGACAATTTTCATTTAGTGTCTTGCCTTTCCAAAAACCCGCAGTGTTTTGTGGCTGCTTGGTCACTGCTGTAGTCTGTAACCCATAGTTTAGTAACCTGTGAATTGCTTTGTGACAGTTCGAGTCTTTAGGCTACACACATCTGAGTAAAAGGTAATAATACTTGGCAATATATTATAGTAACAGTCCTTCCTCGTCTTAAAAAAACCCCAAACAAATGAGGAAATGCTAAATAAATCAGCTTATTTTTTATTTGCTTTTATTATAAAGGCTGTACTTGAGAGGAGGAATGAACTTCTCTAAGGGAACCCTTAACTTAGGGTAGGACACACCTAGGTTCAAGGAATAATTCAGCAACAGTGTTTTTCATTACTTGTGCAAATAACCTAGCTTTGCTTACCCTGAATTCCTCATTCTTAAAATTGAGATAATAGCACTTCACTGTATCAGAATAAAAGGAGTGTCAATGCCTTAAAGTAAGAAGTTACATAAGTTTATATCTCACTTGAAAAAAAGAGAGAGAGGAGAAAAAAATAGATCGTTTCCATTAAAAAAATTGAAAAACTCCATTTCTGGAGTATTTCATCAAAGAGAAATTAGTTCTCCAAAGTTTTCCCCTCAGCTCACAAAACGCTTCATCCTAGAGACCACCAGAGGTAAAAACTGTGTAAGCCACTGAAAAAACAGCTACTGAAAAATGCAGACCAGTATTTTCAAATGATGCACTTGAAACCTAGCAGCTAAATCAATACTTTGATATTCAAACAGATTTTTATTTTCGACATTGCCGTACATTAAGAGACTCCAATCATTTCAAATAAGTCAGCAGGAGCCAGGACCAGTTACGAGTCTCCTGGTACAGTTCTCAGAATGATAAATATTTGTTGATAGTTTTCCAGGAAGGACTGTGTAGTACAGCCTTGGTGCAACTATGGTCTGTAACTCAGCCTGCTAATTCATATCATGATTACAACTCCCATTGCTAGATTTTTTGATGCAAAGTAATTCCCTGGGAGAAATAAAACATATATTCCCACTGGAAGCAGATGATATGAGTTTTGTGTAAAGATAGGCAAAAGCTCTATAAGAATTATAGACTATGAGGACTATTATTTCCTAAGACCACTAGGAAAGCCCATGGAGAGCCCAAAAAGCATCACCTGAGTAAAGCAAATCCTAGCCATACTGTCATTTAACAAAAGCTGCTTAAAAATTGGCAGTACTAAACATGCTTTCATATATATTTGTCCAAAGTGGCATACTAGGACCTCAAAAAAAATACTAAAAAAGAAAAATCTTCATTCACACAACTATCTAAAAAGAAGCCTGGGTGTGGACAGATCTGGGCTCTAAAATGAGAAATGAAAATGTCTAAGAACAAATTTACTTCATTGCATATGCTAATGAAAGCTTGTGCACTGAGAAGGAGAGGGCACTCAAATGATCCTCTAATACACCTGTTTTCTTCGCAGTTATTTCACAGGAAGAAAGCAAAATATATAAATGCATTTCTCACTTTGTATCTCAGATTTACTGGATTTACTTTAATTCCTTAAGATTTTTAGGAGGTATTTGTGACCCATAAAGCTGCAGCTAACAATCATAGAATCATAGAACCATAGAATCATAGAATTATTTAGGTTGGAAAACACAAGTCCAACTGTTAACTTAACACTGCCAAGTCCACCACTAAACCATGTCCTTAAGTGCCACATCAACATATCTTTTAAATACCTGAAGGGATGGGGACTCAACCACTTCCCTGGGCAGCCCATTCCAATGCTTGACAGCCCTTTCGGTGAAAAACTTTTTCCCAATGTCCAACCTAAACTTCCCCTGGTGCAACTTGAGGCCATTTCCTCTTTTCCTATCACTTGTTACTTGGCAGAAGAGACCAACCCCCACCTCGCTACAGCCTCCTTTCAGGCAGTTGTAGAGGGCGATCAGGTCTCCCCTCAGCCTCCTCTTCTCCAGACTAAACAACCCCAGTTCCCTCAGCTACTCCTCGTATGACTTGTGCTCCAGACCCCCTCACCAGCTTCATTGCTCTCCTCTGGACATGTTCCAGCACCTCAATGTCTTTGCTGTAGTGAGGGGCCCAAAACTGAACACAGTATTGGAGGTGTGGCCTCACCAGCACCAAGTGCAGGGGCACGATCACTTCCCTACTCTGCTGGCCATACTATTCCTGATACAAGCCAGGATGGCATTGGCCTTCTTGGCCACCTGGGCACACTGCTGGCTCATATTCAGCCGGCTGTCAACCAACACCCCCAGGTCCTTTTCTGCCAGGCAGCTTTCCAGCCACTCTTCCCCAAGCCTGTAGCACTGCATGGGGTTGTTGTGACTGAAGTGCAGGACCCAGCACTTGGCCTTGTTGAACCTCATACAGTTGGCCTTGGCCCATCGATCCAGCCTGTCCAGGTCCCTCTGCAGAGCCCTCCTTCCCTCGAGCAGATCGACACTCCCACCCAATTTGGTTTCATGTGCAAACTTACTCAGGGTGCACTCCATCCCCTTGTCCAGATCATTGATAAAGGTATTAAACAGAACTGTCCCCAAAACTGAGCCCTAGAGGACACTGCTTGTGACTGGCCACCAACTGGATTTAACTCCATTCACCACAACTCTCTGGGCTCAGCCAGCCAGCCAGTTTTTAACCCAGCGAAGGGTACACCTGTCTAAGCCATGAGTATATTCTGCTATTCTTCAAAATATAGCCCCTCTCCAAAACATGACTGCAAAACCAACATTGTGGTGTTCCACAGTCATGCCTCAAGGGCTTCCAGAACAAAGTTTGCTCAAGTTATGAGCTGCACACATGTAAATGTGTACACGCACACATATACACACGCATACATATTCCCTGCCAAAACCACCTCTAGAAAACACCTAATTAAACCATGTCATGGAAGGTGCTTGTATCTTGCTCAAAGATTTGGTACTCACTATGCTTGCTATTAAATCACTTAAAAACCACTGCCTTCATAATTAAAAGGAGATGTAAATAAAAGCAGAATTTAGGTTGCCAGTGTAATTTTATTCCATTATTCTTTAAATATACAAGCTGGAATGAAGCAATTTTTGTCATAATGCTGGCTTTGCAAAGTCAACAAGACAAACAAGCACCTTTTAACTCTATGAAGCAAGAATGATAGAGAATACATGCAAGATAGTCCCAGAGAAAAGACTTTAGCTTGTAAAAGTTTTTTTATATTTTCAAGATTATTTTATCTATTCTTTAATTCAAAGTAAAATTATTATGTCTCAGCATAGTGCTATTAACGGTTACCTAAACACTCATTTTCAGAAGTTAATATTACAATCATCCAGATATAGCATGATCCTAAACAGAAGGCAGCTCCTAATTTGGAGTCATGGGACAAGACACAATGGTCCAACTCACTAAGATCAAGGACCTGGCATCACCTCCATGAAGGGAGAAGGATGGGAGCACCAAACCCTGTATGTACAGTGACTGCCAGTGCCTCCATGTGGAGCTATAACTCCTGGCTTACCACAACTGCCCCCATGCTGCTCATCACAGGCAGCAGGGATGGTAAGGTTGTGGTTACAGTCCACCCTTTACAGTAGACCTGCCTCCAGCTACTCCCTCTTTCCACCTGAGCAGGGGCACTGGTCCATGTGACCCTGACCCTGAACTTAGGGCACACCAAAACATAAAGTGATGTTAACTTTGTGGCTGTTTTCCTTTAAAAAAAACTTGTCTTCTATCTGCCTGAACATACAATGAAACACATAAATAACTGATCAAGATAAAAGACAAAGTAGATGATTTAGAATCACCATGGAAAATGCAGGAGAAATAATTAGGTGTGATTATCAGACTTATATATATCATTTCAGCCAGAGGAGAAGACTGAATCTTGGAAACAGCTTCCCTTCTCTGTAAGCTTTCTATAGGGATTGTTTGATGATGCAGTGCAGTCGGGTCAGACTAGGATTCTGCCAAAAAGATATAAAATATCCTGTAAAGACTGAATGAAAGGGGAGGGGGGAAGAGGGATATATGTATAATGGCACCTTCTTATGCCCATTCTCTCCTCCTACACTCCTCATATATCACCATTCCCCATGGAGATATTAAACTCGGCGTATAGCCCCTTACAATTACTATAACCATCTGATTTTTATAACTTCCCACTCCAGGCTTTCATTAACCCCAGACTCACTTGATGCCAAGTCTTCCTTCCTGGAGCACCAAGGCTATGTGTGGAGTCCAGCTGGCGAGTCAGGGAGACGTCGTAAATTGGAAGAGTGTGCTGGAGCTACTTAGAGTTGTGGTGAACCAGAGGAAAAGGACCAATTGCACAAAAGATTTAGGAAACGGATAGAAGGTGTTAAAATATCCATCGAGAGCATAATTTGTGAAATGACATCCAGAGCACAACAAAACTTAATGCTACAGACATCTATGCAAACCAAAAGTCATCCATCCAGACCTAAATCTGGGCAGAGTGACCCATAAAAGCAAACCCCAAGCAGCCACCATACACCCATCGTTGTACTTTTCCTGACTTCTAGGAGTGCAGCACAGTCAGAAAGGAGCAGATTTCCCAGTCTTGTTGATGTGCCTCTAATTTCAAAGCTGCCAGATTTTAATTGCTTTTCAGCAACAACCTCACATGACATGCTTTGGCTGGGAACATATTTTTATAGACAGTTATAGCTCCCTCTCTCCAAATGGAAACACTGACAGGTTTCTAACTCCAGAAATATTAGCAGGAACCATAACAACATGAGTCTGGTTTAAAACGTAACCTGTGACCTGGAAAGTAATTTTTAGCACTTTGTGTGCCTCCTTAGGGTAGGTTAAATGTAAAAATTAGAAACTGAAAAAGAACCCCAGGCGCCAAAGATTCACAAATTTACCTCACTCTCTACTACGGTCCTTGTTGAAAAGCTGCCTCCTTTGTCTCCAAAGATGGAGAGAGAAACATAATTGTGCCATATACCTGCAAGAAAACATTGTGCTATGTTTACCTCTGCTTTGCTGGAAGCACTGTAGAACATGTTCATTTTAATTTAGGTTTTAAAAATCACTTAATTCATATCTGGAGAAACAGAAAGAAGGATGCATGATGACATTCATAGAATCATAGGATCATTTGGGTTGGAAGGGACCCCTAGAGGTCATCTAGTCCAACCCCCCTGCAATAAGCCCAGACATCTTCAACTGAATTGGGTTGCTCAGAGCCCATCCAGCCTGACCTTGAATGTTTCCAGGGACGGGGCATCTATCACCTCTCTGGGAAACCTGTTCCAGTGTTTCACCACCCTTATCGTAAAAAATGCATTCCTTCTATCTAGCCTGATTCTACCCTCTTTTACTTTAAAACCATTACCCCTTGTCCTATCACAACAAGCTAAAACATTTGTTCCCATCTTTCCTATAGGCTCCCTTTAAGTACCGAAAGGCTGCAATCAGGTCTCCCCACAGCCTTCTCTTCTCCAGGCTGAACAAGCCCAACTCCCTCAGCCTGTCCTCGTAAGAGAGGTGCTCCAGCCCTCAGATCATTTTTGTGGCCTCCTCTGGACCTGCTCCAACAGTTGCATGTCCTTCTTGTGCTGAGGGCTCCAGAGCTGGACGCAGGGCTCCAGGTGAGGTCTCACCAGAGCAGAGTAGAGGGGCACAATCCCCTCCCTCAACCTGGTGGCCTCACTCACAAAATGAACTGGTTATATGCCAGAGCCATGAACTCTGCCTCATCAAAAGTCAAATGAAATCACCACAAATGCATGACTCTTCAAACAACTAATCTGCCAGTTCAATAACTGTGAAAAAGGGAGTTGATTATAAAAATTATGTAAGGTAGAAGGGAATTTTATATGTCATGCTGTAGTTCACACCACTAAATACAGGTTTTTGAAGTATTCTGTTCCTTAACTACATAACTCTCTATCTGAATCTACCTAATAATTCAGAATCCTGTGGTACAAAAATGGTTCTTCTCCTTTGCAGGGTTGTACACGAAATATAATCCCACTTCACAGAAGATCTTCCTATTTCAAAATCAGTCTGCATTCCAGTGCAGAATAAAGTAGGAATAAATATTTCAAAGATAAGCCAAGTTCTGGTGCTGCCACCTGGCAAGAGGATTTCCTCGTGCCAGGCGCCGGAACACAGGCGCTTGGGAACTGGCATCCCCAGGGCTTCCCAAGTACTCACGCCCTTTCATAGTACTTTGTGGGCTGAAGGGAAGCCCCCCGTGACCAGCACTGAGACACGCTGGTCTGCTCCCCCCACAGCGCCTGGGAAGCTACTGGGGCAGCCAAAGTCCTGACAGCACAGGAACATCTCTGTGAAGTGAGAGCCCCAGAGCTCAGGAGCTGCAGCAAACACCACTCCCAGCTTCAGCCTCCACAGCATCTTTCCTGGCTACAAAATACAGCCCCGGGGAAGCCCACCAGACTAAGGGGGATTTAGATGCCAGTGGTTTCTGCAGTGATTCCAAGACAGTCCAGACTTGGTTGCATGTAATGACCTGCTGACTGGCAATACTTATGTGCATCCACATTTATTTTATGACTAGCGACGACTACAACAAGCAGACTAACAACAGCTATTGTATTCAGTAGTAACAACCTCCCTGGCTCACTGGAAGCAGACAGGATACAAAAGAGAGCAAGCAAATACATACACAGTGCAGTATTTTAGAACCAGCTTACTTTTTAACCATATCCATTAAATTTTACTTTGTTCTACACTTCTCTTTTTCTCAGCAGAAGATATAAGATATAGAATTGAAGAATCCTGATTTAAAATCGGAAGAAATGATAACTACTACTAGATAAATCATCTTAGAGCTGAAACGGCAAAAACAGGAAACACAAATTAAGAAGTTACTTAGGATGTACTTTACTGCTTAACTTACTGGTTGAAACCTGGAGAACATTTATTTATCAATACATAGAAGACCAATGCAAAAAATAATTATCATCTCCTTTTAAAAGCTGTCTGAACTCTCTGTTTCCTTAAGGAAACAGAATCTTGCCAGCCTTAATTATAGTTTCCTCCAACTGTAACATTCATAGCCCTTAAATCCTTAATTTCATTGCCAGCAATTAGAGAGTATATTGTTTCTGCCCAAAAGATGGAAATGTTTTAAAATATTAAGAACTTTGTCAAGAAAATGAAGTACTTTGGCATTGCCAAATGACCATTTCACTCTCCTCCCTTCTACTTCCTTCCACCCTATTTTGCTGAATGATTTTGGAACATAATACATATCGTGCTTGGATTTGTCCTAGACAAATGAACTTGAAATAATTTTTTATCATTTACAATGCCTTTTCTAAACATATTTGGCAACCAAATCCCAGTCAGATTCCTTTTTACCAAAGAGTTTGTTTGAGCAAGCAAAGTTTTAGACACCATGAAAACAATTTGTACCAAGATCCAGAGTACTAAACCCAAACTTTCAGTCTTAAGTATATTCTGCAACAGTACATGCACTTCCAGTATAGAAGTGATAAAAATATATGACTAAAACACGTGGGCAGTATTTTGATCATTGCAGGCTAGAAACAATATATAGGTTAAACAGCCTTGTTAAGTCGTGGAGTGGGCGCACATACCACAAAACATATGCCTTAGTGATCTTCTGTTATATTAGCCAACTAATGACACATGCTTTGCATCCAAGTATCATTAAAGGAACACAAACAAACAGCGCACAGCAAAGCAATACAGTAAAGCTGGACGTGGACTCTGCAATGTTATGTCACTTATAAAACAAAATCTTTGAACTAGAAACTGCACTGCAGCCGCTGCTACCTCCAGGAAGCTGCGGTTTGCTGCTTGGAACGCTTCATTCATGGACTATTTTTAGGAACATAGACATCTAAATAAAATTTTGTAGGCACACAAGGTTATCTAAGGGTAAAACTTAGTTTATCATATTAAAAAACACAAGAGGAAAGGAATACAGAACGATACGTGTTTACTGGGGCAGTCTTTTTGGAGAATGTGGTGATTAGGAGAGAAAGAAAGGCTTGTCATAACTCTTTCAGTCCAAGTTGTGCTCTTAGAAATCTGCATCACCACAAAGCTCAGAAGGGGTCTCAGACAAAAATATTGTAGTTTCAATCCCACTACTTTTCAAGAATGGATTTCTTCCCCATAAATAGCCATCAGAATAGCAAGGAGCGCCTTGATTGGTAATAAATACGCTGAAGTGTTTTTCTGGGTTCATCCAGCTGATTGTGATCAAGGTGGTAGCTCCCTTTCCCTTTCTATTTAAACATGAATGCGGTCTTTCTCATAGCTTTGTTCCTACTGGTGGCACAGGTGCCAGTAGAGTTTGCTGCAGGGACAAAGACCTCTAAGGCCTTTAAGTGGTCCATCAGAAAACTCTCATGCCACCATCAGCTTATCCTTTTCCTTTCGTCATAAAGGAAAGTTTCAGCCAAATGCTTTCCTCCTGCAGCCCCTGTACAACCCCCTAGCATGGCATGGACCTCTGTGGGAAGGCCTACATTCTCTAATTAGGTGCAGAGAGAATCAGGAACACCTCAGTTAGGAACCAAGACGCTCAAGTATTTACATGCCCAGGTATCTAATTAAATGTGTTCTGTAGCAGAGAAGGAGGTCACATCAACTTTTCACCCCAGAGGGCCACAAAACCAGGCTGGTCTGAGGGCACACAGGAACATTAAGGGCATACAGAAGGAATTTCAACAAGTTTGCAAGGAGATTAGCGTGCAATGCAGTTTTACAGGGGGAGAACACGTATGGAGGAAGTATACACAAGAACAGGTTGAAAATGAAAAATTAGTCCATCACATTCACGCCATTTTCATGCTATTCCACCTCTTTTATCAGCAGAAAAAATACCACAACCAACCTTAATCCAGGCCAAGATGCATTTGACTTGAGCCCTTTATTTCAGTTCTTTACTGTACGAGATGGCCATTAACAACAAGAAGCAGAGATACTGTAACAAGGATGCCTAGGTTACATTTCAACAAAGAAATTCTGTATGCTGCAGCTAGGTTCCCCATCTTTATTTCTAGTTGACAGTAAAATGGGAATTAGTGTTGAGTAGTAAAATGCTTAAAACCATTCCTGCTATCTTCTTTCACTACCCATCCCCCCGTCCTTTTTGCTTGCCTCCACGATCCAAGTTTGGTTGCCAGAAAGGCTGCAGGTTATGCATTTAGACTCTGTACTGAACCAGTGGAACATTTACCAGCATTCAGCTGATTTAGTCATTTAAATTATAGGAATTTTATACACTTTGGGGATTGCCTTTCTGCTGTTTGCATTTTAGCAACTGTGCCATTCCCGCCCCCATCAATCCCGCTGTGCGCAGGAAGTCACACTCCTTTTCTAACGATGGGATGTGACGCTTGTGTGGGGCTGTGTGCATGCGTCTGTATCCAATGTTAAACCACTTCCTTGGGCTTCAAGGAAAGGTTCTCGGAGAAGGTGGTGTGCAGAGGAGTGGATGTAGAACAAAGCTCTCATGGGAAAGGGCAGAGAAAATGAACACCAAGGTAAAGCCAGCAAAGGAGTTTGTTAATACCCTGTTTCACAGCGTTGGCTGATTTCAAGTCCTATCTATCCCAGTTGCAGATGCAGAATTGACAACTGATTATCGGGTGAATTCTGCATACTCTGAAAGTCCAGTTAATACTTGATACTTTAAGAGATGCTTCAAATTTCTTCTGTTCTCTAACAGTTTGCAGTTCCATGCTTACCTCCTAGATGTCAGCTGCCAGTTCTGCATGCTGCTGGGACAGACTAGCTAGTAAGATCCAGCTGGAAGTTAACAAGCTGAATCTGGCCCAGTGCCTTTTCCCTGGAGGAGGCAAACCAGCCAGCACAGCCCAGCCAGCTGCCTCTCGCACAGCTGGGCTGGGAGCATCTGCCACCCCGCAACGTCATGGCCTTGGAGAAACCTGAGCGTGGCAGTTTTCTTCAAGTGTGGAAGACAGAAGAGTCAGCAGAACTGCAAGCTGCTGTTTATCAGAGGGGGAAAGGAGACAGGAGCAGAAGAGGTTGGCCTCCACCACAGCTCAAGGTTGCCCTGAGCTTCTGCTGGTGCTGTCTCCCAAGAAGAAAACCAAAACTGACATCTAGTTCACACGCCCAGTGGTTAAGATGGGACCACCTCAGGCTAAATAAAAACCTAACCATCAGACCTCCTGTGGTATGTTACCTGTAAAGTCCTTAAAAATAGAAGACAAAAAAAAAAGAAAAAGACTTCTGGAACTGGATCAGAAAGGCTGAAACTATTAACTGCAAATGCGCTAATCCCAAACCTTGCCTCTCGCTTAATAGGAGGAATTGTCGGTTTGATGTATACGAAGGGATAGATCACACTTAGCAGGGCTCAGAGAAATCTTGGAGGTTTTTCATCCCTGTAGAAAGATTCCCGCAGTGACACTCAGCTGGAAAGGCTCTTCCAAGCACAGAAAGTGTTACTGGAGTCCTGCTGGGCAGCTGTAACTTCTCTGCCCATTCATCAGCTTTTCTTCAAAGGTTCCTGCGGCTCAGGAAATCTCCCTCCAAATGCCCTTTTCTGCATACACTGTCCAGCCAACAGAAATTAACGGGATACACTGAACAGGGACTTAGAACAGGAAAAACGAAGTTAGGTATTCTGAAAACCTCTGAAAAGGTCACCTTTCATAAAGAGGAGCAATGATCCAGGCGATTTGCCTTTTTTAATCGTTCTCCACCTGCTGGTAGGAATGTTTCGACACTGCAATACAAGAGAGCGTGAGGAAAAGTGCCTGTCCTTAGAAACAGGAATTGATCCAAATTTCAGGAAACAATGCCCAGGAAGGAAAGCTGTACACACACATGCACATTCTCTGTAGCTGAACAGCTCCACCATTTGCTATCACAGAACCGCGCTTCTCGGAAAAGAAGAGACCACGACTCAGTACGACTAAAAACAGAACAAAAAGGTAAAGGCAAATATCAGCCCAGACTGACATCCACTCCTACTGCAATCCCCCAAATCACTTCTTTCTCAAATGTCCCCTCTGTCAGAGATGGTGATTAAATAAAAATGCATTTATTAAAATAGGGAGAGCGTTAAAAATATGATTTTAGTAACAAAGCCGTTTGGAGATTCTAAAAGCAATTACTGTATCACTTTAGTCTTTGAACTGTTTAAACTAAGGATTAGTCTCATCTCCCTCTGGCTGCTGCTCTTGCAGATGCATGCGATCTCAAAATATCATGTGTCAAACAAATAAAAATGCATCCAAAAGTGAAAAAGCTCATCCAAACTTATCTAAACGTCTTTGGCAACACTAGGCACAAATACATGACAGAACAGAGTGGTTTTTGCTAAACCGATACAACAACTTCTGACCGTATCCAGAAAGTGCGCAAATGTAAGATTCTGGCATACAGCTGGAGGGGAAAAAAAAAAGTTAATCTTTATAAACCACAGAATAACATCTGCTTACAAATGTGGTGCAGTTTAAAGTATGTTCTTGTGAGATCTCCCATCTTTACATATTATTGTGCAGAGCCTTTTCACAGACCAAGAACAGAATCTTTCTGAAGAAGACACCATCATGGAGAGACGAGGTGGAATTCTGCTCAGCTCTGCCTGCAGTGATGGGAATCCATTACCGGCTTAATCCGCCTCACTAAGCAATTGTATGAGAACAGTTGCACCGTAGTCAAAATGGAAAGCATATTGATACTCCTTATTTCCAACAGTCTTGAAACCAGCCACATTTGACTAGATATTTAAAATCAGTTACATCTGTACAAATTTGAGTTTGTTTGGAAACATGAGTATGGAAAGTAACTTTCAAAGTGAAATGATAGGGGAGTCTAGAAAATATATGGTACCAAACAAGCATGCTTGGGACAATAAATCAATCAATCAAGCCATGTCCCAGAGATCAAGTACTATTCTTTCACTTGACATCGAATAGCAAGTACCTGCTCTCTCCTTGGCGATGGAAGCGGCACAGCAGAATACTGTAACCCTTCCCCAGCTTCACCGAGTCTGGTCTAGCAGTAATAATAGGTGTTTGCGGAACTGGAATAAAAAGATAAGGAAAAAAAAAAAAAAAATAAATAATTAACTAATGAGGTGTTAGAAGCTGCAAGGCCATACACACCACTCTAAAAATCCTACCTCAATGTACAGGTGCATACAAGTCAAGTATTTTCACCTGTACACAGCCAGTAAATTTGCCATGCGAAAAATTACACACTCAGTTATAAGGAACTGGAGCATAAAAGGGAATTCTCTGTTTTCTACTTACATAAGACATAAATACCATAGGAAAACCTTGCTTATTGTAATAGGGAGGGGGGCGGAAATTAACACTCAGGAAACTGAATTCAAATCCAGTATAGAAATATAATTTAATTTGCTGAACATATTTTCAATAAATCCTTCAAACCCATGAAACATGAGTCAGAGCAACTCTTAAAGCACTTTTAAAGAGCACTTTACAAACTCCCTTTGATTGACACTGGAGACATAAAACCCACCTACAAGGTCAGCTATAGAGAATATCAAGAAAAGCAGGGGCCACTCAGAAGCACTTGCCTACATAGACAAAACAAATACAATACATATAAGATTTCAACACATTTTCAAGTCTTTTTCGAGTTGGCAGAAAATGCATGTTCCCCTGAGTCCCACTGAAACTATAAACTTTAACCAGGTCTCAGCTTTGAGAGTCTGTTGAAACAACTGTGTTCTCCACAGTGTATTTTGTGTTGACTACAAATGTTGGAAAGAAATACATATAGGTTTTTGTTCTTAGGTTTTGTTTTTTTTTCCTCTGTCCTCTTTAGTCTCCAAGTTAGTAAGTGAACATATGAGACTATACAAAGAACAAGCTATAGCACACTGTGGAAGCTCTAAAACAAACACATCACCACAAATATTAGAGATAAAGACTAGTAACTACAATGCAAAGAAAAAAAAGATTTAGGAATTAAATAGAAGGCAGAAGCCAGTCAAGCACCAGTGCCAAAAAGCAAAACAGTTTAAGAGCAAAGCCACCACTGCAACCCCCCCACCAAAAAAAGCCCAGAACGGTGACTGTGCAGAACCAGACAGGAACCCAAGGAAAGCAATAACCTATTTACACATACAGAATACTATGGAGAAGTTAATATTCCTGTGCAAGTGAACGTACCAAGATTAGGAGCTTGGCAGAACATCCTAATGTGCCTTCCAGGCGATCCTGAAATTCAACATACCATGGCAAGATTCTCCATGAACAATACTGCTAAAAAAGTTTCAACTTTCAAGCTGCTTTAACAGAACTGGAGACAAGCAGATTTCTTTATTTGGTAAGTATTTCCATCAACTCATTAACAGGTGTGAGAATGGGGATGTCACGCATAGGAACTGCATTAGGTTATGCACACGAAGGTTTGCGGGATATATTGACTCCAATCTACTTTTGTGAGTTGAGGTTTTGAAAATACGGGAATGAAGAACAGAAAAGGACCTGTGCAGGTTGTATAATGTGAAATACTTGTCATAAGCCTTTTAAGTTTCATCTTAAAAACATTTTTCTACCATAATCCCTTCTGCTATCTTTCTATAATGGAATGACTGTTCAAAAAAAATGCACTCTACCTAACTTCCCAGACTGAAGCCCACCTGCAGGGATCCTGAGCCTTGACGAAGGTGTTTCTTTTCACAAATTCACAATTCAAAATGTTGTTTTGCTCAACTACATTAACACAAATTCTCCGCTTCACTAAAGTTCATAACAAACGTGACTTAATTTCCACCACAGACATCCTGGATCATTCTGAAGTCACAAACAAGTACACCCTAGTAACAAGTTACAATATTTAGCAAGCTAGGGATGGAATTCACCTCACCTAACTTCACCAGCTAAAACCTTAAGGATTCACTCTTAGGTCAGCCCCTTGGGATAAGATAAATTACCCTCTGGAGCTGCTCATCCTCTTCCATTGGCTACAGAAGAACCTAAAAGCTAAGTGGGCTGAACATACCTGCTGAGATGACTATTTCATTTCACTGACTAATGGCTAGGTCAGACTGAATCTAACCTTCAGATGGCTAAAACTAAGTGAAACGGGTCCCTCTCTAAACTTTAATCTATGACATTCTTGCACGCTGCTTGCTGTAACAACCTGCACGATGCAAGGACGCTACACTTCTGAGGTAGGCAGACAGATGCTTGCCAGTATGACAAGCTGGCCATGAGCCATCAGTGTGCCCTTGTTGCCAAGAAGGCCAATGGTATCCTGGAATGCTTTAAGAGGAGTGTGGCCAGCAGGTCAAGGGAGGTTCTCCTCCCCCTCTACTCTGCCCTGGTGAGACCCCACCTGGAATACTGTGCCCAGTTCTGGGCTCCCCGGTTCAAGAAAGACAAGGAAATCCTAGACAGAGTCCAGAGGAGGGCAACAAAGATGATGAGGGGACTGGAGCATCTCCCCTATGAGGAAAGGCTGAGAGAGTTGGGCTTGTTTAGCCTGAAGAAGAGAAGACTGAGAGGGGATCTCATCAACATGTACAAATATCTTAAGGGTGGATGTCACAAGGACGGAGCCAGACTGTTCTCAGTAGTGCCCAGCAACAGGACAAGGGGCAATGGGCACAAACTGAAGCATAAGAGGTTTCAGTTGCATTATGTGGAAGAACTTCTTTACTTTGAGGGTGACAGAGCACTGGAACAGGCTGCCCAGGGGGGTTGTGGCATCTGCTTTTCTGGAGAGATTCAAAACCCATCTGGATGAAGCCCTGGGTAACATGCTCTAGGTGAACCTGCTTTAGCAGGGGGGTTGGACTAGATGATCTCCCGAGGTCCCTTCCAACCCTTGCCATTCTGTGATTCTGTGATCTGTTTACTAGGCAGCAGCTCCAAAAATACATAATTTACATAGATATCTAATAGAAAGAATTGAGAAGCTGCAGCAAAATGAGGGTTATTTTGCCTATTATTTCACAAGAGGTTTGAAAACATCTTTTTGCTGTACATTTGCCGGGAAACTATGATCACTCAGTGCATGTGAATTCATACCATCTCCTTGAAGTTGTCTCTAAAGACCCCTTTTATCACAGTTTATTTATTACATTTAAAACTCCTTAACCACATAAGAAAATTACTTTTGGCTTAAATGTCAGTTACCTTTCAGTGGTTGAATTTCCAGCTTTGAGATTTAAGGGGATTTTCTGGGGCTTAATGCTTTTTTTGTACATATGTGCATTTAGCATTACCGTACTGTTATGCTATAGGAAATGAGGCACTCGTACTTAGAGAACACCAGCTTCTTGTTAAATTCAATCAGCAGACAAACAACTGTGTCTTTGTCACAGAAGCCCAAGTTCAAATGCATAAGGATCAGATAATGAAGAAAAAAAAATATCTTGTATGACACAATATGCTTTCACTTTATTTAAGAAGTGAATGCACAAGTATCTAAATCAGATGCTCTGGAACCAAAGCAGTTTAAGAGAGTGCATTTTAAAGCCTAAAATATGTTTAAGCAGTTGGATGTTATAACAGCATATACCACATTAAAATTAAGTTAAAATCAGACTTTTTCTGGTAGTCTTAAACATAAAAAAAAAAAAAAAAAAACAAAACAAAACACAAATAAATGGCCCTAAGCTCCAGAAATACTTTTAAAATTTGGGGGAAGAGGGATTAAAAGAATCAGAATTCATTTTCAGAAACAAACTACCATCTCAACATCCTTGTCTTTTATGTTCTGAATATGTAACAGGAAGCGGGAATTGTCGGAGGTATGTATAACTATGCCTAAATTATTGCTATAAAGCCAGCTAGCCTAACTCTTAGAGAACTGCTAGTTAGAACCGACTCAGATTACATGCAGATAATAAAAAGAATTAAGCTAGGAAGCTGAAGGGTTTTTTTGCCCACACGTTATTTAAACATGAATCCAATTACTGAAGCTTCATGGAGCGGCTGTCTCGCTCCATTCAGTTTCCCCTAAGCCAGAGATGATAGAGCTGCACTGCGGTGTTGAACAATCCTGAATTAATGTGGGCAAATGAAATCCCTTCGACAAGATTATTTTGCTGTGGGAGGGGGTATGGAGGAATCCCTTTTAGCATAATAAAAATGATGGTGATATAATGAATAATTATTATGGGATTTTATAGCTGGAAGGCATGGTAGTTATTTCAAAGCTATTTGTAACCAACAGCCTTATAAAAAGCTAGAATGTATTACATATGTGCAGAAGGTAACTGCGAGCGTGTATTAAATCCCAACGTCTGAAATAACGAACGGATGTTTGTTTCTACAGTAACTACCTCTTTATCAAAAAATGTGGGCTGACGAGCAACTAAACTAATTAATTATCAGTCTTTTAAGAAAACAGAAATGAAGACTTAAAAATAAACTGCCATGAGATGAGAGCTCTCCTTTCCTTCTCTGACAGCTATATCATTCCCTTCCTTCCAGCAGCAATTTTTTTCTGGTGAACTGCATGGGTAGATGAGCCCTGGTAGATTAATTAGTTTCAGTTGCCATTCAAAAAAGGGCTGATGCCAAAGAGCAGAGCCTCCAAAAGGTGGTATTGCCAACACTTAAGATGTGGGAGACTGGGATCCCAAATACCCAGGTACGGGATTCCTGTAATAAATAAAAGAGCAAACAATGGGGTTTATTTCTTCTCTTCTTAAGAAAAAAAAAAAAATCTGTAAAGGAAAAATAGGAGAAGCAGTGTCTATCCATGTTTGCAGTCAGTTTGTGTAACAGCCTGGAAATGTATGAACAATTTTACAGACCACAGAGAACTTTTAATTTTTTGCTTTATCTTCCTTGCTTTTTAAAAATATCAACTATTCTGATAAGTTTTGAGGAAACTTTCACTTCACTATCATGAGGTAATGCTGTGATACCACTCAAGAGGGTGGTCCATATGCCTTCTCTATATGTCTAGGAATTAAAAATGGATCCTACTACTGTTACTCCCATATAGCAAAAGAAAATTTAGTTTGGTAAGTGATCTCCTTGTTTTTATCTCGACCTGTGAGGTTTTTTCATCTTATTTTGCCCCCTGTCCTGTTGAGGAGGGGGAATGATAGAGTGGCTGGGTGGGCATCTGGCAGCCAACCGAGGTCAGCCCACCACTCTTAGACACAGGCAACAATCCTGAGACGAAGCATGAATATCCATGTGGACTACGGAAGTGGGAGATGCACCTGAATGTGGTGGGTCTCTTCCTTTGAACAGAAGAACTAAGTGCTCCAAGTATGACTTTGAGAGGGCCACCTCTAAGTAGTAAAACAGCTCCTTTCAAAGTCAGTCTACCTTTTTAAGCAAATCTAAACAGTTTATTGAATTAATAATTCAATATGAAAAAAATTTTGACTGAAAGTAATAAAAAGGTTGACATTTATTAGTTTTTCCAAAAAGTCTTGGAAAAGGCCATTTTTATATGTTTTGTAAAATTTTGATTTTTGACAGAACATAGTAAGAACCTCAACAGTATGCGGTAATTCCCCTATATGTGCCCACACACTTAAACACACACATTTACACACATTTTTCTGAAGAGCACAAGTCGTTTTAAGACAGATAATGAAAAACTAGAAGATTAGATTTCTGCCTGTGCCCTTTTAATAGAGCCATGGCCTTTGTTTTCTATGCTGGTCTCATTAGGGTACACTTCTGCAAATGTCCAGAATTGCCTTCTCAGGGTCCATCAATAGTTTCTGTCCCCTCTCTTGCAGATGTCTCAATGCCGCTCTGCAGGTTTGATCCACACAGCAGGGGACCCAGCTAGGTCTGAATGGGGAATCCCCTGACACGATGTGGGTATGCACATTCCTCACCAGCCTGTGCCTAAGGCGGAGATCTCAGCCAAGGAGGGATTGCAACAGATTATTTTTTTTAATGTGCTCCCCACAGGCATGTTGATAAAGAATCCAGTGATCTGATTTTTACTACGAAAGGAGTGGCTAGGCCAGGCAGCATGCATGTAGGGTCAATGGGTTCAGAAATACTCCCAAGCATAAGCGCTATTTTGGGGGTGGAAGGAGGAGCAGGCAATCAGACCACTTACAGATTGTGGCTCTAGGGTAGCTCCCCATTAGTACTTAAGCACTAGTTTCTTAAAATGATGAACAGAGCTGCTTTATTTAAATGCTTAACCATGAAACAACTTTTAAGAACTGGTTATTAACATTTCTGTATAAGAAATTGTCACTGATGCAGGAAGACTGCATCCTGTATCCACCTTTTCCTATATACATCTACTCTCCCTAATCTCTATTCTGAAAGAGGATAAACTAAGAAATGCATGGAAACAATTGTTTTAAAAAATGCAAGTGAAAAGCTGCTTGGTTTTCAAAATGGGTTTTTACTCAAGAGCAGGGATATTACATTTCAGTTTTCAGGAATTTAAAGGGACAGTGCAACCAATACTGATGCCTGCTTATTGTAACAATATAAACCATAATACTGATGGCTTGAACTCATTAATGAATTAATCTTTGTCAGAAGAGTGTCTATAAAGAAGGTTCTTAAAAGACCCCAAAGACATTATAGCACTGATGGTTTACCATTATGTGGTACAGCAAAGTTTTACTCAACCAGTTCTAAAAGCAGACATATGGAGTCCATTAAAACCCTCTCTTTTTTGTGGTGTAATTCTGAATGGCTGTATTATACTACTTATTTAAAATATGGATTGTAACTTCCACCACCAATTAATAAGAGTTCTACACATGGCATGCAATTTATAAGATGCACAAACTTTGTCATCAGCACCTAAAACTGAAACAATGTCAAGAACTATATTTCAGCTAACTGTAACAAATAGAAGATTAATATGATGAAAGCCAAATAACATTGACACTAATTAAGGCAGGGACAAACAATCCAGCTGCTGTTAAAGTCATTAAAGAGGTGCTTCTCCTGTAAATCTCCTGACATTTTGAATGGTTTGTCTTTTTGGTGTACACATTGCTATCCTCTGTCACACATGTCTAACCATACTCGACCACAATATTCCCAAATAAGGAATTTACATTTAATTTTATAAATAAATATTTTTTAAAAGAATCGCACACAGGAAACTAATCAACTCAACTGATCTCCCTCCCATAATAAAAACTGCCTTCTTCACTGTCCCTTCCTCTTGATGCCACATTCTGCCCTCTTACCCCAACATTGTGTTTTCCCACCTTCCTTTTTTTACTATGCTCTTTTGGACTTCCTGATTAAAGCAATTATGCCTCAATTTTACACATGGCTCCTGAACTCAGTGGAGTTCAGTATGAACCTGGAAAATCTCTTGTGTTTCTCTTACTTCAATATCAGGGCTATGAAAAAGGATCCGAAGAGGCAAGGACCAGGGCACAAACTCAAGGTGCAAGTGACAATCCTCTCACAAAGCATCCTACAAAATAACAACCAGCAAGGAAGTAAAGCTCAAGAGATAATTAGAAAAATATAGCTGCATTGCACTTGCACATGTACTTATGCATACACGGATTGTCAGCCAAAAACTTCACAGCAGAGGCTAACTAAAAGAAAGCAACACAGGAAAGCTCGTTTATCTTTACTCAGCTCTCTATCACTGGGAAATGCCATTAAAATGCAAAACCCACCAGGTTTAATAAACTTCTCAAGCAGTTAAGAAGAAAGATTTTCAAAGACACAAATAAGAGTAAAGGAACTAACTCCCTTGTCTTACTGAAAATTTTAAATTTTCAAATCCATATGACCACCACGTTCAGTTTAACATAATATCTAGCACTAAAGCATGAGCTTTTGCCGTGAGTTCTAAAGGAATCTGATAATCCACAAACACAGTATCTCATTCGTATGCTGGCCACTAGAAGTACATACACTGAAGAAAGTGGGAGGGAAGAAAGGACAGTCCGTTTAAGACTCCTCACATGCCAGCCTTCAGCCTGTGAAGTGTTACAAGGCCATGAAGATGAGGATGCACAAGGGTCTTTGTTGAGCAGGCTTGTGCCTCATTGAGCCCATCACTGGCTTGGTTCAGCTCAGGAGGAGACCAAGATGAGGTCATCATATGCTGGAAGATGGTGGCAGTTAATACTTATCAGCACCTGTTAAATTTTACAAACAAAGCTGAAGCCAGACTTAGGTGAACGTAAGGTTCCCAGCTAAATGCTTAATCAAGCAGATATCATGACTTGCAACTTTACAGTGACATTATTACAGCTTTTTCCTTCCTATTTTGGCCTTGTTGGCTTTATTCTGAATGGGAAAGAGAAAGATCATCTCCACATGAACCCAAGAAAAGACTCTCCTTTGAAAACCAGCTCTTAAACTTTATCTCCTTTCTGTAGTTATAAAACCTTGAATACATCATACCACAATCATATAACCAAGAATTAACAATCAAATATAACACACAGCAAATGTTCTCAGATGAATCACTGTACTCTTTATATTCTTGATTTGTTGGCTTCTTTGCTGAGCAATCATCAGCTAATTACTGGGCTAACTATAGAACACCAAAATTGTTACATCTGCTCAGACATGGCCGTTGAGGAAAAAAAAGATTTCTCATTTCATATTTGAGTTAAAATGAAAGTGTACATAATGATAATTTTCAAGAGATCTCACTACAACTTTGCTTCAACTATTCACATTTTTTCACATAAATACGTCCTTTATGTTTTTAAAGAGGACTGCACAGCTATATTATCTACCCATAACAACCCTACCTTCAGGTTACTCTCACAGGTTTTGTAACACATTCGAGCAGATTTTGGTTCCTCAATTCCATATCTGGAAGATTCCAATGGATTGGGTAACATTATAAAAACAGAAACAATCTTTCTACAGAACATAGGGTGCCATTTTTTTCATTGCTTTTGCATCCCACGCACAGAAAGTGAGCAAGGAGTAATATCAAATGCTACTGCATAAGAGTTTCCTAGTCTTTGAACCAATCTGAAAGCCAACACAGTGGACAAGGCAGAGTTGCCCACTGTACAATGCCTTGGGATTTACAGTGCATGGTTTGTAGCAAGGACCTCTGTACCCAGGAATGTTTCTGGAGCGTCCTCCACTGCATTAGCGACCTGTTAAAATCATCATTGTATCAACACAGAAATGCATCTCTCCCTACTGACAGCTCTTCAAATGGCAAAGTACTTGCCAAAAAAGGACTGGCTTTTGTTCAAAGAAAACTATGCAACATGGACAACAGGCAGCCAAGCTGTAACAGCAGCTTTTAAAAGTAGCAGTAACAAAAAAAAAAAAAAAAAAAAGTAAAGAAATCTAAACAACTTTTTCTGAGGGATCTCGTTGTTTTTTAAGGAACTGTAAGAGGAATGTCTACTACTGTTACAGATACAGGTACCACTGCTGGTAGATATTAAGTTTCCAATTATTTGTTATAACACAGCTGAGAGTGATTACGGTTTACATATGACTGCTGGGAGTCCGGTGCACATTATGTGGGCCATCAGGTCCTGCAGCCTAAACACAATTCCTGATTTAATGGATAAATGAATTTTGCTAAACCACTTCAAATACGGGAATGTTTTCTGAATCTGTGTGCAGGCTGTTAGCGTGTTTCCATGAAATCTCATTCCACAGAGATCACAACACACTTTGTCAGACCCAGTAAAAACTGCACCCCAAAATCCCATACAAATAAATTAGATACGGTTTTCTATGGCTGCTTGTAAGCTTCTGCACTGATGTCTTGTTTGGCAATTATTTTTCCTTTTACTAAATGATACTTGGTATGAAAATTGCCTGCTTTTCTTGAAAAAGGTGGGGGTTTTTTCCTATTTCTCTGCCTAACCTCCCGCGGCACTGGAAAACACTTTTTTGTTTTTCTCCACAAAATACACTGGTACCTTTGCTCATTTTTTCAAATTAGCATCTCTGTGCTGTGGAAACATAGTGATCTCAGTCCTAAAGGAAAGATCTGAGGCTTAGGAAAGGGACAAAGTAAGACTACAAATTCTCTTTCACTGCATCTCTCACTGTTCAGTTACCAGTGTCCTGGAACTTGACTTATTCTTACAAATGCCATTACTGACGATCTGAGATTTCTCTTGTAAGAAGGAAGTAGCACGGCAGCACACTAATGCAACACCAGAATTTTGCAGCATTAATATGTAAGTAATTAATTAAGCATTAATTAGGTGGTCCCAAAAGAATGTCTCCTTTTTCGGTTATAGAGGAACTGTCCTTTCACTTACACAAATGTATTGAAAGTCTGTCTATCCTGGAAGCCAACACACTGAAATACCTTCAGGATGAACTCAATGGGGAAGAAAAGGAACCTTTATAAAAAACCTGATGGGTTTCAATATAAACAATATGAAACTCTGCATTACATGGAGGGTCCATTCCTGGAATTACAGACTTCAAAAACTTTTGAAACATCACATATAATTAAGGCCCTTGACCAATATTCTGCCCTTCACAAATTTCAAGCAGAAGTCTGGCACCTTGATAGTGCTAATGCCAATCCAAGAGGAAAATACTGCATGGGAAAATTAAAACTGTATTCAAAGGCCTTCAAGCTTCCTTTCCACTTGCAGGGTCCTCGTGGATGAGCTACAGATAAGATACACAGGCTATTCGTTTAAGTACACTTTCCAGTTTGGAACCCAGTGTTTGGAGGTCCATTTTCCCCACTGAGTAACACCAACTAACTTCCTTAATGTATGGCCACTGAGACCATTATGATCATCACCTCCAAGATTCTTGTAGCACATGCTATGGTATCAAGAGGAATTTATTCTTCCTACTTCTCAAGTGATCTGAGTAACTCTCAGATTAAACTTGGGAAGGAAAACCAGTCCCAAATTAAAAGATCATGGAAAAACAGAAGAGCTTGGGTTTACTATTTCATTGACTAGAATTATTATTATCATCCCCAATGTAAAAATGTAACTATTTTCATAATTGAGGAGTGCTTTTCCTATAAGACTTACTGAAGAACGCTTCAATTATTCTTTAAGTTGTCTTGTTTCTGGATCCAATGAAGAATACTGAGCTGAAGGTAATAAAGCCACTGGCCCTATCTATTTAAGTTATGTCCAGCAAGATGTGATAGGCATCAACATATATAACGTCAAACAGTTGAAATTTCTTAAGGTTTTTTGCTCTTAACCCCACAATAAACCAATAGCAGATGAGCCTTGTCAACAATTTGCTAGTTGCTTAGTACACTCTGACTACCATGTTCTAGAATGCACACTATATATCTGGTTGGTATTAAAGTGCATAATGAAGAACATATTTACATCCTGTATTTTTCCAATCTTATTCACTATATTACAGGATTAATGGGCCTACAGTTCATGTCAGGAGCCAAATTGTTCTAATAAAATATGAAGCATTTATCTACTGAGAGGCTGGAAAGGGCACAGTTTTTTTATTGCCAAGTCTGAAACAATGCTAACAAGAGCGTATGTTACTAAGTCTCATTCATGCCCATAAGATTTCATGTGCTAAGACTATGTGGAGTAAATAAAATTCAGAAAGCTAAAGGAAATCCTATTCTCTTTTTTTTTTTTTATTGAGCATTAGCAACAAGCTTGGCTCTGTACTGAAAACAGCCTGTTTTCCAGCTCACCTCAGCTACTTCTAAGGTACCTAACGCCTCGTTATAAACTACATAAGACATGGAAAGTACTGGGTGAATAAGCAAAGGAACACAGTCTTACCAGAACCCAGGAAAATGACTGGATAAGCAAAGTTTGTTGACAGCCATATCCAGCTGCATTTCACCTGGCACTTGTGAAGCAATGGTGATATTCTCATTCCACTCAAGACAACGGAAGAAGTGCCATTAATTTCACAGGGCCAGAATTCTCCCTGTATCTTTGTCTTAAAGAACCTACAGAGCAGTTTAAACAAATAACAGCACACTTCTCTAAAGTCCAAGTATGAGGTTTTGACCATCGTGTTGTTCATGGAGAAAGCTTGCAAAGAGCATTTTGGGTAAAGGCACTAAAAGTGGAAAATAATGAATGCTAGGGAACAGATCTTCCAAGTTATAAATATCAGAACAAAAAAGGTATGTAGCAGAATGTAAGTAGAAACAAAGAACTAGACAGCAGAAATTAATTTACTTCTTCTAAGAAATGTGCAGAGTCTTCACCATTATCGTGCTGTTACAGGTTTATGCCAGGAGCAAATGTATAGTCAGTCCCATTTTCCAGATGAAGAAAGACAGGGACAGGAGGTGGACTTAACTCACCAAGGTCACACAGGCTGAGAGTCAGGAAGTGAAAATAGTTCTTCTGCATCCTGAGACAGCTCCTTATCATTGCAGTCCTCCTGTTCTAAATCTTTAGTAAAACTGAACATAATCAGTGCAAAACCATAATTCACAGAGCTCTTAAAAATTCAAATAACTAAATTTTAAAAGACTTCAAACTTCAAAACTTACAAAGTTTTCTTCCAAAAGAAAAATGAACCAATAAAATAATTCTCAATAAAGACAGGGGGTTTGGGAGGTTGGGAGACAGGAAGAAGGTGATACTTCCAATAAATATGGAAGTTTCAGCAACAAGCTCAGAGAGAAAATGAAGGATTTGCAGGCAAGACAAAAGAGCTTATAGAAGTTTGGAAAAACCACAAAGGAAGAATAAATGTTAAAAATTATGCTAAAGCTGTACATGACTGAGAGGAGGAGCTGCAAAGCTATCTAATTAGAAATAGGGAAGGTAGAAGAGCAGAATAGGTGTCTTTAAACATAGCAGAGAAACACCAGATTGGAAAATTATAACTCTGGAAATACACATGTATTACCTCATACAAAAGTATCCGAGTTACAGAAAGATGTATGGAAAAGACAACTCAAACTCTCAGTTTCCACACTACACAAATATACACTTAGCTCCAGGACGTCACTTTAATTCAATGCCACAACACTGTGCTTTACATCCTGCATTTACTTGGCACATTCAAAACAGTCACCAAATCTTCTGTCATCGTCCCTGTTGTCAGCCCAAGGCATCAGAGTTTGAGACATCAAACAGTGATGATGGACCAGACTTAGAAATCTTGAACTAGAACAGATGGAGCTCGTTTGCTGTTCAGATATGTATAACTTTATCGCCTCATCTTGCAGGAATACCATTAAAAAATGAAATTAAATAAAGTAGCTTCTGTATTTCAGATCCACTTAAATCACAGCAGGCTGGGTCTCATCCAGAAAGAATGACACTTAATGGCCATAGGGCTTTTTTTTAATCCAAATCAGAATTCCCTCATACAGAAGATAAAAAATAAAAACATATTAAATTTACCTGTGCACTCTGGGTGCTTAACACTCAGCACATTTCAAGCAGAAATTAAAATTAGTATTTGGCTACGGGGTACTGGATTTCTTTGGTTGTTCTGTGGGAATGGGAATGCAAATGCAGTCTTAAAAACAGACAAGTCATATGTTTATAAAAAACCAAAAGCCACTTGGCTCGCATGACATAGACGAGGTTTGTAATGTGAATAATAAGGGACTCTAGAATTAAGGAAAGACACTGGCAGCTCTGAGGAGGTAAAGAGAAATATTCTATATACATTCTTTTTATTCTTAATACAAAATATATACATTTCTTAATTTTGAGAATGCCTTAAATGTTTAAAGCTATTTTTCCATTTTCAGACAAGTTACAGTGAAAGTCAGTAAGGTATTCAGCTAAGTATCTCTAAATGCAGGCCTCAAACGTCTTAATTTCAGAACCCAAAACTGAAGTGCCTCAAGCCTCTTGTCATTTTCAAGATCTGATCATATAATTATCTTACTCTAGTATGAAATAGTTTTTTTAATGAATACATACATTATGCTTACAGCTAATTAGTCGGCCTACTGCAAATGCTTACTTGCATATGAAAAGCTACATCCTTCATGTCTGAAAGTTAATAAAATATGTCAGAATAAAACCCCATTTAAATACTTTTTCAGATGCATATCTTGTCATGAAAAAGACGGCAGTAATTTCTGAATGCTACAGAGCAGAGATGCAGAGTCACGCAGGTTTTGCTATCTCATCTCTGGCAGACATGAGAATGCAGAAGACTTCACATCAAATGGAGCCAACACTTAGATCATTGGCATGGATGCAATGTTCTACATACAGGTGTTTGCTCAGTCAATAAACTTGGAGGCAGGAAACTCATTTATGTGCTTATTATCTTTCATAATAACCATATACATGCCTAGAGATTAACACTCCAGGAGCTCTTAGCCATGCAAATCACTGATATAATTGGAACTGCACTGTGATGAAACACTACCCTCTGCACCAGAGCGACTGAGGCACAGAAGCGAAATATAGACTTGCAGTTTCTGTTTAAGCTGTGAACGCTCAACATTTATTTAAGAAAAAAAGAGAGAGGGAAAAAAAAACCAACTTTGCAGACATGCATGCAAAGAGCCACTATGGGGGTGGTGGGGTGGAAGAATCTGGTTTTAAACATACTGACCAGCTCTGTTGGTAAGAGAACCAGGCACCTTGGATTCAAATTTCATGCTCTCACCACTAAACCACAATCCCTGCAGAGCATTTAAGTAAAGCTGTAAAAGAGAACATCAAACAGCAAATGCAAAGCTCTGGGATGTGCTTGAATAGTATCGAGAGCAATCAAATTTCTCCTTGGCTAAACATACGTAAACAAAAGAGAAATTATTCCATACAGTAGAATATCACGGGGATCTCTACATGGTTACTACAAGGACAGAGGAGATAGTGTTTCTGTTACAAACTAAGCATGAATGACAGAAATCAAGAAACAAATTAACACGGTAACAATCAGTTATGAGAAACAAGTCAGCTATGTTTGTGGCTGAACAAAATGGTTAATGCTTAGTCACAATTTCGGAAGTTAGCAGTCTGAGGCATAAATGCAAAAGAAGGGTAACACAAAAAAGTTCTGACATTAAACCATTCCAATACAAGCCCCTTGAGAGACACGCTATTCCTCCACAGCACTGCATTTCATTGTGTGCTTTTTCTCATTACATATCTGCCAGGCTTAACTGTGACTTAAGGTATTTTTAAGAAGAAAGATTAAGCCCAGAAAGGCACATGCTATGCTGACCCTCACAAAAATCTAGAATCAATTACCATTTTCTGTAGAAACAGAAACTTTGCAGTGAAAATTGTACATGGAAATTGCTCACTCCGGCAGCAGTCAATAATGCTTTAAAGAAAAGTCTAAGAAACCTCTTGTTGGTAAAGGCAAATTCACCTCCACACTAAGAGTATTCCCAGTCTCTGACACTCAAGTCTGAACCTAGAAGTGTAAAATGAAGTAGTTACTCTGAAAAAATCTAATCTTAATAAGATAATTTTTTTTTTTTTTATTCCCTATGAAAGTACTTCACACTTTACCCTGCAATGGTGAAATCTCAGATTTAGCAGAAATGTCTATAGTGGCTTCTTGTGATTAACATCCACATAGGCACCTGAAGTTTCATTTTATTCTATCCCTATCCCAATTCATAGCAGGTTTGAGTTTAAAAAAAAAAAAAAAACAAAACACACTTGTGACTTGTTTTTTCAGAGGTGCTAAGCATTCCCAATCCTTATTCTCTTTTACCTTATGGTGGAACTCACGCCTTTATAACCCCAGGACTCAATTTCCACGCCTGTAAGAGATACCCCTCACTTCAGAGAGGTGCACAGGGGAAAGTGTCCTGGGCACTCCAAGACACAATCACAAAACAGAAGAATAAGTGATTTTCAAAGACACCGTCACAGTAGGCACATTAAGAATACGAGGCCACTGAGTTCACTAACCCCACATAATCAGAAAACAAAGACCATGGTGAATGAAGTACTATTGCTACTAACAATATCACTGGGTGTTCCCCTGGATTTTTAAGTGTCAATTCACATATTTTTTTGAAGCTGTCCATATCTGAGGGTATGAACTACACGTGTAGCTGTTTATCAGCCACAGTGCATACACTGAGCTCCCGGCGAGGATAAAAGCAACAGAATGTAGATGAAAAAATGTTAAGACTTTAGTAATTAGAAAAAGCCAGCTGCAGCTAATAAGGAGAAGGAATGTTAAACTGGGATTTTTTTTTTTTTTTTTTTTTTTTTTTTTTTTTTTAACTTTACTGCAGCTGAGACACAGAAGCCAAATAAATTACTGGACTCTTTCACTATATGACTGCTGGTAGAAAACTGCATGGAAAAACTACTGCAGCTGATCTGGTAGGAACACAAGCCCTAAATGGAAGTCTTCATTCAGGTCAAGCTTTGGCAAATTCTAATCCTTCTCAGGTGACATTACTTGTATTCGACCACATCCAGTTGATCTCTTCAAATATTTTCCTTCCTCTCCTCCTTAAGCCTTCCAGAGCGTGTTTAAGTAGCACAGACTAATGTTATTTTACCCAATGAGCTTCATATTACACCAGGCTCAATATGCAGCAGTTTCACTTAGCGGCTGCTTGGAAAGCTATTAAGAGAAAACAATATGAAACCAAGTCTGTCTTCAGATTCAGGTTTAAGAGAGTCACATTTCAACCCTTTTCCAAAAGCTGAAAAAACTCTACATATTGATGCCACTGCTAACGTTACAATAACTGAAATAAAAGTTGGAAGCAGCAAGACTTTTTCCAGGAGTCTGATGGAAAGAACTGAAAGTAATGAAAAAGAGCTTGAGTTCTCAAATACAGCATTAGCAAAGTGAACTACAGCTCTTAAAAAATGAGAAGTGCCTGACTTTCAGCCTTTCTGTAGGATCTGAAGTAATATTGCATGAGACAATATACCTGAGCAATCACTGCTTCAGAAGTACACACTGTATCTGAGACAGACTGACGTTACCCCCAGATCTACAACAAAATGAGTGAGACCAGAGTTGTTTCTCATATCTTAATCATTACCTTCACAGTGCACTCTTTGGTATTTGTAAATATTTGGAAAGGAAAAAAATGGGGGAGCAAGGAACTCAGATGATGCAAAATTAGCATGATATAGAACCTTACTTTATGATAGCTTTAAATGGGTCAGATCACCCAGACAAACTTAGTTTTTAATCTTCCCTCTGATTTCATCTTTTACCTTTAATTTCTGCTGTGCATCATCAGCTTTTTTTGCATGAAAGTGTGCACGGGAGGGAGAAGGGAAGTAAGAGGTGGAGCAGGTGCTACTTCAAGACTTCTGCTAGACCCGGAGTCTTGCTGAGGGGAAAGTGACAGAGCTGGGAAGTCCTGTGTCACTGCTGAATACCAGGAAGCTCCTCTGAGTTGATCTCAGTACTCCAACAAAGCTAAGGCGATTGCGACGGAATGTGATTCAGTCACATATCCTAAGGATTCATAAAGGGAAGGGACTCTCCACATCTGACTATTACTAAAACCAAGTAGGCACAAGCTAGGAACCTGATATATTTCAAAACCACCTCTCACAGAATGGTTGAGGTTGGAAGGGACCTCTGGAGGTCATCTGGTCCAATTACCCTGTTCAAGCAGGGCCACTTTGATGCAGTTGCCCAGGACCATGTCTGGATGGCTTTTGAGTATCTCCAGGGAGGGAGATTCCACCACCTCTCTGGGCAACCCATGCCAGTGCTCAGTCACCCTCACAGTAAAAAAGTGTTTCTCGATGTTCAGAGGGAACCTTCTGTGTTTCAGTTTGTGCCCATTGCTTCTTGTCCTGTTACTGGGCACCACTGAAAAGAGCCTGGCCCTGGCCTCTTTGCACCCTCCCTTCAGCTATGTTGATGAGATCCACCTTGAGCCTTCTCCAGGCTGAACAGTCACAGCTCTCTCAGCCTTTCCTCACAGGAGAGATGCTCCAGTCCCTTGATCATCTTTGTGGTCCTTCATTGAACTCTCCCCAGTATGTCCATGTCTCTCTTGTACTGAGGAGACCAGAGATGGACACAGTACTCCAGGCGTGGCCTCACCAGTGCTGACTAGAGGGGAAGCATCACCTGCTGGCAACACTCCTAACACAGCCCAGAACACCGTTAGCCTTCCTTGCAGAGCAAGAGCACATTGCTGGCTTACGTTTAACAGAGCATCCACCATGACCCCCCAGGCCTTTTCTGCCAAGCTGCTTTCCAGCTGTGTAGCCCCCAGCATATATTGATGCATGGGGCTATTCTTTCCCAGGTGCAGGACTTCGCACTCCTTGTTGAACTTCATGGGGTTCCTGTTGATTTCTCCGGCCTGTTGAGGTCCCCCTAGATGGGGAGTGATTTCCTGAATACTGCTGGCACAAGATGCAAATAAGACATTTTTAGCAGAAGAACAGACAATATCCTCTTCTTCTTGTCCCCAAAGTTGAGCAAAACTAAATTCCCTTTGACACAATATAGAAGTCTCTCTACTGGGTTGCAGAGATTATGTGAAAGAGATGGATAGACCATATGCAACGCAAATATGGGAAGATAACAGGAAAATTGTTGACTTTCCTGCTGAGAGAGGTACAGATGAGGCTGAACTCTGCTATCTGAAATGGAGGAAATACTTTTTTTTTGTGCTAGTACATGCCCTCAACGCAGAGGAGAAGCATAATCCAGTGAACATGGACAAGTCTGAGAATCTGATCTGGAGATCGGACACCCAACTTTGTCTCAAACTATTAAACACAAGGTTATTCTATGCCTTCTCTTCGTCTTCTACTATGCATTGATCTTGCTTACTTGAACCCTTCAAAAGAAGTATGTATTTGTACTACTACACATCTGTACAGCAGTAGAGATACACACTGTGTAGCACTAGGTGGCCTAAAGGTTCTGTTCACCTAAATACAAGATTTTGCAGATAATTTGCTTCTCAATTTCACAGCACACAAATTATATTGAAGCAGTTCATAGTTTTCTGCTTCTACAAAAATCTGTATTAAAATAAAGAGAAACAAAACACAGTAAACTTGAATCAAAGTAAGCTTTACAGAAAAAAAAGTTACTTTAAACGCTACCAGAATGTTGGAGATTTTTCTCATTTTACTTTCCAACTACAGCTACAAATGTTTCCTAAAACTCAATTCCCAAAAAAACCTTTGAAGGCCAAGTGCAACAGCTAAAAAGACAAACCGTGACCCACTCTCATCTCAGCATCAGTAAAGTTGCTGCACTCCAGCATACTGCAGTAGTGCTGTGAGAAATACAGGTAGAAGCCCAAGCACAGGTCAAGAAGCACCATTTCAGTAGGATGCTTCCATTATTAACTCCCATTCTGCCATAATATTAACATTTCACACTGTAACACTGCTTAGTATTTACATAAAACAGGGATTTATTTTCTATTACCATTGCCATTGATGCTTACAGGTATTAACCAAGAGTTCTATGTGTAGAAAGACCAACAAAGAAAGGAACCCCTTTGACTTCCTGAACATACCCTCTTACCAGCAAGGCAGACTTCCCAGCACCAAACCACATCAGGTAGACAACAGCAGATACAAAATCTGCCCATGTGCAGTCGATATTTTCTGAACATCTTAAAAATCACAAAGAGAAATGCACACAGGCCAGGTATATTTTTGACAGGCCAGGCAAGAAGCCCAAGTTGAAGAACTGTCCTGTCATCAGCTGTTGCCACAGGAACAGATCACAACAGCAAAGGCACACAACTGCCCTACTCCAAAAGGTGCTGTCCCTCAGAAAATCAACTATCCTCACAAATGACCATTCAACAAAGTAGGGGAGAGAAGACTGATCATTTCAGAGAGGACAGAGACCAAATTTAGAGGTAAATAAACCTCCTGAGAATGCTCCTGATGGAGGTATTAAAACATGTAATTCCATGAAGACAGAGAAATAAGCAAACCCTGTATAAAATATTCTTTGGTTTTAGGTCCCTTGCAAGAGTGAAGCATCTCAGATCAGAGGCCATTTCTAAGTATTTTGCAATAACTGGCAATAGCTTTAAACAACCTAAAACCAAATAGCTGCTGTGTTGTTGTGCTGTGAACACAACCTACCTTGGGTGCATTGCAGTGATCCTGCAAAATTACATTTAGTCTTGCGGAGTCAAAACTGAATCCACGTCCATCACATTATTAGCATGCACTGCATAAAATGAGACCTAAACCAGGTCTGAACTAGCTGTCATGAAAGGCCAAAGAACATTTCTGCCAATGGAGGGAAATCCAGGACAGATGCTCCTCTGGTGACCTTAATTCAGGGGTTATTGTCTAAGCAGGGCCAGCACTACATCTGGACCTCACCTTGGTTGGGATCCTTAAGTACTATCTCAATACAGATAAAGGGAAAGATGATAAAACTTCAATTCCCATTCAAAAGAATCTTAGCTACATGCTTGCTAGTGGAATCACTAGGTAAGTCAGTAGGTTTATAATGAAAATATTATAACATATCTACCAACATTTTTTGTAGTAATTCAAGAACGCAAGAGCAGCTCAGTAACACCTATCTTTGCTAAGCATAGTTGCTGTCTCAGTGGTTTCCAAGTTGCCCAACAAGTTTTAGCATGGACACGCTGGGTGTTGTCAGCGCTGCTATACATGTGCAGATTAATCTGTGCATGCACAACAGCAGTGTGTCTGATGTGGCTAGTTTGGGGGTTTTTTTTGGTATTTCAAAGGTGGCAACCATACGGCTGAAAAGACCGTATACTAGTGCAGAGCATATATTTGTGTGTAACATATTTCAGCCAGCATTTCAACTCAAAAAAGAAAATAATGTCTGGATCAGGAAGTTTATATTTTGTTGCATCACTGCAATTCTCTGACACAAATAACTGTTGTCCCTTTCAGGGTAAATCAGTACAAGTTTCTCCCCATATATAAAAAGGCATAGACATTGTCTTCATTGCTGCACATGGTCTACTTGGGAGTTCATGTTCATGCAACTTCCCAGTGATTAAAAAAAGCACTGATTTAGGCAGTACCCAAAATCCAACATCACAAACACTATTCATCTTTTAGGTCCCTTCATCCGTCTCACTACATCTATGTTTGGGTCTGTGTTTCATCAAGATGGAGAAAATCTTGACAATTTTCAAAAAAAGTAGACAAAAGTTTCTGCAAGGTAAATTTGAGACTCATAATCCCTAAACCATATGCTCTGTTTATTTTTAGATTTACATTTTTAAAATCATAGAGAGCAAAAATTATTTTTTTAAAGCAGAAAATCATACTAGAAGGATTTTCATAGTATTTAGCATCTATGTTAACCATACGAGATTTGCTCTTACCTTTTTCAAATTAAATTAAAAGTGTTTATTTTGAAACATAATTACAGAACTGCATGCCTTTTCTAAATATTACTTGCAATTACTTACACTTTCCTTGTAACGGTCATACAAACATCCCATAAAAACAACAACAAAAAGGAATGAGAGCAGATAGCATAAATTCCATTCCCTTATAAAAGGACAAAGTCTTACAGTTACACAAAGTACTTGGCTCTACAGAAACTGGTATTTCAAAAAGAAATCTATAACTGATTATTTATTGGATGCCAAGATTTGTAAACTGCCTGCTATCAAAAGATATTTCTCCTATTGCACAGTGAAACAGAGAGCATGAACATTTTTTTCACTGTTCACCACATCTTGGCACATAGGATTTGAAAAACCTCCCCTTGCTTTGCAATCGCATAATCAAGGTACCTAGAATACCAGTTGCTTCTCTGTTTTCCCTTAAAAAAAAAAAAAATCATCTCTGTTTTCTCCCATACTACAATTTTATTCCTTTATTTATGTTCTTTCACTCCTCACAGTTTGTACATAGAATCATTTAGGTTGGAAAAGACCTTTAAGATCACCAAGTCCAACCGCAATCCTAACACTGCCAAGTCCACCACTAAACCATGTCCCTAAGTGCCTCATCTACACACATTTTAAATACCTGCAGGGATGGGGACTCAAACATTTCCCTGGGAAGCCTGTTACAATGCTTGACAACCCTTTCGGTGAAAAAAAATTTTCCTAATACCTAATCTAAACCTCCCCTGGCACAACTTGAGGCCATTTCCTCTCATCCTATCACTTGTTACTTGGCAGAAGAGACCAACACCTCACTACAGCCTCCTGTCAGGCAGTTGTAGAGGGCAATAAGGTCTCCCCTCAGCCTCCTCTTCTCCAGACTAAACAACCCCAGGTCCCTCAGCCGCTCTTCATAAGACTTGTGCTCCAGACCCCTCAACAGCTTCGTTGCACTTCTCTGGGCATGCTCCAGCACCTCAATGTCTTTCTTGTAGTGAGGGGCTGTGGTGGTTTGACCCTGGCTGGACGCCAGGGGCCCACCAAAGCCACTCTATCACTCCCCTCTTTAACTGAAGAGGAGAGAAAAAGTAAATCAAAAGGCTCGTGGGTCAAGATAAGGACAGGGAGAGATCATTTTATCAGTTACCATCATGGGCAAAACAGACTCCACTTGAAAAAAAAATTAATTTATTATCAATCAAAATCAGAGAAGGAGACAATAAAAACTGCTAAATCTTAAAACACCTTCCCCCCACCCCTCCTTTCCTCCTGGGCTCAACTTCACTCCCAGTTCCTCTACCTACTTCCCCCCAGCAGCGCAGGGGGATGGGAATGGGCATTGAGGTCAGTTCATCACATGTTGTCTCTGCCGCTTCTTCATCCTAGGGGAGGACTCTTCCCCTACTCACGCATGGGGTCCCTCTCATGGGAGACAGTCCTCCCGTCAACTTGCTTCAGCATGGGCTCCTCCCACCACAGGTCCGCAATGGCTTGCCAGGAACCTGATCTGGCGCAGGCTTCCCACGGGGTCACAGTCTCCTCCCTTCAGGCATCCACCCGCTCCGGCGTGGGGTCCTCCACGGGCTGGGGACCCCGGCCCCCGGGGGGGGCCTGCCCACCATGGTCTTCACCACGGGCTGCAGGGGAATCTCTGCTCCAGCGCCTGGAGCACCTCCTCCCCTCCTTCTTCACTGACCTTGGTGTCTGCAGGGCTGTTTTGTCTTGCATCCTCTCACTTCTCTCTCTGGCTACTGAGACGCAGCCGTTTTTTTTTTCCTTCTTAAATATGTTATCACAGAGGCGCTTCCACTGCTGGCCACACTATTCCCGATAAAAGCCAGGATGCCTTTGGCCTTCTTGGCCACCTGGGCACACTGCTGGCTCATATCCAGCCGGCTGTCAACCAACACCCCCAGGTCCTTTTCCGCCAGGCAGCTTTCCAGCCACTCTTCCCCAAGCCTGTAGCGCTGCATGGGGTTGTTGTGACTGAAGTGCAGGACCCAGCACTTGGCCTTGTTAAGGGCATTTGAGTCCATAAACAAGAGGAGAGGCAGGAAATTTAATCACCAATCTTTCACAGGCTACCACCTAAAAAGAAATTTGAAGCCACAACTTCACATTTAAGCAACAAGTAATTGCATCAAAATAGAGTAAGATGAAAGCATAGAACATAAGTTCATTGGAATGTTGCATTCAAGAGTGTTTAAGTACAAACACAAGGATGAGGCAGTGTGACCTGTACACATCCAGAAAATACTAGCACCTACTCCATGGACCACAGTTAGATAGATGATGGTCAAAGACGTGCATAGCTTTGAAATCAAGGTGCTAAGATGGAGCAATCCTGAAGTATAGACATACAATTAAGGTCTGAAACCCCTGTAGTCTCAGAGAAAGATCTGCAGAAGGAAGTATTGTGATACTCCATCATTTTAGATGAGTTACAGTCATCATCTCCGTTCCATGCTCAGAACATCGACCTTCACATCAATTAAGTATTTTGGAATAGAATTATGAATAAATTTCTTGTAATTCCTCCTTCCTGCCCCCCATCTCCACTGCAGAAACTGTATTGGAAAGGTGACATTAATTAGAGTGTCTGTCAGACTCATGCTTTCACCCTTGCCTCTACGGTGTTTGACACTGTGTTGCACCATCATTTGCCTTTTTGGGGCATGCACTGGAGAGACCACCACCCTGATCCCTTTCAACTTCATTTCTCCTCAGTGTTTTGAAAAAGTATTTGTGAAGATTGACAGGATGGTTCACCTCATGGTAAACCCTGTGAGAGCTGGAAGAGCCAGATGTAGAGAAAATGAAGTGATGTAGCCAGGTTTTCAGACAGGCTCAGAAGTTTTCTTACTGCCCACAGACATATGAAGTTCAACAAGTATAACCCCTGGTCAGTAAGTGGCCTTTAGGTATGGAGCTGGCTGGACAAATCCATCATGTAGACAGGAAAAATAGCTCTACAACCCAAACTCTGCATCTGCCTGATGGTGCTCAGAAGCAAGATCCACTGGACACTTTACTTCCCAAGATGTATTAGTCAAATTCCAAGTATCAAAAGGTCATACCACAAGCCTAGTCCGCACTCTACACCAAAAATTAGTTGGTGAGAGATTTAACAGGCTTTAAACCTAGCACTACTGCCCCCCAAAGTAAGTGATAGATCTACTCTGCATGCACAAAGTGACTTTGCAATACCTGACTGATGCTTTCCAAAGCATTGCATCTGCTAAACAAGTACTACAAAGACAATGAGTATACAAACCATGACAGCACCTAATTTTGGTGTCTAAAGCAGCCCGTAATGAAAGGATCAAGCTGTTACATTTGTACATTATCAACAGCCAACACGTATGAAGTCATGCTTTTCACTAAGAAAAGGATTAGCAAATACTTGGAGCCTAGACAAATGCAAAAGGTCCTCCAACTGTGCCTGAACAAAACTTAGAGGTGAAGAGAGGGCATGCCTGAGGAATTTGATTTTAGTACTAAAAAATACCTGAAGCTAAATAAATCTCATACAAGAGAAAGTATACATTTCAGGGACTATATCTGTTAAAGTTAACAGAGCTACAGCAACACATAATTTTAATAAAAGGTCAGAAGATTGGATGTGGTGGATCCCTTCTCATTTGGAGCTGATTTCAGCTTACTTCAGGGGCTAACAATGAAGATGTGTACACCTAAACTACACTTCACTTACAGATAGGGGCAATCAAGTCATCTTACTTAATATTTATTGAGTTTGCGGGGGATGCTTTATCTGATCAAAGGCAGGCATCTACTGTAGGATGGTGTTAATTGTACCAACAGCTCCATGGACTCTACCAACTAGCACTACATCAATTATAAAAGAAAAAGTAGACATTCATGTTGCAGGTAATTACATGTAGTCATGTGAATCCCACCCTTGGAGTTCCTAATCAAAGATGCATTTTTGGAAAGGGATGTTATGGTCAGCTGTAAGCTTCTGAGTTTGATGTACAGTGCCACTGGGAAAAGTTTGCAACCTGTGATGATCTGCAGGTTTGACTAGACAGTGCCCTCTAATCTATGGTTAGCTAAGGTTTTTTGGTATTAAAAAAACAGCTAGATGATCAGAAATGAAATGCAGACCTCCATGGGACAGTCAGACTCTTGGCAGAAGTAGCAGGAGGAATAAAAAAGAAAATTAAAAAACCAGCTTACAGAAAGGCCATTGTTTATTTCTTTATGCCTTGAATTTTGATAGTGAACCACTCTTCCACTTCCTAGCTTTTAAATAATGTCATATTTTTCATTAAAAGCAGCTTATGTAAACAACACCATGCTAACATACTTTATCATAGTAATTATGCTGGCCTGTGTACTGTAAATGATACACTGAAGTGAAAAACTGCATTCTTGCTGTTATCATCACAGCTTTCCTCTTTTAGTATACAACCTCACTTTTGGTATTTGTCATGCATTTTGAACCGCTCTAGTAACAGATTGCTGCCAAGCTTTGGAAAACATACATCCCCTCCTTCCCCCAAAAAGGGAAAACGTAAAACTAAGCCAAGTTTATCGAGGATACAAATGTAAGTTCTTCATCACAGTGTAAATCTTCTTGCAGGTTTTAATACAAAAACATATAAGCATAGACTTCAAGGTCTGACTGGACACACCCACCTATCCCAGTATCCTAACCCCAAGTGACCTGTAATGGAGGCTAAGGGGTGGATACAGGAATGGAAAAGCATACATAGAGCAATGCTGTGCCACCACGTGCTCCCAATTTTCAGTTTCCACCATAACGGGCCATGAGGCATCTAAGGGTGTCAGATGCCTGACATGACTTGCTGCAGGGTATCCTGCCTGGCCTCCGGTTGCTCACATACATGCCAGGCCCACAAGGATATCTTTTAAATATCCCAAGCATCACTAGAAACCTACTTCAGATGACAGAACCAAGCACCTAAGCTTACGTGTCCGTCTTCATGCTGAATCCTGCTCTTGGCATTTTGAGCATCTCTCCTGCAAATCTTCATGCTTCACTTGAGCATCAATTATCGCCAGTAACACCGCGATAGTTCGGTATGCGGTCATTCACCCACACACCCACAGTTCTGAAACTTCCTCAGACTTATAAGATAACAGAGCATAAGTAGCCAAAATTTTAAAAATTTTGAATTTTCAATGGTTATAGTGTTAGGATATTCTTACTGCTGTAGTAATGACATGTACATACAGAATGTTTAATAACTAACTATCCTAAGTAGCGAGGGGCTGAGGAAAAGAAGCTCCCTCCAAAGATTTACTGCTGATCACAAGTACCTGGGAAATTATTCCAGAAAGTGTTAACATGTCTCAGTTCTTCTACAAGTTCTGTTACAAGCATTTATTGTAACACCTGAGGAAAAACAGTATTTCAAAGTACAGCTTCCTCATAAGATTTTAAGTCTTAACCCACACAGAAAAAGTTAACTGTCCTCCTAATATATAACATCAGTCTCACCAACTCCAGAGAGCCTCTCGGTACTACAGTTAAGTCTTCCTATCAATGCAGGCACTGCTGTCACATTGGCTCTTTTTCCTCAGGAATTTTGTTAACATCTACTTTTTTGACAGCTGTTGACAATGATTCCTATAATCTTTTCTGTCAATGCTTTTGCAGAGTACCATCAATCCCCCCAGTAAGCCAGCCTGACAGTCTTAGTTTCTATATATTCCCATTCTGATTTGTGGTGCTCTTTGGGCAAGTTGTTTTTATCATGTCTCAGAGACAAGGGAAAAAACACTGGTTCTTCATGCACCCTGTGATATTCAGTGAAATGCTAAGACATGAAGCTGCTCATCTTATACTGACTGCTAAAGAGAAATCTAAAGACAAGATAAAAATTTCATTGAAACTGCCGTGGTTTAACCCAGAGGGCAGCTAAATACCACAGAGCCATTTGCTTACTGCCCCATCCGGTGGGATGGGGTAGAGAATCAGAAAAAAAGGTAAAACTCATGGGTTGAGCTAAAGACAATTTAATAGGACAGAAAAGGAAGGGAAAATAATGATACTGATAAAAGAATATACAAAGCAAGTGATGCATGACGCATCCGCTGACCGATGCCCAGCCAGTTCCCGAGCAGCGGTCCCGCCTCCCTGGCCAACCCCATCAGGTTTTGTTCATCATATGGTGTGGGATACCCCTTTGGCCAGTTGAGCTCAGCTGTCCTGGCTGTGTACCCTCCCAGCTTCTTGTGCCCACCCTAGCTGATGGGGCAGCACGAGAAGCTAAAAAGCCCTTGACTTAGTGTAATCACTGCTCAGCAACTCCTAAACATCAGTGTGTTATCAACATTCTTCTCATCCTAAATCCAAAACACAGCACTATGTCAGCTACTAGGAAGAAAATTAACTCTGTCCCAGCCAAAGCCAAGACAGAAACGAACAAGCAAGTAGGTATCCAAAAGAAATGAAAAATCAAGTTATACTATTAAACAAGAAAGGGAAAGGAGATGCTTTGATATTAGGCTAAGCCAGCTGTGAGATTACACCACTGACCTTTAAGCTACGTAACCCTTAAATATGTTTTAGAATAGCTTCATAATTATCTGCTCAGGACAGAGACTTCCAAAGGGAGAATTTGCTGGGGTGTTTCAAGGGAAGTAGGGTTCTGCTCTGAGCCAACTAGGCAAAGCAATATTTTAATGAGCTACGAAATTAACTAAGAGCATCAGTGGAGTTAGCAGAATCTGTAGATTACAATGCATTTACTGAATAATTTTTAATGAAGTGACATTGACTAACAAAACACAAACCAATGCCAGGTAGGAACCACATCCTAAACCTTAATTTTTCATTCCGCTTCTACTGCAGTGTTGCACGCCTTGGTTTGGGAAAGGTTCAAAAGCAGAAGGGGAATGAAGGAATCTGAACATCTACCCAAATTTACTAAACTTTTGTTTACTAAAGTATTCTACATCGGCTACAAATCCGTGCAAACTCCAATACAGGCATATATACTTGAAGTTTACTGTACATTTAGCTGCTCTAAAAAAAAAAAAAAAATAGTCATCTACACATGATATTTGCCCATAATTCCAGACTTAATGCAATTGATTTCTACCGCACAGGAGACTTAATCTATGCCAAAAATTTTATTTATTAAGAAAATGATATTATGGAGCATCTGAGATCATGTAACAGACAAAACAGAATGCCAGAGAAATTTTAACTGCCAGTACCCCACAGTGAATGCCTGATTATTTGCAGATGGGATATGGAAAAATTGTGAAATTATTGGAATTTTGGGTCCTGTACGAAAGCATTACTTCAGACTGCATGTGTCATGGCAAATGTCTATTATAATTTGAATACATTCTTAGATTTTGCTTGCAGTGCTTAGAACTGGCTATGCTTACTTCTTTAGACTTATTAACTGAAAAAGCCTGCATTCTTCAAAGGGCAAAACAAAACCCTTAGGTGATAGCACAAAACAGTGCCCGTAAGTCAACTGTCAATACTGACATTATTTATCCAATAACCAAACTAAAAACTAATTTAAATCAATCTCCTTTGGAAAAGCCGACTGTTCAACAAGCACAACAATTGGTCTAAGATCAATCAGTGAACATGAGATCAATTAAAACCAGCTTAAGTTTTTGTAGGAGGACAATTCACACAACTTGAGTTCGACGTCTATTCATTTCGGTACTCCCACAATGCAACCCTTAAGCTCTGTTGTAAAGCAGAAATACCACTATCACCCTCCGCTGTCTAGCCAGCACTCTAAGTAGTTCCACATTTAATTAAAGACACAGTATACCCTTTGTTAGCACAGATAGTCCGGTCACTTTAAAGGGCTGCTATCGTTTTAGCCACACACACAAAAATTAAATTCTGGAAACCATCTGTTGAAAAAACATCAAAACTAAATTGCTTCACAATTTTATTTGCACCTACTTTTAGGGCGACATACGCATGACAGTGCAAACTATTTTCCCTTCACAGTTTTGTTACTCTTTGTACTGGCTTAACAGCGGAGATGTTAGCTCCTTCCCTCCCCTTCCAAATAATTGCACTAAAAGAGCAGTTCTTTCAGAAATACAGATTTCTTGGCAGCTGAGCCACCTGATTTTCAGCTAACTTTAGAAATGGGGAGGGGAGACACAGCCGAGAAAACAAGAGGAAAAGGGATAGCAAAATAATTCAGACTATGTGGATAATAAAAACATTTTATACTGAAGGTGTGCCCCGTCAAAAAAAAAAAAAGAAAATGAGGAAAAGAAAAAGAAAAGCCCCGCAGAAAGCCGTGACAGCTGGGGAAGAGCTGCAGTAACCTTTTCATCCACATGGGTGCTGTACTGGCACATTTCACCGCTCCGACTCCCGGACTCTGGTAATCCCGACGCTAGCATCTTCGGAAAACAGATTAAACGCTAACGCACCGTTTCTCGCGTTTTTCCCCTCAAAGGGCTCCGCGGGCTTTGAGCAAAAGTCGGCGGCGCAGAAACCCCCTGGGCGGGCGCCGGGAAAGGCGCGGTCGGCTCCGCCGCCCCGGTTCTGCCGCGGGCTGAGCCGCCCGAGCGGCACGGCGGGGCCGGGACCGGCGGGAAGGGAGCGGGCAGCCGCCCCTCTGCCTCGGGAGGCGGCCGCGCTGGGGACGGCCCAGCGAGGGCAGCATCAACGTGCGCCCCACGGACACGCGAGCCTCAAGGGCGGGGGCTAACGGGGAGCCCCCGCCTGCTGCCCGCTTGCTCCACGAGGTGCGACGGCGACACCGGCCGCTCCCAGCGCTCGCCGCGGGCGAGGGGGCCCAGGGCTGCCGGCCCCGCGGGGCAGCAGGACGCCGCGCCGGCGGGGGGCCGGGGGGGCTCGCACCTACCTCTGACCTCCCCGGCCGCCGCAGCCCCAGGCGGGTCGCGGAGCCTCCGCGCCGCCCCGGCCGGTCCTTCCCCGTCGGAGCTGACGTCCGCGCCGCTCCTCCCGCTCCCGGCCCGGCCTCCCCAGCGGGAGGGCGGCGGGCAGCCCCCGCGGAGGGGCCCCCCCGGTCGGCCCGGAGCCCCGCGGGCGGGGAGCGGGGGTGGGCTCACCTGCCGGAGGGCTGCCCTGCCTCGACGGGGAGGGGACGGGCACGCAGTCCCCCGGCAGCCCCCTTCCTGCCCCGCAAGCACCCCGGGTGTCCCGGGCGAGCAGGCGGTGCCACTCACCCCTCTTGCTGCGTCTCCAGCGGCCGGCTTGGCAGTGGCCGTAATCCATACAGTTCAGGACGATCAAGGCGAAGGAGAAGAGGCGAAACTGCATCCTGGGCCGCTGGGGTGGGCAGCCTCCTCCGGCGGCAGCGAGGGGCGGCAGCGGCCGGCAGCCTGCGGGGCTGCGAGCGGCCCCGGGCGAGGAGGGAGGCGGCGGAGCGCGGCGGGGCAGCGGCTGCCGCGGGGACCGGCAGGAGCTCACACGCCTCTCGCTCCCCTTGCCGGGCGCTGCAGACCCGGCGCCGCTTCCCGCATCTCCCCTGCGCCGCAGGGAGAGACGGGGGGGAAAGCTTGGCTGCGGGCTTTCCTGGCGCTCCCCCTTCGCCGGCTCTCCCCGGGAAACAAAAAGAGAAAAATCAAAAAGCCAGGTCGGGGCAGGAGCGGGGCCTCGGAGCGGAGCCGCCGAGAGCCCCAACTTTCTCCCGCCCGCGGCGGAGGAGCGCAGCCGCCCGGCACCCCCGTGCGCCCCGGGGACGGGCTGTCAGCCGAGGGAAAGCGCTATTTATCCCGGCGAGGGGCGCACCCCGCCCACAGGCGCTCAGGTCGCGGGCATGGCGGGGCGAAGCCGCCCCCCCTACCTTCCGCGGCGCGGCCCCGCCGCCATCCCGCCCCGCCGCCGGGTCCGGAGAGCGGCTCCGCGCCGCGGGGCAGCCCCCCGCGGGCAGGCGCGGGCCGGCGGCCGCCGGGGCTCAGGCGCGGGCTCGGCGGGGGCTCCCGGCCACATGCAGGCGGTGTCGGCCCCCCCGCCGCGGGGGGCCCAGCGCCCCCGGCCCGCCCCGCGCCCCCCGCCCCGGGCGCCGCTGAGGCTTCCGCCGGGAGGCCTTCCTCGGCGGGCTGCTCCCGCCCCCGCAGAGCGTTCCCCTGCTCTGATCGAGCCCTGGGAAACCTTGTCCTGCTCGCTTCTCGCTCTCTCTCTCCTTTTTCTCTTTTTCCTTCTTTTTTCTTTCTTCCCGCAGTGTTTGATAATTTACCCTATTTCTTTCTTTCGTCCCTGGTTTCAAGACCTTGATCCATTTATTTTCCCCTCCGTTTCTTCTGGCTTCCTAAGATCCTGATCTCGCACATTCCAAAGCCTCTTCTTTGAAGCGCCGCTTTCATTGTCCTGGGAAGATGGCTCTTGAAGCCCTAAAGTATAACTTCAGTAAGTGGGTTTTAGCTGTTTCTAAACGTAGTCTCTTCTCTGCTTGGCAAAGGTATCATAGAGATGGTAAAACAGGAACCCTAATAGCACAGGTAAGAGGATGAAACGAGGGAATACCCAAGAGGTTCCAGGTGAATTTAGCTCAGATGCAGGAGGGTCTGTTGATCCCTCATAGCATCAACTACGCTGACCCCACAGAGCCATTTGATTTCTCTGCTCCTCGCTCACAGCCTGTTCCCCAGCGCTGCAGGTACCGACAGACCGTGGCTCCTTGGTTGCGGTGCATGGACTCGCTGTGCCGGATCTAACGAGCCCCGTGGGACCTGGGGCGCCGCGGAGCAGGTACAAAAGCTGGGGAGGCAGCGGGGAGCGGGGGGGGGGGGGGAAGAGATCTGGCACAGCTGGCACAAAGCCAGGTCTCATAAACCCAGCTGGAGGCAGGCTGACTCTGTGCTGGGTGTTTCTGCTCCTTTCCACTTCCCAGCACTTCTGGCTGTGGGAATGTGGTGCTGAAATACCTGAGGTGCCTCGGGATGGAGCCAGCTAGGTTCTCAGAAAAGCAGATGTACTCTTTCCAGAGCAGAGCTGGCCCTAGAAAGAGCATAACTGCATTCTCATGGCGCTGTGCCTGAGCTATTAAATCGTGTTAGAACCAAGCTGGCTTTTCATCCATGGCCTGGACAACCTGACCACAGATAAATGAAGTCTGACTGTATGGGTTTTACCATACCATCCTGAGACCTCAGGACTTTTGATGGTATTAATCAGTAAAGCAGAGAAGCATCAGCTTCCTCAGTTTGCAGATGGAAGACTGGGTTAAAAAGAGGCTAAATAACTTGCCTGAAATCAAAAGGGAGGCACGCCACAGAGTCAAAACTTGATCCTGAGTTTCCCAAGTTTTCAGATTTTCAGACTGTAAGCCCTGGGCTGTCCTTCTTTACACTTATCTACTGCACAGCAGTGATACTATACTAGTTAAACCACTAGTGTGAAATGTAAAGACTTTTTACTGTCACATTACAATATATAATAATATCTTCTGATGCCAAAACTTTATTTATCTTAACAGTCATTATAGGGTTACAGTGTATGAGATCCCACTGCGCTACACAGAGCACCTCATACCTTTCAGTGTTGCCATAATACAAGAGTTACAGAGATGGGAACAGTGAACTAATTAACACAGACCTAAGTGTTAAATCAGCCAAGGTCATTCTAGCTCAGTGTCAGTGGTGTCCAAGTGATTTGGAGTGAGTGGTATGGGAAAGAGTGCAAAAAATAAGGGATGTATCTATGTGGTTTGTGGTGTTTTCTGCAATCTACTTACACAGTGTAACTTTCCAAAGAAGGAGTGTGTGTGTATATATATATATATAAAAATATATGTGTGTTTATATATATATATACAAAAAAAATTAACTTATTGCAACAGAGACCATATTTTATTGTAGTGGAGGACATTTTCAGGCACCCAGAGTTCTCCAAGATGTCTAGTCCCCATATCCACTCTAACGTCATGTGGCAGATTGTGTGCCACAGACAGCTGAGACTGAGACTTTTTGTACTAGCAGTATTCTTAGGGTGCATGATTACTATTTTCTGATGCAGACATAAAAAGTGTACCACCACCCCACAGATTCTCCTGAGCTGCAATGCAAGGGAGAGAGAGATCAGACTACAAGAGGAAGGGGAAAGCAAACAGAAGCATTAACTACACCTTTGTGAGGACTCCAGCTTTACTGTTTTCAGGTCTACAAACCCATAGTCATGGGGCTTTGAGTCTACAACAGTTACCTGTAGATAAACCTCGGAGTCCTTTCTGTAAACAGTGATATCAGCACCTCCCCATTAATACAACTCCAATTTCTGGATGTGTCTGAAATATACGAAAGTATAAGTGGACTTTCAGAAGGGTGCCTTGCTGACGCTGAAGACAGCTGAGGTCTCTCAAAGTGTAGCACTGGGTTTTGGGTGAAACAGGTCTCAGATATTTCCCCATTTCTTAAGGAAGGATAGCCTGTCAGCCTTCTCCAGCCTGGGCTCCTTTGAAAGTCTCCGAGAAAAGAAATACAAGGGAAGTGTCTCCAAGGGAAATTGCTAGCCTTTGAGAGCAGGAGTAAGCCTCAGCACTGAGTTTTTCCTGCGTGCAATGGGGAGGCAGTAGCCCCAGTGGGGCCAGCTCTGCGGAGGAAGCCTACAGTCCATGGTTCAGGAGCTGGCTCAGATTCAAACATCCAGTTTGAGGCAGGCAGGCTAGACCACCCACAGGTAGCCTGCATAATACCTGGCAGTACTAGCCACGGGCCAGCATCCTGTCATGCCATGTAAGTACGGGACATAGCTGCTTCCTCAAGACTGCTTGATGTGATTTACATCAAGAGTCAGCTGATGAGAAATGGCTGAAGACATTGGGACACTGCTGGTCTGCAACAGGCAGGCAGCTGAGCTGGAGTGGCATTTTCAAGGCTTTGGTAGGAAACACTGCTATGATGACTTTAAAGGAATATAATTAATTAATTTTTTAAAACTATTTATTAAGAGCTCTTTCTAAGCATGATGGGCTGTTAAGGAGGCTGTATGAAAGCACTTGTATGAAAGATCCAGAATCTGAGTGATGGAGAACTGCATCCTGGATCAAATGGAGATTGGAGGTAAACTCTCAATATTGCGTGATAGGCAAGAAGTGCTTTCAAAGAGAAGACAAGTAACTTATGCTTCCTATTATGAGGAAGAATCAGCGGAAGTATGCAAGAAAAAGAGCATCAAAGCTAATGGCCACGAACACATGGCTAGAGAGACAGCAGGCTAAATTGGACTTAATTCACAGAATACAACATTGCAAAAAGCAAGATATTTGGCAATAAGAATCTGGATGATAGGCCTGACACTACGATGGATGGAAAAATCATGTTTTAAAATAGGCTGCATGGAAAGAATCTTCTTTCTAGATATAGACTAGATACAGTTTGGTTGTCAAATCTGCAGGTGAGTCTCAGGTGATGACTAGTCACCATTACAGAAATAATATCTGAATTTGTGGTTTCAGAGAAGACTACCCAGAGATAGAGGCTGGAAGGAGGAAAGAATTGATACGCTGAAGAGAGTAGTCAGCCCCTGTTAGGCAGGTGGAACATGGATGAGGATGACCAGAGTACCCCCTTTGGGTGAGCATCTGAAGGAATGATAGCAGGAAATAAAGGCTGAGGAAGAACAAGTACCATGGAGCTAATGGAGGACAAGAATCCAAGCGCATAGCTAGCTGCTTATGTTGTTCAATAAATCAAGAATGAAGGTAACTTTGACATATGATCAAGAAAAAGTCATTAAAGATTTTGGGAAGAATGGTGTCAGGCTCAGAAGCCAAATCAGAGTCTGCAGAGCCCAAAACGTGTTTACAGTCAGAGGGAAAAGAGTCAGGGGGCTTGAGAGGTGTAAAGAGCAAAGGAAGGAAGAGAACTGGGGTGGGTTGTGTAGGATGTGGTAGACCTCTGTGTCTGTAGTCCCACTGAAATCAACAGGGAGGAATTCACTGTAGGCATGGCACTGTGCATGTACCACCGCGCAGCACTGGGGCACTAACGAACACTGCAATGCATTCCGGGGGGACTCTGTCAAAATGAGGAAACTGTGAAAGTTATCTGAGCAATAGTATGTTTGATGAACATGGCCATAGGAAGAATGCATTAGTCAAGGCCCAAGAAGATGATGTGGCAATGATTGAAATACCAGATGATGAGAGTCTGGGCAACAGCTTTAGCTGCAGGGATAGCTAGGAAAGGGTGTATTTTAGATAAGTTATTCAAAAGTCTCAGCAGCCAAATTAGTGCACTTGAACATTGCTGAGATGATTCATTATATGCTGTTATAAAATCATATTATTTTATAGAACAAGAGTTCTGTTCATAAAAAATCAGTTATGTGTTGTGCTCCATGGAGTTTTCATCGGATCTTGCCTTCGACTGTATTAAAGCCAAAGTGCTGCTGCTTTTGCAGTATAAAGTAATTGAACCTTTCCATTCTTTACAGGTTCCATAGGATGTGACCTGTAAGTATTCTAATTTCATCACGTAACACACAGAGATCTTAAAATGAACAATACCAAAGTTTATTTTAAAAGGAATTTCTCCCTATTCCTACAGTTGGGTGACTCATCTCCTCTAGACTGAAGTCACGACCTTTCCTAAGACCAGAGTCTCAGCAATAATATGTAAGTCTACATAGCTTTACACTGAAGCAGAGGAGATGTATCTTTATTTTCAGTGAAAGAAATGAGTGATTCTGAAGAGCTTTACATCTAAACTTCAAAAAGAAATAAATTTATACACAACCCAGCTTCCAACTCTTTATTTCCAAGTCAATCTTTAACTCCTTTAAATTCCTAAAATACAATTAATTCATTAATTCTTCAAAATGTTATCTAAAATAATAAATAACAATACCGGAATATTATACCCAGTTTGGGGCCTCCCAAAACCAGATCAAGACCACTGGAGGGCCACCAAGGTGTTTAAGGGCTGGAGCACTAGCCCTGCGAGGAGAGGCTGAAGGAGCTGGGCTTGTTTGTCCTGAACAGGTAGTCTGGGGGAGACCTAATGGCTCCTTTCCATCCCTCCAAGGAGGTTACTGAGCAGGTGGAGCCAGGACCCTTACAGAGGTCATAGAATCATAGAATCATAGAATGCTTTGGGTTGGAAGGGACCCCTAGAGGTCATCTAGTCCAACCCCCCTGCAGTGAGCAGGGACACCACTAACTAGGTCAGGTTGCTCAGAGCCCCATCCAACCTGGCCTTGAATGTTCCCAGGGATGGGGCCTCCACCACCTCTCTGGGCAACCCGTTCCAGTGTTTCACTACCCTCATTGTAAAGAATTTCCTCCTTATATCCAGTCTAAACCTACCCTGCTTCAGTTTAAAACCATTACCCCTTGTCCTGTCACAGCTGGCCTTGCTAAAAAGATTTTCCCCATCTTTCCTATAGGCCCCCTTTAGATACTGAAAGGCCATAATCAGGTCTCCCCGCAGCCTTCTCTTCTCCAGGCTGAACAAGCCCAACTCCCTCAGCCTGTCCTCATAGCAGAGGTGCTCCAGCCCTTGCATCATTTTAGTAGCCCTCCTCTAGACCCGCTCCAACAGTTCCATGTCCTTCTTGTGCTGAGGGCTCCAGAGCTGGACGCAGTACTCCAGGTGAGGTCTCACCAGAGCAGAGTAGAGGGGCAGAATCACCTCCCTTGACCTGCTGGCCACGCTTCTCCTGATGCAGCCCAGAATATGGTTGGCCTTCTGGGCTGCCAGCGCACATTGCCGGCTCATGTCCAACTTTTCATCCACCAGCACACCCAAGTCCCTCTTGGCAGTGCTGCTGTCGATCCTTTCTTCCCCCAGCCTGTACTGATACTGGGGGTTACCCCGATCCAGGTGCAGGACCTTGCACTTGGCCTTGTTGAACCTCATGAGGTTCACACAGGCCCACCTCTCCAGCCTGTCCAGGTCTCTCTGGATGACATCCCGTCCTTCTGGTGTGTCAACCGCACCACTCAGTTTGGTGTCATCCGCAAACTTCCTGAGGGTGCACTCGATCTCGCTGTCTAAGTCATTGATGGAAATGTTAAACAGCACCGGTCCCAGTACGGACCCCTGAGGGACACCACTCGTCACCGGTCTCCATCTGGACATGGAGCCATTGACCACTACCCTCTGGATGTGGCCATCCAGCCAGTTCCTTATCCACCAAACAGTCCACCCATCAAATCCATAGCTCTCCAATTTAGAGAGAAGGATGTTGTGCGGGACCGTGTCAAAGGCTTTGCAGAAGTCCAGATAGATGACATCCATTGGTTTTCCCTTGTCCACTGATGCTGTCACACCATCATAGAAAGACACTAGGTTCGTCAGGCAGGACTTGCCCTTGGTGAAGCCATGCTGGCTATCTCGAATTATCTCCCTGGCCTCCATGTGCCTTAGCATAGCTTCTAGGAGGATCTGTTCCATGATCTTCCCAGGCACAGAGGTGAGGCTGACAGGTCGGTAGTTCCCAGGGTCTTCCTTTCTACCCTTTTTGAAAATGGGCACAATGTTTCCCTTCTTCCAGTCACCAGGGACTTCACCTGACTGCCATGACTTTTCAAATATCATGGAGAGTGGCTTGGCGACCACATCGGCCAATTCCCTCAGGACTCTGGGATGCATCTCATCAGGTCCCATGGACTTATGTGCGTTCAGGTTCCTCAGGTGGTCATGAACCTGATCTTCTCCTACAGCAGGAAGGGTTTTGCCCTCCCGGTCCCCCTCATGCCATCCATCAACTCGGGTGGAGAGAGGTTTCCAGTGAAGAATGAGGCAAAACAGTTGCTGAGTACCTCAGCCTTCTCCTCATCTGCTGTTACCAGCTTGCCAGTCTCGCTCATCAGCAGGGGTACACTTTCTTTAACCATCCTTTTCTGGCTGATATACCTGTAGAAACCCTTCTTGTTATTCTTTGCATCCCTAGCCAAATTTAGCTCCAGCTGAGCCTTGGCTTTCCTGACCCCATTCCTACACAACCGGACCGTGTCCCTGTACTCTTCCCAGGATGCCTGTCCCTGCTTCCATGTACTGAAACAGGAGAGAGTCACACCGGGTTTAAAGAAAATAATAATTTTCCCTGTAAGGAGGAATAAGCACTGAAAGAGGTTTGCCCAGAGAAGCCGTGGACTTGCCTTCCTTGGACAAGGCCTTGAGCAACCAGGTCTGAACTCTGCTGATCTTGCCTTTAGCAGGAGGTTGCACTAGGGACCTTCCAAGGTCCCTGCAAACCTGGATGATTTTGCAACTCTATAAAAACCGTGAGCTCCCAAAACAGGGTGAGAAGACTGCCCTGTGCACCTTTTAGACAGCCATGTATCTTACCTTCGAACCCTACCTGGCCACCTGGTATATCTGCAACATCCACAATGCACAAAAAACCCAAACTCTAATAAAATTCTCTCTGGTTTGAAGCAATAAAATGATTGAAGCAATCATTCTATTTTTAAGTTTAAGCTAAAATGATACTTAAAAATTATTTTCTGTGTAAAGCTAGTGAAGCAAAACTATCCCGAATTCATCTGTTGAGCTACAGAGATTTCAGTATTCTCTCTAGCAAAACTAGGCTAATTTAAAAAAATGTGTTGTTTCAGCAAAAAACCACAATGCCTTATGGAGGAAGATTGTAGGTATTAAGAGACTGTGATTAGGTGGAAATCCAGCTAAATTCTCTTACATTACATTCTTACAGGGAATCAAAGATTGTCTTCTTTCTGACTCTCCTCCCTTTCTGAAATGCTATCAAACTCCTCAGTTTTTGACCTGCTTGTGCAGGCTTTGCTCATGCAACACTTCCAGCAGTATCCATGAGCATTTTGCCTGAAGAAGAACTAGTTCATTAAAGCTGTATGTTTTCATTAAGGGCTCAGTGAAGCAAATGGAAAGAAGGGGTAACATCTCTCAAATAACTGTTGTAGCTCTCTTGAGTTTAATTTCCAGTTCTTTTTGTAAAAAAAAAAAAAAAAAAAAAAAAGGAACACAGAAAAAGTAATAAGAAAAACATGCTCTAAATGATGTGTATCCTCCTCTCCCAATTTGGACTGGCACAAGACACCCAGTTCCTGCTGCCAGCTGCGGTCACCATATTTCTCTTGGAGTGTGCAAGAGCCAGTGTGCTCCGGTGTGGATATCGCATTCTGAAGGTGAGTGTTCAAATTCCAGCTTGGCAGCTGCAGATAATCCACTTCTTGTGGAGAATGGTGATTTCAGTTTGCCAGCATATAGGTCAGAAAATTACTAAAAAATTAATGTATACCAAGCCAGTTCAGGCTTTCTGTTTTGCAGCACTTTTCATCACACTCTAACTATAGAGTAGAGGTTTGCAACCTGTATATATGAGTTTAAAATTGCTCTAATATGGCCTCAGAAAAATGGCTTCACAAGGACCTGTGGAATGCAAAGATGAAATTTGAACTGGTTTTTACATAGTTTTTTATATGTTTTTACAGAGATTTTACATCTTCTGCCCTAAGCTTTACACAATCACTGCTTTATCTCTCATACACATACAAACCCACCCACACAAGATCATAGAGAAACTGAGTTTGGAAGGGACCTTGGAACATCGTCTGTCTAACCTCTTGCTCAAAGCACAGCAAACTTCAGAGTTAGGTCAGGTTGCTGAGGGCTTTGTCCAGCTGAGTTTTGAAAATGTTCAGTATGGAAGATTCCACAGCCTCTCTGGGTGACCTCTTCCAGTGCTTGTCCACCCTCACAGTGAAAATTTTTTCCATATATTCAGGGAGAACTTTCCTCACTGCAAGCTGGACCATTGCCCTCTGGATTTTCTCTGTGCACCCCATCTTCTTATAAGCTCCCTTTTATGTCTGATGCTTTTTTTTGTATATATGCATTTATATATTGAATTATATTTATGTATTGCTGATATGTTCTGTTCTCAATGTATATTTAGTTTTTATTTCTACTTTGCACTTCCTCTGTTTCTTTATCACCTATGCATCAGATAGAGAAAATATTTAAGATATTTTTTAAAAATTACATCCTTGAGATGAGCCCTATCTCTTTGAGACACCTACCTTGCTTTCCCACTCTTTCTGTTGATTATAGAAGGAAAGAGGAGCAAAGACAACTGGATACCGGTAAACAGAACTGTTACCACCATGAGCACTGATTAGCAAAAGTGGCTCTCAAAATGGTCCCTTAGTAAGAGGAAAGTGGTACAATGGCAACTTTTTAATTGAAATGTCAACATTTGCAGATTATTTTCTTGTAACAGAAGCATTGTTCAGCATAGACATTTTGTGTTCAACATCTGGTCTGAATAACCTTCTAATTTAGTAACTGGCTTTGGAGACATCTTCCAAGTACAATCTAGATACCTTTACTACTTAATGTTAATAAAGGCTAAGTGTTAAATGTTGTGATGTTAAGCACATGCTTTCTCCAGCTTATCTATTTAGCAATAAAGGGATTGCAATATTTGTTGGAATATACAAGAAGTATCTCTGCCAAATGATAATAAAGAAGGCAGTTTTAAAAAAATTTTGGACCGTTAAGAATCCCTAGATAAAATCCTAATAACTTGTGTTGTTAATCTACAGTGAGTTTCAGAAGTAAAATTGCCTCCATTAACATAAAAGCATATGTTCGAGACACTTTTGTAATCTGCAGAATACTATACTTCTCCACTGTCACATCGTTGATTACCCCTTGTCTTACATATCTAACAAAGCCAGCTCGGGAAAACAAATTAAAAGAGAACTCATGAGCATTCTCTCTGAAACACTGTCACCTCCTTTAGCCCAGCGCAGAAGAAAGCCTGGATCAGTAGATACCACTACACCAAAGGAGCAACAGATAGTCACACTAATAGGAGGCGGCTGCACGGCCTCGCTGCGCTCAGGATGCCAGCCCTTGGCATGTTGTTGGGACAAATACCTAAGCACAGAAATGAAGGGTTTCAGTGGAAAGGGCAAGAAAAGAGCTTACATTCAATTTTGTCAGAGGAATTGCACAGACGTACCCGAGGACATATTTTCAGAAGTTGAGAGCCACAAAATACAGCTTTTAATATTAAGAAGTGTATAAGCCACACTAGAATCCTGTTTTGTTTGGGCTCTATACCCTGCTAATCATGATGGGAGCTGAATGCCAGCTTTTGTTTCACTGCATGTTTTGCAAAGGTGCTTCATACCTTTCTTCTGTAACAAAAATCTGACTTGTTTCTGTCCTTATAATAAGATGGACCTAAACCATAAGGGGAAAAAAAGTGCAAATAAGGTCATCATTCTTCAGAATAAAATTAAATTAGAAAATAGGGCAGAGAAACTGTGATGCCTGCCATTTCAACAATACCCCGGGGGCTGAGAAGGGGACTGCTGGAGCCAAAAGCATGAACCACAGTACGTAAGTAGCTGTAGACTTTAACCATGCCTATCTTCTGTTGATCAGCAGAAAGCCCATAAATCGTGTTCCTTAGGGACTGAAAGGCTTAAAGAAGTATTAAAGGACTCAGTCCTGCACTGGCAGAATAATACATATGACAATCTAGAAGATGATGTCTGCCTTTAATTTCTATTTTCTTTTGGATTCTCTCTCTTTTTTTTTTTCCCGTCCACTGAGCCCTTCAAAGCAGGAGAGTAAGTGAGGCCATGCCAAACACAGATATTTTACTTTGCTTTCCCTGAACTCATCACTGAAGTTTTTATCATCACTTTAATGGATATTTTTGGATCAGTTTGACCTCAGTGATGATTTTCATTACTTAATATCAGCTTCTCTCCTTGGGAAAAATACAAAGTTTGAGTTTTTAGCCAGCACGGTAATTAACAAAGGGAATACTACAAATCACATGGCTCAGTCTAAAAACAGCTCCTGATCATCTGCAATGCCCTCATGACACTCCCAAACCTTCCTTCAACCCAGTCCTGGTTTGGCCCACAGCTGGCCGCTGGATATTTTCTGACTGATAGCTGGCTTGGTGAATACAACTAATAATAACACTCGGCCCAAGTCCACTCCCCACTGTTTAGTACTTCTGGGGAACAGCATCTTGCACAGTAAGCAATTGTTGCCATATCAAAATCCACATTTTATCTGCCCAGCATGAGGGAGGCAGAGAGATGTGGCTGGGACAGTTTCAGGCAAGAGATTTTTAAAAGTGAATCCATCTTGTGCTACTGCTGTCCCCTTAGCAAAGTGTCGCCTTCAAAACTTAGAAGTTTTTTTTAAATATTAGGAAGAGATAAGATACCTTATATCTTGTACTATGAATATATGGGGTAGAAACTAGGGGCTAAACCCCTGAAGAACTTTAAGGATCAATCAAGTGGAACATATTTGAAGGTCTGCAACTAAATTTCACCTGAATTGATGCACCTAAATCCAAACCAGAGATAAAATAATAAAACCCCCTGACTTGGCTTGCTCCTCACCCTGGAGGCTTTGAACTCAGTGGCACCATTCAGCTTGATTTCAAAAGTCCTGGGGGAACAGAGCTTTGCTTCTACCTCAAACCAGCACATCTGGAAGGCCAGGACCCTCTCCGACAGAAGCATTTGCAAACCTTAAAGGCAAGTCAAGCGCGAAATGTGTATCAATTTTTTCAGTCTCTCCTTCTAGCCCTGTCCTTGTGATTCATCAGACACATTCTGAGAAAATCCCTGGGAACGGTCTCCTTGCAAAACGCGGCTGTGGTGACTTCTTTGTTAAAGGCACAGCCAGCGGCAGCATGCTCGTACTACACAACAGCTGACTATTCGCCCTCCTTTGCCTGATGATACCAAAACCTACGTCCCTGAATATGTCCTAAATAATTAGAAGGGGAAAGCAGGGTGGGGAGGAGGTAGATCTATCATAGAATCATAGAATCATAGAATGTTTTGGGTTGGAAGGGACCCCTAGAGGTCATCTAGTCCAACCCCCCTGCAGTAAGCAGGGACACCGCTAACTCGATCAGGTTGCTCAGAGCCCCGTCCAACCTGGCCTTGAATGTTCCCAGGGATGGGGCCTCCACCACCTCTCTGGGCAACCCGTTCCAGTGTTTCACCTCTCTCATTGTAAAGAATTTCTTCTTTATATCTAGTCTAGTTTTAGTTTAAAACCATTACTCCTTGTCCTGTCACAGCTGGCCTTGCTAAAAAGCTTGTCCCCATCTTTCCTATAGGCCCCCTTTAGGTATTGAAAGGCCGCAATCAGGTATCCCCACAGCCTTCTTTTCTCCAGGCTGAACAACCCCAACTCTCTCAGCCTGTCCTTATAGGAGAGGTGCTCCAGCCCTTGCATCATTTTAGTAGCCCTCCTCTGGACCCACTCCAACAGGTCCATGTCCTTCTTGTGCTGAGGGCTCCAGAGCTGGACGCAGTACTCCAGGTGAGGTCTCACCAGAGCAGAGTAGAGGGGCAGAATCACCTCCCTTGACCTGCTGGCCACGCTTCTCCTGATGCAGCCCAGGGTACGGTTGGCCTTCTGGGCTGCCAGCGCACATTGCCGGCTCATGTCCAGCTTTTCATCCACCAGCACCCCCAACTCCCTCTCAGCAGGGCTGCTCTCGATCCTTTCTTCCCCCAGCCTGTACTGATACTGGGGGTTACCGCAACCCAGGTGCAGGACCTTGATCTATACTTTCCCTATTATAGCTGGGCCCCTGTGCCCAGGATTTTTTAGGTTAGAGAGAAGCAGGAAAGGAAGTCGCAGCCTAGGAAAGAGCCACGCTTGGGTTTCTGGTTTCTACCCCCTAGAAGATATAAATATACATGCATCAGTTACTGCATAAAATGTTACATGTGTCAAGCTGCAAAACCGTCTCAGAATGGGAGATACCCAGCCATACCTCTCCTTTGGAGCAATCAGCCCACAACACATGCCATCCATGATCAGTAATGATAAAGTTGCTGTGAGTGAAGGAAGCAATGCATCTCTTGCTGGTTTCCAGTTAGGAAAACACCCGGCTACCAGTGCCTGGGGGGCAGGAGATGTGGATGTGAGCGCCGAGGATAAGGATGGGTCTGAGTTCCCATCTCTTGCTCCCTGGCTGAGGGACTCTCCCTCCTGAGAAACGCTAACTACCTTTGAATGAAGATGATTGCTCCAGAACCCCTCCCATTCATGTTCGTGTCCAGGGTAAGGCTCAGATGCTCAGAACAGGAGCAGGATACTCCTCTGTCTCCTGAGGACCCATTAGTGTCCATACACTTTCTTCCAGACCTTCATCAGAAGTCAGCCTTTGCCAGCTCTGTGTCAGATCCTGGCCACATTCATACTGCAGCTGCTGGGACCAATTTATTTTTTCACATTCCCAACTATTGTCCCTGTGCCAATGGTTTGTACTGTTGGAGATCATGGACTTCTGTCCAAGGCAAGAGGGAGCATATCATGCCAACCATGGAGAATACACTCCTAGCAAGTTCTAGGGCCTGACTTTAGCTCTGGCATAGCTGCATGGCCGCGTCACACTTTTTTATTAAATACGGGCAAATTGCACTACTTGGTACTGGCACATTTCCATTCAGTTGTCTCACGTACAAAGGTGATTACAACAGAATCACAGAGCAGCTGAGGCTGGAAGGTACCTCTGGAGGCCATCTACCCCAACCCCCTGCGCAAGCAGGGCCACCTACAGCTGGTTGCCCAGGACTATGCCCAGACAGCTTTTGGGTATCTCCAAGGAGGAAGACTCCACAAACTCCGTGGAAAACCTCTGCCAGTGTTTGATCATCCTTGCAGTAAAAGAATGCTTTTTTTTGTGTTTAGATTAAATTTAATGTTTTTTAACTTCTGACCATTGCCTCTTGCCCTGTCATTGAGCACCACTGAGAAGTCTGGCTCCTCTTCTGCATTCCATCCCATCAGGTGTTTATTTATACATATGGATAAGATCCCCCTGAGCCCTCTCTTCTCCAGGCTGAGCAGCCCCAGCTCTCTCAGCTCTCCTCACATGTGAGATGCTCCAGTCCCTGAATCATCTTTGTGGCCCTTTGCTGGACTCGCTCCAGTAAGTCCATGTCTCCCTTGAACTGGAGAAATGTGTGGTGGTTCTTCTGAGGTGGTACAGAAAGGCCAAGTGAGATGGACACAGGCCTGAGACAGCTTAGGAAGCCCAAGGACAACAGATTTAGGCCTGGTTGTGGATAACCTAATCAGGGTGATAAATCATAATGAACATACAATCCCAGATCCAGCAGGCCAGAGGCCACACCAAAATCACAAGAAAAATATTATTTTAGCATCTAAGCTGGTAGAATCTGTTTATACTGGGTAGAAAATTGGCTGAAGTAGCTGCGGTGTGTTTAATTAAATCCCAAATTGTCTTCAGCTGGTTTTGTATTTGACACTGTAATACGTACAATATTGACTGAGAAGTTTATTCATTTTTATGATTTGCTTTTTCAATCTTCCAGCAAGATACTCAGCAGAGAGTTTTCATAAAAGCAAGTAGCACCTTAACAGATAAAACCTGCCAGAGCATCTAATGAAAATAATTTACTATTTTCAGTTAAAAAAAACATCATACATGTCCAGTGTGAGACTGTGGACATATAAGAAAAATCCTGTAATACTGTGTAAATTGTTCAAACAAATATTAGAAGAAAACCATCCCTTGAGCCAACCACCTGAAGTTAGCAGTTGGCATAGCTATGCTAAGAACGATTCCCTCTGCAGGTATCTCATATGCCTCAGAATCCACTATCTGATACCTCGATCAAAATAAATCCACTTTGTTGCTCTGTTTACACTGCTAGGGAGTTTTGGTTAAAGCAAAATCTTTCCATAAACTGCACTGTTTTGTATACAAGGTATAGAAAGTATTTGTGTTTGGGTTACTGGCTTCTGGATGAATTGTTTCTTTAAGAAAATAGCTGGTTTGCTTTGAATAAAGACTTAAACATTGATTATAAGGGAACAACTCTAAAACTTGCTGGGGCAGACCTGCTCCAAAAATAATTTAGGAAGTGTAAAAGCCAGCCTGGTGCTTTCTTGAGAGGTGAGATACTGAAGTTCAAATCCTTGATCTTAATCAGGAAAAAGCGGGGCTCAAGGCTGCGGCTGAGCATCTCTGGCACGTGCTCAGACTGCGCAGCAGATATACCCCTCCTCGCCTCTGTGGTTTGCTTTGCTGCCAGGCCAGGTCTCATGGGTACGTTCAGAGAGCGCCCACCATGCAGACTGGTGAAGGAACACACTGTCAGCTCTTGCAAAGCTCAGCCTGCATGCACGGAATCGGGGTTCGGCCTCGTGGGGAATTCAGAAGTCTCGAGGGTTAGACTGCAGCTGTGGAAGGCATCGTGGGTTTACATTTTGGATGTAGGCACCTGAAAGTGAAAGGATTTTCTACCTCTAATTCATCCTGTGGGGTCACATGAGGACACTACTGGTGACAAATGGTGTTACAGTTATCAAAGAGATTCCCCAGTTACTGTGATCCCACTGCCTGGCTGAAGAAAGATGGATGAATACAGGCAGTTCTTACACATTTCTGCCTGTTAAACTAACATAACCTAGTGTGTCAGCTAACACATTTCTTCCTTCTGGTTTATCAATAGAGTTGTGGCTGAAAATAAAAATTAAAAGTGAAGAAAACACCATACTCTTAAGTCTTAGAGGATCTGAGTTAATGTTGCAGGAAATCTCCCATAGACTTGATGCCAGACGCAAAAGTGTATTAGCTACACTGTTCACTTGGAAGCCAGACAGGCAATTTTGGGAAGGCACAGCGTAGCTAGGACAATATTGCTGTAGCAGCCTTGGTATGCCCTTACTTTTTGATATTTACAGGGCAATCCTAACATTGCTATAGTTTGGGGGATTTTTAAACCGCAAATTAAATCTGCGCTGCAAGTGAAATTGCCAGTGTAAGCCAGCAGGCAGGTGGTAGAGAAGAGCCAGGAGTTTGGGCTTCACCGCAAGCTGAGCAAACCTGCTGAGGACACCGAGACCTTCTGAGATTCTTAATCTGTGCTGAGTCCTGCAACATAGCATCCCCATTGCTACTGGTATCCAAATCAGGTAACTTCAGCCTGGCAGGGGTACACCCTCATGTGCAATGATCAGACCTCTGGTTTGTGGAGTAGGTCTTCAGCTCCACGAATGCTTTAGACTGTCCAAGCCCTGTTCACACACGGCTATTTACTAAAATTTTTATGGGCAGATCAGGTGGATCTAAAGAATAGGCCTAAGCCCCTAATTCTTCAGTGAACTTTGTACTTTCTCCATTCACTGGTTTGACAGATGCATCTGGAAGGGGGCTTGTGGAAGGATCCTGAAAACAGGTCTGGGGTTGGAAGCTCCTGACTAACACAATAGCTATATGTCTGGTTCGGTATTCCAGGCCATTTGACAGCATCAAGATACACAAACCACCTATAGTGCTTGGAACAACTATGCTCTGTAAATTTTTATCCTCATTTTAGATCAATCTAGCAATAATAAACTGATTCTTACGGTTCCTGGCAGGCTGCCCCAGTATGAGAAGTATTCTCTCCCTTGTTTAAACTAAGGATCATTCAGCCAGACTTCTCATCTAGCTCTGGGAGGTTTGGACTGCAGTGACTTCTTGCTCTCAGCCATCCCCACATCGTGTTATTTATTTGTGGCATTTTGTATAAGAGCTCCTATGCAAATTCTAGCTTGGAGCCTTGGTCCAACGGATAGCGGGAGCTGCAGTCCACCGTTCTCCAGTGGCAAGCCTGCTTCGGTGTCACTTAATAAATCACCCTTCCAAATACAAGAGAAAAAAATGTAAGTATGTTGGAAATTTAAAATTGGATCTTTTCTGTCATTCTTCTCTCATCACAAATAAACCAAAAAGAAAAGAAAGACGCTTGTGGTACTTAGAAGCCTTTGGATTGTTACAAGTACTAACCAAAACCTCCGGGAGGCTGCCAACCAGACTACTTTCCTCACGCTTATTATTCCATTTCTGTTTCTGCCATTCAACTCCTCAACTGTAATATTTCCATGCAAACAGCACGGTGTGCCCAAAATATCTTATCTTACATTAGAAAGAAAACAAAATTTTTTCAGGGAGGACACTGTATCTCTTTTCCCCCATATGGCTACAACTATGCAAACCCAAAGTGGTTTCTCTCTTGGCTTGCAGGCATGATTCCTAATGAGCCAACACATAGAAAACAGATAAAATTAAGAGACAAACACCAGAGCCTATTTTATCCTCTTTCTTTTCCCATCATGCCTTGTCCAGCTCGTACCTCCCCATTATTACCACTAACTAAAGCCGACAGGTACTTAGAAATCACATTTCTACCAATGCCATTGGCTGATGAGCCCCGCACATTGATGCAAATTCAACGCTTCTCCCCCACATTCACAGCTACCAAGAATTTTTATTTTGTCCATATCTCTGCTCTAATTTCCTCCTAACTTTGCCCAGTACTTTCTGATTCTTCTTATCAGACAGCTTCTTTTCTCCCTCTTTGCCATAACATGCTTCATGTTGTTTCATACTGTCTTTGTACTTTCCCCAGGCTTCTCCTCCATGTGCTATGTCCTGTTTCTCTGGACATCTCTTTCAAACACTCTTCTGGTGTGGAGGCTTCCCCCATGCCTTCCCTTCACACCCTTTATCTGTACTCCCTCATACAGGTCCATAATAATTCCTCAGTTCAAGGATGATACAGCTGGAAAAACCCATGGGGGGCAAATACTGCACCTCAGATTCTCCACTGCTCTGGAACCAGCAATTTTGAGTTGATGCATCCTGCACAAATAGATGGATACTGTTAGTTAATAGACAGATCCTGATAGCTGATAGATAACCTTTTATGTCCTATTTACTCTTCTCATAAGCACAGAGTTAACACATCGAGGGGGTGAAAGAGAAGACGGCTGTTTTGTCTCTCTCCAGGAGATCAACTCAGAACCTGTAGAGCAAGTGAAGATAAAGAGAACGTGGTGGGGTACTGGAATGTGTGGGCTTAAACTAGCACACTGTATACCTCTTTGTGGCTCCCTCTGCCTACACGTTCAACAGTCCCACTGAGTCTGGCTCGTATACAATAGCCCATTAATAATATTTAATACATAATTTTGCTTTTTTCTTCCTAGGAAAAGTTTTTAGTATTTTATCAGCTTTCAGTTCTGCTGACTTCTTATGAGCCTTTTGGGGGATTTTTTTTTTTTTTTTCTGAGCTGGTTTTGGTGGTGAGTAGGAGTGAAGAAAGAAATTCAATAAGCCTGCAGGCAATTGCTGTACTGGCAGTGTGCATTGCTTTTCATTTTAGTATTGGCATGAAGGCCCTCGAAGTAACACAAGCTCTCCTTTTTGACAGAATTGACAGATAAATTATATAACAAGATGCAGTCGGATAGATTTGGGGGGAGGGGGGGATGAGGACCGAGTGAAGTCAAAATGGAAAGCTCATTTCACATCAAGGGTATTCCTTCACTGTACTATTAAAATAAAGCACCTTTGATCCAAAAGGCTCCTATGGCACTTCACAAAATTTGCCAAGATTTCAAATGACATGGATGTCTAAATTAAGTTCCTCAATCTATAGTTGGACATACCAGTAACAACTCGATAATCACAAGTGTTTGACCTCTCACAAATTCTGTTTACTTGGCGAGGCACAGACACTGAAAATTATTCGTACCTTTAAACCATGTGAGTAATTTTAGCTGAAACAGTATATTCTTTGAAAACACTGATTGAATTTGTACAAGAAACTAGTATCTAACCATGTTGAAAGCCAAAATAGATGAGTGTCCTTGTTTCTTCTAACTTAATTTGAACCTCCTGGAGCCCCACAGAATTCTCTGACATTTCCCATTCTTGGTAACACTTGCTTTATATTCAAATCATACAACATATTGGACTATATTTTTCGTACTAATAATTTCCAATAAATGTTTTCAAAGCTTTGGAAGCTGTCTGCCCTGAGTGAGTCTCAGATCCTTCAGGGAGATTTATAAGGCGGTATGAAGTGAGGAATGAAGAGGAAAAGAAGTTGAAATAAGCCTTTTCCTACACACACAGTAAGAGAGCCATGGCACTAAACAAATAGTCCTAGTTAGGTCAAAAATAAACCTGCGAAAAAGACAGAAACAGGTTGCTCTTTATTCTATATAACGCTCAAAACTCAAAATTTCTTGTATTACAAACAAAAATTCTTTGTTCTTTGCCAAAATTCATTAGAAAAAAGGTTTTTATGTCAAGGAAATCATACAATGCAAAGTTCATGTAAGTGAGAAGGATGAACTGCGGTTTTACATAGGATAAACTCCTACTGGCTAAATGTCATCACCTTTTTGCCTCTTCAAAAATACATCAGTCCTGTATCATGGGAGGAAAAGTACCCCTTAAAGCAGTACAAATAGGGGGAAACCCCCCAAATTAGTATAATCTGAACAATTATTATCAAATAACACATTGCATTTCTGTGGCCCCTACTGTACAAGGATATGAAAACATACTGAAATAATTAAGCCAACATCCCAATACTCCAAAAAGGTACTTTAACTTCTAATTACTAAGTGCAGACACAAAGATTACATGTTTCTTTTTTGTGAGATTAAACAAGAACTCTGTGTCTAAGCCATGTGTAGAATCTTAATCCTTCCAGAGCCAGCCTCATCGTTCAATCACAAGGTCGATAACCTCTATACATTCAAGAAATGGCTCTTTGGCACAGCAGAATTTTTCCTTAAATACCATAACCTCCCATCACAGAGGCATAATTAAGTGTTCCCACCATGCATGTAAAAAGCTAGTTGTCTTAAGCAGTTGATTCCACGTACTCTGCCCAGGGTCATTATTAGAGGAATATAATCTGCATGTTCCCACCTCTTAAAAACTCACCTAGTCCAGCTTCCAGCCCGTGGTCGTTTCAGCCAAGCCGGCCGCAGCTAAGCAGCACAGCCAGCACCTTTCCACACTTCTACGGCGATGCATGCAAGCTCTCATAAGCATCCAAATTTTTTTTCATGACAAATTCTTCCATGTACATTGGATATTCACTGTAACAAAAGCTCAACCTACTGAAACAAGCTTAAATTTTTTTTCATTAAAAATTCTCTTCATGGCCAACTTGGTATATTCAGGGTTGGTTGGCTCCAACATCACAATCTAATTCATACACGTTTTCAAACTCCTTAAGCTATGGAATGTTTATACTGCATTATGATTTTACCTGATACTAAAGTTCCAATTTGTCCAGTGGTCATAATGCATGTATGAATGCAAACCCTCATATAGAAGATATTTTGGGACACAGTGGATGGAGTTGTTTAGTCCATACTATCAGCGCAGTGTGGATGGGTGAGGCGTGCTGTGCCTGGTCTAGTCTGCAACTATGTAGCCCACTCTTTTACAAGGGGAGATGGGGATTGTATATTGTCTGAATTCAAAATGCCCTTCTATCACTGAGGATGCACTGAGCAAGAAACAAATGTAGTACTTATGAAGATGCATGTGGAGCGGAGTCAAGGAAGATGCTGAGATACAGCTGACTCCCTGGTCCAGGCTGCTAAGAAGCCATAGCCATCCTCTTCTTGACCAACTTAATGTATCTTTGGATAGCTATAAATCCATCATGGTTTTGCTCTTTGCAAAGCATTGCTCATTCTCACACAAAATGAAAATATTCATTAGGAGGCTTGCAGTTTTGCATTTTCACAGCTTTAAACTACAGTTCATTTAATCAGGACTGCATTATACAAGTACCAAAGAAAATAATTTTAGAGCCCGTCAGCTGGCTGCTCGGTCATGGACATGAATTAGTTCCACAACTCTGCTCCTGTTGCTGGTTGCCATCCTCGCTAAGGATACTGAATTGTTGAGTTCGGCTGCAGGGAGCTCACAAGCATCGCCTGCACAGTTCATGGGCAGTCTGTTCCTGGTACGAACCACCACACCATGCTGTTACCCACAGGCCTCAGAAGTCTGCTGCATTATTTTGCTCCAAGGAGGTAGGTGTCTATTTGTTGCCATCTTGTTTATTTACAAAGATAGCACATACACCGATTCCTCTGCCAACAGCTACAAAAGGATCAAGGAAAGCCAAGTCCGCTCCTCAGTAACGCTGTGCTCTCAGCACTTTCTGCTGACCTCCTCCATGCACCAATTCCTGGTTCCGACTTAGAATGACTCCAGAAGCTGGTGCTTTTAGCTGCCACAGCAGAGCCTTAGGCCATAAAACCTAGTGACGACTGGGGAGCAGAGTGCAATACGTCTGCCTTTCCAAGTTGCTGGTGGGATTTTGTTTAAACCTTCCTTTTAATGGACAGCTCACAGGCATTTCATTTTGCTTTCCTCTTGGATATTTAAGGTTAATTATCAGCTAATTGCAGGGAAGATCGGGAGTTCCTCACACCATTCTTACACTTGCACATAGTGTCAGAGGAGCCCGTTACAGAAGCAACACTGTTCCTCTTACTGCCACCCTCCTCTTTTAACTAAAGATCCTTGAATGGCTTTTGCAGGCTTAATTTCTGATGGCATTTCTACAATAGGAATTGAGAAGACATTCATTGAAACTATTAAAAAAATTATTAAAAAAATTACAAACATGACAACACATCTTCTCTAAATACGGTTAGCAATGAAACATGTTAACCCCCAGAGAATCAGAGCTTTACATGTTACACATGTTTAGAGAAAACTACAGTCTCCATTTTCTACAAAAGAAGGAAAAATTGATGATGTAGCATTGTAACTGCTCAACAAATTTACTGAAAAAAATAAACCAACTTTGTTCAAAGAGTCCTTGCGGCAGGGGAAGTACAAGATTTCCCCATCTTCCACCTTTTTTCCCTTCCTCCTTTCCAAAAAAAGGAGGAAAGAGAGGGAGGCCATAAAATGGTCTTCTCTCCCCTTTCCATGGGCTTCTTTTAGCAGTCACTACAAATATTTTGGTAAAATCAAAGCCAAAACAAGAGGCACAAAGTGGATCTTACGTTCATCTAATTTAAGGAGAACAACTGTTCTTGGATGTTTATAAAATATTGCTACTAATGAGATTGCTAAAGCTTACTCAATGGAAAGTTATGACGGAATTTGCAATTGTCACCCTTGAAGCAAGTTTCATCTCCTGCCAACCTATTGCAAAGTCACATGCTGGCCAGCTGCGTCCCCTGGCTTTGCCTTCCCTCTTCTGCTTCCTCTCCCTGCCGAACTCAATCGTGCCTCAGTTATTTCGTGAAGACCTCCTCGATTCCCCGTGCGCAGAAGGCCGCCTGTTACCAAGACGCGCGGCGACGAGCCCTGCTGAGCACGCGTGCCTTGCCCCGCGAGCATCGGCAGGGGCAGGGCAGAGCACCCTCCCGTGCAGCCTGCAAGAGGTTTCATACCGTGAGATTTAGGCTCAACAAAACATCTCTCTAAATAGCGGTGCTGACACATCCAGGGAAAAAAATGAAGGGGGGTGGGGGCAGACTAAATCCTTACTGGGCTGCTGAAAGCACACAGTAAATTTACCTCACCAAAGAGACCCTGGGAACTAAGGCCCTTCCCAGTCTACAGGATAACAAGATTTTGAACGAGGTGTTCCCCTTTCGCCAAGCAAAACCAGGCGCGATCTATGCAATTTAAGATCATGATTTTAGCAACATTACCCTGACTGCCTAATAGCAGGAGCATTTGAGAACGTGTGCACTCCTCTCCAACCACACAACCATCTTAGCTAGCTATTGGTTTTTATTTCAGAGAGAGCAACACAAACTCTTTCACAACTTTACCAAGGCAGAGGCAATGCCAGGTGACTGACAGAAGTAGTCTTTTGTTTGAAAAAAAAAAAAATATTTTCAGAAAATTGGAAACATTATTCACAATATAGTTGCAGGTAGGTACCTGAGCTATCACCAGTGAATATACTTTGTTCTGGATTTTACATCATTTTTATGATTTCTACTTTAGTGAACCGACCAGCAAGGGTCTCTTTTGGGAAGTGACGCAAATTCTCATTTTGAACTCCTGTTCTGAAAACCACCTGACTGCATACTTAAATCCGTGGTTTCAGTGATCACTGCCCCAGGATTTAAATGCTAGTGCAAACCCAAGACTCTCCTTGCCCACCACCCCACTCCAAAAAATAAAAATCAACCCACAAAAGCATTAGGTTTACATCTACAGCAAGCTGAATGAACTTCACCCTTTGAGATGAACCAAAAAAAAAAGTCACAGTCGCTGCCTGAGTGTTGGGTTTTTGCGGCCTGCACTGAGCCCTTTTGAGGGGACATTTTGAGACCTACAGTAGCTCGTTAGTGCAGGAAATAAAGCATGGGGATGACAAAAAAAAGATTCTGATGCACAATACATTTCCAGAAGGTACTGTAATCATTTTGAACCGAAGTTTTAATTTAAGGTTTACACATGGAAAAAATTCTCAAGCCTCAAAACTGTTCACGTAACTGGTGTTTCACTCAGTAGCTGCGGGAAGCTACCACGAATTTAAGCAGTGCTACGATCTGCACCAATCTTTTCTACACATGTGCACCTGACAGATGAAAGTTCAGAAAAAACAGAATAGAAAGCTGTGATTACAGTGTTGTGTCCTAAGATGAGGCAATTTTAAAACTCTAAGTAAATTCTTCCTGTCAAAAGGAAAGCTGCATTCCAGCCCTTTCCCTGCTGTTTACAAAAAACATTCCAATTTTATCTCATTTTAAAATTCTTTAATTATTACACAACAGTACTTTTGTGATTGTGTTATCAAACAGGGAACATGGCTATTACGCAACGAGGATTGTTCTAAAGCGAGTGTTTGGGGGCTGTGATGATATAGAACAAATCTACAGTTTGCAATTCAATCTCTTGAGAGAAAACCTGAGGAACAGTTAAGAAACTTGGCACAAAGAGCATGCTCAGCCTTAGGAAACTCTGCTCTCCCAAGGCAACTTCCCCGTCGCAGGAACCAACCCTATACATAAATAAGGGGAAGCCTTCTGCTGTAGATCAGCTTTTTGCATTGGTGTAGAGGCTAGTGACTACCTTTAACTGCTTGTTTCCGCTACTTCTTAAATCCTGTCCGCTAGGCCAGCACAACTGTTTTGACATAATTAAGCACAATAAACCAGGTTTATTAGAGCAAGGTCAGTTCTCTGAAGGCATAAACGGTTGTGCAGCACAAGGGGTTGGGAGAAAGGAGTGTTGTGTGACAGCCAGAACAACTGGCCAAGGAGCATCCACAGGAGAAAGCACAAAAGAAGCTGCCTGCAGAATCAGCGCTTACCCAATGTGCCAGTAACCAAAACCTAATGCTTTTTAGGAAAACGTCTTAAAGAAACCATTGTTAATTACACCCCCACCCCACACATATCCCAGTTCTGTTTTTCTACAGTCCTTTATGTAATGGTAGAACATTTCTCCTTGCAAATGCCCTGTACACCCATTATCTTCTCAGCTATGAACACTTGTAGGATTTTTGCCCCCTTCCCCCCCATTTTTACAACAGTGAGCACTATAGGATTAGAGCGTAGCACAATGAGAAGTTAGATTAAATCATCTGCTGGAAACCACTTCCATTACTCTGCTGTATTAAAGTACGTTGTTTCAGAACAAAGTTAAATAATTTAGACTGGAAAGGACCTCTGGAGGTCACCAAGTCCAACTCCCTGCTCAAAGCAGGCCTAAGTCTATCAGGATGGCCAGGTACTTGTCAAGTTGAGCATCTCCAAGGGTGGAGATTCCATAATCTCTCTGCATGACTGGTTCCAGTGCTTGATCACCTTCATGGTAAAAAAAAAAAAAAAAAAAAAAATATCTTTTTTACTCACTAAAATCTAATTGGGATTTCCTTATGTTCCAATCTATATCCATTGCCACTCATCCCACCCCGCTGCACCTTCAAGACCAGCCTTGCTGTGAATCCTCCCATTGAAGGGACAGGAGACAGCAATAAAATGTGATCCTAGCCTCCTTTTCTTATGGCTGAACCTGACTCAGCGCCCTCAGTTTCTCGTTTTAGTCACACGCTCTTGCCTCCTCACATTTTGGCATCCCTCCACTGGACTTGCACCAGAGGATCAGTATCTGCCTTGTATCAGGAAACCCCAAGTTGGTCACAGTCCTCTAGCAGTGTTGTTACAAGGGGAATAATCATTTCCATAAACCTCCTGGTTCCCTCTTTCCTAATAAATCCCAGACAGGATGCTGTGGTTCTGTTATGAGCATGTCTCTTTTCATAAGGGCACCTGCTGACTCGTGTTCACCCTGCTGTCCACCATATCCCCAAGTCCTTTTCTAGAAAGTTGCTTTCCAGTTAGTCCATGACCCCTGCCTGCACTGCTACATCAGGTTATGCCATCCCAGATGCAGGGTTCCACGTTTGGCTTTACTGAACTTCAAGGTGTTCCCACCAGCCAACTCCTCCAACCTGCTGCAGCTCCTCTAAATTGCAGCCCTGCCCTCCAGCACATGGACTGCCTTCCCCCTAGTTTGGTATAGTAGGTAGTACTGGATTACATACAGGAGGGTAAAGATAAAAGCCTGCCTCGAAAATCACTTCTAAAGAAAGGCACTTGCCATCTTCATCAGTTCCTGTGACTGTTTCCCAAACAACATGTAATTGCAGACAGTAAGCAGGAGGGTTGGCAAGTTAAAACAACTTTCCACATGTAGATGAGTTCCAGAACTTTAGGAGCAAAGAAGGAAAAAGGTACACAGTTGGGATAAGGTGAAGGTCAGTCATTAGTTTTTCCCCTCAGCCTTAGATGCAAAACTGTACGCAGATACAGTGTCTCTTCCTCTCCAATTTTCACGTTCACCTCACTGATCAGTCACTATACTTCACAGAACCCCAAACAGGAGCTTGGATTTTCTGGCTTAGAGGTGCTATGACATGTTCTGCAGAGTAAAGGTGCTAAGGAAGCCCAGAGAAGTGTGACACGCTGGCTGAAAAAAACCTAAAACCCACCCATAAACTTGAAAAACCCTTTTAAATTACAACAGTTGAACAATGCAGGGTTTTGTCGCTTCATGTTTGCTTCACAAATCTTAAGAACTTTGATTTTTAAAATAAAAGCTTTAAACCAGCTCATTAGCCAGACCTTTTGAAACACTTTTTCTCCCTGAAACAAAAATATCTACCCCAGAAAGTTTTCAAGATTGGGCAAGATTAAAAATGAGATTTAGAACAGGAAAAATTCTAAAGTGTAAGCACAGAGGTCTACCCAAATTATTCTGCATGTAGATTATTATTGGGTTTCATAAAAGGTGTAGGCTACACATGCCTTCACTCTACCAAGCTTCTGTGACAAATAAACAAAAACATGGAAGTGCAGAAAAAGACTTTGGTTTGATTAAATGTTCATTGGGGATCCACTTGTTTGTACCATCTGCTTTTCATTTTTTTAAATGCAACACTTGCAATAGGTAATAACTAATTCCCCACTTCCAGACTCAGACAGCTGAGAGCACAGGCATCCTCTGGTACAAAAGTAACAGAATTGATGTTTTATGTTTTGCAAATGGTGATCCAAAATGCTTCAGAACACTATTTTAGCAAAAAAGCCCCTATACAACGTAATTAAATACTTAAATAGTTAAGTTAGAGAGATGCGCAGACTGTTAAAATTAGCCAATTTTATTCAAATAATCTTAGACAGAACACAATTACCTTTTCTCAAAAAAGTTACATATTTATGTGCTTTTTAGTCAAATGAAAACTGATTTTCCTCCCCTCTGCAGAAGTATTTCAATAGAAGCCAGAGTCTTGAGTAGCCCAGTTAGGTGCCTAAAAATAAATAAAAAAGGATTAGCAGAAAAGAAATTACTACATTATCTGTTGGTTACTGAAATTGATGAGAAATTATTAAAAAAATTATAATACTTATATACGGCTATGAAGTGGGAATACTGCTAATTAGTGAAGGATACCCTGTAAGCTGAAAGCAAGTATTGATACAGCAGAAATACATGCTGCAATTAAGTTGTACAGCCCGAGTCCCCCAAGCTACTAGTTTCAAAAAGGAAGAGTTCTAGAAAACTCCAAAATAAATAACTTGGCAGCTATGTTTTTTAAACAAATTAATATCACTTAAGTTTCACATGACTTCGCTTTAATAGAATAAACTAATGCACCACTATTTGTCCAACTTCCATCAGTATTTCAGCCAGCCAGTGAGGAAGTCTAATAAAAATTTTGTAAGTTCTTTTAATGTGTGGTTTGTTTGGTTGGGGTTTTTTTGGGTTTTTTTTGAGTATGTATGGCTGGGTCCTTAGTGGACCTCAGTCATCCACCTTACACTGTTGTTCTCCCTCACAAAGCTTCCCTATTGTAAGGTGGACGAAGGCAAAACCAGATGATCTTGCCAACTTCCTTATTTTCACTGGTTCTTCTTAAACCTCTGGCTGACCTAGAGTCCCTAGTACTACATGAAGTGGGTTTAACAGTTAGGGTTCTGCACAACTCCTCCTTCATGTTTCAGTCTTAAGCATCATTCATTCTTCTCTCTATACATACACCTACAGATACTTTTTTCAAGTGGATTATACTTGAAAAGTAATACAACTACTTTAATAAGTGTCACCCTTCAAAAATCAGCCCTTTTCAGGCGGTGAAGGAGACCATGTGAAGGAAGTATAGAATCAAATGACTACAAAAACACACCTAGTTACACAACAAAAAAAAGGAATACCTAGTGATGAGGAGAGAGGCGAGAAGAAAGCAAGAATCACTGTCTAATGCACGGCATAAGAAAATAGATCTTTTCCTATTTAATTCCTAGTGCAGAACTAGAAGTGGGTAAATCTGATGAATTAAGGAACAGTTAAGAAAAAAAGAGAGAGCAGGAATTCAGAAGAAAGTGTAACTTATACCAACCTCAGATCTACCACTCTGATTCAATTTCTTCTCGATGTTCATCGCCAACATTTGGCTACGGAAAGACAGGCTTTTGGTCTTTTCAATCACTTGCTGATAAGGTGAGACCGCGTTGTTGCCCATCACAACATGGCCCTAAACCACAGGAAAAACAGAGCAAATTTAACAATCACTCAGAATGCATATGCCTTTAATTTAATGCTCTGCTTTCAGAGCTTTCACATCACCTTACACACAGGATCAAAACAGAACAAATGAAGTCTGGTACACTTTATGGGCAAAGAAAAAAAAAGCGCAGAAATTTGAATTCGCTGTTCCTGAACAAAGTAGAAGAAATTTAATGAAAAATTCAACAAATTCACTTGGATCCATCTATACAGTCTTACCAGCTTTGAATCCAATTTGGCATCTAGTCGTGCATTTCGAATTAGATTGACGATCCACCTTTCCGCTTCTTCAGGAGTCATATTTAGTTTATCTGCCAACATACTAAAAGATAACAGACTTATCAAAAGGTGAAATAGAATCCCTCTGATGTCGGTAAACATGACTAGGGACTATGGAATACAAGTTAAACCAACACAAAATTTGGCACAGCCCAAAACATGTATTTGGTAAATAGCACAGATCTGGGAAGCATACTTTCATTTGACCAAAATGACTTCAAAGCTTACATACATGCACTCCTGCACATCTCCCACCCCCGCTGCTTTACACTGGGACATTGTGAATAAGGAAGTCACATCATGAAAGTATATACTTGCTTGTTCTGAAATACATCTTCCGCTTAAATCTTGACCTCCACAATTTTTATATATTCCTATTAAACCTTGCCTACTTGAACACTATTTGGAAAATCGTCAATTCCATAATCTCACCACAACATAAACCAGCAACTATTATTATAAATAGAACAACTGAATTGCGTTTATTCTTATTTAAATCCAGCCAGCAGTCACAAAAGTTTAATTAGTCCAGAAAAGCATCTCTCGGTAGCTCCTTTAGCAATAAACTTCACCCTGAAGTTTCAGGAATAAGAGCCGTAAGACAGAGTTTGGTATAGAAGATGTGACAGATACACCATGCTCAAACTTCTTGCAGTTTCAAGGAGGGATGGTGGGGGAAGACAGAGAAGGGAAAATTCTTAATGAAACAAGCACTCTTGTCCAGGAATAATTCCTTCTGATGGTGTTTCCTGTGGCTTTCCAGCCAACTCCTTTGGCTTCCTGCTGGCAGTTGGCTCATACAGGACATTTGTAACGCTCATTCTTCCATCAGCTTTCTGACTAAGGTAACAAACATGAGGTAAGGGCTACAGACATGACCAAAAAGCCAGCTGGCTACGCCGAGTTGCACAAGAGGTCGATTTCTCACCATGTAACAGGATCTTGCTTAACATATTTTTCTCCACCTGAAAGACTGATTTCCCTCTTGACAATTATTAGTGTCAAGTAAATACATTATAATATATCGATTATTAGCTTGTCTACCTAGCTAGACTATCTATATAGTCTTCTTTACACAGTATTCTCTGCTATAGGTTCTTGATCTCTTACCCTTCTGCCAACTATAAAAGTAAATTCCATTTCTGACACAGAAAAACATGAAGTGATGTGAATAGGAAAAAAAAAAAGCAAGAAAAGTTGTGTTCTAGATTACCATTGTTTATAAAGATCCCCACTATAACCCAATAAAAATTAGTGAACTATAATTAAATAATATTATTAATATTTAAAGAATGCTGTCTTTCAAGTTACAGGTGATTTCAAAGGGTAGTTTCCCAATAATAGTTTCAAAACCAGTTCTTTAGATAATTTCTGTCCCTCCGTTTCATAAGGAGATTCACTTATTTGGGTCATGCTAAGACATGTGTTATTTAAGTTTTCCTTTGCTTAAAAGGCATGTTTACTGAATTCCACACATTTTCCTATCTAAACAAGTCTATCTTGTACTGTGCAAATAGAAAACTATCTAGAAAGGAAGAGCAAAGCATATTCAGCTCTTCAGTTAAATACAGGCATATCAAACTAACCAACACACATTCTGAATTAATTTCATCTATTAGTCCCTATTAAACATGATATTTCAAAGAGTAAACTAATTGCAGGATGATTTGGGATGTATACATTTTAAGTTATAACTGATAAAGCAACTACATCCTTTGGAAAAATGTCAGCTGCCTAACAGCTGTAAGTAGTTAAAAAAACATTAAATGAGCCATCTATTTTCCATTTAACATAAGGAATAGCAGATTTCCCACTAATTGTTTTCAAATTTGTTCTGAATAGTTAAACAGTACTTATCAAGCACTGTGGTACAACCAACTAGTTTTCAAGTCCAGGAATAGCAGTGGAAATCACTTGTGGACAAAGAAATGCAAGAACTATGCCTAAGTCAAACGTTTAATTAGAAGCATTTTGACTGGCTAATTTCCTCAACAAGCCTGATATGCACTAAGAAATATGTAGGCATCCCACTTAATAAGCCCAAATCTAATGATTGTTACAGCTTGTGCAGAAATGTAAGGCTTATGTCCATTACTTAAAACACAATGACCTACTGAAAAGAATCTCACTACTGATGACCGATTCCACATGCAATCCACATGAAGTGATATTTGGTAGGAATATCCACGTCAATCTGAAATGTATGTCTCAACTCAAAGTCTACCACTTGCCCCAGAACACACCGTAATGCTTATAAAATGAAGATACTACTACCTCCTTACACTTAGACATAACAAGGAGAGCCAACTATTTTCTATCATACTTGAAGCTGAAATACCACATATGGCACAAAAACCACCCCTGTAAAATAAGTACTAGACGCTAAATAAACAATAGCCACCTACCATAAACCTTTATTTGTTCGATAAAGCTTGCTCTTTCTGCTGTAATGAATCATTGCTATGTTACCCACAGTTTATCAGCATCTTTTGACAGTGAGACTTGAAGCATACTTAAGATACATCCTCCGGACTCTTTGATTGGAGCCAGATCAGAGAAGCAGACTTCTTAGAAAGACATCTAGTCTTCAGTTAAAAAAGCTTAAATATCTAGTTTCACTGAAAACTTGTGCATGAATATTTGCTGTATTCACGATACTAGAAGTCATTTATAGAAAACAGCAAGACACTATTGGGATTAATATTCTCCAGAAATTCACCACTAAGAGATCTTTATTTACATTTTTTTCTTCCAAAGACTTGTTCAAATACCCTTTAATCCTTAAGTGTGCAGTACTCTGCTTAAAGTGATTTTAGATAAAATATTAGACCCCCTTATAAAAATGAATTATGGAAAAGTTTTGTTCACAGCATCCAGTTCAGTTTACTATTATGACTATGCTTAAACCACAATACACCACAGCTGATTAAAACACTCAAATTCACTGTTTGCTTTTTATATTGAAGTCATTGACTATTTTAATCAATAAGCTTGCAAAACCAAGACAATTTTCTCTCAAGTCCTTTCCTTTTGAAATCAAGCAGCGTTAAATCACTTCCTCAGAGGACCAGATGAACACATTTGCTCTGGATGCAAGCTGGTAACAAGACTCCATTGAACTTGATCGATTTAACAGCCTCTGTTTCTGCTGTCTCAAGGATTCCTGCACTGTTCTCTACCATTGAGATTTTTATAGCATTCAGAGTTTTTCAGTTCACTTTTTTTCCTTTTTAATTTAAGGGATGTGGAAATATGGGGAACAGGGGCAAAGGCCAAGTGGAAAAGGATCTCAAGCATGCATAACAACATCTTCCTGCTTAGTTTTTACAATAGAAGCATCAGAGCTGATCCATTTGAAAAGTCTGCTTTTACAAAATTAATTTGAGTAAACAACAGACATCTTTGCTAATAAGAACATCATTCTCTTACTTCAGTTTAGGGAATAAGGTCTATTGCTTTCTATTTAATTAATGAAAAAAGCAATACAATTCTACCAATTTTGAAGGAACATACCTATAAGACAGACGTGGGTATCAGTATCTACCAAATAGAAATAAATTTAAGCAACTGCTGTATTTGCAATTTTTATTTACTTAATATTACCACTCTATATCAGTATGTATGGAATTGAACTCTTAATTAAGACACCTGGACTTCGGTGACATTGGGTATGAAAGTTCACATTAAATCCAGTAGAGATCTAACTTGACACCATGAGAAAGTTTTAGCTTGAAAGAACTGTTTGTTTGGCAGGCTGGGGGTGGTAGAGAGAGGTTGTTTTAAAGTTAACCACAAGAATTCAACTTTAAAATATAATGGGTGCAATTTAAGTATATCACATTAGAGCTATAAAACTAGAAAGACAACCATCCAATTAGATTTTAGTTAGTTATTAGTTTATTTTATGTTTGTATTTATGTATTTATATTACATAAATTTACTATATATTTTATACAATTATCTCTGATATTAAACAGTACATCTTATATAATAATATAAAAACATTATTTATAATATATAACTTTTAATTTAGTTTATTTTATGTATTTAGTTTATCTGATGACTGAATATTTTACTACTAAAAAGTTTACATTGTCAAACTGTCATTCATGACTGATTTTTCTGAACTGCCATATTAAGAAGTTATCTTACCCGATGCTGATGCATTGATGGATGCGACAAAAAGTCTCAAATATAAAGAGACGAGCATTCTCAATGAAGTCCTCAAGGCATGCCACTAAGAAGAAATCATTCACAAGCACCTGCAAACGTAAGGAGGAAGGAACACTGAGAACAAACATGGAAGTAGTAATTTAGCAGTACACACTGTCAGGAAGTTAGTATCAGTGAATGGTTAATCTAAAACCAGTTCTTGGTATATTCCATAATGTGGAGAAAAAGTTAAAGAGTTAGCAGAAATTTTCATTGTTCTGCAGCTTGCAAAATTAAAATCGCATGCTAACATGATCACTGAGGTCTGACTCAAGAAGAGAACAAGGTCTACTGCTGCCATAACTCTACCAAAGATCCCTCCAACATACAAAATATAACTCCTCCCTCATATTTTATGATTCTTCTCTCACTCCGCAGTTTGATCAGCGTTCTCCTCACTATGCAAACCAGCTTACTTAGTAGTGCAAGCGTGCCTACAAAGTTCAGATTACAGGGCCACCAGCGCTATGCAGTGAAGATGATTGTAAGCCTCCTGATTTACCCAATTAAGTGACTAATACTTATGAAAGCCAAACCAGAGGCTCTAAGAACTGGTACTAATTTTCAGCTATTAGAAATACTAACTTTTACACTAGTCAGCCCAAGTATTAGATATTTTGAACTGTACATAGTAGGTTAACTAAGAATTTTTCAGGAATATGTATTTAACTATCCTAATGTTATTTCACATTACTTCTCACCACTACAGTTCCAAGATGCAGTACATTTCAGAACAAAAGTCAAACCCAAGCTTTTCTTCAAGTACTTCTCAAACACTAATGGAAAAGATGAAGCTCAGCCAAAGGCATGATTACCTATTCTCCTTCTAAAATTGCTTAAATATAATTTTGAAGCTATATCCTTACCGATAAGTCTTGCTTAAGTGTTACAAAATGAATTGTCAAAGAAAACCCCCAACCAACCCCAAAACCACCACACACCCGTGAATGAGCTTTAGCTCATCATAAAACATTAGCAATGAAATCAAACACCACTTCAAACAAATTAGCTGGCAATTATGAATTTTAGAGATCTTTACTATGTAAAGGAAGAAGTATCTTATAAATGTTATATGCCTTACTGTTTCACACTCTCTCAGCTTCTTCTGTGCACCATCGAAATCAAAATTAACATACAAGCATTCCACAAACTCTGTGATAGGGTCCCTGTACGTGTAGGACTCCTGTCCAAAAATTAGGAACAATATTAGAAATCAAGGCCACAGGGTCACTGAAGTATTCCTTATATTCTTCGAACAAAATTTAATACTGGAAACAAGTCCATACATCACCTTAAAAAAATATATTAAACTTCCCAATTCCTCTTATAAAAGCTGCATAAATGTGTGCTTTCCCCCGCTCCCCAATACTCTGGTTAAACAACCAGAAGTGTAGTTTCATCTTCAGCATTTAGTGCTGCAATCTTTGGGTTAGAAAAATGTCAGAGACTAGAGCTGTTTCTGTAAACAGCTGTTTGGTAGAAAAAGAGAGTCTTCCTAAATTCTGATTTTGAAGACTAGTCCAACACCAAATCCTTCATACTTCAAACTGAAGGATCATTCAATTTACATGGACAACATGCCAACACAAATAATGCTACTTTCTATACATAAAAAGTATTTGAATTTATTTCAGCATTACAGGAGTTACTCAAACTTTCCTAACTACAAGGCAGGAACAACGTTAGATCTATATGCATCCGTGTAAATTAAGACCTAACTAAACATCCTCTGATACATCTCTAATGCACATTTTAAGACTGCTTAACTCACTATTTGTCGATATCTGCTTTAATCTGCTGATCTCATTGTATGCTAAGGGAGCTACTAAAACAGATTTTTTTTTTTCTGAATCAGTTTTTCCTTCCCCAAAGAACTATATTTACAGTCTCATTATTTAGGTATAAAGTTCATTTTTATAGGTAAAGGAGTTTTTTTTACATCAAAATTGTACTGGTTAACCTTGTAATTAACCTCCACTATGTAAAACAGTCTTGCAATCAATCAGCTTTTAAATTTCATAGAAACGAGCAACAAACTGCTTACCTATAAGTTCAATACTTGCAAAGGTATTACAAGTATTAGCAATCTCTAATTGTTAACAAAGCAATCAGCCTACCATAAGACATTTGACAAATCACTTCAATCAATGCTTTGTTTTTCCTATGTATACAAATCCCATCTGATCCACTTCCAAATCTGTAAAACCTGTCAACTTCATGATTTAATATGATGAACCATACAGAGTAGAAGAGTATTAAGAAATAAATTTCTTATCAGACTTTTCAAAATCAAAACCAACACAGTTGGTACATTCAAAAATAACACCCTAGCAATCCTTTTTTTATTCATACCCATTGTACAAGATAAAATGAAAGCAAAAAAAAGTTGTAAAATGTTAATGTACTTCAAGTATTAAAAATTCATATTACATGAGAAGATAAATGCTAAAACCAGGTTTTAGCTCAAGATAAAGAGAGTCATAGAATCACCTCGGTTGGAAAAGACCTTTAAGATCATCGAGTCCAACCGTTAACCTAGCACTGCCATCCCACCACTAAACCATGTCCCTAAGCACCTCATCTAGCCTTCTTTTAAATACCTCCAGGGATGAGGACTCCACCACCTCCCTGGGTAGCCCATTCCAGAGCCTGACAACCCTCTTGGTGAAGAAGTTTTTCCTAATGTCTAGCCTAAACCTGCCCTGGCGCAGCTTCAAGCCATTCCCCCTTGTCCTATCATCTGTTACCAGGGAGAAGAGGCCGACCCCCACCTCGCTACAGCCTCCTACATTTCAATTAGTTTATAGCTTCTCTTGCTACTTCTTTTTTGAACACTAATGATTAAAACCAGATTAAGATATCCTTAAAATTTGATCTTTGCACGGATTGTGCTTTGCATAGGTAGCTACAAGCAAAGCTTTAAGTGGATATAATTGATTGCTAGCCTGTAATAACTGCATTGCCACATACATATCAAAGTTTATTATTCACAATATATGTTACTAAGTGTTTGAAGTATGTTGGCTCATATACAAGTTGCATACCAATTTCAGATAAAAAATCTTTGCCATAATCCCCTTGATTGCTACCAAGCACAATTATTTTATTTCTCTTGTCCGTGTCTACATCCTCACATAACCGTGACAACAGAAGTATTTTCAAGAAAATGCACATGAACACAAAACAATGCACACAGTTCAGTTGTTTTGAAATGCAAACAAGATCAATACAACAATTACTTATAGGGATGGCTGAAAGAATAATCAGATCTAAAGCCATTTCACATCTCTTGCTGAGTTTTCTACATTTAATCATACAGAAAGAAAAGCAAAATCAAGTGTATATTCTTTTACCCATTGCTTGTTGGCATAAAGGGAGGAAAAAAGTTATTCTGTCCTCCCACTGATTGACATGCATTTTAGTTCACAGGGAAAAACTAGTTTGATGAGGGAAAGTGAGCCCCAAAACATAAAAGTACAAGTCCTAAACCAGGCATACTATTAGAAGAAAGTTATTATGAAGTCTCAGTAAAAAAAGTACAGAAACTATCAGATATTTCAGTCCTTACCTGCTGAATAACCTTGACTAGATCTTTCAGCACTTGTCTGCGTTTTCGAACATCCTTATTTGTTATGACTGCAGTAGTCAGATATCTGAGGATATGTGGGCACATTGTCTGAATTGCATTGAGATACCTAGAAAGAAAAAAAAAAATACAGATAAAGCAATTTTGCATCAAGACAGTATTCATAATAAATAGCTTATGCACCTTTTATGCAGTACAATACTAGGCCTTTTAACTTACCATCCATTCAACTATAGAAGGATTATTTATTTTTGTTAACCAGTAGTGATCTTTTTGGTAGGGGGAGGAGAGAGGAAAGCAAGGGGAAGAGAAGGCAGCAATGCGCTAGGGAGAGAAGAAGAGGGCTAGCACTGCAAAAGAACAGTCCATGTGCTAATTACAGGTCAACACTGGCCTAAGCTGTCAGCTACACTGATTTCACAAGAGGGGTTTGCACAGGCACACAGAACCACAGGAAAGCCTTTTTCGTATTGTCATTCAAGCCTGCAGCTCTCCTGTTCAAGCGTCCAATGAATTAGCCCGTATTTACAAGTGAGAAATATAAATTAAAATTGAAAAAAACAAACACAAACATACACTATGAAACTAAAAGGAGGCAAAAAAGCCACTGCAAAGTACCAGTCTACTTGGCTCATCATGCAAAAAATTCAACTGCTTCTCTTCAGTACTATTCTCCTATTCTAACACAATACCTCCAAGCAGGTACTAGAAGGAGAGCAAAACTTTTAACTAATTCCTCAGTGTTAAGCTGTTCTGACTTCTAGATCTACACATAAGAAGCTAGCCCTCTCATAAATGGCTATGGTGTTTCAATTTTCATTTTTATTCTCAGAATTTCCTCAAGAACCCTTCTTAAATAGGTTTTGTGAAATTAAAATAGAACCATACCTTCCCCTATAGCCCTAAAAGATGTGGTAGGAGTTGGTAATCTAGCAAAACCAGTTATTCCACCCCTTTCTAAGCACCAGAAGAAGAGTCAGTTCTTCCTACTTCACCACCCCATCTCCTTGAAGGGCGAGTGTAACAATGAAGAAAATCAGATTATACACAAAAATTCAAAAGAAAAGGCTTGGAGAAAAAGCATTCAAAGTGTTAACAACATTAGAACTTCTGAAACAGCTTCAGGCTTTGGGCTGAAAAATGTTCAACAAGTTTGCATATTCATCATCTGCCTTCATTTTGATTTAAAGACCCCAACATACTGCAACACAACTTACTGTGGTTGATAGAGAAAAAGGTCAATGATATTGTCTCTCCCTTTAGGATGATTAAAAAACACAAACAAAGACCAGTGGATGAGCCATGTTCTTTGCTGAAGAGACTGCAGCGGAGAGCTGACAGACTAAAAGAAAACATAACATTGGTTTAAGTCAAGTAAAACACAGAATGTTTGCATGAATACTAATGCATGGAAACCTGTAATTGTTCAAACATTTGTAATTTTCCGCTGGCTCATTTTAGCTGTTATCACTCTCAGGCTCAGTTTGACCTCTAGCTTTTTAATCTGTCATCTGTTAAAGATATATCTGCTGGAAGTTATAACCAAGATAAATTTTCCAATATTATATTCCAAACTGTTTGCCAAAATTTGTACGCTGTTATGGCAAGAGCATAGATTTTAGTTCTCCAAAGACCACCATGCTAACGTAAGTTATTACTTCCCTTTTTAATCCTGAAATTTGTTTCTTGTACTCCCTTTTCAGATGTGATCTGAGGAACTACTTGGCTTCACTAGCTTTTCAGTTGTTCTTCCTTTCTAAAGTCACACAAGAGCTTTTTTGCCATACAGTCTCAGACAATGATGAAACACCATAATCACTTTCAGCCAAGAAATAAGAATTTAACTACCTTCATTTAGACCAGGTGATAATGCACAAGTAAAGATTCAGCTCTAAGTATATGTATTAGCTCCAAATTTCAGCAGCACTTTGAACAGATTTGCAAAGCAATGTGTTGAGAATGAACTGACACTGCAAGTAATAATCACTCCAAAGAGCATGACAACTAACTACTATGTTTCTATTCTAAAAAAATCTTGAATGAATAAGTCAAATTTAATACGTTATTATAACCATGTAGGTTAATAAAGGTGAAAAAATTAGAGAAGAAAATGTATTAACATTAGTTATCTGCCACATAGATAAAGAACTATTGGGTGAGGGAGGGGATTGATGCCCAAAACACCAAACATCTTTTTCAAGATTCTGGTTCAGGAGAGCAGAACTCTCATATTTCAGATATGGCCATTGAAGACCCATGAGTAGACGAAGACCGAGAGGTCCTTAAATTACTTCAGTTGCTCTGAACTAGTACTGCAGCCCCACTCTTTCCCTTCATGTTTTTGGTGCTCATCTGAACTCAGGAGCTGGTGAGGAAGCCAAATTGGCTGAAAAATATTTCCAAAAACAAGCGGTCTTGCATTTTCTGCCAAAAGTGTTATTCTCACGTGAGAAGAATATAGTTCGGTTACATGCATTGTATTCTTTACAGAAAATGAAGAGTACAACTATCTGAAATTTAAGCAGCAATTTCACACAACGATACCTTGCCCTACAAACTCATCCTCGAGACTAGTTTTTTTGTTTAATGAAATACCTTAAAAGTTCTCAGCTATATTTTCAAACCTGATAAAAGGGAAGCAGGTAATTTGAAAAAGGAAGCTTCACAATTTCTTCACAAACAAGAAGACTCTCCCACTATTATTAAGAACGTATCTAATGAAAAGGTGGTAAAATACTCCTAAACAAGACTGCAAGTGATTTATAATAGAACTTGAATACCAACACCTCTAACATCTCACCTTACTAACATGACCAATATTTTACTTACATTATTATCTATTGTCTCCTTTAGTCTTGTGAGATCTTCCATGGCTGCATCCCAATTCTGCATCAGAATTTCAGATGCCAGTTTTCCCCACAGAGAACTCAAAGCATTTCTGTCTGTTGCTGGAACCTATTTTCAACAACAGCAAGAGAGTTATACTCTTAGGTTTTATGTTTTGGTTTTTTTTAATTATTATTTGCTTTAAAAAATAAAAATACTGCCAGAAAGTACTTTTCTTCATTTATAAGACATCAAATTTGCATGGTTCTATCTTTCCAAACAAAGTACTACTTTTTTAAAAAAAGCAGTTTAGGTACAGAAGAAAAAGCAGCAATAAAGCTTCTGAAGTAGAAACTAGAAAATCCTGTCAAAGTAAGACAGCTCCATGCTGCTGCTGTTTTAATTTAAAAGAAAAAAAAAAGGAAATGGCTGAGCACCAAATGACATACTGGTTCCAAATTTTTACACCATATAAAAGTGCTTCTAAACTACTAAACCAAGGTTATTATAAAGCAGGCTCCTAAAGAACTCATGACAGTAGGTAACTACCTTAAAAAAAGCTAGTACTCAAAAGCTCTTTCTGCTCATGCTGTGCCAAAAAGCATACTTCTTACAGAAATGTCCAGTAAAACAGCAACTTTGCAGTAGTGAATCTATTTCCTGGAAGGGTAGTCCTAAAAGGTCAAGCCATGTTTTATACAGGAATGAATTACACTAGGTCATTCACAGTGTCAAATTCTGTTCTCAGATCAGTTACAATAGTTCTTTCATAGGTTATGTTTCATCACACAGAACTTTAAACAAATCCTCCCATCAGAATTAGTAACAAAAGTCCTATACCAAGCCATTACCAGCACAAAAACAGTACTTCACTTTTAGTTATTTGACACAGAAGAACATAATGCTAAGCCCAGAATTAAAGCACGAAGAATTAAGGACAGCTGCCCACAAGCCTACATATGTAACTTTTATTTCCCCTCTCAGCACATGGAACGTAGCTATAACACTTAAAAAGTCAGCTTTATCATCAACATTTAGACTAAAAATTCAACTCATTCCTACTTTAAACCCTTTTCTGATTAAAGATACATTTCTCAATTTTGCTTCTTTAATTATAGTCAATTACAGGGATTATTGTTATTTACTCTAGCAACATTTTAGAAGGTTAAGGATATTTTTAGATGGGACTAGAAATTAGACAGCAAGAAACAAGCCTCAACATATGAGCCACAACATATTTTCAACAATCGCTCCACATATCTATCCGAGAGAGAGACACAGTTTAGGAGTCATTATCTTCCAGGCAACCAAGGTGCTAATTTAGCAGATACTTTAAGTTGAGGAGGTTCACAGGCACTGTGCTGGTTCCAAATCACATAATTACAGTAAGCTATTCACAATAACTGCCTTTAGATACTGCAGCTGTCCTAGCTACAGTATCTGGATTTTCAAGCAGTTACCTTAAATTTCCATTTGTTAGTAAAATGGCACATTCACTGACCACCAACAATAAATTTACTGTGTTGAGATTCTTACAAGACACTAAATCTTCATTCTCAAAATTCACTCCCACCATTACTAAAATATGAATTACAACAGCATGAAAAGAGTTGCTTCAGAGACGATGGATCTGGTTCTACAATTCTCATTTAAGCTGTTTACATTTTCTAGGCAGATGACTTATACTCTTAAATCCATCATAAAATTCAAGAAAAGGCAGATGAGAATTCAGATAAAAAGCTGGCAGTTCACCATCACCACCAATTCAATCCACCTGCAAGCTTTTCACTGTCGATTACATCTGCGCATAAAAACAAGTATCCATTCTGCTGTTGGGTTTTTTATTTTAATATTTTTTCCAGGATACATTTACAGTGAGTAAAGAAGTATTCCGTAATTAAATGTTACCGTAAGACCTACAAATTTAAAGGACAGATCTGAATTCAGTATGAAAATAAACAAAATTGTTGGACAACAGTCAGTGATGATTATTAACGGTTATTTTCAACTTTTCTTTGGTGCACAGTAATTATTTCAAAAAAGCTTAAAAGTATTGGATTTTAATAATTAATACAGACAACTTACTGGTCTCAGTATTTCACTGAAAAAAACAAACCAACCACAAAAAACCCGAAACCAAACACACACCCAAAACTTACCAGAACCCTAAAGAAGTAGAGATATTCTGCAGCTCCCGAGTAATTACCACATTCATACTGGAATTTTGCATACCTGTAGAGTGTATCTAGGTACTCCTGCCTAAACTGAAAAGGAATAAAACAAACAAAATTTTCTTAACTAGGAAAAAAAAACCATGCTGTTACAAGCCAATTTTAATAGTCAAGTAACCGTTGGAAGTCTTCGGGTTCTTTGAAAGACAACAGAAAACTAATTCAGTGCATGGATTAAGAGTATAATAAAGACTATAGCAATACTGGAAAAAAGGTGAAATTCTGTATCACAAAGTAAAGCACATCTTGTTAGAAAAATGCAGCTAACACCAAGTTCCAGCTTTATTTTTGTTTGTATAAAAGTTCGAAGGCATTCAAATAAAATACATCAGCATTAGGAATTCTGCCTATTAGCTATGTTGATATGAGACAGGCCAAAAAGCTCAATGCTGTTGGCTGTGGGGGAGGTTGGGTAGAGATATTTAGAACCGAATTCAAACAGATATAAGAATTAAAACACTTACACCATGCTTCTCAGCTAAATAGTCAAACAGCATCCGACCGTCCCTATAACAAAGAGATAAAAACTGCTGTTTTTATAAAACAAACTGATTGTCACCATGCAACATGCTACAGAACACAACCTTTAGCTGTTAAAAGTAAAATACCCAGAATATAAGTTTGCACCTGTTGTGCAAAAGCAACTGCAGAGTCAGCCAACTATTCCTAAAGTGTCATGAAGAAGTTTCAGAAAGTTAAAATGATTAGAATTTTAAATAAAGAATGCCACCAAAATTAAGGAAATGTTGTTTTAAATTTGATGGCATCCTTAGCTTTCAGTATGAAAGTTAAAGTCTGACTTAGAGCTCTTCCCACACTCATGTTCTAATTCCGCAGCAATTACTCTAGCCAAGCAGTTTGAATTTAACAGGGAACAGGAAAAAAAAAAAAAAGGCAAAACCTAAAGTAAAACAGAATTAAGAAAGCAAACTTATCCTACTGTTAGCACTGGGACACAGTGGTTAGCAAGAATACCTCTACCACAGCAAATGTCTGCAGAATGCAAAACTATTAAAAAAAATAATCATACTCAGTAAGTTCTAAACATATAATTCACACGTGACCACATTTCTGAAGCTTTTTTTTTTTAATTCAACACAGGTAACAAAAGGACAAGGAGTATCATCTAGATCAAAGGAAAGTTCAAGCCTCCAGTAGGCCAGCATGAAATCTACCATGAGTAAGTCTCATGTTAATGACCACAGGACTTTAGATACCTATTTTTAAACAAGAGTTAACTTAAAGACTATTTTTTTTATCCAGTCCCTGCAATGGACCTTGATCAGCTCTTAGAGTGAAATTTTAGCACACTGGCTTTTTAATACAGCAAGAATTCCGTTCAAAGTCTGCTGCAACCATCTGGCAACAAGATCCACAGTTGAATTCATATTTTCAATTTGGTACTTTGATTGTACAGACCGTCTTTCTACAACACAGAAAGAATTAACAACACTTTTTTCTATTCTCTACCCCCCACCCTCTAAGCATGCTTCTATACCTGTAGCTACCCTCCAATTCATCTCTTCTGTACATTCACACTTCAGTCAATCATGTGGCAAAGACAACGTGGACAGTTCATGGAACTATCATATTTGATTAATCTTGGGTACATGTTATAACTGAAGAGGAGAGTATCAAGCTACAAATTGCTCTTGGGACAACGACATAGTAAAAGTGTACGCATGGAAAATTTTCCCTATTTATTCTGAAATCAGCTGACTGCAAAGATGTGAGTTTGTTTAATTAGAATTTATGGTACAAGATTCCACAGGGAAATGGCACGTTGCCAAGGTAGCCAAGAATCACAATCCCCACTAATACTTGTGGAAGCTATGAAATAACCTCATGGGTTTCTTCCAGTGGAACGTACTGCAGGGATGAGGAATACTGAGTATTCCTCTGTAATTTTAAAGTCAATGTCCTCCAACAGCTGCATAGAAAAGAGAAAGTGAAATGTTTTGGCTTATTCTTGAAAGAACTGCCACTTGCAAATTCTCCTTTACACACCATCTTCCACCATTTCCCAGACTTTGATGTTCCAAGCAGCACTGTCACTGATCAAAAGCTGTGATCTAAAGCCCTGGTAATATACAGCTGTAAATTTGATAGAGAATCCAAATCACCAGCAGATATTCACAAAAGTCAAAGAATCAAAAGTTGCTTTCTACTGTCTACAGCACACTACTCAGGTCTAGACAGATTGACACCTTTCAGCCTAATTCTCCCCATTACTGTATAACCCCAACAACACGGATTAGCATTTCTGTCCAGCCAATAACAGAAAGCAGTATTTCTGAGCTGCAAAGTTATCAGATATTTTAAAAACAGAAGTGATGTACCAGTTTTGAAACAAAACTTGCTGCATATGAGTAGCAGGGCTAATATTTTATAGCATTAGGCAAGTTACATTCTGTGCATTTTTTGATTGTATCTCTTGTTTCCAAACAGGGTGTTTCCGATTTGGAATGAGTAGTACTGACCAACTTCTGTGAATCAAAGGTCAAATAACAGAATACTTTTCTCAAGAAGTGTTAGTACTTAGAATTGCAGCATGGTAATTTTTTTTTTCTAGGCCAAATATTTTTATAAAATCTGGCTAAATGCAAAGTAAGAATTGAACAAGATCTCTATCGTTCAGATGTTCGATTAGATTTAATAGAGTTGTGAAGATCAGAAAATCTCTTCTTTAAAATTAAAAGAGTCCCAGTTAGTAACTTCAAGGCAGTTAACTAATGGCAGTTGGGCCTTTCATTTTCAAAGCTATACTTCCAAAAGCTGTCGAGTAGCTCCTGGCTTTGTGCAGCCACCCAAGTCATAAGCAAATGTAATTCCTTCTCTTAATATAATTATCTGACATAAATATCCGTGCTGAAATCAGATACAAAGGTGGCTTACTTATCCTAACAATGCTTTTTACAGCAGAACCTTAAGTAGATTCTGGTGATATCAGAACAGAAGACAAGCTTTTTTCTGAAGTGCTGGAAAGCTAACAAATTTCATGATTTCTACTGACATCTGGTTTCACGTGTGCATTGAGACCCAATACACTGCACCTCACCATTTCTGCACTAAGTGTTCTAAATTAGGCTATAACAAATTCCGAAAACAATGCAGAGTGGAGAAAACATAGGCCAGAAGTGTTGATTAGGTTTCTCAGTAACTTGGGCAGAGAGAGGAAAGGTAAAAAGGATAACCTGCACTTGAAACAAGGAATAAATTCTCATCAAGTTCCTCCCTCTTCAGGGACCCATTTTCTTCAGGGGGGGTCCCAAACAAAGGTAGACCTCATCAAGATTTCTGCAGACTAGAAAAAGAGATTTGTGCATTCTGTATTTTTCTAAGAAAATTCCAGAAGCAATGTTACAGTCTTGCATATCAGTAGATGCATAAAGCTTGCCAACAATAAATCCAAGTACAGGCTCCATCTTCAAATGCAAGTTGAGTCATAGGAGCTCTACCTGATGCCCTATGCTCCATTTGAAATCTTAAGAGCAGGTGAAGCTGAAGAAGGGATTTAATTAATTTTGCAGAGTTGTTTAGGCACACTTACAACAGTAATAACAATGCTTCCTACCTAAAGACAACAAGCAGTAATTGACACTAAACAAATACCTACCCACCCCTCTGCTGAAGTTGCACAGTTACTTCGTCAACGACTACAGTTGAACTCTTTCCTGAAGGGCCCAATTCGGGTTTAACCATAAGAAAACTCTCACAGTCCTTAGATATAATGTGCAAACTTGTTCTACGTTAATTACTCCCATAAGCAAAATGAGGAGAAATTGGATACATCTTAAAAAGATTATTATGAGCATTATCTTGCACCAATCAGTTGGCCAGTTCAGGGGGCAGGGGAGGGCAAAGGCGGGAGAGGACTCCTGAAATAAACATGTGCATGAGGCTGAAAGGATGCTTATCCACCAGGCCTCCCAGACTAAGACAGACAGCACTTCATAACCCTCTGTGGAAGGTAGAAAAGGGAGAGAGGGCAGATGGTCTCCTAGAAAAGAGAATTTGGATTGATTCACTGCATATTTCCCCTCAAAAAAACCCTAACAACTCCCCTCAAAAAAAAAAAACACCAACAAAAAAAAACCAAAAAAAGCCCCCCGACCTCCCCAAACCCAATCTTGGCTGCGATTTGACCACACTGAACGATGACTTTCACTTGTCCCGAATTGATTGGTGAACATGAAGAACAGAGATGGCTTATGCACAGCAGGTAAAAGCAGTGAAGAGAGTAAATTGTGTCCAGCAATTTCAACGACCTGACCACAAGGACTGCTTAAATATTGGCTGACAATAAAAATGTCTTTCTTTGCAGTCGCTTCACAGAGAGCATTCCTTATCATCAACACCTAAGAGGTACCAAGAAGCCATCCTGAGAAACTATGTTAGACATTACCTAGTGGACTGCATTTGCCTTGTAGTCTCTGGATCCTCAAACATCTTGACAATAGGTTCAGTTTCAGCTTGAAGCTGCTTCAGCTGTGCAACAACAGTTGTCCTCTTCTCACGCAAAGCTAAACACACAAACAAAAAGGTTTTTAATGTAATGCCTTAAGTTTTTTTTCACAGAAACCAACCTGTAATTACACGGTGCTGACAGGACATTTGAAAATGTCTTCCCAATTCCTACCTTGCTTATCCTCTCAGTCAAGTCACAAACTCAGAGGTATCTAGCAATTCATTAACTTCATAAAAAGCTTCTAACATTTGGTCCCTTTCCTCCTGTGTGGAGTTCTAGTCAAGCCACTAAAGAGCATCTGGAGCACAGTCTGTGTTAGATAAGGTATCTTCAGACTTCCACTAAGGGAGAAACAACCTTTTAAGTAAGTTCATTTATTCCAAATAAACTTGGAAAAAAGTAAACAGTGCTATGATACCAATAAGATTGATTTTCCTCTAACTGATCAGGTTCTGAAAGCACATTTTTAGAATGCTTAACTGAAAATTGACAAGAAGAATTTAAAGCAGCTCAGTCTGTGAAATTATGATTTTGAACACTATGCATGCTTAGTTAGAACTTTTAAGTCTTTTATGAAAAATTGTTTGGAAATAGAACTAACAGCTTTAGGGTGATTATTTTTACACAGACACAAACTTCCTCACCGAGTGCTACCAGTGCGATAAAGTGAACCCTTAAATAAGATCCAGAAAAGCCTGTATGCTTAAAAAAAAAAAAATAAGGAAAAAACAGTAACACCCTGAGACTGGCTATATGAGACAAGAAACATATGAGACCATAGAACTCAAGACCAAATACCAGCAGGGAACAGTATGCAGGAAACCACGAAAGTGAGCCACACACCAGGACACTCAGTGCTGCAGTGAATCCATCAGACTTTTCTTCCATGGTTTGACTACATATGTATTTGTAAAGGAGGTCCAAAGTGGCTAACACCATAACAGTGACCCAACCTAAATCTAACAATGACTTGCCTGACAGGAAGTGTTCCAATAAGGAGAAATTATCCCCAACTTCAGATGATTCTTGAGATTACAAAAGCGGAAGGGGAAACAGATCAAAGAAAAACCATTCAGTTGACTTACTAAGAGTATGAAAATATTTTCCTGTGACATCTCCTGGCTGTGTAATTGTAAGTTGATCTCATGGAAGACAAGACAAAAGCAACTATAAATTGTGCAGGGGCATTTCTTAATTATAACAGTATAGGTAAACTTAACTTTGAGTACTTAAAACCAGTGAAGCCTTAAAAAAAAATCAGCATAAAATTCTAATAAAGCCAGTAATTCCACAAATAAAAAGAACCTGCCTGAACATACATTCTGATAAGCGTTGATACATGAAGATGACACATACCAGGAAGATCTCAGAGTAAGTTAAGACCTTTTCATAGAGCACCCCGAACAACTGACTCTGTGTGAAAGTATTACCTGTGCTTATGTTAATTTTGTACTGTTGAATAAAAGCCACAGATCAAATAATAGTAAGTCACCATACAAAAAGAAATCCTGCCAACCTGATGATGTAAAAATCTTAGAGATGTTTGAAAAGAGTATAAGAAAAACATTACAAGAGTGGAAATTGTTGGACAATATGAAGGCAGAGCTCTCCCAGTGAACAAATTCTTAAGGTCATAGCTGCAAGTAAGCGGAATGAAATTACACACTTAACCTGCTGCAATAAGTGGCTGTAATCAGAATGTTAAAGACATTATACTAGTTATTTTCTGAAAGTGTGCTAGGATTGCTATTTCTTGTGCTCTTTGTAAAATGCTAACTACTTTAGCATTTTACCATTTATTTACCACTGATAACAGTAGTAGTATTCTTCAACAGTTTAGAAATACTGGAGCAAGGAAAGAAAGAGGAAAACCTATTCAGCTTTGAGATTTTTACAGCCCTGAGATGGTCTGACTTCTTTTAAATCAGTAGAACTGGTAAGCAACCTAAAGGTGAAGCTATCATTACAACTGTTTCTTAGACTACAAAAGTGAAAACCTCTGCTTCTCATTTTAGGTTATCAGTCCCATGCACCATTGCACATAACACCCATAAACAACAACATCTAATGCTAGTATACCAAAGATTTGGTCAAAACATCGAATCCAACATAAGTCTATCAGTTCTCCTCATGTATTTCCAAAGAGGCTAACTGCCAGCTCTGCAGTTTAAAGAGCCTGAAAAGAGTAAGACCCAGAGGCAGAACAGCTGGATCTTGCACCTGACTATGCGAAAGTACTCGAGTCTCTGCTTCCTAAGCCACAGGCAAGGCCTACTGTAGTCCCACTAGTTCAGAAAAAAGTGAGGAATTCCACAAAATGAAAAAAGATGGAGAAATGGGAGGAAAGTGTACATTCAAAGACTAGGGTCAGGAAAGAAAAGAAACGCACAGAACCAAACCACCAAAGAAAAAAAAACCCAAACAAAATAAAAAACCCAAAAACCAACCAACAACCCACAAAACCCATGAAGAACAGAAATTACAGAAAGCAAGATATTCTAATTTTCTCCCCCTCCCCAAATGTTCCTCCCAAAGACAAAAATTTAAGAAGTAAACATGAAAGTTTCAAAAATCATGGAGAAGTCAGTAACAGATTAAATTTCATATTCCTAATGAAAATATTATCATTGTTTTTCTTCTAGGGAAACAGTAACTTGTATGTTGACAGAATTGAGGAAAATGCATTTTCAAAAACATCTTTATCTCCTCAAATCTAAAAATCAACCATGGATGGTTGGATTAATGGAATTACTTACAGTGGAGACGTAGCCTTAGTATGTCACATGTTTTAAAGAAAAAGTTTAGTAACCCCAAATCGTTGTGCAATAGTGTTTAATTTGACAGATGAAAAATAAGCGCAACTCTATTAGGCTATACCTTTAAAGTGCTAGAAATGACCAAATCAGCATTGGAATACTTCAGACATCACTCAAAGACTAAGTTCCTGATAGACCAACAAACCCAAACTTCCCAGAATTAGGGGATTTTATTTGTCTCAGTATTGCACATCCTTTTTTTAAGGCCAAAGTTACAAAGTATTCCAGTTTTTGAGTGCAACAAGCAAATTACCACTATTATTTTAGGTACAAAGGTTGTAAATCAAATTTTACTTCTGAATGAGCAGCTTACCATGTGGAATTTCATCGGAATAAAGATTTTTGTACACATCCATAGCAAAATCCACCATGTTGGTATCACTAAGGAGATCCAGTTTTCCTTGAAGTAGCTCTTTTTCATTGTATATCTGAAACAGGAATTATTAGCAGATTTTCTTGAACACAATTAAATAGTTTCCAAATCATATTAGGTAACTACCTTTTATAGTACAGTTTATTTATGGATTTTTGTCCAATTAACTAGCTTTAAACATCAAGTCTCATAGGTCTGCAAGATCTCACAGCTCTGTCATTTAGTGTGCTTACTATACAGCCTGTCTACATTTCTGGTCTTGGCAAGATACTAGCAATTCCCTGCTATTTATGAATGCAGGAACTTAAAAAACTAGTTAGAAGACAAATAACATTTTAGATTAACATTCCTTCAACAGGAATAGTAATCCCTATTATAATTCATGGGGAAAAAATCCAACCTGAAAGAATCTCTGATATTTTTTTTTTTTTTTTTTTTTTTTTACACACATATATATAAACATTATATATAGTAAAAAAAAAAAAAGAACAAAAAAACTTGGTCATATTTTTCTTTCAAAGTAATGAATACTTTCCACAAAATAACATGCTGAACAATGCAAGCTAGTCAATTTAAAGTGAATCTCCAAAGATATGCTCAAGATCAAACTTAAAACTTAATTGTAGCACAGATTAAACTAAAATATATTGTTAGGTCTACAGCATAAGAGCAAATTCAGTTTAATTTGTGTAAATGGATGGTGTTCTTTTGAACTTGACATTGTTTTTTAAAGTTCCTACCCCATAATTTAGTTATGAGCTGTAAACTGCTGTTAGGTCTTCAAGATGTAGTCTGGGGCCTAAACAAGAGTATACCTCAGAAACATATCTGCATGAAGGCTGTATTACAATTCACCATGCCACATTTACGGACATCTCAGATACAGAACCTGGAAAAGTTTCATTTGGCTCTGAACATCATGTTGTTCAAGATTAACACTATAACTAACTCTGTTTAATTAACTTGAGCCAATTTACAAATGCCAAAATACTAAAAATGCCCCCAAGATGAGAGACACCAAAGTCCATACATTAGACATGAAAACTGGTCAGGTTGTCTCAATGTATGTGTGCTTAATTGATTCACTTCTGAAGCCTGAAACAGTATCTATTTTAAATTCAAGGCTTATGCGATTTTTCACGTTTTGTTTCCATTTTAAAATGGATGAGTACTTGAGACAGTTTGGATTGATAAGAGTTTAGTCTGACGTATCTCCAAAATTACCAGGTTCTTCATATCAATAGAGTTAAAAACATATATGAAAAGACCCACCAAGGGACAGCACTAAAAGGGACTCACACTTCGTTGAAACATAAATTCGCGATGACAACGGTTTAAAATTGAAGTTGATTACCCACGCCACCTACACCGACGCAACCCCACACGCCGCCCTGCAGCTCGGCGGCTGAGGGGCAACGCGAGTGACGGCGGCGGCAGGCGCGGCACGGGGCTGCCCCAGGCCGCCGGGAAGCGGGCGGAACACGAACGGCGGCTGGGAGGGCGAGCTTTTGCTTCCCCCTCTCCCGAGCGTGGGGAAGGGAAAGCAACGGCGCCGAACCCGAGGAAGGGGAAAAAGGAGTTCCCCTCTGCCGGGGCAGCGAGCGGCCCGGGGAGCTCCGCTGCGGGAGGAGCGGCTCCCCCAGGGCTCCTCTCGGCCCTGCTCCCCTCCGCACGGGGAGGGCCCGCACGCCTCTCCCCCTCCCCACGCAGTGCGGAAGCCCCGAGCTCCGAATCGCCCCGCGGGCCGGGCCCAGGCCGCGCCGCGCCTGAGGAGGGAGACGGCCACGGCGCGCCCAGGCCCACGAGAGGCACCGGCAACTGGCGGCTCCGCCCGCCGCTTCTCCGCTCCCCCAGCCGCAGGGCCGGCTCCCCCGCCGCCCAGGTAGCCACGTACCTCCTTGACGGAGAGGAACTCCAGCAGCGGGAAGACCAAGTGCCGGTCCAAGAAGTGCGCGATCTTGGTGGTCAGGTCGTACTCCGCCATCTTGGCGACGGGGGAGACAAGAGGGAGGCGGGGCCCCGCGGCGCGCGGGGAGGCAGGCGGGCGGCCGCCGCTCTTACGGCCCGGGCGCCTGCGCGGCGTGGCGGGGCACTGCGGGGATGAGGCGGGGCCCTGCCTGTGCCCCCAGCCCCGCCTGCGCCTCGGGGCGGGCTGCTACAGCGCGTTAGTGAGTGCTCAGAGGGAGTTTGTCTCTTGTGGTGGGGTCAGCTTAACAGAGCTGGATGTCCGAAGCGGTGGATTTCTCCTAAAAGCTTTGTAGAGTAGCTCTGAGCTCCAGCCCTGCCAGTGTGTGCCCGGTGTGGGAGCTTGACTGGATTGAACCTGGTAAAGAGGAACTGGAAGGGGGCCTAAACTGTCTTTGGCACCAAGGGAAGTATTTGTTAATCATAGAATCATAGAATGTTTTGGGTTGGAAGGGACCTTTAGAGGCCATCTAGCCCAACCCCCCTGCAGTAAGCAGGGACACCACTAACTAGATCAGGTTGCTCAGAGCCCCATCCAACCTGGCCTTGAATGTTCCCGGGGATGGGGCCTCCACCACCTCTCTGGGCAACCTGTTCCAGTGTTTCACCACCCTCATTGTAAAGAATTTCTTCCTTATATCCAGTCTAAACCTACCCTGGTTTAGTTTAAAACCATTACCCCTTGTCCTCTCACAGCTGGCCCTACTAAAAAGATTTTCCCCATCTTTCCTATAGGCCCCCTTTAGGTACTGAAAGGCCATAATCAGGTCTCCCCGCAGCCTTCTCTTCTCCAGGCTGAACAACCCCAACTCCCTCAGCCTGTCCTCATAAGAGAGGTGCTCCAGCCCTCAGATCATTTTAGTAGCCCTCCTCTGGACCCACTCCAACAGTTCCATGTCCTTCTTGTGCTGAGGGCTCCAGAGTTGGACACAATACTCCAGGTGAGGTCTCACCAGAGCAGAGTAGAGGGGCAGAATCACCTCCCTCGACCTGCTGGCCACGCTTCTCCTGATGCAGCCCAGGGTACGGTTGGCCTTCTGGGCTGCCAGCGCACATTGCCGGCTCATGTCCAGCTTTTCATCCACCAGCACGCCCAAGTCCCTCTCGGCAGGGCTGCTCTCGATCCTTTCTTCCCCCAGCCTGTACTGATACTGGGGGTTACCCCGACCCAGGTGCAGGACCTTGCACTTGGCCTTGTTGAACCTCATGAGGTTCACACAGGCCCACCTCTCCAGCCTGTCCAGGTCTCTCTGGATGACATCCCGTCCTTCTGGTGTGTCAACCGCACCACTCAGTTTGGTGTCATCCGCAAACTTGCTGAGGGTGCACTCAATCTCGCTAAGTCATTGATGAATATATTAAACAGCACGGGTCCCAGTACGGACCCCTGAGGGACACCACTCGTCACCGGTCTCCATCTGGACATGGAGCCATTGACCACTACCCTCTGGATGCGGCCATCCAGCCAGTTCCTTATCCACCGAACAGTCCACCCGTCAAATCCATAGCCCTCCAATTTAGAGAGAAGGATGTTGTGGGGGACTGTGTCAAAGGCTTTGCAGAAGTCCAGATAGATGACATCTATTGGTTTTCCCTTGTCCACTGATGCTGTCACACCATCATAGAAAGCCACTATGTTCGTCAGGCAGGACTTGCCCTTGGTGAAGCCATGCTGGCTATCTCGAATTATCTCCCTGGCCTCCATGTGCCTTAGCATAGCTTCTAGGAGGATCTGTTCCATGATCTTCCCAGGCACAGAGGTGAGGCTGACAGGTCGGTAGTTCCCAGGGTCTTCCTTTCTACCCTTTTTGAAAATGGGCACAATGTTTCCCTTCTTCCAGTCACCAGGGACTTCACCTGACTGCCATGACTTTTCAAATATCATGGAGAGTGGCTTGGCGACTACATTGGCCAATTCCCTCAGGACTCTGGGATGCATCTCATCAGGTCCCATGGACTTATGCGCATTCAGGTTCCTCAGGTGGTCACGAACCTGATCTTCTCCTACAGCAGGAGGGGTTTTGCCCTCCCTGTCTCCCTCATGCCATCCGTCAACTCGGGTGGGGTGAGGAGAGAGCTTTCCAGTGAAGACTGAGGCAAAAAAGTTGTTGAGTACCTCAGCCTTCTCCTCATCTGCTGTTACCAGCTTGCCAGTCTCGCTCATCAGCAGGGGTACGCTTTCTTTAACCATCCTTTTCCGGCTGATATACCTGTAGAAACCCTTCTTGTTATTCTTTGCATCCCTAGCCAAGTTTAGCTCCAGCTGAGCCTTGGCCTTCCTGACCCCATTCCTACACAACCGGGCCGCGTCCCTATACTCTTCCCAGGATGCCTGTCCCTGCTTCCACTGCCTGTGCAGCTCCCTCTTCCTCCTTAGTTTGTCCAGCATGTCTCGTCTCAGCCATGCTGGTCTCTTCCCTTCTTTGCCCGATTTCTTACACCTGGGGATCGAGAGCTCTTGCGCTCTGTGGATCACTTCCTTAAAGAGCTGCCAGCTCTGTTCTGTTCCCCTGTCTCTGAGGACCGTTTCCCAGGGAGTCCTTCCGACTGTCTCCTTGAGGAGCTGTTGTTAAGTGTTGGTCCGTGTCGGCCGTGGTTCCCAGCCCTTGGTGGGGAGGTCCTGGCAGCCGAGATGCACTAGGGAGGCTGGGGAGCTGCGGGCAGTGGCTCACACAGTGGCACCCAAGCGAGTGGGGAAGTGCGTGGTTGAGTTTAGCAACAAAAACAGGGCAATCACTAACACCGATGGTAACTTGGATATGTCTGGTAGCCAGACTAAGGGAAATAGCGAGTTCACCATGGTGTTAACTCACCAGAACAGTGAAAGATATAAAAGGTACTTTTTGCTTTTATGCTTTGTAAGTTTTTTGCTGATTTTTGTCAGGACATACGGATGATTCTAGTGAGTCAAGCCTCATCTCTTCGCATAAAGCATGCCTCAAGCCTTTGTCACAAGGAAACTTTTCCTTCCCTGAGTAGAGGCATAAACCATTTGCTTAGTGACTCATGTAACTACAGTCTATGGCAGCTACAGAAGCTGTTAATGTTGAATGGTGAGTTAATAAAGTTGTAGTAGAGATTAGTTTTAGAGTTTGGTAGTTTGTTTTAAATGGAAATGGAAAATGAGAAATAAGTGGGTCGTACATTTACTGAGCCATTCTTCAGGCTGCTAGTAATGTTATCCCTACCTTGACAGAAAGATGTAAAGGCTACAGAATTAAAGATGTGACAGGATGGTTTTTAGAGGTAAGTCATCAGAGCAGCTCAATGGTAGAAGGTGACCTGTAAGAAAAAAGAAAAAAAAAAGTACTCAGGATGAAGTCAGTTCTTCATATGACCCTGAGTTTTTAACACTTTTGTATAAATCTGTGGGGTGTGTGGTTTTGTATTAGTAATGCTCTTCTCAGAACATCAGCTGCGGAAAAGAATCTCTTTTTTATCTGCAAGACAACATATTTCTCATAGTAATTGTAGATATGATTTGCTTTAAGCAGTACCTACATACCGCTGATGGCATACATCAACTCTAACGGTGAAAGCTATCCCCCTATAACACTTTGCCCACAATAACTCTGTGGGTTTCACCAGGGCGTGTTCAAACTCAATGTTGGCTGTTCCTCCTAGTGGCAGTTAGGTTACAGAGCTACCAGTGGAAAGCAGACTGCGGAGTTGCCAGTGGAAGGCCCTTGGCTGTACAAAAGCCTGAAGCATCCAAGGCACTGTGCAGTGCTTGATTCTATTTGATGAGTGAGTGTCTGCAAGAAACAAGTACAGCAATGAGTGAAAAGGTATAAAGAACTAGCTGGGGAGAGCCTTTTAGCAGAAAGTCCATTACAATAATACTGTGCCAAGAGGAACTGTCAGGACAACGGTTTGCTGTGAATTCCCAAAGTGGAATATACTCTGCATTGGGCACAGCTGTTCTGAGAGAAGAAAAGCATGTCTAATTGCTTTAGCCATATCATTTAGTGAAATAGCTATATCCGTCTTGGTGAAGATTGCGCTGAAGTACATTTAAGCTTTCATGGCAAAACAGTCTTAGCCAGTCTTAACTGAATAACTGGAAATTCGAGTTTGTTTTGAACTCCTGCACAAACACCTGATGGAGGAATTATACGAGGCATGGTAAGCTCTAAGCCAAATTTCATTTTTGACATAGACCAGACTTGAAGCTGAAGTGCTTTAACCTAGTGGAGCGCTTCCCTTCTGGAAATTGAGTCCACTGTACTTAAGAACATTGGTACTTAAGAATCTTAAGATTGCTAGTCTGGTTCATGAAATAAAAGCCATTTGGCTAGAATTATCTAGAAAAATATCTTAAGAAAATTAACAGGAATGTTCTTGCTTGGTCTGGCTCTTGATTTCATAGTTCTTAAATAATGAGGAACTTTTGTCTTAAGGATTGCATTTACATAATTGGTTGTCAGTTATCTTATTGTTAACACAGCAGTAGAATCCAACATTCTTTCAATTGTTAGAATTAAATAATCACTAGGAAATCACAGCAAAATATTTTTCTGCCTCGCATTATCAAAGGGAAATTGAACTTACTGACTTCTTCCACATCCCTTGACACAGAAGATAGACTATATGATTGAAATCTTATGTAACTTGTTTATTTTTTTCATTTTGGTATTTGTAATTCAGAAATTATATTTCTGCCTTTTTTCTTTTAGCTTTGTTTATATCTGAAAAAAGATCTTCATTCCTGCATTCCATAAATATTTTTACACTTGTTAAAAGAAAAATATTCCTAAAATCAAGAATGTGACATCTAAAAGAATTCACTGTTGTCAACTATTTCTGGTTAGCAATCAAATCTACACTAAGTGTATCTTGTAATACAGCTGAATCATCATAAAATAGAAGATGACTATGTTGTTGTACAAGCAGTTTTTTCTCACTTGAAAGGATGGCCATATTAAAAAGTTGAGGGCAGCAATGCTTACCTGAATGTACGTTATCAATGAGTGGTATTAAGTTCTATGCTCAACTTTCAGTGTGACATTTTCTGTATTTTTGGAAATATTTCTCTTATTAAAAACCCAAACAATTTATGGAACTCTGTTGTGTTGCAAGGTTCACTGATAATTGGAATCAAGTGAACATTTGAATAGAAGTCAGTCAGCTGTAATACATTCTCTCTCACAAGCTTTCAACCAAATTTAGGTTTCTGTGAAACAGGTAGATGGAATACTTTTTTTTTTCCCCTGTCCACAAAAGTGATGAATAACAGAGGAAGCAAGGAGGTAGTTATTCAATAAAAAGGGGGTTTATGTATACATTCCATTTGTGGGAAAAAATATTCCCTTGCTAATAGCTTATAAATACAGGATACCTGTCAGAATAAAGGCTTAAGAGTTGAATCTCTTATACATGTAGATGTCTCTGTTGACTGGCATCCTCTTAAAGGATACATCATGTATCATAATGTACTGGCACATGATAGGGTTAAAATTATAATTTCAAGGAAACCCATATGACTTGTGGCTTTGAGCCTGTTCTTAGTCTATTGCTTTGCTTTATTTAGAGAATGCAGTATATCAAAGGAATACAGAAAAATAATCCTTACCTTTCTACCCTTGTGGTACAATTTTGATTTTGTTCATCAGCATAACAAGAAAAGGTAGGAGAAAGTATAATTTGATTTGAAAATAACAAATGTGCCTTCAGTGTTACAAGCTTGTCCAATTCTGTGCTTTCAAGAGAGATCTGAAAGGCCTGTTAGAAGGCAGAACTAAACCTGGGAATTACAGAAGACTTCAGTGAGCATAATTGGGTTGCTTAGGAATAAATTAATTTGGCTCTGTAAGTATGACATAGTGTACTTTGAATATTTAAAACAATGCAAAGGAAATTGTAAGTAAAGCTTTTTATCCCAGAATATTGGAATCGGTGAGGAAGGGCATAATTTGATTTCAAATCTTTATTATTGGTGACGATGGATGAGCATGAAAGAAACCAGCTTTGCTTTCCAACCCCAAGTTGTTCACAGGAGAGAGATTTGCAGAAAAAACATTGGAGTTTAAGTATGCTTGAACTGCAGATCAGAGAAACAAATTAGCTTTTTAAAAATATGCATGTTCTAAAGTTATTTTTCAAAATAACACTATACATTAAGGGGTACAGTAAATCGTGTTAAGTAACTTGAAATTCATTAGGAAGAATGTTGCTACTTTGATTTATTAAAAAAAAAAGGAAAAGGCAAATAAAAGGGAGGGGGAAAAAAGGAAATTTTTCCAATGGGAAATATTTTTAAGTGTTATATCCCCAGGAAGTATTTGGGGAAACATAATAGGTTATTATGAAAAAGTTACAATATAATCAGTGTACAACACCTTGTAATGCATATTATTTGGAACTCTGCATGCTGATGAACAGGAAACAGCTCTCATTGTATCTTCTTTCTCGATCCTGTTGACTGTTGGATCAGTTTAGAGTCAGTTATGAAATATTAAACATTTGCAGAATGATGGTACATGAAAATATGAGTTGAAGGTGATACAGATATTTGCATCATCAGGCTTTTTAACATAATTTGAAAACCATCTGAATTTGATATGAACCTGGTTGTAGCCACGAGTTTAATGACCTCTGTTCCTGTTTTATGGTCCTTTTTTGTCTCAGATATTTTTTATGACTGCAGCCTTAAAAATTTGCTACTCTCTTCATTGTTCAGGAAACAGCTTGAAACTAGTTTGACTTAAGATGTTTATCTCCAAGTTTTAGTATTTTAAAATGTTTTTTAAAATGTTTTTACTACATAGAAAATGGAGAGGATATTTGTTTCATGAGGACATTAGTGTAAGAGTTGAAAACTGCAAGCATTATATAGCAAGTGGGTGCATTTCTTGGAAAGGAAGATTTTTTTTGAGCTTTTTCTAAGTAAGGGAGGGTAAAATAATTTTTTGTCACGTTCATGTATGTTAGGTAGTGCCTGCAGAAGTTTACCAGCTTAGGATGAATTTCTGTTTTCTTGTTCTATAGTAAATGTTTTGTTACTTCTTTATTTAGTACTGTATTAGTTTCTTTATTTAGTTTTCTGCATTATTTAAATCCAACTTTGATGAAACTGGTCATCTTCCTTTCAGTAATTGTGGCACATTATGGATACCATATTGCTCTAAATAAGGGCTGCAGGTGCGTAACATTCACAACCCTAAATTTGACTGCTAAATACAGGATTTTAAAATACCTGAGCAGAAGTAGTACCCAAATTTAAACACTGTGCATTAGGAACCAGTCAGCTCGGATCCAGAGGTCTACAGCTCTTAACATAAATATTGCACAACCTCCATAAAAGCCCTACTAACCGGAGCACAAATAGATAGACAGATCAATCCCACAATAAATTAACGCTCAAGTAAGCAGCCCCAAGAGTTTAAGGGGGGGAAAAAAATGGGGGAAAAGAGATGTATAATGCTTGATACACTTATGTATTTTTTAGGTGCAAAATCCATAGCTTTGTAATCAGGTGGTGGGCCTGGCCAAAAACCCAAAACACGTCAGAAAACAGTTCAGAATCAGAACCAAGCAGAAGAGAGCTATATCTCCTCCACTTCTCATTATTTTCCCACCTACAATTTTTTTTCATAAACCAGCCCACTGTGCACCCTGGCCTGGGTTGCCAAATACCTCATTTCACCTCCCAGGAGGATGGGGTATTATTCTCTTGCAGCAAGACAAAATTTAAAGAGAAGAGAGGCTTGGGGTTGTTATCTGGGCAAGTGGACAAGGCTGGTGGGGCAAGTAAGTTGAGAATGTTCTTCTATCCAAACCATAAATGTTGCTGTGAGAAACTGGTCTGGACGTTGGTTTCAGGTATTTTAGGAAGAGCTTACAATTAAAAACAGGGGCATAATAATAATAAATGGTTCCCTGGCAGCTGCATGTTTACCTGCATTTATTGAAGGAATAATTTGTTCCCTCTCAGCATCATTCATTAATCACCCTGCTGTCAGCCTGCCCTGTTAATTGTGGTCTAGACTGGCCCTGGTAACATGGAGGATGGCGTGTCAGAGATCCCAGCCCCACACCCATTCTCCTGTCCCGTTCTGTCACAGGACAAGACTGGGGCTGGCAAGCCTCATCCTGCCTGCTGGCAGTAGCTTTGCAGAAGTGAATAGTTTGGGAAAGGGGGGTGGTGGATTTTTGCAGGTAGTGCTAGGTGCCTTTGCTGTGGGAGCCCTCTGGGGTATATAGTGTGGATTTAAGGGCAATCCAGAGACATCATATGAGCATGCTGTATAAATCCCAGCAGGATACTTCACCTTTGGATTCCTTTATTGTACCTATCTTCAGAAGCAACGTAAACAGAGCTGCAGAGTGATAATGGTCACAGTCACCATGGCAAATCCTACAAGAAAGCTGTATTCAAATTAGTCTTAATACATCCATGGCTTTGTGCATCAGTGTCAAACCAATAGCATTTGTTCAGAAAGGATGGGACCGTGCTACAGGCTGCAGAATAACCGCTTGTAATATTCATGGGCAAGGCAGAGTAACCAACAGCCTGTAGTGGATCTGGGTACTTGGATTTATTCAAGAACCAACAAGATTGGAGCTTTTGTCCTATACGAGGTTCTCACACTCACTTGCTCCCCTGGCAGCATTATGTTCAGTAGGTCTTGGCTTCCCTTCCCAGCAGGGAGGTCACTGCTGGTCTGGGAACGCTGGGGACAAAGTCATGTTGGACTGTGGTGTGTTGCTGCTCGCAGTTACTGGCCTCAGACATCGCAGACCAAGGTCCCTGAGCACCCCCTGGCAGTTGTTTCCATACATACCCCCTGATCTCCAAGATCTTTCCTCCAGCTGGGATTTTCACCACATTCTTTCCATGACCCTCTCTTCACTCCAAAGCTATGTCTTCTTTCCAGGGAACTCTTCTTTGAGGCCCCTAGCCTCTTGGCTTCTTGAGTAGACTACATGGAGAAATACAACGCATGATCAGCCCCCAACTTGAGGTTCTGTCTCTGTGTTAATTGGAGGAGTTGGGACGTGCAATTCTTTAGTTCTGGCTTTATCAAAATTTATAGCCAGACCATACTGGTTGCTGGTAGGAAGCAGCAGACTTCCTGAGAGTTCAAAAGTTCAGTTTTGGACATTCACACAGGTATAGACCCAGTTATCAGCTGCCTGCTAGTGTTTAAACTACTTTTTTTTTTTTCCCCTACAACAGTAATGCACCAAAGATGCCTTAAAATACAAAAAGAAACTCACTGCTCTCAGGCTTTGTCCATGGGAAGTGGACTGAGTCACTATGCTAACTACAAGAAAAACATTCCAGTCTTACAGTGCTCCCTCTACTCATCTCAAATTAACTTCTGCAGGAGGCATAACATTTTAGGCGCATTTGTTGAGGAGGAAAATTGAAGCAGGGAGATGATAAAGACTTACTCAGAGCTAGCACAATAGATTGGTGGCAGAACCAAGGAAAGAGGAAAAGATCTGACCTCAGTCTGGTCTCTTGCAGTACTTAATTGTTGTAGGGGCCTCCAGTCGGTAATGAGTCTAAGACAGTGGAAAGCAGAATTTCTCACGGGGGTGGGGGTTGTGGTGAAGATGTTCATTTCTCTTCTTTTGTTCGAGAGCTGTCTTTGAAGGCATTGTTCTTCCACAGCTGCAGTAGCCTACATTCATTGTGATAATTGTGGGACAATATGTAGAATGGATGATTGATACATGAGATAAAGTTGTGTAAAAATATTACTAGAAGATCATACGGAGATAATAAATTATGCAAAGGCAGCTCAAAGAAATAATCTGAGGACAATTTTTGTGGGGTACAATGTGGGAGATGGTACAACAGATCCAAAAAGGGATAAAAATGAGTAAGAGAAACAGCAACTAAAACATTTGCTGAAACAAGTCACAGAACAAGACGTGAGTTGAAGCATTACAGATAGGTAAGGCAAAAAAATCCAGTAAGTAGCCTATGGATAGAAAGGGAAACAAATTCTCTATGCTCTTGAAGAGCTCTGTACTCCCTGTGCACCCTGCCATCTTCTTCCATATCAGAAGGAGATCTAAGTGCACTCTTTTCCTTGGGTAGAAAATTCAGGAGTGAAGGCTGGGACCGAGAGACCACAGAGCTCGCAGAGCAGTCTAGACACATCCTAAGAGGCAGAAAGATGCAGTAGCAGAGAGATTGCTGCCTTACAAAATGAGATGAACTCAATGCCTTTGAAGCAGAGCACGTGTGGGTAGGAGGTACTCTCCTACGCTCCTGAAGGGTGTAGGGTGTAGACAGCAGTGAGCAGGCAAAGTTTATTTTGGGTCTGATTCTTTTTGTTTGTTTGTTTTCAAGACACCCTTTATAAATTTGTTACCAGCTCTGTGTTAAGGTTTTTGAGAGCCAGGTATTCTCATATTTTCCAGCTCTTCTATTCTCGCTCTTTATCAATTGTACTGTATCGCCTGGACAGTCTGATCTCTCAGTGAATTTAGTTTTAATAGCATCTTGAAAGATTTTATAATAAAGTTAAAAGAAGTGGATAAAATCATGGAAAATGCAGCCTACAGTGAGGAGAAATTGTTATTACTGAAGGAGTATCTGAAGTGATGACATTAACTTATTAAAGTGCATCTACTGAGTCCACCACTTAACTCGGGCTTTATAGCAGATACTGTAATAAATGAAGACCCAGCTGGCTGCTTTAGGAACAAGCAGTGGAAGGAGGAATGGTATAGGCACTCCTGTCAAATTATCAAATTCACCCTGTGGTTGTGGGCTTCTCTCTCCTTGGACAATAAAGGGAGATTAGCTACTGAGATGATGTGATTGCCTCTCCCAGTAGGAACTGGCTCAGAATCCCCGTTCTAAATGCAGCCTCAGCGAGGAAAGTGAAGGGAAAGCTGACTTTCCTTTCTCACTGTTGTACGCATAGTAAATACTGATCTGCACAATTTATATTAGCATTTTCAGTCAACAGAACATGATGGCTTAGATCTCAGTAATTATTCCCTCCTTGCCTGACAAGACTGGTATTGCTAAATGTCCGGTATCGTATCCTTGTAGACTAGTCTCCTGCAGCATGATACAATCTTAGGGGGTTTCATCCAAACCTGTTGAAGGCAGTGGGAAGGATCAGTTGATTTCAGTGGGTTTTAGGGGATCAGAAACAGATAGAGGATTTCGACCCGAGCATTAGCACGACAGATAATATTACTGCCTGCAGCAGCACAGCATTTTCCCCACTATGCTAAATCACCTTAAGATATTTAAAGGAATATGAGAGGTCCAATTCTTCTTTCCCGCCCTAAAATACTGAAAACATTTCAGTTGCCTATGCTAATCTTTTACAACGTCATGTTTCAGAAATACAGGCATCACGAGCTGCATACAGGCACAGAATGTTATGAAACTGTGATACATTTTAAGTTGTTGAAGCAACTTCCTTTCATGATGTTATGTGCTAATTTTCATCCCACAGGGAAGGTGTGTGTGAGTTTTTTGTTTGGTTTTTTTTGATTGGTTATTTTTTTCAAGCTGAGTTATTAGGCCCTGAAAAATGGAATTGCTGATATAATCTGAAATAGTATTTCCTGAAGGGCCACGTTAGGAGTCTAATAAGCCCCATTGTGAGAGTCATTTGTCATTTTATCCCTACAGGCAAATTTGTAAAGGTTAGTGAAGGCTATTTGTCAAAGTTAAATGCTGCTTAAAATTCTGTTTCCAAAATACAAGTAGTTTGTAAATAGTACTAGTTGTCCTTTTCAGATTATTTTGGTTTTGAATAGGACAGATGGGGAAAAAAGTGTCTAAAATGAAATTGTTTATACATTGCTTAATTATGAAGGATTGTTTTTCTGTGTAAATTGTTTCAAGCTGAGCCTGCACAGTTTTGGTCAGAAAATTAGGATGGTCTATGTGTAAAAACTCCCTGTGCTAATAGGCAATACTTGGAAAAATGCAGATATTTTAAATAGGATTGGTTTAAGAGGGGAAACTAGTGTATTGGTGGCTAAAAGTGTATGTATTGTGTATCCTGCTTTTTGTTCTTCTCTAAATGTGAATGATGCCTTGCAATTCCAAAATGCCCTTGTCAGTATGTATTTCAAAATGTTTATACTTGTAAATAGAAATTAAGCTTCCAGTCTAGTGAGTTCCCCCTACTTAACTCTGATACGGTTTAATAAAGGTTCCACATAAAGCATTTGCAATACTAGGAAGAAGGCTGATATGAGAACCCTGCCTTTACAGCAGCAAAATGAGTTGTGGTTATTGCTTTTTAACATGTTCTTTAAAGCATGATTGTTGAAAAAGCTTACAGTTGAAAATCATATTCCACTTAACTATGGCATTAGCATTTTACAGGGTGTTGGATAGGAACCTTTCTTCTTTTAAATTAGGGTAACTTAGGGTTTTCTTTGTTTTTTTTCATCAAGTTAACTAGTTATTTTCTGACAGTGCAAAACCAGAGACCTTAGGTAGCTGAATTCACAGTAAACTTGTTGTAGGCTTGTAAGGTCTGATTTAAAGTAGCCCTTAGATACATGATCGTCCTTCCACGTAGCTTAATAGTCAGTCACCCCAATTCATAAAACAAATACTGAACCAGAAAAGGGAGTGCTTGTTTTCCTGAACTTTTTAATCAAGCAGACTCTTCCCCAAAGATGGATCAAATCCTCTTTTTTAATTTATTCAGCATAAATGAATTAAATTGAAACCTTATTAGCTCACAGTTGGGAGAATCTCTCTGCGATGATTTGGAACACTTGCTAGGGATTAACCCCAAATCCCAGACCTTGTATTTTTCTGCACTGCCTTTTCTAGTGGCATCATCTGTTCATGGTTAAAGACTTTAGAGCCCTTCTTTTGGAGTTGCTGAAAAACTTACGTGCCTTTCACCTGTGTTTTAAAATGCTTGCATGTTAATATTAGACTCAACAATTCTCCAGTAAGAATTTTCTGAGAATTAGTTAGTGAATCAATAGTTACGAAGTTGAGTGTATGAATTACACAAAAGTATTACTATTTTACCCTAAGCAGTTGAGGAATTGCCATGATTGTAAAGTAGTAATTCTATTAGCTTAATGTCAAAGCTATGCCTGCTTCTTTTCTGCTAAAGACAAAAGGCCTTGTGAAAGTGCTTGATCATTATCGAAAAGATAATAGGATAATACTATGCAGTTAAGTATGAAAAGTTTTATTCTTGCATCAGCGATGTTAATGATAAGCATAATGTTAGCCTATTGACATACTGAATTCTTTAGAATAATCATTATATGTCAAATGTTTTTAGAAGTTTTACAGAGAAGTCTCATTTTTAAGTCCGGGTCATAGCCAAAAGGTGGCAGTATTCTATTCAATATTCATTTGCAAAACAGTATAAAAATGCATGTATTTATTGACACTTTGCTTCTAATAGCAGATCAAACTGGTTGATTGTATCCTGGAAATAATGTTGGTTTATTAGAAGGACCTATTTAGAATGAAGTTAGAAATTAAATTTCTTGCTTAGACCTGAAAGCTTTCAAAAATAACCTATTACATAAATTTTAAATATTATGTGTGTAGTGTTTCATGTGGTATCTACATTGTCACTAAAAAGAAAAATTTGGGGTCTAGGCATTTTTATAGAGTACTTAAGAGCATCAGAACTTTTCCTCTAAGTGTTGGCAGAGTTAGCTCATTTTACCTTCAAAAAGAGAGACAGTAATCTCCACATGCTTTTAATATGAGCCAAAACTGCTGCATTAAAAACAATTTGTTTTATACACCCTAGAGATGTTGTAATATTTTTCATAAAGTGGTGTGGGCTTTTTTGTGAAAAAATTAACAAGTTGTTTAGCTATACATCAATGGTTTTTCTCAGAATAGTTTGAGATAAGGGTTTAAATATTAGTGGGAGAGAATGCTTGCAAGTGCAATTATGTTCAAGCAAATGTTTCCATGTAAATTTTGATCCATAGTTATTCAGATGTAAATATGAAATTACTGTAGTTACAGATTAAGTCAAATGCAGCGAATAAATACTTTATGTTAATATGAAATACTTAAAAAAATCTCTTCTTGTTACAGCATTTTAGAAATATTTAAGAATTAAGGACCTATTCCCCAAATATTGGCCAGTCTGTTTTCCTGTGAAAATATTTCATCCTTTCCAGTGTTGAAAAGGTTTGATAAACATTATATGTGGGATAGAAAAAAAAACTGATTCAAAGGGCAGGAACTGGGAAATCCAATTAAAATGGTACTGCTTTTTAATATGCTTCCATATTCACCTCCAGCAGAGTATAATTCACATGTATCTATCTTTTGTAATGTCAGACAAAACACAGCTGGTACGGTTCCTGAGGGAATTGGAATTAATAGGCCTTGAGATTCATGACCAACTTCTTGCTTTTTTTGCACTTTATTTTCTGAAAACTCACTACATCTCTAAGGGCTGATCTTTCGAAAAAGGACAAGAGACACATTTTGTTCAACACAGACAAGAAAGTGATGTGAAGTTTAATTACTTAATCAAATGAGGCAGAGCATTGTCTCCTCAGTACAAATTCAGAAAACATTGTGAAAGTAAGCAGGATGAAGATATGAGACAAATATAATGGGATGCCACAGATATGACTAAGAGACTATTCAGAAGACCAAAATGGGTGATGTTAGTTTTTCACCAATAACTCATCACTTTTTTAAAAAAGAAAAGTCCTAAAGAAGTACAAGTGTATAAATGCTGACTGCTAAAAATCTTTTTCCTGCTGGGCTGCCATGTTTGTGATCCATCTGCTTCTAGAGTCTATTCCCAAAGAGTATTTTAGAAAAGCTTACTTGTACAAAAGGCCTAGAAATTTCCTGAAGTTATTCTGGGAACAAATCCAGAGGATAGTGAAAACTCTGGGACATATTCTTGTATATCCAATATCGAAAAGAGCCATTGCTTGGGGCAGTGTGTTCCCAAGATATTTAATATATCCCTGGAGGGGGGGGGGAAGTCGTCTCAGTCTATGCATCACATTTTAAGGAAATTTGGTCAGGAAGTACAGCACAACTACAGCAATAATATATTTACATTACATTTCAAATACTGTGAGCACATCTACATCTAAAAGCAATGGCATACACTTTAAATAAAATATAATTGTCATAGCTGTTGTCATGAAGGGTAAATATACGTTAGGCATGTGTAGTTACATAAGAGCAAATGATGCTCGACGTTTTCTTCCTGCAATTAAACTGGGGGGGGGGGATGTATTCAGGTATTACTCTTAACGGTAAACTTCTTTGTGGTCATATGTAAGTAGAGCTTTAGGTTGAAGTTTAGTCTGCTAAGAGAAGGATGAGCTCCCAGAACAAAACACAGCAAGTGGGGGAAGGATTTGGAAGGTTTTCATGTTCATGCGTGGGAGGAGGTTTGCATCTGCTGGATACATGTGTGCTCTATACCATATATTCACTGCTGTGGATGGCCTGTGCCTATGCACTTGTTTCTAGGGGCTGCTATCACTGCTGTTTAGAGCGGCTGTGGTTTCCTCTTGAACTTCTGCTTTTGGCAGGACCCTCTGTTTTATCTTGATGCCAAATGCGGCAGTAGGCGGCGTGGGAGAGGCTGTGCACATGTACGGCCATTCCCAGAGTGCATGTGCTGCATCGCGTATTGCTTGTCGGGTGGGACTACACCCCTGAGGCCCTGGTGTCTTACGATACTTCAATAAAAATACAACTGGCTTACAAGTTTTGCCCTCTGTGTTCCTCCAAGAAAAGCTTGCGATGTGCAATAAATCAGCAGTTATTACTTGCATGCTACAGTGTTGGTTTTGACCTGTCCATATTAATTGTGGGAATTAATGGGACATTTGCTCTCTCCCACTTGATATGAATTCCTTCTTTTTTTGGTGCTTCTGTAGTAGACCTTTTAGTAGCTAGCTTCCCAGCAGTGTTTCCAAGCTTCAGTTTTGATTGAGCATACTTGTTTTAGTTTAAAAAAAGATAAACATTTAACTGATGAACAAAACTTGCCAAAAATTAGTTCATTACATTTGTATGCCTCAGGATTGCTTTTGAGGAGTAAAGGCAGGGCAGAATGTGGGTTCTAGGAACTTCTGTGTCTCGTAGGGGTTTTGGTATTATTTAACTTGGGCATAAAATGCAAATCAGTCTACAAGGCAAATATAATTCTTATAAAACTGTGCCTAGCTCTCTTGGAAGTCACAGGGAGACTTTTCAGGGGCTGAAATGAAGTTGGGTAGGGCAGCATCTCCTTTGAAGGTATTGTTAATGGCGACATGGCTAAAGAACGTAAAGACAGTGGGACTGATCCTGTGCTCTTTGTGTGCTCTGAGGTTGCTGTGAATTAATAAAAACTGTGGGGTTTTCCTGACATTTGTTTGTGGCACTCATGGTTACTGTGCACGTGTTACGTGGCACACAAACAAGAGCACAGCATTGGTTTTAAAAGAAACTGCTGCAGATTATTGGGAGATAATATTGGGGAGATAATATTCTAGATACTGTAGTACTGGTATCTTCCACTTTTTTATATTCCTAAGCTCACACATTTTTAAGAATTAAATTTAGTGAATGTCATCATGCGCTTAATAGGTATTTTCCTCTAGAGGCTTTGGGGGCTATGGTTTAAGGGCTGCTTATCATTATGTGATATGCATTATTACAGTTTTTTAACTTTCCATGTTTCTACCTAAGACTCAGAACATTTTCAGGACAATATTTCTATTTTAGGAGAAATTCCTAATTTACACATTTCAGTAACACTGTATAAGGAATATTCATCCCATTCTTCTTTCAGGTATGGATTGGAAGGGCTTGAAGGGGGATTTTTGAACATGTAAGGTTATTCCTTGCCAGAGCTTTGGACTGACATCCCATTGTGGAGCCCTTTGCAGTGGACTTCACTGGCTTCAGAGGAATTGAAATAGTGGAAATTGTGAGTTAGTGAGGTAGGTGGATTGTTCAAACTTAGAGCCACTGCCTTTTGCCTCCCATGAGCATAACCTGGTAAAACCTTAGTTTAACTGCTCAGATGAATAATTACTCTTGCATTCAACAGCCATTACTTCACGTGTAGTAATTTCTGTGATGAGGTGCGAGTCACTTTTTAACGCAGTTCACTGAGGAAGTAAGGCTTCTGCAATGATGCCACAGGTACCTCTGTTAGTCCCTTTGTAACAGTTGTTTAACCTGCAGGCCAGTTCAGTCAAGTTTAAAAGTAGGGTAGAGATCCCAGAAGGAAAAACCTCCTGCAGTAGTTCCAGGGACTGAAAGGCAGCCCCTGAACCTATTTGTTCATCTGCCAGAGGATGACAGACTTGCTTTTCAGCTGGATTTTCTGGCTGCCATTTACATGTTAGCCAGCCCGTCAGGTATGTATCTAGCTGCAAGATGTAGAGCGCTATGTCTCTTGTCCAACAGAAAACAAATACAAGTAGATAAGGAGAACTTGTAGATACGGTTGCAGAACACGAGTGTGTGTGTTGAGGGGTGGGAGGGGGCTATTGGTGGTTCAGCCACGGGACACGAAGACAAAACAAGCTTTTTCAAGAAGTATTTGATTGCAGATAATCAAGTGTGCACAAGCCTTGAACTCTGTTTTATTAATAATTGCTATGTAATGTATCTACAGTTGAAAATATAATCACACAAGTTAAATTTAGCATCAAAGAACTTGGCACTTTTGGACAATTGCTGTCAGTTTTGTGGACTTCCATGCTGAGTCTCACAGTCATCCTATATTTATCTGAAATTATTACAAATTCTACTTAATATGGTAGAACTTTAAAATGCTGGAAATCCTTAGGGAAAAATACATCCTCTAAAAAGACAAGGCACATCCATATGGTTGATGAAGCTTAAAATACCTTATTTGATCTTTCTGGCAACCAGCCTGTAATCAGTCTCTAACAAGACCTTTCTGTGTATCAGACTTTAAGAACTGCTGAAATCATGAGAAATGTAAAAGCAGAAATGAACTTGTTCATACTTCTTTTCCCATAGTGGTGAAGTAAAGACCTAGTGCATGACTGAGGGGAAAGGTGTGGGTAGTGCTGCTTGAAATGACGACCCTAAGGGCCTTGCTCTTTTGGGCTTAGGTCAAGATTGTAGCAAAAGTGGCGTTCTCTACTCCCTTAAAAGGATGCCTGTGTTGCTCACACAGCCCCTCGGAGGCATGATTAGTTACTCAGAGGAAAATGCTTGTCCTCCCATTGGCAAAATATGTATAGGAATCACAGCTGTTACTGCAAATACTGAAAATGTCTTCAATAGCTGTATACCCTGAGCTCAAATACAAACTGACTGGCTCTAGCTATTGCTGTTGTAGAAGTTAGTTTCTTTTCATCCATGTGTTGCTCTGCCCTGCCTGAGGGTCACAGGATGTAGATTTTGAAACATTCAGCTGTGTATGTAGGTACAAAATGTCATGATATCCCTTAATGAAAGGGTTCAAGCTGATTTACACAATGTTGACATAAATAGAGGGAATATCTCTTTTTCATAGCTAAGCCAGTAAGATGACCGGCTGCCTGTCTTGATACCAGAAGCTCATATGAAACAGCCCTAAGCAGAATATTTTGCAGGTAGTAGGGTTCCAGAGTATACAATACACCTTATTGTGCAAACTGCAAAACACTGGTAGGATGTCTTACAAGGTGTCTTTGTATTTGCATGCATATTACTAGCTATTCCATCCCTTCAGAATTTAGTATACTTTTAAGGTTTGCTAACAGAACTGTAATTAAATACCGCTTGGGCCACTCCCAAAGGGTTTGGAAGTAAGGGATGATTCAACAGGTTGCCTTACAAACAACAACATGCCACCTCAGTTCACTGTAATGAAATTCACTTTCTCAGTTTTTTAATCATACAGAGGTCAAATTAACTTGGAGTACAGTTCAATGTACTTTGTCTTTCAGATTTCACTGGTCATAGCACAGTATATTTTTCTGTTTACATTAGTTATACTGAGATTAAGAGAGAGACATTTTTAGGCTCTGGATCAAGACATTGCTGAAGCGGTAGCTGGTTCATTCATCTTAATGAGTTCAGTTACTCGCCGAACAAGTGTGAACAAGACTGATGAATGCACACTTAAGTCCATGAGCTCAAGTGTGATAGTTTTTATTAGCAAAAAAATTATACCAAGGAAAATCCTTCTGTTTCTGCAGATCTTTATAACAGCGTTGCAAAAGAGGAATAACTAACTTCAGGTTATGTTAATTTAGGATTAAAATGTTCCTGATATAGTTCAGGTCATGTAAAAAAGGGAATTGTCTCATAGTTTGAGTGAAGAGAGCACACACAAAAATTTTCCTCCAAGAAATACTTTTTAACTCAGTATTATTTTATATTTTTTGTGCCAACTACATATGTGTAGGCAACTCTGATCATGCCAGGTGTAACTCTAGGACCAAACTTCTGCACATACATCCTGTATGTGATTGATCACCTTTTACTTTTATGTTCCTTATATATGATTTTGCCATTGAAAGCAAACATACTAAATAGAAATGCAGGTATGGCAAATACAGATTTATTTCAACAATCCAAACTGTCGATTTGGAAATCCAAAGTTCTTGTAGAAAAGCAGAAATATTTGCCAGTATTTCACAAAGCCTTTCAGAGATCAGAAATAATGCAGCAGATCTAATGCCTTGTAAAACATTGCATCTTATGAGCATCTCATCTCCTAGAGGATACCAGCCCTTTAGTGCAGCACTTAGAGGAGGCATCTACAGAGTCTGCCCAAAGTGGAATAATAGAAAGAAGCATCTTGCAGATTGATTTTCTCTCTAATTTTGGAAGCTCTTTGTCTTTGCTTGTCACATGTGTTTAGAGGTGGCATATTTCTTAGTTTCAGGCCAGCCTGTATCCTGGCACAGGTGTTAACCTTTTCCAAAGCAGCATTAATACCTGCCCTCTCCTCAGTGACTGTGGGAATCTGATTTTGAACGTAAGGCAAATTGCAAAATAGCTCTTACGTGCTTCAAGTACAACTTAGATGCAATTTACATGCAGAAATACAGGCGAGTAATCCAGGATCAGGTTTCATCATGGCCATCGTTTCTGAGTTTTAAGTGCTGAAATCACATTAGCCATTATCAAGGTCGTTGGCACTGTCACCTTGGTGGTTTTTAGCAGTGAAAGAACACAAAATGACTGAATTCCAGCAAGGCCTCGTGACCTGAGCTTGAGAAGTAGTGGCCAGCTCTGAAACCCAGTTTAATGTGCCACAGCATCCTGAGTTTGACACTTTAAATCTAACTTCTTTCAAAAGAGAGAGGTTTTTAGATGTGCTTTTTTGGATGTTGCCATTGAGCAAGGAGGAGAAAAATTTCACTCCAGGCATATTTGTGTTAAAGCAACTTTCACTGTAGTTTTGGTGATGTTTCAGTAGGACAAAGACTTATCAGTTGCCCCCGTTCAGTAGTCCTCCAGATCTTTCTGGACATGAGTAAGAGTTTTGTCTTTAAACTGAAGAAACTAGTTCTTAGCAGCTTACGCTTAGAATCGTTCATGACACAGAATAGTAAAACTTCTGTAAACAAATACGTTAAGTAATTTAATTCACTGAAGTGCAGAGAATGCAGGTAAAAATTGTTTTAACCATTACTGGGTAACTAAAGACAAAGGCAGTATGCAGGATCGCTGGCTGAAATGGCAGCTTTCAATTCACTTAGCAAGTAAAATTACTTCTTTTTCCCCTTTGTTTTAACATACATTTCATTTTACATTGTATTTTTCCAAGGAGGCATCATTAATCTTTCCAGTTATTCTGCTATCATCCCTGTGTCCGCTGTGGCTTGGGGCTGCGGATCTTAATTATTTTGAAAGTTCCTGGTGTCAGTACATCTGTGCAGGACTGTGATTGGAAAGAGAAAAATCTGTGGTGATGCTATGAGTTGTCCCTAAGTGAAAAGTCGGCAAGACCAGGCAGTTCTCCAGGGTCTTAGGCTGCATGCCCCATAAACCAGTTTGCCAAATGTACATAGGAAAACTGGAAACTTTGGTGAATTTGCATTGGCTGCACTGAACAAAAAATTCTTTTTAATGGTCCTACAGGCAACACGGATGGGAAGGTTCATTGCAATGTACTGTAACTAAGTCTCTGTATCCCCTCAACTTTTCTTTACAGGGGTAGTTAAACATTGTTGTCAGAAGTCTGGCATGGTTCACGAGCAGGATCCCTTCTGTCATCCACTCATCAGTTGCTAGCTCTTACGAGGTGCTGCCAGGAGAGAAGGAAATTACTTGTAGTCTGTACAAAAGCACGTTGGCCCTGGCGCCTGGCCCGCGCAGGCAGCCGTGGGAGAAGCGTGCCGGTACAGGGGATGGAGTTGCTTGGGTAGAGCTTCTCCATCCTCTTCTCAGTGACAGTTCTGTGTTTTCACGCAGCTTTCTGTCAAGCTTTGAAATCAAACCAATTTTTGGAGGTGAGAGCTCATTCAGCCCAGGATATAGCTCCAGTAACCTGTGAAGCCTCTTTTAAAATCTGCCGGTGAAATCTTGACCATGTTGCAATCGGTGGGAAGGTTTGAAGGCAGGAGGTTACCACTGACTTGAGCGGATTTAGACTTTCGCCTTGTGGGCCTATACTTGGCTTATAATTAAAAGGTTCCAATTTTTTGTAAAGATGCTGAAAACGTGCAGTGCCCACTAACTCCTGTAGGACCTCGATTGGATGTTCACATTTCAAAAGATAAACTTTTTTATCTGCTAACTTAAATAAGAATTTAAGAGCAATTTTAGACTTTTAAACTTGATCTTTCAGCTATTCCATTAATTTAAGGAAAGCAGTAGTACCTGTCCTACCTGTAGCTACTACTAAGATGAGCACATAGAAAGCCCAAGGCACTGTATAGCCATCCAAAAATTTCCTAAAAGTGCAAATGTTCTCTTTTGCTCACCAGTGAGCAGTCAGCTGGGATTTCCTTTTGTGTGTGCCATATTATTCCCTGCTTTCTCTCGTTCCCCTTGCTGTTAATAAAAAGCTGAATATAAAAATAAAATGTAGTGAAAATCAGAACTAATCTATGAATATGGCATTCAAGAGTATTTTGCCTTTTTTTTGAAGAGAGGTAATATTTATTTAATATAACCCGTATGTATTATAGTTCTGTGGGTGTACATACTAGTGAATGTTTCTGAGTCTTTTTGCAATAAACTACATGATCATACTTCTGATCCCAGAATCTTAACACCACCTCCCAGCCAGTGACCCTGTAATGAATGTTGCATTTACATTACCAAATCTCATCACCATATGTCCGTGCGTGCTGTGGGGCTCAGAGCAGTTGAAGACCGCTGTAGTTAGGTCTGTGAAATAAAATGAAACACAACCCCAAATGTTAGATGAGGAATTTCTGCAAAGTTGGAGTTTAACAATAAAGATGCTGAGGAGAAACTAATTTGAGCAGGGTTCTTCATAAGGAGATTAGTTTGCTCAATATTGACAGAGAGACTGAGTAAAGAGTGTTTTCTTTTTTCTTTTTTTTTTTGTAAATGTACACACAGTGAATACTGGCAGATAGCTTGTACAAGTAAAGAGATTTTTATTAACTGCCAGGGTGCGTTCTTTTCAATAAAGCTATCCATATGTGCTTTGAGGAGATAGTTAGGAGTGTTTTTCCTCAGAATGATTAATGACAGAGGACAAATAACCAGATACTCAGATTGACTTTGAGGATGAGTCATTCAGATACAAGTTAAATAAAATCAGTTATTTTCATTGTACTTCTTTGAAATGGTGGTTTAATAAACAGCCCTACAGGGACACATTTTTGGTCTAAAGAAGAACACCTATAGTGTCCTTTTTAAGCCTTATGGGTTTCCATTCTGATAAAGTGACTTTTTTCATATCTTAAGAAGACTTACTGAAGGAGATTTTCATTTAGAAACTGTTTCCTACCTTTATAAGCCTCTTTATATATGTATGTATATATATTTACTTGCAGAAGAGAGAGATTACAAGGAACCATCTTTGTATATAGTCTACCAGTTCTACTGAAGATACTTAATTATTCACTATAAAAATGCTTTGACTACTTATTATCTTATATTCACAGATGCTTTGTCAAGTGATGTTTGAAAGGCTTCAAGGGATGACATTTTTACCACCGTCTTTGGAAGACTCTTGATAATCAAAGAGGAACATAAGCAGGAGCTTTTTCCTTGATTCACGGCATAGTTTCAGCATGCCCCTTTTCTTTTAAACTGTTTTTAAAAGGAAGGAAAAATTACTTGATTATATTGCTCTTCTGTTCCTCCATCTGTCCACCTGCTTGTCTAACAGTCTAATAATTTCTGAACCTGGTAGCCAATTTCAACCAAATTTGACTGAGGATTAGAGGTCCCAGAACTATTAAGGTATTACACATTTCATAAAAATTGATACTAAAGGAGAGGGACTCCAGTCAGTGCCCCACTGAGTAAAGCTCAGTCGCAGCTTGCCACGGGGAATCTGCTTAGCTGATTTGCAAGTTCACACTTCTGAAGTTAAAGAAGTACAAGTACTGGTTAGGTAAAGCCTTAATTTTGTAGTGAACAACAATGTTGCATTTTAAATTTTTTGCAGAAAAAGTTTTTCTTGCTCTCTTTGCATTTGGCATCCCTTGACTTTTCTTCTTGGCAATTGGATTTTTGCTTCTTCAGCAAGAAGCTGCAAAGGGGTTTTTAAAACTGCACTGGAATAGGTGTCTACTGAAATTCAGATGCTTTCAAAGTAGCAGCCTATGTTAAGCTTACAGCTCAGGGGTAACTAGCAGATCATATGCTGTGAGTAGTTATGAGGAACCTGGAGAAGTTATGGCTTGTTTCATTTTCATTTTAGATTGATCAATAAAACTTTTATTGGATGACCAATACTACTTGTTTCAGAGGGAGCTAGTGAAATCCCTCCTGGTAATGTGATAGAATAATTAAGGTTTCTTATTATTGTAACATGCATTGCTTTAAATATTTTCAACATGGTGTGTGATTCTGTGGTTCTGTGAATAAATATCTTTATTAAACCATTTGTTCTGTCAGAGTTGAAACATCTAACACATTGTCACCCAAAAGGTGCCAGTGAACCTGATGGATGCATACTTCCCGCCTGCCGTGGGAAAGCGGTATTCCTCACCCTGTATTCACAGGCTTCCAGGCGGGTACCCTGGTGCCAGAGATGATAATTTACAGCTACCTGGCACCAGAATCACTGTCCTGCTGCGTAACCTAGCTTGCTAGACTCTGGCACATCACCGTATGGCTGATGTTCCTCTCCACAGGAGACTTCTCGATTGGAGACCTCTACAGGAGTTCCTCTTTATAGTAGCTCAGGTTCAAGGGACTACATAAGCGGTCCGTTGGCTCCACTGTCTCCTTTGTACTGCTGCGCCTGGTGACATAACCATGAAATACCTTTCACTTCACTGAGATTACAGATCCAAGGAGGGGCTTAATCCGTCTACCTCTCCTCAGGCAACTTCCCAGGTATCCAGAAGTTTCCTTTAAAGAAACTAAGATGCTCTTAGTACACTCATGCTGTTAAATGTGTCTGCTGTAGACCGTGATGCCTGCCCTGTTGACCATCTGGTGAAGGTTGGTCACATCCATGTTTTTTGGGGCCAATGCACTCTGAAACAGACTGGTCATGTCCATAATGTTTAACTTTTCTGAGCCTCACATGGTGGCCCTACGAGTTCCTATTTTTGATGTGTTTTTCCGATCAGAGTGTAATGCCTGGATTGTACTTCAGTCTGCTAGAGTGGTGATTTCATTATATGAATCCAAAGGCATGCGCACTGGGGTATGGCAGAGACAACGTGTGATTATTTGCAGTAGTGTTGGAAGACTCCATTAAGCAGGACCCAAACACGGTGCAGGCTAGCCCATGCTGTCTTTTTGGAACAGTTGCTAGTGAACCGTCCACAGAGCTACCCTCATTGTTTGATTTGAAGGGAGATTGCTGACTTTCTCTCTTCTCTCTTTTTCTTCCATCTTTCTTCTCTCCAAGGAAAGCCGGAGAGTAAGGTAGCCAGGTGACCACTACCTGGGAGTTTGTCAAGGTGCTGCACACAGTGTAGACATGTCCACTGAGGTCCCCATGTGATGTAGTTCATCTGCTGGAAGGTAGGATGTTATACTGGGGGATGGCATGATACAAAGCAGAATACCCAAGCTTCTGGGGCAATTTTCTGGAGTGGTTAGTGCTTCCACTATAAATCACCAGATTTCACCAGGTCTGGAAGTTATGACCTTTTCTGTTTTTATGGCCTTGATCATCAGGCTACCCATAAGAAAAATATTGTGCGGCTTAAGGCCACACAAGAAAGCTAAAGAACTTTTTCCTTCGCTTGATACAACTGTTTATAACACCTGTTTGCTTATAATCATCACTTTGGGTCATTTTCACACTTTTTTCCACTTTTGTGATTTGTAATATTGCACTGAATTATCTTCACGATTGATTTAAACCAAAACTCAGTTCATTTTTCTCACCATTGTCGAATGAAACTTGTTTTGGATGGTAAAAATAAGATCTGTTTGGTATCTGGATGCTTCTGGATACTGAAGCATTTTCTGTCATCACTCCCTAAGCACAGGACTCATGACTAAGCATCATACCAGGGTCTGAGTCATAAAGGGCTATAGGTAATGTCTGGATTCATATGTGCTTCCTTGGAAGCATTTCCACAATTATGTCTTGAAGCTTTCCCAGCTGTAGGTGCATTAATCTGTCCACACCATGGGAGAAGTGAACTGGGTGCTTTTTCTAAGGCTTATTCTTTTGCTTTGAGACAAATGTAGAAGGCATAGTTCATCAGCTTAAGTCATCTTTCCTCTCCTTCACAGTGCGTGCCTATGTTAACATTTCAGTGCAAATTAGGAGTTTGAAACACTTTTGAAACAGAACTCCCGATTGTGCCTACTGACTGTGCTTTGCTTCGCGTTGTGTGGTAGGTTTAGAGCATATGGGCTAGATTCCTTTGGATGAAACTAAATTGGAGTTTAGACTCCCAGAGCACACCTAATGCACTCCAGCCACAGTAGCGCATTTAGTCTATGGGACCAGTCTAGAGTTAGCCCAGAAGTCTCTAAAAAACCACCAAGATAAAAGCGCAAAAAAAAAAAAAAAAAAAAAAAAAAGTGTGTACTGTGGATGTCAGGTCTTACACACCGAGTGTTCTGCTCTACCAATTCTGTCCGCTTGGTCTTCTGTTGATGTAGAAACCACAGCACACAATACAGATGTTGCATGCTTTTGAAGAAGAGAGTATCTTGGAGTTGTGAGAAACTTGTCCATGTTTCTTCTTTATCTCTTTGGAAATTGTTTTAGCTTCCTGATCTCCTGACAGAGCAAGAATGTGTGGGCACTGTAACATTTTGTGTTAGATACCCGGTTAACCACTGAGACACTGAACTTTGCCTAGACACATGCTTGTAATGTATCTTGTACTTCACAAAGAATTCAAATCAGCAGCTTTTTTGTGTAGGATGAGGATGGGGAAAGCAAGAGGTTTTCAGCTGTTTATCAGTTTGTTCTCACATTGATTTTACATTTGTTTCAGAGGAGTTGCTCTAGAGTTGCACTATTTTAAACAATGAAAAAATCAAGGGCTGTAGTTTGCTGTCCCCACTGTATTTGTGTGCCCCAAAATACCTCGGAGGTTATTCAAATAAAGGCACTCCGTTCCATTTACCTGGCTGTCTGATGGCTTAATCATGCAAATAAATGTGTGGATGATATTTATTTGACTGCCCATCATGTGGTCTCTTTGACTGTATGGTAAAGCATACTTTATTTTTCCCCAAAGAAAAAAATTAAATTAAATACAAAAAAACCCCATGTTGTAATGCTACAGTTGAGATTTTAAACACACAAAAGTCAGGACATTCAGAGTTACGGCTCCCTAGAGCTCGTAGCTCAGCCGTGTTGTACATGTGGTGTAGATTAAAGCAGTGATTTCCTCTCCTTTCTGTACTCCTTTCTCTTCTGGGTCTTTTTTTTTCTTTTAGCTTTTTTGTACTGTCTGTGCTGGAGCTTCTCCGTGGGATGGGGGATCCTGCAAAGGCCCTGGTTGACAGGCATGGGAGCAGATCCCATGCACGTGAGATTCTGGTACTGCTCACGGCAGCAGAGGAGCGTAGCAAGGAAAGGAGCCCAGGGACGGCTTCTGGGGAGCCCAGCAGCTCCCCGCATGGCACGCGTGGGGCCGGTCCTGTCTCCCCTTCATACTTGTCTCGAGCTATTCTGTGCTGTCTGTATTGCAGCATTAGCTGAATAGCACTATTATTTTTTTTTTTTTTCACGTACCCAACCTGTAGGTCCTCATTCTTGGATATTCTGTGAATATCACAGATAGTCTGTGAATGAGATAAGCAGACGATGCGATAACATTTCTCAAGAGCCAGATGTTGCCTAAGTTGACTGACACTGAAGGATGGATGCTTCTCAGCATTCATGTTGATAAGAATTATCTGAAAAGAGTATGTGAGTTCCCATAATACTTTTATTTCCTGGGTCTTACCCTTTTTCCGTGTTACTTTTTATATTCTGTATTCCTACATAACCTGAATAAAGTACTGTATACTCTTTTATGTGGTTACCATTTCTTTGCTGCTCTCATAAATAACTTGCAGTGTTCTCTGACTTGGCATAGGAAAACTCCCAGAGTTCCTCAACAATATAAATTTCTGGAGGCTGATAGGTGTAAATTGCCCTGAAGAGAACGCTAGTTTGTTTACACTCCTCTAGGCCAAATCCTGTAATGGAAGAGCTCATCTGTCCAGCTGCTTTCTTTTTTACACGTGCATATCATTATACCAGTCTGGATTTTCCAAAGAAAAACTAAAAGCATTTGAGACTGTTGTTAGTAGCTAAAAGTTCCTGCTTTTTCAATTCTATAAACACTGGATAATTAAAATATTATTCTAAATCCTTTTGAAATAATAGTTTTGATTTAGTTATTGCCTGTTAAGTGCTTATTGTAGTAAAAATAAACACCTTTCTATTTCAACTTATACAAGCAGGATATTATTTCCGAACTCCTCGGGGCAGGGATTGTACTTGTCCTTCTATCTGCAAATTATTTATTGGAAGAGGGGCCCTATCGTCCAGACGGCTTCAGCATTAATATTAAGTGATGGTCTTCATATGGAAAATACTGAATCTGAATACACGGAATTTTGTAAATGCCAGCAACCTATTGTACAATCATGACAGCACTTTTCTTTTTCAAGTGCTCATATTTCTTTCCTTGGTTCTTCTGCATCTCTTTGTATAATTGACTAGAGGAGAAAAAAGCTGAAAAGTCAGACTCTAAAGTTAATATCTGAAATGCAGTTGCTCTGAAAAATCACTTTCTGGTTTTCTATGAGATGGATAAAGGATTTATGTCCAGATACGTCAAGTGTGATAAGTACGTATGTTACCAATTTAAGGAGGAATTCTGTATTGGGTCTAAATCTTCCCACTGCTTCATGGACTAATCTGCACTGTGTGCCCAGCATGGTCACCCCTCTTCTGTTGCCCAATGCCATGGGGCTGCAGTGCTCATGACAAACTGGGACCTATTGTTCAGCTGCCTTTCTCCAGCCAGCCATGTGTACGAAGGCCAGTCCTGGTCAGCTCTAAAGTTGGTACACCTCTTTCTCAGCTCTAAAGTTGGTACACCTCTTTCTGATGGGTTCAGGTTATTGGGTCTTACTTCTGTTCAGTTTTACCTCCTTTCTAGAGATTCCTCTTTCCTTGGACGCATCAGGAGAGTTCACCCAGACGTGAAGTCTATAACGTGCTTCATCTCACTGTGACACTGTGACTCTATTAGTAGCAGACTAGCTACTGGTTAGCAATACTAGTCAAATAATAACTGTGGAAGTAAACTGTCTGTAATTAGTACACTGTCTTTATACAGTGCCTTCATGTACACATTGTGCTAGGATGCCTCGCATGACAGCATGCTCAGGGAGAACCTCATCATGTCCGTGTTGACCTCTCGGGCAGTAGCACTGGAGCCTTCCTGATGAACTCTTCCTATTCCTGCAGGTCGATGATAGTTTTATCCCTTGCAAAATTCTTGCTTACTCGGTACATGGAGCTGAAATCTGAGCAAGGTTGAAGAAGTCTAAGAAATAAAAGCAGATGTAAAGGAATTGGTTTGGATATGTGGTTTTACTCAGTGTTGCCAGTTCAGTTTCTATTTTACAACAAGTTTTAACGATGGATAAGTGTTGTATTTTTAGAAAAAGAAAATACTTGCTAGTACAAAAGAAAGTGTATTCCAAGATTTAGTGGGAATTATACTACCTTTTCTTCCTTGGTCTGAAGAAAGAAATAAACCAAACCGATTCGGGCCTGGTTTTGATAAAATAAGAGGAGAAATTCAGTGCAATCGCAAAATGGGAGAAAGTAACATACACTATAAGAAAATATTGGATGGAGCAGCAGTCATTGCCAGAATTATATTATAATTGAATGTACTAGGTTATTGGTTTTGTTTTTAATGAAATGCTGTATATAGATCAGTAAAAGACAGTACCTTTTGTCCCTGCTTAAATATTTACAGATGATATTTGGAAGCTGTTATCAGAGTTAAATTAAAAGATCCTACTATTTTGTGTCTTGTATGTTTGCATAAACCCTATCGGTTCACGTTTAATACGATTTGCTATCAAGAGAACCACAAATGGTTTAACTTTATAACATCTGCAGCTTTTTCAGGTTTTTGGGGGTTACATGTCTGTGTAGATTTATTTAACTCAAATAAGGAATTATGGAAACAATTAAATTTCTTCCATATTTTCGTGTCACTGACAGGCTTCCAGTTCAGCTTTACAATATGGTGTTTCTTTGAAAACAGCTAGAACGAGACATTCCACAGGAACAGAAAATTTACCATTTTTGTTATCACCACAAGCATATGATATCTGCCATCAACAGTTGGGAAAGTTTCCATTTAAATAAATATTAGAGAAGGAAATATTTCAAACCACTTTTAAATTAGGTCCCAGTAGGTGTGTATTGCAAGAGCACACACCAGTTTAACTCAGGTTTATATTGATTTTCATTTTTGTCATTCACTGTGGTAAGCCTGCTTTAGATCATTTGTTTAAATACATTCACGTGTTTACAAGAACCTGCTTCAGTTATGCACAACGCGCCTGCCATTGAGCGTTACAGTTTGGATTTGTACTTGCTTGTGAAAGATAAAATGAAAAGCAACACATTTCAACCTGCAAAGTGTTGTCAAAGATGCATTTTGCAGAGGGTTCCCCATTGACTCATTCTTTGTGGACTGTTTTTATAAACGTGAGGCTCTTCTGTCCCACAGCAAGGATCTGTCTGGCAAGCCAGGTTATTTTCAAAAGCAGTAAAAGATATGCATGCTAAGAAAAATTATGTGATAGTTCACTGTGTCCTTCCTGTTCCTAATGAAAGGTTGTTCAATACAGTGTATCTTGCATGACTTTGCCCAGTCCACTTTTTAATAACTCATGGGATGTGATTCTCTATACTTTCCCGGTGAAGTCCGCTCTTGTGTACATCTAGTTATTACCCCCTAAGAAAATTCCTCTATTCTCTGTTACATGCTCTTGTATTGCCCTCCACAACTTTTCCCAGTGATAGGGGCTTTGAGTGCTTGTCAATGTCATGACATAAGAAGAATTTACAGTCCTCTAATCTGCCTAAGAGGAACTAGGCCTTCGTGGGCTCTGTAGGATCCAGCTAGAACCAGTCGGACTTTTTAGAGCCTCATTTTTGCACCCACCTCAGATCAACTGGGGAAACGAGATGGCTTCTCCCTTTCCCTCTCATTAGCATAGGGCAGCATATTTGAAACGTAACAGACAAAACAAGAGTATTTGAAATTTGTGCACAAATCCTTTGCCAGAAGGTAGTAAGAGTTCAATTTATAAGCAGTTATAAAATGCATGCTCTCCTTTCTTTCACGCCTCGTGGTTTGCTACTACCCTGAGGATTCTGGAGGTGACCGAAAACAGAATCTGTGAGTGGGATTTATACCTAAGTGTGATACTTCTTCAGATCCTCCTGTACGTCTCAGTCCAGAATACAGAATATAAGGACACAAGTTATTCTGCATCAGTGTGAGTGGTTCAGCTAGACAGGTCTTCTCTCTGCAGCGGTGCTGCATGCCAGGCTCCAAAAGAAAGACTAACAACCACAATATTGCCAACTACTCTTTCCTTACATCTTTCCTTCTTATGTTTTTTTCCACGTTATTGGTGGGGACTATGAGATGATCAGAAATATCTGGAAGAATTCCTTGCTATCTTTATGTATTACTGTTCATTAATTAGTATTTATTATTAAGCTGCTTACTGAGGAAAAAAGAGCTCTGTAAAACTGTTCAATGAGTAGCTTAAATGTCAAAACCCAGGTGTGAAACAGAGGAACTCTTACATCTGTTGTACCTTGATGCTAATTATCATTGTCCCTCTATCTGCAAGCCTCTATGGAAGAAATTGCACTATGCATCATCTCGAGCCACCTGGGAGAATGAAAGAAAACCAGAAAAGAAAATGAGATCTGATTTTGGGCAAGTTGTCAATATTTGTAATACTGGGACATCATTACTCTGTGCTGTAAATGTGCCCATTTCCAGAGTCAGTCAGCTCTCAGAGATGGGGTTTACAGCAATAAGGTGTTGAATAGCAGAAGTGTATTCCTGTGCACAGCTACATTGTACCATTGCGTGGCTGACCCGGACATCCATGGTGGCGTGAATTCCTTATGGTACATTTCTCCAGCTATCCTCATCCTATAGAGCTAGACTATAAGATACTGACTATAAAATAATGCCTATGACTAGGCTATAAGGTAATGCAGTTCAGAGGTGGTAAGTGATTTCAAGACCATTACAGGAGGCACCATGGGTGGTGAGACTCTAAAGCTATCTAGTCTACTTATTTGTTGCCTTCAACCCACTGACCTAGAATCAATGTGAGCATCCATCTCAGCCTTGTGGGCAGCATGCAAATTTAAGAACAGCCAAAATACAGGGGCACCTGTCTCTCTTGTTTTTCACTGGCTTGAAAACTACTGATAATCCTAAAATAAGTTAAGGTCTGCTCAGTGCTCTGGGACAGTAGGAGGTTACTATTCTGTATGTCTGAGAATGCACCAGTTTGAGGATTTTTTTTGAAGCTGGAGAAACTGGAAAGGTTTGGTACCTCTGCCCCCACTGTTGAACCTGAAAGGCATGTGCTCCAGCACCAGGGAACTTCTGGAGGACTGTCACGTTGGGTCGGGTTGCTCCCCTCCTTCGGCATGGAAACGTGCAGAGGCACATTCTACGTCAGACTGTGAGAGCTTTGGTCTGGAGGGAAACATCTCTGAATTAAAACATACTTGTTCCTACCTGTAAGAAATGATCTTTTTTTCCTAATGGAACTTGTTCTAACCCCCCTGTGTAATCCTCTGTCAGTCCCTCTTTGTGCCGAGGGGAGGGCAGAGATGAAAGGTGGTCTGCTGTGGGCAGAGCTGAAGAGAATCGCCTGCGTAGCTGAAAGTAACGGTGGTGTCGGCTCTGGAGACCCTGGTTCAGAACTGAGATCACACGGTGGCTATCGCACACCCTCGCATGAGAAGGAGTTTGCCAACATCGAGGGAGGCTGTGGAGGAGCTGCTGCAGCTGGGGGGAAGTGCCCGGACCCTCCCTGCAGCCTGAGCAGGACGAGGGCGACACAGGGCATCAGGGCTTCTCCGAGCCCTCAGCACCAAGTAGGATCAGGTTGAAAGGCCTTATATTCCTTTTTTTAGCCTAGAAGATTTTCCTAGTAGTTTTTCTCAGAGTTTCGATGGAGAACCAGCAGTTTTGGGTGTCCCTGGAATGCCTCCCTCCAGCCACAGAGCTGCCGTGTGGGCGCAACTGTACCTCAGGCTCGTCTGCCTGCTGAAGCAAGTAGGAGCTGTTGTTTCGCTTCGGCACGATGGAGGGGGCTTTCATAGTGAAACCAGTTCTGACAGTTCATAGGAACATTTGGCACAGGCACACGCTATTTCTAACTTTTCCATCCCTTCTGTCCACAGCTAAGTTGCGATCCGAATCAAAGCTAATTTAGTAAGGTTTAAAACAAGTTGTTCCAAACCCAATCAAAATTAAGGGGAGTCTTCTATTGGTTTTGGTAATTCATATTGTTGTGGAGGAACATCTTGCTAGCAGCTCAGATCAAAGTGGCATATAGGAGAAAATAAATTTGCTGGTTTTTTCTGAAGTCTTGGAGAAGGAGGAGACCACTATGTCGGTGTAGAGTATTTGAACCTCTCGCAGCGTACAGTCCCTCTTGTCCCTTCAAATTAACCATGCTTTCAGTCAGTCTTGCTTCAGGTTTTTTAGGTGTACATGGGCTTAGGACTCAAAGAAGCAGTGGAAGGGTCAAACCTTAGCGTGACAGGTATTTCCTTTGCAAATGGAAAGTGGACTTCCTACTCCTTTTTAAAAAACCCTTCGTCAGGCTGCACAATCTCATGAAACAAAAATCAGATGAGTTTTCTATCAATATGCATATTTACTAATTAGGAAGAATAATTTATTGAACTGTAGTTCAGCTGTGGTTCTTAAGCAGATATTGTCTTGTATCAGTACATGTCCCAGACTAACTAACAGATGTGTAAATGCGTTGCTCTCCTTCTACATGCAAACTTAACTCATGGAAATTTGATGGATATGAGAAGAAAGATGCAGAAAAGCAGAGAGTTTCTGTCCTCTTACAGACCCAAAGGGGGATGACACTGTAACAGTAAGAATTTTAGAAATTCATAGTAGTTTTTAAACTATTTAACTTCAGGAGAAATGAAAGTTTCCAGAAAATTTCTTTTTTTGCAGAACAGAAGTTTTGAGTGAGAAAAGTATTATCAGTAGTTGCTTAAATATTGAAAGGGACCTTTGCTAGAGAATAGTGAGTAACAGATTGTAAGTTGTTTAGCACTTATAATACTACCATAGTTATGAAATAAATTGTTATATGTTTGTAAGGCAAATTTCCTTTTTTTAGCTGTTGTAGTTGACTTCCCTTGGTTATATTTCAACCACTCCTCTCCTTCATCTCTGTTCCTGTCTGGCGTACTTTGTTGCATACAGGATTTCCAGTTCTGTTCAGGTTTCTGCAGTTATCAATAGCTGATATTAGAAACACATTAATATCACAATGGCAACAGTTATGTAATATTTTAGAAGACCTAAAGAAATCAGAAATAACTACTAAGAAAATTATTGTGGGGTTTTGCTGTTTATCCAACAAATATGAGCTGAAGGAACAGAAGTGCTGTATTTCTGCAAATGGGGATGTTGCATTTTAGAATGTGATAGACTTCAGAGTGACGGAAGGCTTTCAGCTTGCCAACTGCTTTGAGTTATTCCTGTCAATCGACCTACCTAATCCATTAAAATCTCTTCCTTGAATTTAAAGGACTGGAAATTGGATTTAACTTGCTGTGGCCAGTCACTTCTCATTAGAAAAGAAACGGGCTGGAGGCAAAACCTTACCTCGGTATACAGCTCTCCAGGTTGCAGATCGGGACAGCGTGGCTCATCTCTGCTCAGAGGGGATTCAGGACTGTCTGATTTTCCTTGTAATACAGGAGTGAAGTGGGGACTGGGGTCTGCAGTGAACAGGTAGTTGGGCCCTGGATCCTAGCACATGCACACCATACTCTAATGGTCCTGGTATCAGGAGTTGGGAGTTGGGAATATTTCCTGACCCTGAAAAAGTTAACTTTCTCTTTTCTGGTTTTTTGTTGGTTTTTGTTTTTGTTTTTTTGTATCTGAAGAATAGGTGATGATAACAATAAGAGGAATTTCAAGAGGTTTCCCATATCTAGGGACAGTGGTGACATCCCCATAAATCATGGGTAACCCTAACACAGCCTTAAAGAGGCTTAGTTGTCATAAGCATCCACACATAGGTGGGACCGTTCCCATCGTATTTATCTTTCACACCACAGCTTATAGAAACCAAATTTCTGTCATCAACAATTATTAATCATCCATTTACCCTGCTGAGACATCTAATAAAGCATTGAGTACAGAGTTTGAACACGAGAGAGAAGGAGAGAAAATGTAATCCAAATTTTCAAAAGTAAAGGGAAGAAAAATCGCATGTAACATCTGTGCACCACATGTTCATAAATTACAGGGGGCCTGTGAACATCTCTCATCTATATGTCACGCAGATTTAATAGTTCATAATTTTACAAAAAACAACATTATTATGCGCCATGCTTAAAAGGAGGTGTGATCCGCTCTCCAGCAGCACTGCTGCAAGCTGCTCTCCGCTGAGGGCGAGCCGGCAGCCGTTGAGCATCTTGTGGTGCCTCAGCCTTTGCATGCAAAGCTCCTTCTTCATGGCAAGACTGAGGGAAGCACCGCTGAACTGCACCTCGGGAGGCTGGGCCCGAATGTGATAACCTTTGACCCTCCAAGGAAATCAATAATTTGTACTTAGACCACCAAAAAATGTCATTGGAACGTAAAAAATACACTGAGAAATACAATGTCTCCCTGAGAACACAGCCTTTCCATCAGCAGCGCGTTACAGAACAGGAGTTTTTAGCTTGAATGAAAAAAATGAACAAATGAAGTGTTACACAGTTGGCACATTTTACCTTCTTTTTATGCCCCACTAAATTGCAGGTGTTAATCCAAATACATGTGCTTTCATCTACTAAACTGAGACAGCCGACAGTGTACATTGGAACACATGGACAACCGCGTTTGCTCTTCTCCTTTATTTCTGGTGAAATTTATCCATCTCCGCATAAAAGCTATGCACAGCATTAAACCCCTCGTCTTGGGCTGACTCTGCATGCCCATAAGGAAAATCTGCATCGTGTCTTGTAAACATTTATTCCAAGTTGTGGAGGAAAGTGGTGATTTAGATGCAGAGCTAGGAGCAGAAGAGGGATAGAGAGACAAGTCTAATGAAAGCAAATCGTGCTTTTTTGTTATAACACGTTCTCAAAATAACCCTCTTCCTCACAAAACCGATGACAACTTAAAGAAGGGAGAGAGCTTATAAACATACCAGGATTTTTCCTGCACAAATACAGTTAATAATAAAATTTTTAAAAAGAAAAGAAGAAGCCTCAGATTCCAATATGTAAGAAGCAAAAGCAAAATCTTCAGGAAACACACGTGCAATAAACAAATTGGAGGTTACAAGCATTCCAGAATTAGTTTGCTAAGCACACTGGCAACATTTAGACTCCTTTAGACAGAAAACTTTTAAACATAACTTTAGTTGTAATATACAACTGTAAAGTCTTGTTCAAGAAAAATATGGCTTGGAAGCAGTTTCCAGCATGAGAAATTTCCATAGTTTCTCTTTTTCTGCAGATGATAGTTCTGGTTTAGGGAGTGGTATGAAAGACGTAAGGGGCTGCAGATCCAGTCTGAAGTGTTCCCAGAGAAGAGCCCACCGACACTGCCTTCCTCTGCTTAAATCTTCTTCAACAAAGTGCTTAAGCATGAGCTTACAGATTGATTTAAGTAGAGTTCTATCAACTTTGGTAGGAAATTTTGTTGCAGTTATCAACTCCTAGCAAGGGATTGATTTCTAAGTAATCAAATTACTTTGTTAAATGAAAGCCTCATATTTCTCTCCTGAACTCTTGAGACAGCTGCTGAATTTTACAAAAGGCCATTAAAGGCCATGCTGAGCAGGCTGTGCCTCGCTGGCAGGGAAGATGACTTTCCCCGGCTGACTTCTCCAAAGGAGACCTGAACCTGCCAGGGAATTGAACCGGGTTCTGCTGGTGGTGAAGTGGCAAAGCAAGCAAAACCCCTGGATCTGCACAGGGGCCACCAGCTGATAGACTAACTCCCCCAAACCAGGTAAAAATACGAGTCAGACATTGGAACCGGCTTGTTGGAAATTGCCTTTGCCGGCAGCTGCTCAGTGGAATAATTCCAGTTACTCCAAGCACATGTGCGTAATTCACTTTTGTACAGAAATTAATAAAGATTGTGAAGCCAGAATGCCTGAGCAGCCCGAATTTCAGGTTTAAAGATCATTACAACTATCAGAACAGATATCTGATTAATCTTTTTATCTTTCAGAGATAGAAAAGATGGTGGCCATGTTTCCATAGCAAGCAAAGTGAGGTTGTGGGGTTTCTGTTTTCATAGCAGGAGACGTTTTCCTGGCTCCCCTTTTTCCCCGTTCTGTTGGTGGGTGCACTGGGACGCTGTTGTCTTGCAGACCTGCTGTCTCCTCACCCTCCAAAGGCTTGATTCCAGCAGATGTCCTGTGAGTCTGCAAAGATAAACCAATTTTTTTTTATCCTGGGAAAACGGAGAGTAGAAATCAGCTCTGCAGTCAGCATGAAGAACTTCTGACTCATACCTAATTTGATCTAATCTAAAGCTTATTGAGCTTAGGAGAATCCTACTGGGTTCCTTTTGGCTTTACTTCAGGATGATGGTTTGGGAAGTGAAGTTATGTCCATGAGCACTTCATGTCTTTTCAGTTTTCATTCATTTTCATTGAATCCTTTGTTTATCAACAGGGGGTGATTGTTCCTAAAATGGTAAACCATTTGTCTTCATTGAGATTATTCTTTTGGATTTGAAATGTGAGACATTTCAGGAAATTTGTTTTAAATTAGCATTATTGCTAGGTAAAAACATTTCCCAAAAAAAAAAAGAAATCTGAAAACTTTGCAAGATTTTAATCAAAACTGCATCATGGTATGAATGGACAACTAGAAAACAGTCTGAAAAACTCATTGCTATCATGTTTTCAGTTTCATTCTTTTTGTTATTTAATTCCAGAGGATACTTGGAGTTGTCAAACTGGAGATGAACTTGAGGAGGCTGCTTGCTAGGCGATGTCGGCGACCGCAGACAGCAGTTACAAACGCTGCTCAAAGAATATAGAAGCTCCTAGTACAGATATATTTTTTTCTCAGGGAAGGAAAGCAGAGCATATAGGAACAGACCTATAGGATAGGAACTGTATGTTCAGGGAACTGATTTCAAAGAGGGAACAGAAGCTCATTGATATGAGCATGCTGGAGATAAAACAGGCTGGGAAAATATTTGCGTTCCTGGGTGTAGCTTTGTTCCCACTTTAACTCTGAGCGCGAGAAGGATTTTGCTTTTTGCTTGATTTTTGCAATCTGTGACTGGCCGCAGCCCGGACAATTCCTGCTGCTGCTGGGCAACCCAGTCCTCTCGTCAGCATCACGAGAAGGATGTGACCAGAATGGATTTACCATAGAGGGGACCATATGTATGGGGAAAGCTCAGCTGCGGTTCTGATTTTGTTGGTGGGGCACTGCGACGATGCCTCTTGCGTGGATAACGTGCCTGAAGGTACTTTCTGTGGAAAATCCTGAGCAGAGCCTGCGTGAAGCGTGTACTCGCTGTAGCTGTGTGAGCTGCCTGAAAAAGGGAGTCCTGAACGTCATTTCAAATATTGCCCGCATTATAACGCCACAGAAATCCACACCTATTGCTGTTCGTGTCTCACAAGGTGGCTTTTGCTCAAAAGCATTTTGAAGGGCTTTGTGGGCTGCAGCTGCATATGCCAGCCAGGAGAACATGCCATCTCCTGGGCCCTGATGTGCTGGGAAGACTGCGTGGGAGATTAAAAGATTACAGATGGAATTGCAAGTGGCCAGATGAAAAAATTGGGCGAGAGAAGCATTTAGTCCACTCCTTTAAAAGGATAAAATGTTTCTCTGTGGCCATGGAAACGAAAATGAGGATCAGATTCATATCTGAACCTCGCATCCTAAGCTGAAATGCATAAAGAAATCAATGTTTCATTGCACCTCTGTAAAATGAGACAGGGGGATGAGTGATTGGTGCTGAGGTCTCGGTTCCTCAGTGGGGCAGAAACCAAAGATCCGTCAAATGGAAGTTGGAGCTTTAATTTTCCAGCAGTGGAAACTGGCATTTTGGCATCTCAGTGGAATTTTGAGTTTGTCATTTTACCCTAAACAGGAAAAAGGAGTTTCCCAGAAGAAATATAATCAAAATTATGCACGTTTCTGTATCTCTCACAAACCCCAGAAATTCCAGATTGTAAGGTTTAGGAAAAAAGTTGTATTAAATTGAGATATTTCCCTCTGTTTTATCTTATAATATTTTTAATTTTTATATATTTTATGATTGTATACTATTTTACAGGAAAAAAGTGAATAACATCAATTTACAGGAATTAATATTTCCAGATAAGTAATAAAAGACAAGTGGATGTTTGTATCTCCTAATTCTGGGTTAAAGATATAAGATTATTTCCGTTCCCTATAAAGCGAGTAGCAATTTTTCAAAAAAATTTTTAAAATTGCTTTAATTTTAATTTCCTTTAAATTTTTTTTAAAGTTTAATGTAAATTTTAAAAATAATTTTTGCATTGTATTATATTAATTTTCATTTTTGTATAATTTTTACTTTTGCTTTATTCAGGTATGGTAATGGTAATGTATATTATGCACATGCAATATCCATGGGTCCAGCTGTTTCATTATCAAACACAAGGTATTTTGGCTTAGGAAGGAAATAAAAGATGTTTCAGTGAAAATTATATGTCAGCTTAATGATAATTTCTTTAAGGATTCTGAAAATGTAAAGTAGCTCTTCTGCTCTTAACAAGGCATAATGTAAAATAAAATACCAAATATAACATCACAAATTCTGTCCTGAAGCCCTCTAAATGGCAGCTTTCCAGCGTGAAAGCAATTGATTTTGAAATAGTGGGTTTGTGGATTTTTTGTCCAACTGAGTTTTTCCCAGATATGCCAGTTTCAACGAATCAGCATTTAGCTCCGCATGGCTTTTAACAGACAAGCTTATTTCTGAAACTGTAAATAGAAATTGAAAACAATCCCTTTTTCCTCAGTCTTTTTAGGTAGTTTAGAAAATGTTAATTTATCTCTACCTCTTGTGAATTAACCGCTTGATCTTCCCACCAAAGCAACCCCCACACTACCAGATTTGACAGTGCTGCAGATCCAGTGAGGATCTGGGTTTTAGGAGAATCGCTACGGGGGGCTGGGCTGCTGGGGCTGGCTAGACTCAGCTCTAGGACGAATGCGTTTTCCCAGAACACAACACCTTTACCTGGGAAAGGTAAAACACCCAAAGAAAACAAGCCTCGGATTTTGAAGCTGAATCCAGGACTTCACCTGACCTTACTGTTCGTCCTGCATTTTTTGTTTACTTTTTTTTTTTAGATCTTCCATTGATTTTAACAAAATGAAGTTTATAGCATATAACCATATCTACCTATGGGTTGCAGCAATGTCCCAATTACTGTAATGATATGGATTTGAGAGCTATATGTGATCGGGATGTGTGAAGAGGGCTCAAGGGGAACGACAGAGGCGCCTGGCGTCTTGAATCCTGCAATTTAGTGAATGCGTGTTAAATACAGCAGTGGAGGAAACTCAAACCGATTCAAACATGGCTCACTTGAGTGTTAGCTTTAAATGTTTCCGTCACTGCTTGCCGGGTGGTGCTTTGGGAGCAGGGCTGCGGAAGGTGCACAGCGGCAGCAGCAGACACGAGTCAAAGACTGCAGCCGTTGGGTTTTAGCTGGTACTTTTTGCTGGTGAAGCCTCCCATGCATGGGTGGCTGCTTTCCCCTCCCAGGGACACGGTCCCGTGCTCGCCAAAGGAGATTAGTTTCCTCATCCACGTGTTGTGTGCAAGCACCAGCGGAAAGTGGGAGGAGGGTTTTGCTGAGACAACAGACGCGTCTAACTCTTTCCTGCAAAATAACACCGTGAGTGGTGGCAACAGGAGATGACAAAAAATAGAAACCAACCTAACCTTGACAACAACAGTGGACAAAGGAAAACCAATGGATGTCATCTATCTGGACTTCTGCAAAGCCTTTGACACGGTCCCCCACAACATCCTTCTCTCTAAATTGGAGAGCTATGGATTTGATGGGTGGACTGTTCGGTGGATAAGGAACTGGCTGGATGGTCGCATCCAGAGGGTAGTGGTCAATGGCTCGATGTCCGGATGGAGACCGGTGACGAGTGGTGTCCCTCAGGGGTCCGTACTGGGACCGGTGCTGTTTAACATTTCCATCAATGACTTAGACAGCGAGATCGAGTGCACCCTCAGCAAGGTTGCGGATGACACCAAACTGAGTGGTGCGGTTGACACACCAGAAGGACGGGATGTCATCCAGAGAGACCTGGACAGGCTGGAGAGGTGGGCCTGTGTGAACCTCATGAGGTTCAACAAGGCCAAGTGCAAGGTCCTGCACCTGGGTCGGGGTAACCCCCAGTATCAGTACAGGCTGGGGGAAGAAAGGATCGAGAGCAGCCCTGCGAGAGGGACTTGGGCGTGCTGGTGGATGAAAAGCTGGACATGAGCCGGCAATGTGCGCTGGCGGCCCAGAAGGCCAACCGTACTCTGGGCTGCATCGGGAAAAGCGTGGCCAGCAGGTCGAGGGAGGTGATTCTGCCCCTCTGCTCTGGTGAGACCTCACCTGGAGTACTGCGTCCAGCTCTGGAGCCCTCAGCACAAGAAGGACATGGACTGTTGGAGCGGGTCCAGAGGAGGGCTACTAAAATGATGTAAGGGCTGGGGCACCTCTGCTATGAGGACAGGCTGAGGGAGTCGGGCTTGTTCAGCCTGGAGAAGAGAAGGCTGCGGGGAGACCTGATTATGGCCTTTCAGTATCTAAAGGGGGCCTATAGGAAAGATGGGGAAAATCTTTTTAGTAGGGCCAGCTGTGACAGGACAAGGGGTAATGGTTTTAAACTAAACCAGGGCAGATTTAGACTGGATACAAGGAAGAAATTCTTCACAATGAGGGTGGTGAAACACTGGAACAGGTTGCCCAGAGAGGTGGTGGAGGCCCCATCCCTGGGAACATTCAAGGCCAGGTTGGACGGGGCTCTGAGGAACCTGATCGAGTTAGCAGTGTCCCTGCTCACTGCAGGGGGGTTGGGCTAGATGGCCTCTAAAGGTCCCTTCCAACCCAAAACATTCCATGATTCTATGATTCTAATGGGAACAGTGGTTGTACAAAATTGAGAATGGTTATTATCAAGTTTTCTGGGTGTCTTTCAGATCAAGAAGATGCTGGAACTTGCAATGCAGGAATGGTTACATTTATGGAATTGAGAACAAGGGTATAAATATAGGTAAAATGATAAAAAAGTCGAGAAGGGGAGTGAGCAAAGACCTGCTTGTGAGCCTTCGCCTTGAAGGCATGGGCATGCATGTCAGAGGTGGGAAAGGAATCCCATGGAAAAGGCAGGCATGGCAAGAGGCTCCCTTGAGCCCCTGGGAATTAATCCCTGAAAAAGGCCAGGATTTCTGCAGGAGAATACTTTCTTCCATTACTTTTTGCAGCAAATGAAGGAGTTGATGAACATGCAAGTGTTTGGTAGAGGACACATGGCCACGGCGCCAGGTACAGGAAGCAAGCTGTAAGTTTTTATGACCTTTTCCTTACTGTTTAGGTTTGTCCTGAGGATTGGCAAACAGAAAATAGGTGTAATAGAAAGAAAAGCGGGAAGGGGCCACCCCTCACATCGCAGAGTAAGATCTTTTTTCTCATTGATATTTAAAGTTGGATCCTCAAATCTTTGTTCCAGACTTTGACTCTATGTCAAATAACTGTATCAAGGGAGGAAAGATATATGTGACTATAATGCACAGGCAAAACTGTGCCTATCTGATGCATAAAAAGGATTCTTGATTTTGAGGTCTACTAAATCAGTTGAGTTTTATTGCAACATGGTTTTTTGGTTCATTTGTTCAGGAAGAGAGCATATATTAAATATGAATACCATATATATAGGAATATAATGATTTTATTAGTTAGGAAAGCAAGAAAAAATATGTAATGCCCTAGTATTCCTTTAATCTGCTTATCCAGTGCTAGTGTAATACATCTTCCTTCTTTAACTGGACTTCTAAATGAAAGTCCCAGTAAATTAATAAGGCCCTTTTGCCCACTTCATAAAGGTTAAGTTATCCAACAAAGACTAAAAATATTGATAGGTGACTTGGGTGGACAACGAAATCCTAAATTTCAAGTATTAAATGACTACCCTCATTCATGTAAATTGTATCATAAATTGACTTTTTAATCTTAAGACAAAAATGAATTCAAAACAAATTTATAGCACTTGCTCTGTAGAAAACTTGTGGTCAGGGAAAGGGCTGAGTTAGCTTAATAAATAATACACCCATACCCCTTAAGATATAATACATTGATGCAAGATATCTTCATATTGATCTGCTGCCAAGCAATCATGACAACTTACTTATTGTTGTGTGAAGAGCAGTATTTTAAAACAGCAGCTGACATTAGTTTTCTTTATTGCAGGGTTGGGTTGGACTGTGCTCACTTACTATGTGCAGACATTAAATATACAGTTTAAACACACTGAAAAGAGCTTATAAAGCTTTCCAGATTTTCCAGTTTTCAAAAATTCCCATCTCTCATTAAGGATGTGCTAAAGCATACTTTCAATGAATAGCCCTGAGTGATTTTTTGTCATGTCAAGATTTTCATAGAAAAATGAATCAGTAGAAACTTTAGGCAAACTTTTCAGTAATTTATATTTTTTACATTTAATCTTTAATGTAAATCTGATGTTGAACAGCAGTTCTGTCCCATACTGCCTGTACGCTTTTCAGTTGCATCTTGCTTCCTATTGTAGTACAGCTACCGGACACCAAACCGTGGAGCTACCAGATGCTATGCAACCAGGCTAGCAGAGGTGTGCTGGTTCCCGTGGTTTCACCAGTTCCTCAAAAAGACGTTTGAAGAGACTTTCGGTCATTGACATGGATGGAGGCAGCCTTCCCTAGGTCCTTCTCATGGCTAAAGAAATGATCTGGAGATGTTCCCATGCAGGATTAGGGGGGGGGGGGGGGGGAAGTTTGAGAGTTTTGGGCCAGGCTCCTGAGCTTGGGTCCACTGCCAGTGGCAGGTGATGTGCGAATGCTTGTTTCCAGCAGTGCCATGCAGTGGCACATCCGTGCCCCTCGGAGCATGCCTGGGCATGGAGGAGGACTGTGGGAGGAAGCACCTGCTCACCCCTTCGAGCTGTGTTTCGTGCCAAGCCACGTGCAGCTGCCAGTGGCTTTGCAACGCGCCTGGTCGATGCTGCGTACTCACAAATATTGCTGCTGTCTGTGCTGGGTTTAATTTTGGGGGGATTGAAAGAAAGTACCTTGGGAAGGATTGCACGAGGAGAAGACACATAAACCTTTCTTCCTGACTCAACTTTGTTATTTTCGCAAATGTGGAACACATTTGGTCTGGCATCCCATTTGATTTGTTTACTGCTTTTGTGTCCCACATTTGCAGAGGCTTTCCAAACATAGATATTTCTCTCATCTGGCCTGGCTCTGTTTCTGCACAGAAACCCCAGTATAGGTGGGTGGAGTACGTGTCCAGGGCGTTTGGGTGGGCCGTGAAGGGGAACACGGTGAACTTCTGGAATAACCTGGGCTGTACTTTCAGGCTTGCCCACAGTTCAAGTGTAGAAATTATGGGATTTGGGGGGGGGGAAATTATGTTAGACAATATCAACTATCAGCCCTTACCTTGGTTGCATGCAGCTCGCTCTTTATGTGATCCGCCCCTGGATATGGAATATTACAGCACTGTTATGAATTATTCTGTCTGTGTGCTTTGGAAAGTATGCGGTATGGCTCGTTTTCAAACATCACTTTTGTTATAAAAATCAGTGGCTCCTACAGTGACCTGAAACTAGTCAGGTAGGATTTAAAAGAGCAAAGAATTTCGCAGATGGCTGATTTGTTACTTCATTGTGGTATGTGTAAATAGTTCTGTGTTTCAAAAAAATATTTCCCCCTTGTCTCCGAGAAAAGGCTGTTACTCGTTTTTCATAGAGCCGTAATTCCCAGTTTAGGTGGGATATATTTCAGTCAAATCAAACTGAAAGAAGGAACAAACCCATCCCCTCAGCCCAGCCTTTTTCCAGCCAGAGCCCCCTCCCTGGAGTCTTCCTTCTAACCACCGTCTCAGCTGGCTTTGCCCTTTTCAAATATGCTGAGGAATGAAGTAAGTACTAGCTCCACCGCCCTTGCCACCTGGCGTATCTGCCAGAAGGGTTGGGAGATCTAAAAAAGGTAATTTTTTTCTGCCCATACTCTGAAGCTCGGTATAGAGACCCTGTCATGCTGTAGTCTTTCAGAAATGCACTGGCTTCACTTAAATGCCTCTGTAATGGCCCAGAAGAAGACAATTTTCCCCAGAAGCAGTTGCCTAGCATGCACCATTCTTGGCAGTATCTGCAAATAAACTTCTTGTAATTGATTTAATAATTTTCAAATAAAAAAATTATGATAGCTGCGGACAGCTATAAATAACAGAAATGAAACACGTTATTTGCACTGCGCCTTCACATGCACTTGTTTAGCTCTTTTTGCTGTTAAGTTAAAACATCTGTTTCTATGGAAGTGGAGCATTCCATGCAACAAACACAGCACTGGAAGTGACCCACATATTAAATGACAACATTTGACAAATTCTAGCAGTTGATTACTGGGGAGGAGTAGACTGTGGTTATAATTAGAGTAAACCAGAAAAATGTGTACCTTTATAAACCTAGAGTTTAAATGAAACATCTGTACTAAATCATGTTTGTAGAACAGCGCTGTAGCCAACTACCAGACCATATGATAATGGGGTGTTTTTAACAATCCCTATTTCCATCGCCATCCTCCAAATCAGATCCAGACTGTGCCCACTGGCATGAATTTTGCTGGAAACCAATTGGGATAGTGTCAGGCTACAGTGGATGCTGTCAGTTTAGATACAGATACCCATAAAAAGTTAGTGATTCCAACCCATCATGGAGATTATAAGCACAGGTAGAAACTCAGGCAAATGTTATGGTGCTTTGTAGGCTACAGTTTTTTCCAGGCATATTTTAAGCGAGGCTTACACCTTGGAAAAGGCGGATAGGCTGCAGTGACTGTGGAATCTTCTTAGGGAAATGTGAGTGTAAAGCAAGAAAGCGGGCATTAGAGTTGCAGCAGCAGGTCAGCCGGTGAGAAACCAAGAGTGCTCAGGCTGGCACCAAGCCCAGGTTTGGCAGCTCACTTAAACACAATTCTTTGGGTCTGTGGAACTGGTATGCTAAAGTCAAATAAGCACAGTTCTCTTTGAGTGCTTCTTGTTGCTGTTAAGGGGCTACAAAAGCAAAAGAAAACTAGTTTAGTCCAATCTCTTTGTCTGTTCTTAAACTGATATTCATTAGTAGCATCTGAACATACAAACTTTCTTATTACTTTGGAATATTCCCCGAATTAAGTAAAAAAACCCAAACAAATGCCCTAACTTTGTATTAGCTTTACATAGTCACTACAGTCTTTCAAAACCAGAAAAAAAGGCAATCCCATCCTGCAACTAAAATGTTAGCTTTCAATGGCCTATAATAAAAAAGTTGCCATGGTATTAGGAAAATGTGGTCAGAATTCCTTGACCCACATGAGTGATACTCAATAAAAACTGAAATATTGAAATGGTGAAATATTTCTTGAGTGACCCTCAAGAAATAGTAGTTAACTACCACATGGAAAGTTCTCACTCTGAACAAGTAAGTGAGTACCGTTTGGTAGGAATAAAAGGACAGGCTACATTAACAGGGAACAAAGAATATAATGAGTGGTGGTGTCTAAATGTACATTTGTTGGTTAGCAGGACTTACCTAAAATACTATAATAATCAAATTATCTCATTACTTAGAGCTAACCCATCAGGGCATTATGGCAATGAGGAGCTACTGGAATTCTTATTTAAGAACAAGGGACCAGTTTTTAAGCGAAAATGCAAGATGTACAATGAGGAGGTAAGGAAAATTCTATGTAGCATTCATTTAAAATATTGTGATGGATTTGGGCGATCCAGTACTTTGTTTTAAACATTCTGTTTAAGTTTGCAAACAGTTATAAGAAGCTTAAATACTTAGACCACAGCCATAGCAGAAATCATAGAATCAACTGGTAGGCTGCTGAATTCAAGAGTGCAAGCAGCATGCTTAAATGTACAACAAAATCTGAAATAAAAAGCTGAATTACTTTGAGATAAACAACAAAAGCGGAGAGGGGCAGGGAAAAGGTTAAAGCTCAAAAGACTTAGAAATACAAGACCATATTTTGTCTTCTATTTTATTAAACTTTTTCACAGATTTATAAGTGTTATTGTCACAAGGGACTATTAGATCATCTGGCCTGACTTGATCTTGTAGAAAAGCAATGTCTAGAGGGTCCTGTGGGAGGGCTCGTCCTCAATTTATTTGATACTGTATAGCTAATAATATACAGTGCTATGACACAAAATGAAACGCTTTGCCATATAGATATTTAATGAAATAATTCTCACAATATATTTCTTGAATAGCCATTTTTATGATGGTGTTTATTTCAAAATCCAATGAAAAACTAATTCCTAGTATTTACCTGAGTTTCCGTTCCAGTTGTTTGCTTCTGGTGTCGTAGCATCTGACAAATAACACCACTTGATTAGGACCATCTAAATTTTCCTTATTCTTTGGCCTCTTTCTGTGTCAGGCCATCAGTATATATTTCAGTATATTACTTTCTGAGACATTTATAATGGCACAGATGAATCGTTGTATAAAGCCGAAAAAATATCTCTGAACCTGCCAGCATCAGTGTCTAGTTTCTCAAGACTAACCTTTTGGTTTGGAAGATTTTTACAATGGTTGTACGTCTGACTAATGAAAGTTGTCAGCTTAATCTGCCTCATCAAATGCGCTACTAACTAAAATTCTACTTACATTTAGGAAGAGTGTTAGTAAGTGATGAAATCATTCCAAATTCTATATAGGGGCAGTTTCGGAGGGTTTTTTTACACCGCAATGTGAAGGCTGCTAGTTATATGCTATGCCTCATCACTCATGAACAGAAGATCTTTGTATACACAGTAAATAATAGCCACGGGTATTTTAGACAAGTTATCAATCCAGATAAATTTTGGGACACCTTTCTTAAAACACATTAGGCAAGTAGAGTTCTTCTTCTTCTCTCAACAAATGCAGCTACATCTTAACATCATGATTTTTAGAACCGTCTCATATTAAACTCACTCCAGCAAAGAGATTTTGAATTTTGTAAAGTCAGTGAGCGTGACTGCTACCATTTTGTAACTCTATTGCATTTTTCTTCTTGTACCATGACCATTATTTAATTCTATTTTGCCATTTGTATGTCGTGTGGGATCCTGTCTGTATGGCATGACAGCTAAAAGTCTGGCACACATTCTTGACAGCTGTTTTGAAGTGAAGACTGTGATGCGTGCTACATCTGGAGGTGCCGAAGCTTGAGTGCAGACAGTGGAAAAGTCCAATTTCTCTTTAGGGATAACTGGGATAGATTTACAGTATCTAAGCTCTCATTCAGGAAGGGCACTCCATAAGGATCTACTCAGGCAGATGCCATTGCACATTTTGTGATACTACAAAATAAGTTAAATAAAAACAAGTTAAATGCTCAGTTAGGGGACTCAAAGACATTGCCTATACTATCCTGAAATGGCAGCCAAAAGGTACATGTTTTCTGTCTGATTTTCTTCTAATCTTTAAGTTATGTTTTTGTTTACTTACTGTATATCATTGTAAAGTTGGATCTACACTTCATAGCAGGCTTTATGGATGATGGGAGAATCGCTAAAATACTATCAATTTCAAGAAATTCAAACCTAATTAAATAAGATGTGATGTGTCTTAAAAAGGGGAGTGGAAGAGAAGGGGGGTTGGCTAGTTGGTTTTTTTTACACTTGATCTGTTGAAATTTTTGTTCTGTGAAAAGGATGATCCTTTATTGATGAATTCATGTCCTGTCCAGTCAAAAACTCTTAATTCACACATTTGTGTCACATAAAACCAGTACGTTCTTATAGTTAGAAGAAATCTTCAGTTTTTAGGGGCTTAGGAATTCTTTATAAGGAAGCACCATATAAAAATATAATTGATTTTGCTTAATTTCAGAGTAAAATAGAAATTCACTTTATACACTTGCATATCTAGAAAATAAAGCTGGCCAAGTTGTACTACACACTGTAGCATTCAAGAAGTGATGCAGTTTTTGAACTGTAGGCCTTCCTGCTGCAACACTTACTCCTGAGAGTAGTACTTTCCAAATATTTCAGGTTTCTATTTATCAGTCCAGAATGTTCCTGCTAAAATAAAAGTATCCTGGGTATTTTACAATGCATAAGGAGGTGACAGGATTGGCTGGGAAGGTGACTGGTTCAGTTATTGGCATTTTCTTGATTTTTTTCTATGCCTCCATGAGTATTTTCATCCTTCTGGTTTTTGGAGACACGGTGCTTCCAATGAACTGAGCGCCAGCCATGAAAACTGGATACGTCTCTGAAACAAAAGTGGGGTCAAGTGAGGAGATGAGGATCTCTTGTGTCCACACTATATCCCTCTTCAAGGCTGTGTTGTGCTACATAACAACAGTTCGACCTCACTGTACCACAATATTCAAGGCCTGGATGGAGCATTCCCCACCTCTGTCCAGTTCCACAAATACCCTTTGCAGTGGAGGAGCTGGCAAGGTGTTGAGATGCCCCTTTCTTCTCCAGCATTGGTACCTCAGTGCCCAGAATAGTGAAGCTTCACAGGGTCTGGATGAAAGAACAGAATATTTGATAAAGCCATTTGGGGTTGCCCTTGGGATGCACTTAGATTCTTTGGTGGTGGTTATAGAAAATCTAGACTTGTCTTCACCCTTGTGCTTAAAATGGTGATTCCTACTGAGTACTTCATCCTGTGGCTGCATCAGAGCATATTATTGTTCAAGCATTGCATCGTACTCGTTGTTCACTTCCAATTTGAAGTCTATATTTTCATTTGAAGCCAGTGGCGTTGTTTCATGGAAATGCAGGAATCCTTGCCAAAATCAGCCAACTAAGAATAAAGCAGTCATCAAAATAAACTTCCACTCTGGTCATATTTCAAAAAAATACAGTAGAGCCTAGGACAGCCTCACAGCACTACGACTCCTTGTTGAAGGCCCTGTAGCACACAGAAGTACAAAATATAAGTGTTCAGATTTTTGGGGTGAAATTCTATCTAAATCATTCCATTACACAGAAATGTGCAACCTCAACAGAAAGACTTTCTCCATCTGAAATAAAATACTAGTGTTGTTGTTGATGTACTCACTTTCCCCAGGCAAGCTCCATCATCAGATGTTCTTAATTGAGTTCTGACACTCAGTCTAATCAATCTGTGTTAAAGAAATAGCAAAAGAACTTGACTTTAGTTTTGGGAAAATTGCATATTTAAAGTATCTGAGTATCAGCCACAGAGTAATTTTACTTTAAGTGAAAGCTGCTGGTAGGAAAAGAAAATTGAGAATATCTCAAAGCTACTCAGTCAGCTCCATTCACTGCATGTTTTAAGAAGAGAAACCTTGCTGATCATAAATAAGATATTGTTTGTTAAATGAGAGCCCTGCATATTCCTGATATGTTATTTTTAAGAAACCTTGCTTCTTAACCACATAAATATCAGGGAAAGTTCAAAATTACTATTTTACCTCTATGAAATGTTCATTTTGTGTTTTCCCTCATCCACAAGCGCTTTGAAAGACTAAGTACTACTTCAGACTTCTAGAAGCTAGTGAGGTTTTACTTGCAGAACCAATGGCCAAATGATGGTTGGGTGGTCTAAAGTTTACTCAGCACCCAGAAGTTATATGGTTTCCAGAACTCCTGTGGTTGAATCTGGATATTTCAATTTTTTATCCTGGACACTAAATCATTATTACATATTATTCAAGGAGTAATGGAAAACTGTTAGCTTCAGCATGGTAAAATAATATAATGAAAGCTTGAATTATAATTTCTTTGACATTTAAAATGTCACTGTGTACATTTTTAATTATTTATACATTATACACTCATAAATATATACACTCATTTGTGGCAACCAGACGGTTTCAAAACCATTGGCTATTCATCACGGATGTACACATGAACCTCCTGCATCCCCACAGGACAGTAAGTAAATCTTTTGTTCTTTACTATCTACCATCAATGGACACTTGCAGTGGTTGTTTGCTTGTTTGTTTATTTGTTTTTAAGCATTTCTTTACAGCTCTATTTTTCATACATCTTAGCTTTGTGTTGCCTAAATTTATGTAACTTATATGAAAAGTAAAATTATGAAAGGCAGATTGAAAAGAAAAAGCTAAATTCTTATGTTTATATTATTTCTGAACCAAATTGCCATTTCTGTTTGCTTGCAAATGTGCATTTCCAGGAGACCTCGAGAGCCCCAGTGGTGGAAGCCATCTGCAGCAGAGGCTTGGAGACTCAGAGTAGAAGTTTGAAAAACATCCAAGGATTTCTTTCTACGTGATACTGTTCATTTTAAACTTGCTGTTACTTATCTTCCTATACAGAAACAATGATGCCAGAGAAAGAGTATTCTAGACCTGGTTAGTTTTAATTATCTGGTGGCAGAAATTAGCAAATTGCACATCTTGATAGATAGATAGTGAGTCTGGCCAAGATACGTTGCACTGACTATCTCATCTAAGGTTAGACATCAGTGCTGGCCAAACTTTTAAAAACCCAGATTGACTGTATAACCCTAACCATGCCATCTGTCTTCCCTCAGTATAATACACAAAAGCATTAGGAGCCTATGAAGGGATTCACAGCAATCAGAAGACTGAACAGAAAAGCCAATGAGAAACTCCAGAGCCAAGGTGTAGCTGAAGTTTTTCTTGTCTCCCAGACTTAGTTGTCTAACTTGATGCTTTGAGAAGGAGAGTGTATTGGGTCAAGCAGCATAGAGATGTGCTTTGTATTGGTATGTAGAAAGAGGTTGATAACACACCAATATTTTGGCTACTGCTGAGCAGTGCTTGAACAGCATCAAGGCTGTGCCTCCAATATTCCCACCACCACCACCACCACCAGTAGGCTGGAAGGGGGCAAGATCTTGGGAGGGGACGTAGCCAAGACACCTGACCCAAACCAACCAAAGGGATATTCCATACCATGTGATGTCAGCTTAGATATAAAAACTAAGGGAAAAGGAAGAGAAGGGGGGACATTCGTTTTTTGCGATGTTTTGTCTTCAGGAACAACTATGTATAGTGAAGCCCTACTTCCCGGGAAGTGGCTGGACATCACCTGCTAATGGGAAGTAGAGAATAAAATCTTGTTTTCTTTCCTTTTGCTACCACGCGCAGCCTTTGCTTTTCCTTTTTTTTTCTTTTATTAAACTGCCTTTATCTTGACCCACGAGCCCTTTGATTTACTTTTCTCTCCTCTGTCCGGTCAGAGGGGAGTGATAGAGCAGCTTTGGTGGGCCCCTGGCATCCAGCCAGGGTCAAACCACCACAGTCTTTTTGGCACCCAATGTGGGGCTCGATAACTGCAGTTTAGCATTAAGTCTGTTATAGCTATAGTAGTGATTTAGTGGCAAGCTTCTGTGCAGATCACAGAGGGGTTTTTTTGTTGGCTGTGCTGCTTATCTCTTTATTTACTGTGTTTGGGAACATGTTAATACAAATGGCTATGTGTTTTATTCTGGCATTGATGATCTTGCTGTGCTCAGGGAGCTATCTTGTGGAGAAGGTGAGGGAACACATCTCTTTCCCTACCCAGGACTGATGTGGATGGTTTTATTATGCAGGCTCCTGAGGTCCTTGTTCACCCTTACATAAGCTGTTTAATACTGCTAATTAATACTGTTGGCATATTATGGGTTTTGTGGAATCTGGTCTCATCCTGGTGTAAGAGAAGACAATTACTAGATGAGACGATGCTGAGACATGCCTTGAGGTGGCCGGTCCCTGGGTGGCAGGATGTGTGGAAGGATTTGGGCAGATTCCTAGGACGGTTATCACCTCCCATAGCCTGGGACTTTACACCTGAGCAAGCAAGCAATCCTGACAAATTGACACACTACCTAATAGAAGGGTGCCTTGCCTACCCTAATGAAAGCCAACAGCTTCTAGCACTGTACTGGGGCCTGGCCTGTGCCTATCAAACCTCAGTTCAGTACTCACAGGGGACTATGGTTGAGGCAGGAACCCAAACTGCAACTGAGGACACCATGGTTCAGATAGGGACCCAAACAACAACAACTACTACAGCAATTGCCCCAGTAGTGAAAAAGAAACAGTGGACAAGGAGAACAACAGGTCCATATCATCGATTAGTAAGGGAGGAGGAAGAAGAGGAAGAGTCTGATTTAGAAGCTGGTCCCTTGACACAAAAATTGGACGAAGGAGTGAAAGAATTCAAACAGGAAGCAGAAACTACCTGGTCCCTGACATCATCAGAACTTCGAGACATACGGAAAGATTACAGCCGCCAGCCAGGTGAACGAATTGCTGCCTGGCTGCTCCGATGCTGGGATAATGGGGCTGATAGTCAGCAACTGGAAGGTAAAGAAGCCCAGCAGCTAGGATCCCTTGCTAGAAACTGGGGAACTGAGAGAGGAATTGGAAGAAAGGCAGCCATTTGCAGTCTCTGGAGATGGCTCCTCTCAAGTGTGAAGGCAAGATATCCATTCAAGGAAGATCTTGTGAACCCCCCAGGAAAGTGGACTACCGCAGATGAAGGCATCCAGTACCAGAGAGAACTAGCAGTGCTAGAAGTCATCTACAGTGATCTAGACAATGATCAGGTCTCCAAAGATCCAGAGGATGTCCCGTGCACACGGGCCATGTGGAGGAAGGTGATTCAAAGTGCCCCAGCGTCATATTCTAACAGCCTGGCAGCGATGTATAGCCCGGAGATGGATACACCAACTGTGGAGGGAGTATGTTCCTGGCTTCAAAACTTTGAAGAAAATCTCTGTGCCTCTTCATCTCTACAGGCTAGTGCCTTGATTATCAGGGGTGCTCCAAGAAAACCGTCCTCTCCTGCCCCGGCCAGAGGGAAAGGGAGCCTCAGGCGCATGCCACGTGGCACACTCTGGTTCTTCCTGCGTGACCAGGGGGAGGACAAGAGGAAGTGGGATGGTGCACCACCTTCAAGCTGGAAGCCCGTGTACGCGAACTGAGAGGGAAGACAGCTGTTAAGAAGGGGCCACCCAAGAAGGCTGTTAGCTTAGTTGCTGCAGAAACACAAGGAGGAAATCAGCGATCTCCCGAACATAGGAGAACTGAAATAAACTCCCTTGATCCTGGTGAGATGACCTCTGGTCTGGCACTGCGAGAGTCAGACAGTGAATCCTCTGACCAAGAACAGGAATAGAGGGACCCTGCCTTTGGCCAGGAGGAGGAGAGGGATGACCGGGTATACTGGACTGTGTGGATTCGATGGCCTGGCACATCAGACCCACAGAAGTATAAGGCTTTGGTAGACACTGGTGCACAGTGTACGCTGGCACCATCAGAGCATAGGGGCACAGAACCCATCTGGATCTCTGGAGTGACAGGGGGATGCCAAGAATTATCTGTGTTGGAGGCTGAGGTGAGCTTAACAGGGGACAAATGGGAGAAGCATCACATTGTGACTGGCCCAGAGGCCCCTTGTATCCTTGGCATAGACTACCTCAGGAGAGGGTACTTCAAGGACCCAAAGGGGTACCGATGGGTTTTTGGTGTAGCCACTGTGAATACAGAGAAGATCAAACAGTTATCTACCCTGTCTGGCCTCTCAGAAGACCCTTTCACTGTGGGACTGCTGAAAGTTGAGGAACAGAAGGTGCCAATTGCTACTAGGACGGTGTACCAGCGACAGTATTGCACAAACCGAAACTCCCTAGCTCCCATCCATGAGCTGATTCATCAGCTGGAGAACCAAGGACTTATCATCAAGACGCATTCACCATTTAATAGTCCCATATGGCCAGTGCAAAAGTCTGATGGAGGGTGGAGGTTAACAGTAGACTACCGTAGTCTGAATGAAGTGACACCACCACTGAGTGCTGCTGTACCAGACATGTTAGAGCTCCAATATGAACTGGAGTTGAAGGCGGCAAAGTGGTATGCTACAATTGACATTGCGAATGCATTTTTTTCAATCCCTTTGGCAGCAGAGTGCAGACCACAGTTTGCTTTCACTTGGAGGGGCATCCAGTACACCTGGAATTGACTGCCCCAGGGGTGGAAACACAGCCCTACCATTTGTCATGGACTGATCCAGACTACACTGGAAAACGGTAATGCTCCTGAACATCTAAAATACATTGATGACATTATTGTGTGGGGAAACAAGGCAGAAGAAGTGTTTGAGAAGGGAAAAAGAGTAATTCAGATTCTTCTGAAAGCTGGTTTTTCTTTCAGAGCAAATGGATGTGGTCAAGATATCAACTATGTCTCCACCAGCTGACAAGAAGGAAACACAAGCTTTCCTAGGCCTTGTAGGGTTCTGGAGAACGCATATTCCAGGTTATAGTCAGCTTGTGAGCCCTCTGTATCGAGTAACCTGAAAGAACAACTATTTTGAGTGGGGCCCTGAGCAACAACAAGCCTTTGAGCATATCAAACAGGACATAGCTCGTGCAGTAGCTCTTGGGCCTATCCGGACAGGACCATCTGTGCAAAATACACTTTACACTGAAGCAGGGGAGCATGGTCTCACCTGGAGCCTCTGGCAGAAAACATCAGGAGAAACCCGAGGTCGACCATTAGGGTTTTGGAGCCGGGGGTATCAAGGATCCGAAGCCCACTACACCCCAACTGAAAAAGAGATACTAGCAGCATATGAGGGTGTTCGAGCTGCTTCAGAGGTTGTTGGTACAGAATCATATCTCCTCTTGGCACTGCGATTGCCCGTGCTACACTGGATGTTAAAAGGAATCATTCCATCTACACATCACGCAACCAGTGCTACATGGAGTAAGTGGGTAGCATTAATCACACAACGAGCTCAACTTGGGAAAGCCAACCACCCAGGAATCCTGGAAGACATCATGGACTGGCCAGAAGGCAGAGATTTTGGAGCACTGCCGGAGGAGGGGGCTCGTGCCCAAGAGGCACCACCTTATAATGAGTTATCAGAAGATGAAAGGCGTTACATTTTGTTTACTGATGGATCCTGTCATGTTGTAGGAAATCGTTGGAAGTGGAAAGCTGCTGTGTGGAGTCCCACATGACAGGTTGTTGAGGCCACTGAAGGAGAAGGCGAGTCAAGTCAATTTGCAGAAGTTAAAGCCATTCAACTAGCCCTAAAGATCGCTGAATGAGAAAAGTGGCCAGTACTCTATCTCTATAATGACTCCTGGATAGTGGCTAATGCCCTATGGGGTTGGCTACAGCAGTGGAAAAAGATGAATTGGCAGTGCAGAGGAAAACCCACCTGGGCTGCTGCATTATGGCAGGACATTGCTGCCTGGGTAGAAAACATGGCTCTAAAGGTACGTCATGTAGACGCTCACATGCCCGAAAGCCGTGCCACTGAAGAACATCAAAACAATGAACAGGCAGACAAGGCTGCCAAAATTGATATAGCTTGAGTAGACCTGGACTCGGAATGTAAGGGTGAGTTATTTGTAGCTTCATGGGCCCATGAAACATCGGGACATCTAGTGAGAGATGCAACATACAGATGGGCTCGTGACCGAGGGGTGGACCTGACCATGGAGGCCATCACACAGATCACTCACGAATGTGAAACATGTGCTGCAATTAAGAAAGCCACACAAGTAAAATCTCCCTGGAACAGAGGGCGGTGGCTGGGTTTTCGATATGGCGAGGCCTGGCAGACAGACTATATTGGACCACTGCCATGAACACGCCAAGGCAAGCGCTACATACTCACCATGGTAAAAGCAACTACTGGCTGGCTGGAAACATACCCTTTAAACCATGCCACTGCCCGAAACACCATCTTAGGCCTTGAAAGGAAAATTCTGTGCTGACATGGTACTCCAGAAAGAATTGAATCAGACAATGGGACTCATTTCCGAAATAACCTCATAAACTCCTGGGCAAAGAAACATGGTGTTGAGTGGGTGTATCACATCCCCTACTACCCACAAGCCTCTGGAAAGACTGAGAGATATAATGGACTATTAAAGACTATGTTGAGAGCCTTGGGCATTGGGGCATGGAAACACTGGGATACAAACTTAGCAGAAGCCACTTGGCTAGTTTATACCAGAGGATCTGCTAACCGTCCTGGTCCAAACAAAACCCCTACAGACTGTGGGAGGAGATAAGGTCCCTGTAGTGCACATGGGGAAGTGGCTGGGGAAGGCAGTGTGGATTGCTCCTCCTATGGGAAAAGGCAAACCCATTCGTGGGATTGTTTTTGCTCAAGGACCTGGGTGTACTCGGTGGGTAATGCGGAAGGATGGGGAGACCCGTTGTGTGCCTCAAAGAGATTTAACCTTGGGGGAAAAATAATTTATGATGTGAGTTGTATGTTGTAGGAAGTGATGCAGCAGGAATGACCTGAACTGAAGAAGAGTGAGCTTCGCAAAGAAACAGATGAATGCAACGATGACTCAAACCAAGCTGGTGCTGGCGCCCAACAATCAAGCATACTGCTTCTCCTGTCCTGAATGCTCATCTTGACAGATGGAAGTCAAGACATAGTTATCTAATATAGGACAGGGAAGAGAAGTTAATGAGAATGTATAAATCTGTATGTTGGGTATGAAGATGGTTTAAGTATGTAGTTAAGTAAGTTCTAAGTGTTGGTAAGAAAGGATTTCAGTAATGAGAATTAAGTACAATGGAATGGTTAGAATATATATCTGTATGTGCTGAATTATGTGGAACTTGAGCATGATGTAAATGGTATGGAATAAGGGGTGGAGGTCCAAACTTACCTAGTGAGGCATCCCTTAGGTTCTGACAAACAGCTTGCTTTGTCATAATGCAGAAAAAAAAGGGCCATTTTTACATATGATAGTTGGGACACCTGTTGTGAGGGTGGGAGACCTAAGTGCAGCCCTGTCTATTGATGTCAAGTCTACATCTCACATCTCCAAGGATTCCCTGGGTTAGATTGGAAAGTGCTAAGCATTTCTTCTCTTCTCCTGGTAAAGATGGACTATCGTGCAGAAAATTGCAAAATAAAGGCTCTGCAATTTTGGTAGGCAAAGGGTGAATTGAAGCAGAAAAGAGGCATCAGTTTTCTAAGGATTACACATTTCTGGATCAGGGATGGGTTTGAAATGCTGCTCCCAGTAGGTTCTGTTCCTGTCCTCTATAGGTATTCCTTTTTTTGCCTTGAGACTTCTTCTCTAGAGGAGGGAAAACCAAATCAATATTATTTGGATTTTTTTTTTTCAATGTGGATGTGCTTATTTGCTTACTCATGAAACCAAATGACTGGAACACAACTGAAAAAAATTCCTTAGTTCTCTTGTGAAGTATCTTCAGCTCTCTCAGTTGCTCTCATGGTCCTATGTGTACCAAAATGAAGTCTTCAGACAAGTCTGCCATTTTAACCTTAATTTGAAGAAAAATTTGTGTCTGAATTAACAGACAACCTTGATTTCTCAAGTTCTTCATTAGCTTCCTTTAAGTAGTGCAGGCACTACCTTCTGAGTGCTGAGTACCCACCTATACTGAAGTTCTCAGATTGGAATGATCATCCTGAATCAGTTCAGGAACCCAGAGTACCTTCACTATGGTTGACACTCCTGTTCCACAGTCTGACACATCCATCTCTGTTTAAAAGAAGAAAAGGAAAAAGGAAACATGTCCTTTCATAGACTCCATTCAGTCTTTTCTGTTGCTAGTTTAGTCCTTCTGTCTAGGGATGACTTTTCTATTGGTAAAACCATGGGACTAGGAGAAGAGCAGATCGTACAGACACGCAGATCACCTACATTTACACACATACACACACCAAAGTTAGCTGTGAAGAATACTCAGATCTGCTAGCAGAGGTAACACTGCTCACCTGGCTGTTATCTTCCAAACTTTCTAAAGCACTTTATTTGTGGTTTTGCTCTCTTTTACTCAGTACTGTGTACAACGTTAGCCCAAACCCAACAATCCCTTGATTATTCATTGCAGCTTCCAGGAGGCCAGCTGCCACTTCTGCCACTGAGTAATAGGTATTAGACTTTATTAGGCTTGAGCACACATGATGCCTTGCTTGGCATAGTCACATCTGTGTCATGAAAATGAATGAAAAAATATTTTTAGATCATTTATTGATTCACTGATTTAACTCATTCACTCATTTAAACATCTCTCTTCTTTCACGTTCTATGTCATTTTTCCTAGTTACAAAGAATGAACCAGCTTTGCAGAAATACTCAAATCAATCTTCGGCTGTGATTTTACAAGGGTGTCTGTATGGATAGGTCATTACAGAGTCCCTTTACTGAATAAGGGACTTAGATACTGTAAACCCTTCCCAGCAGTCCCAAAAGAGAAATTATACTTTTCCACTGTACTTTTCCACTCCAACCTCACCAGATGTAGCACACATCATATTCGTAGTTTCAAAACAGCTGTCAACAGTGTGTGCCAGAATCTCAGTTGCCCTGGCATTCAAATGGTATTTCACATGACATACAAGTGGTAACATTAAATTAAAGGAATAATGGCACACAGTACTACAGAAATATCTAATGGATCGATGGAAGAGTAAACCAGATTGCAGGCATCTTCAGTGGCAGTCTTTTCCATTTACCAGCTCAGTGGAAGTACTTATGTCTAGGACTATCTTTCCCCACAATTGTCTTTCTCTTCTCTTTTGATAATTTTGGCATTGGTATATACTCCTTTTTTCTCAGTTCTGCTATCAGATTATGTTTATTCTTTCAGTTCCTGTTGCAGAAATCATATCCAAGGTAGGATTATTTCTTCAGTCTTCTACTAAAATCAGCTTCTTTCTGCCCTCCCAGAAACTTCCCACATTGGTGAAAACATTAACATGGAGATAACGTAGCTTGTTTGTTATGCATCTGGAGGAAGACACCACCAACCATCTAACTCCCAACAGAAGTGGAAACAACCAAACTGGGTCTAATGTAGCTTTTGCTACTGAACAGGAGTTACCTCCATGAGTCAGGAGACTCCTCTGAGGTGTGTTTGCTATGTTCCTGTGTTATTTCTTCATGTATAGGAGCAGAATCTATCTTCACAGAAGAGTTCATTCCTGTTAAGCATCTGGGTATGGACTAGCACATCCAGTGCAGAGCTGATTAGCCAAACTCACCAGCAAAATCTATACTGAAGAGCTGCGTTTTATGTCGTATCTACATAGATAACTGTAGGATGGGCCCTGGGTCATCTTGCTGAATATCCTGCAAACCCTGCATTATGTAAATTGAAAATTGTTTGGTAGCCTCAGGTCATGGAAACATGAACCAAAAGCCTGGTGGTGATCATGCCAGTGTTTAAAGTCTTCCAGAGAGCAGCCACTCATACAGCTCTCTTTGGTCCTCCTGCTTCGTGTTTCTTATGTGTTGTGGGTAGTCTGCTTTCAGTCTGTTGTCCCTCTCCCCCTCATCGCTCTTTTGGTGTCAACCAGAAGCCAGCTGGCTGGTCCATCCTCCTTCAGTTCAAAGCTACTTTGGTGAGTACCAGAATAACATGGTACTCCCTCCAAGAGGCCCAGTGGCTGCCTTTCTCCAGTCAGGCTTAAAGGCCCTGCCAAAGAATTCAAAGAACATTTTGTTTTACAACCACAGAAAGAAATACAAAAAATTCTTCCTCTTCACAGACCAGAGTTGATACTTTTACAAAGCCTGTAAGACACGGCACAGCCTATCCCACATCTCCTCTTTGCCTTCCCCATTGGCTCTTCGCCATATGTCTACCATGCAGGAAGAAGTTTGCACAGGTCTGTGCAATGCTGTGTTGATGTACTTTAGTTTGGCTGAATGCTCCATGAGGCAGAGACTTGCAGCCAGGAACTGAATTCCTGCAAGCAGCCAACGTGAGCCCTGGGATCACTGTTTGGGGAGCCAGGCCCTGAACCAGAGGTGCAGGAGCTGCTCTTGGTTCTGAGCAGTCCACCATGGCTCTAGTGGGCAGGAGCAGGTTGAGTGATGGTTTCCCAGTGAAACTCTGAGGAACAAGGAAAATCCTGTTCTCAACAGAAGGACCAAGAATCTCCTTATCAGGGAATTCAAGACATATCTAAAAGCAGATGAAAAAGCATATTCATAAAGAAGGAATGAAGATGTCTGGTATGATGAGTTCCAGCTTTTCTGCTAGATTTTCTTTTCTCCAGCAATATTCTCATGACTGAAGCAGCAACAGGTTCAGAATAACCCACTGACCAATTTCCAACATTGCTTAATATGATCTTTGGACTGGATAGGCCAGTTTATGGCCCAGTACAGCCCAACGTGGCTGCAATGCCCAGGAAGGTCTGGTCCTTTCCCACCTAATATTTGGTTCCAGGATCCAATATATAATATAACACTGCTGTGTTACAGCTGCAAATGGGGGCTGTTATTTTGTGGTTGCTGGTTGTATTTACTTTGAGAAAAGTATTTTAAGAAGACAAATGTCTAAGATAGTTCTGCTGCAGCTGATGCACTTTTGATGTGGTTTGTGAGAAGAGAGCAAGGGCCATTCTCAGCCAAGAGCCTTGGGCCAGAAACTCCTCATCCCAAACATTCAGGACAAGGATGAACAGCAGCAGCACATGAAATGAGCGCACACTCGGAAAAGTGCTTTAAAACACCTTCTGCAATGAATTGTTTTCTCAGGCCTACTGTGAAAAATGTAGACTTTTTTTCTCCTTTTTCCCCCCTGAGAAAGGCTTTACGTAGGTTTTAAGCAGTGATAAATTGTACGGTTGCCATAATGCCGTAATCTTGATTGATTGCTGTGTGTATTGTATGTGGTATATGCTGGTTTTCTGACACTGGTTTCCTGTCGTTAGTCAAATGTCATTTCATCTGGAACAATGGCTGAATTTACAGAAGAAAGGTAAGGGCTCTGACAAAAAGGAGAGGCCAGTCACGTTTTAACATTGGTGAAAATCAGGAGGAAATTGAATTCAGTATAGTTGCTCTGTGTTTACATCAGCGTCACTTAAGGTAGAACGTAATGCTGTACACATTTCTAGTTAGAGTTCAAATACAGTGCTTCTTGCCAGATATAGTGACTGTCACATACTCGGGAATGTGCATGCATGCTTGGAGGACACCAGGGTGATGGCATTGAAAGACTCATTTTACCTTCCCATCTGGCACAGGGCCCCAAAGGGTTAAATGCTTATCCCCGCTAAGCCTAGACCTACCCTGTCTGTAAGGATAACAGCTTTGGTCAGACCAGACCAGACCAGCGGTTGTAGTGTCACGGTCACATTCCAGTGCCGTCATCCTGCGCTCAAGAGCAAACTGTTCACGGAAGTCATAGGAGAAAAGGAGTATGAGAGGATCGTGTCTGATTTGACTGTAGAGACTTTGTATTTTGTTGATTTTTATCCCATTCTAAACCCTTCTGTGTTACAGAAAAGATGTTGAAAAGCAAAAGAATAAATCGGATTCTGCGCATGAACTGTTTACTGCAGAGAGTGATATCAGTCATGCTGGGACTACCTGTTACGACAGCTAGAGATACTGCAGTAAGCCTTTCCAAAGACTACCCGAGCATAGGCATCTCAGGGAGCATGGCAGCATATGCGCTTAGTAAGAGTTAATACAGTTTGGCACAGCGAGAATGGTAATTAAAGAAGACGACATTACGGGCCATGGCTCCTGATGAGATACTCCTTTCCTGGGGCGTGCTGGAAGTCAGAAGGCCAAAGGCCAAGTGACTTCATGCTTCTCAGAAGAGGCCATGACACACATCCTGGAATGGTGCATGGAAATTTCAAAAACATCTTACATGGGCAGAGGCCTCCTACAAACACCAGTGTGAGTCCCAGGACATTTTTCACTTATGATTGTTAATTTAATAACCTGGCACATCTCTCTGAACAATTAGGGATAGATACTCAGCTATTACTTGTAGATTACCCCAATACAGTCACACAGGTTCTTGCCTTTCTTTCTACAGCCTTTTTCGACCATCAAACCAGGCTTTTTTACCCATTTAGGCAATTCTAAGTGCCAGCCTGTAGGAGCTCAAATCTGATTCTTGATAACCCTGATAAACATGCACATCTCTCTTACATGAAGGAGGATCCTTTCTTAGAACTGATGTTTTAAGGATTACGTTACAGAAAAACTGCACTCCATATGGGCAGCACAAAGTAAGTAAAACCAAACACAGCCCAAAGTGTAATAATATCAGAAGAGCAATAATTTGAAATGAGGTGGCTTGTTACAAACTGCAGCCTGTGTGGAACAGCAGTACAATCCAACTTCTTTCTCCCCAGCCCTGGAAGGTTTGAGGCTCAATTAGTTACGCTCTGTACAATGCTGTGAGATCCTCACTTAGTGCTCTGTACAACAGCAACCGTATTTCATTTTCTATCACAAAATGATATGTTAATGCTTGTCCGAAGCACAGAAATTAGGAGCCAATGGCAAAGGTGAGATGGGCATTTAGGAACTTGGGTATTAGTTAAGGTCAATAAGCAGTGAGTATATAGTTCCTTCATAACATACCTCCACTTTCAATGAGAACAAGGTATTGTAGCAAATCATTAACATTAGTGGAGTTAACCCCACTCTGTACCAATAGAGTATGATGGCCATTCTACCGTCTAAATAAAAAGACACATTTCCTTGTAAATTCAAAATCTGATGATTGCTAGGGAAAATAAATGCATTTGGTACTTCAAAGGCTTTCTGTCAGTAGTATGGCAATCACAGAACACACAAAAAAATTTATCTAAACAGTATGTTGTTAGAATGTAACTCATATACACCTACATGAGCATTAAAGAAAAAAAAAAGAAAAGTGGTGGAGTACAAAGCTCCATCAAGTCCACGAGGATCTTCATTAAAATAACTGACTAGCTTTGGAAAGCACTGCAGCCCATGCAAATGAAAAGGTCTCTGTTGGCTAAGTTGCTGCGGTTTTTTTACAAAACTTCATGAAAAAGATACGGCCTAAGTTTTCTTCTGATTAGTAGTCAGCTAATGACTAGTTGGTATAAATCCATTTTCTGTCCTGCTAGTGCCAAGTGTACTCATTCGCTGGTGAGTGCCCTGAAGCTACAGCCCACGCTGGTCAAGGAAGCTCCCTTTTTGGAGGACGGGCAGCTCTGAAGTGGGAGACACCTCTGTGAAGATTTGCTGCAAATCTCAGAGCCCCTCTGGGTCTTTGGTCTGGAAGCAGTTTCATCCATGTGGGGACTCGGCACTAGGGTGCACCACAGCCGGGAGCCAGGCACCGGCTGCGTGGGACTGGGGACTTGTATTCCTGGCTGAACGGTACAAGGAAATCAAACTCTCACTGGGAAAGTATTTCTTAGCTCTGGAGAGCCTGTTTTTTGTTTATTTAGCTGTATATCGTGATACATTCTTCCAAAATGCAGTCACATCTAAGCAGGGCGAGCGTGGTGTCTTCCTGTGTTGTAACAGATTTTGGTGCTTGTGTGAGACTTGCAATAAGATGGGAAAATAGGGTGAGAAAATTACCTGCAGGGATTTGCTCACCTAGGAGAAAAGCAGTGGCAATGCCTCCAGAAATACAAAAAAGCATTTGTTTTGCCTTGCTACTGGAGCAGGAGCCCAGGAGTGAAGAGCTAAGGAGAACCCTCAGCTACCGTCAGCTGTTAGGCTCTGATGACCTCAGTAACAACATGAGGCAGCTGAGGGTTTCTCAGCCCTGTCCTTGCTCCCTGCTCTGCTGCTGCCTTACTGCACTGACTGTCTCAACTTACTCATTTGCAAAGAAATGGCAGCAGCAGCGTTGACTAACTTGCAGTGCCTTTTTCACAATTAACCAGCAGTTGGCAAAATATTTGAACATTGTAGTGGAATAAAGCACTGATAGTTTAGGGCAGTTTTTATGTGGTATGAAAATCAGCGTGTTAATGCTTCTGTTTCAGATCAGTCTTACAGTTAAAATTAAAAGAATGTGCACTACCATCCTTCCTCTTAGGACAGTCAAATGTATTCACCTCTACTTAGAGAAAAAAGCCATGAAATAACCATAAATTGCTTCAGCAAATTACAGTCTAGACTTGCTGATTTGTTTTAACAACACGAGATATCAAACCCATATGCAAGCATTATTGTAAACTGCTGTTTCTAAATGCCTGTAAATGCATTGTCCTGCAGACTAAGTATCACTGCAGCCAAGTAATTACTTAGATTTAATCTGGAATTTGTAACAGGAAAGGAGTATTCGCTGTGTCACTTGTAGCAGTCTGGTTTTTCTCTTCCTCTGACATCTTCAGACAGAGCGGCTGAGTCCTCACTATCGTTTGACAGCAACGCAGCTTGCAGAAGATGAGAAGGCTATTTGTGGTTAGGTAACACCGACACAGACAGTGAGCTGTGTACCTCCGAAAGGGAAAAGAAACAGGAGTCAGGCTGCATTTAATTTTTAATGCTTTTATGTGGCTGTCCAAGTTTATCTTTATAATTCATAGTACCCACAAGATGTATTCGCTTCCTTCAGGACAACAGCTATGGAACGCATGGAGGATTAACTTTGTGGTGTCCCCACAATGGAGCTTGGCCTCCTAGAAGATCACAAAAGCTGCTGTTGACTGTTGACTACAGTGGCCTCTTTCAGTGTTCAGCCAAGCACATATGCATCGAGTACAGGGCAGTCACAAATTCATAACAATTCCAATCAAAATAAGATGTGCATGAAACCTTTACTTTTCACGTGCCAAAGGTTTTTACAAACTATTCATTATAAAACTGATTGGTGCAGCTATTCGAGATTTTCAAACCTAGGAATCCAAAGCTGAGGGCAAAGTCATCCGATTGCATTGTACCTGTGAGAGTGGCTTCTTGGGCTGGGACTGACTGGTTGCATCACTGGGTAATTTTGGAAACTGGAACTATTAAATGCACAGAGTAATTGAGAATACTGAATTTCTTAGTAAATTAGTGGTCTGGAGCATTCAAAATGAAACAAAAAAATCTCACCAAAAAAAATATCAAGTAAATCTGTTCCCTGCAAGTGAAATAGTGCAAAAGGACATTGTAAACATGGAGCAACTGGAACTGAACACAAGGCATTACCACTCCCCCCTCCACTGCCGTGCTGATTCTGTGGTATGTGTTTGCTCCCCCGTGTTCTGCACGCTCTGCTCTCGCAGAATACGCAGGCAGGACAAGGGGGCCGAGGTGACGGTGTAACCACACTGCTTCTTGTGCGTACTATAACCTTTTAAAACATTCACGGTGTAGTCCAGCATCTGACTAACTGCACTTAGCACCGGCAGGATTTTGCACCCTCTCCCTCAGGATAAGGCAACAGTTTTGGGGGAGAAACTTGTTCTGAACATAGCAACGAGGCATCTGCAGTCTTCTTTATACAACTGCTTTCTCAGTCTCAGCTTTATCAAACTCAGCAGATAAATAATATATGCCCTTTCCATCTCCTATGTGAGATCATGAGTGAGGAGGTGCTCCTTGACAGATGTCCAGTGGGTATTTTCAGAAGTGATTTTTCAGTCAAATGTAACCGTTAGAGCTGTCTAGTCAATTTAGCAGTGGCATCTCAGTTTTCAAACTCCAGCCAAGTTTCTCATAGCTGTGACTAAAGAATTTCAGTTAGAACTTCCTAACAGGACAAAAGAGCTCTTTTTCTCTGCTAAAAATTACTTCAACACAATTTCTCCACCTTCAGAAAAATAAAAGGTGATGTCTCTCAACCAGGGAAGGAAAAATATCAGGATGTTTTGATAGTCTGAAGAGAGGAATGTAAAATGAAAGTAAGTATGGCACAAATCCTAAGGTCTTTGCTTAGAATTATTACAGACTTCTAGGTACAACTTCTTTTGGCATCCATGGGATGTCAGTACTCGTGGTTCTCCAAAGGATTTTGGGCAGATCGTCTCCTACAGAAACAAAAGGCATTCGTGTTATTGAATAAAGACGGAAAATGAGAACAGTAATAAAGGTACTGGTAGAATACTGAGTTTGACCTAGATTATAAAAGTTTCAGTTACGTTTGCTAAGAACTCGTATCATTAACTCGACGTAAAAATAAAAGCAGTAAATCCACATAAATTGCAAAGTAAAAGTTACAAACAGCTCTCATACCATCTCTAGCACCCTGTGCTGTAATTTCTAAGGAATTTAGATATTCCTTGATTTTTACAGTTACGAAAATGTTGATTTTCTTGTTTACCACCAGGAAGTATCGATACAGTAAAACACATTCTACCTAAAAATTGCTCACTTTAACACAAGTTGGACTATTTCATTTGAACTCCCTGCAGAGGCCTAAATATACCGTTCCATCATTTTATTAGTACATAAATTGTGCTTGATGCATCAGGATCACATCAGAACAAAGTGTGACCCATAGGAAGACCTCAGAAACGATTTGTGCTGGTAATACACCATGTTCTCTCATCACAACAAAAATATGGAATACAACTTGAGAGGTAAAAAGAGCACACTGTATAGGTCTAGATCACTTAATATTAACACTTTTGCCTCTTGCTTCTGATTTACTGGAAAAATATATTGCAATATATTGCAAACTCTTGCCATTTATAGAAATAGAAATTAAATTTATTGAGTAGGATTAAGTCCAGTAAGTTCAGGACCAAATAAATCCCACATATTCACTGTGGATCTCTTCAATACACTGGTGAACATCAAGTATTTCATGAGATCATACTAGTTTGTCACCAGATTGTAAAGCATTTTACCTAAACTGTCAGTAAATGTAAACCAAAATTAATAGATTAAAATGAAAGATGACACTGAAGCTAATGATAAATTCCCTTCATCAGTAGAGACTTTTTCTTTCATTCTGATTTTCAGAAGTAAGATATTTTTGAGCAACAGCCTGAACTACTCAGCCGAGAAGTGATCCAGTTACAACACTTTATGTATGGTGTGGTTCACAGTAGCTACTTTTTTGACAACTTTTGCACATTTTTAGTTCAGAAATAGTTTGTGGTTCATGTAGTGGAGTAAGTTCTTGTTCCTTTCCACTTAATGACCCTGGGGTTTCTAGCAGTGATACCTTTGAGAAGAATGTTGTGGTTGAAACTTTCAATTGCTGTACTAATGCATCTCTGGTACTCATTGTAGAACTACTGTGCAATTGAGGGGAAGACAGTAACAACTATTATTTTTAGCAGCCATCTATTTGCAAAGCAAAGTGCTGATGACTAAATAATTTGTTACACATGTACTGGTCCAGATTCTGCTTGTCTTTTGCAATCAAAGCTCTCCTTGATGCGTCTAGGAGAACTGAGAGTGCAAACATAGCCAATTCATTCCCCTAAACATTGAAGGACATGTTTTTCTACTTTTCTACCCGTTGAACATACCCTGGAAATAATATTTGTAGGATCAGTCACAGAGTAAAAAAACATTTACTGAAAGTGAAAAAATTTCCCTTAGATTTATAATGTGCTTGTACAGGCAGAAAAAATATTAAAAGTACGAATACTTTAAAAAAATTACAATAACACAGTGACAATCCATATTATCATCTAAAAGCAAGGATGTCACAAATCCACTGCCACTCAGCATCTGAGCTCACATAACTGACTTGTCTTTCCTTTGATCTCCACCATCTCTCTCAATTTGCACGTGCCGGTGGTCTCATTCACTCTTCTAAATGGCATCCAATGGCTACACCTAGGTTATTAAATCAAACAGTGTTCCCAGAAGCAGGAAATCAACTGTCTCTAATATTAAACTGCCAAAATAGTTCCTGGGATGGCTATGTCCAGGGCCAGCTAGCAACCTCCCAAGTAATTCCTGAATGCAATTCAGGAAGAGGCATAGGCCAAAGACCATTGCAGTTTGGATGAGGCCACCGTTTTTTGGAGGGCAAGAGAGTTTAACAGTAGAGATGCAGACCATTCAATGCCAGTTTGCTTCAGTACCAAAAAGTGGTCCTGTGCAGACAGATTTACTTGTATGGGCATAGCCAGTGAGGACCACATCAGAGCACAGCCTCCAAAGCCTCACCCAGGGTAAATGCAGTTCTTTCACCAGGAATTTTAGGATACAGACCATGACAGTCTGAGCAGCATCACCCACAAGCATGAGCTTTTTCATATTACCAGAGAAGTACATGAAGTTTCAATAACCCTCTTAATTCTCACTACAAGGGGTCTTTCACCAGAAAGCTCTCATACCCTGGCATCCACGTTTGAGTTCAGGTCCTGTGATTAATTCACTAGAGGCAACTCCATTGGAGTATCTTGGAGATTCTTCTCTCCTAACCTCCAGATGGTTGTTTTTATAGTTAGGGGTGATCTAGCCATCAGCTCTCACTTCTGCTTCTGTGATGCCAGTTCTTCAAGAGATGTAAATGACAACAAATTATGGTTTCTTCTGCTTGAGAGGGGCTGTTAAAATGGATATATTCACCATTTTTTTCCTCTTGCCTGTGGAACTAGGCTAAAGACACATGCACAGGTTTTTTGGGTTTCCACAATAAGCAATTTCAGCACACAAGCTGTGTTCCTCTCTGGTCAAAGTTTCCATCTGTGGCTTACTTTCAGAAGCTGGAAGACAAGCAGTTGTTTTGCAAGGAAGGGCTGCTGACGTCAAAGCTGTGTTTGAGGCAGGTCTGGAGTGCAGCTTGAGATTGTAACTTCCCTTATATTTTGGTCCTTTTGAGAAAAGTTGTAGTTAGACAAAAGGCAGTTGATTATTTTATGTGGATATAGAAGTGTTTGGGTTCCCTGATAAGTCTGGATGCATAGCCACTCACAATCATCTGAAGATACTAAGATTTAAGACCTGGAGATGAGTGAAGCAGAAATTAAAAAAAACCGACCACATGCAATTCACTTTGATGTCCTTCAAAGATGTTAATTTTTACAGATCCTATATCAGCATTCCACTTATCACTACATTAGGCATTTTTACATTCACTGCTGCCTTTTGGAAAAATTGCAGTTCCATGGAACAACAAATGAGTAATAAAAAAGAAATGCAGAGGAAATACTCAAGTTAAAAAAAGAGAACAGAATTCATCTTTGGACTTAAAGGAAAAATAATGCATTTTGAACTCATACTTCCAGCACCATCTCATTAAAACCTAGGTAGGTCTTGCGTGTGTATTTGCTCGATCTTCTCACAATGGTATTAACGTAAGTAATTTTTTATTACTTACAACACAAAAGTAGCAGATGTGTGAAAATACCTTGTCAGAGACTATGCCCTTACACTTCCAAGAAAGTTGGGTGTATGTTTATATGGTTTGGGAAAGGCATAGTATTCACTTCAACTCCGTGCTACTGGCCTTTACCACAAAGCTAGCAAGATGTGGCAAAAGATCCAAGAAGTGCCTGCAGATGTATTTTAGAATAAAAAGTAGCTTGTTAGGGAATTTAGGAAATGCTTCCTCATGCTTATCAGTCTCTATACAGAAGACGAAAAAAAAACCCACATCCATTTCTACAGTAGCTTGCAAAAAAGTTTATGCTAAAGTGCATTATATCAGCACCTCATACAATTTGTTATTATTGCAACTGGGCTATTATAAAGCTGGGGCTACTTAAGCGTAGTGATTAGTGTAAAGAGGGCAGATACCCCTCTGATTTTTGGCTGTTCACATGTGCTAAGCAATATAGAGGCTAATCAGGGCACATTTGAGAAGCATATATGATCTCCTCCATAGGTGCATGGGGGATTCATCAACTGCCCTTCAGGATTTAATGCTGGCAAACTCTCTGTTGGATGCTTGAGTGGACCTTGATAGAAGGAATTCCCTTCCTTGTAATGACATGGCCTCATTGTAGAACAGGCAGAAAATTTGGATTATCAGTGTTCCATTTTCATCCTCAATCAGTATGGGTATCACTGTTGTTTCTGTGGAAGGAAAAGCTCTGCAACTTTTAGATTTGCCATTGTCAAATGTTTTATCTCCAAAGTGAAACATTTACTTTAAATCAAAGAAAATTAAAATTTAATTTGCCAATACCTGAGAGTCCTTTAACTAAGGACAACAGCAGGCAGACAGCAGAAAGGAGGAAAAGGGTGTGTGGGGGCGGGTCTGGTTTTTGTGGTTGTGTTTTTTTCACTGGTAAAAGTAAGACAGAGAAGAGAAGACCGTAGCTGCTAGAGAAGCTGAAGAGATCTGGAAAATTGCAGAGATAATGAAGATTATCCTCACACAACAGTTGTGGGTTGAATGTTACCCTTGAGCATTTAACAGCAGCCTGAGCCGTATCAAGTCATCTGACACACCCCAAAGAAAAGAAAGATCCAGAAATATGTTTGGAGTCCACAGTGAAATGGAGAGAGGGACATAATGGACAAGAGGAGAGGAAAAACAAGATTTGCAGATACTTATTGATGAGAAGACTTGAAAAACTCACTTGCGAGTGGTAACAGTAACTCATCATATGACTAGAAGGACAACACAGAAGAAAAAGAAGAATTATTATGTATTTGTTTCATGTGAGAATGGAAAGCAGAAATAAAAGATGGAAGAGAAAGGACATTCTGGATCAGGAAGAAGAGAAGAAATATGGTGGACATAGTCAATGGTAACAGCTTATGCAGAAATCATGATGATATTTAGGAGACCATCAGAAAAAACAAAAGGTGGAATGATACTCAGAAAGTTGGGAGAAGAGAAAAACTGGGAGTTAAGATCCATGGTAAGAAAAGGCAGGTCTGCCTTTACAGAGCAGCCCTTGTGAAAGATTAATAGATGTGCAATGACACAGAGCAGAAGGGTAGAACAGAAAGGTATGCTCAGTGTTAGTTTCAAGCCTTGGAAAAGCAGGCCTGCAGGCAAAAGGATCTGTGTGCGACCAGAATAGCCCAGAACCCATTCTTCAGTTTGGGTTAAACATCATGGTGAGGTTCCTGTTACAATAGATGTGAAATGACTGTATCATCTTAAAGAAAATATTCACAGAAGTGCTGTAAATCAAAGGACAAAAACTAGTCGTGTGGTATGAAGCAACAACCACAGAGACATCAGAACTTCGTAGAATGTGGACCAAATGTTTACGAGGCAGGCAGATGGTCAGAGGAGAAGCTGAACAACTTTGGCGAATTTTCCGAGATGTTCAAGGCCAGAAGATCTGGAGCACAGTGACAAAATATTACAGATTTGGAAAACGTGTTGTCCCAAATGATCTCCTATCCCTCAGTCAACCTGCAAAGTCTACCCATCACTCTACTACTGAAGCAACACAAATAAGAGGGCTCATGCCAGCAGAAGATCATGACCTAAAAGCCACTCAAGACTCAATCTGTTCTTGAAAAACCCTTGCTCATATTAGTACAGATTTGTGATGCTATTTTAAAAGTTGTTAAACTCTGAGTGATAAATCCTGCAGTCTGGCTTTTAGAGAATGGGACTTACAAACTGCAATAAGGTCATCGGTGGTACATACTCAGTTTTTGCCCTTTCACCAAAGGAACCAGGGAATAAGTGAATCTCAGGACATTCTTTAAGAGCCCTGAGGACCATAGAGCAAGCTTATGAGCACCAGCCTGGGAGGCATTGGCAAGACACACAACATCTGTGTTTGGAGCAGATAAGACACACAGACCCTTGGACAAGCTGAGATCTTTATTCTCTCCCACTAATAACATTCTCAATAGGGTGCAGGTGCCTCCTGTTATTTTGCGGAATTCCATCTAGCTTCTCCTGCCAGGACTTAAGAAGCCAAATATACACAAAGTGCATCCACCCAGTGCATATTCCTACAGCTTTTAATCGCTGTGGAATGGTGGTGGATTATTCACTGGGAAGGCTGGAGGCAAGAAGGCATGGTTTCCAGAGTCACTTGAACACCAATATTATAAAAACTGCATACAATGATGACCTGCTTTACCTTTTTGCAACATATGGGAAACTGGAGGTAATTTTTTTTTATTATTGGAATAATATCTGGATACTGATGAACTCATTAGCTGATCTGAAAATCTGGAAAGGGCTCCCAAAGGCAATGCGTGTCCTAGTTCAAGAGACTAGAGAAATTAGGAAAGTCACACTGGAACTTTAGTGTATAATAATTACAAATTTTTCAGGATCACTTTATGGTCAATAGCTCTTTTATAGCACCTTTTGTTATTGAAATTCTTCACATTTTTTTCCTGCTTACTTTTTCTGCCTTCACAGAAAAGCAAGAGGACAAAGTGTTTTACAAAAAAGCAACACCACCTGTTTTATTATACGAAATGTAACACATATACTTCTTTCCCCTCTGCATATATACACCAAATAAATATAGCCCATATGGCACTCTGAGTATGTTTGTGTTCACATTCATGCCACACATAGTTATCCTTTCAAGAAGTCACCTGCTAACTCATGTGTTATTCTGCAGGCTGGAAGTGCTCCTACTGTTGCAATACTGCACTGAAGAAGATGCTGATCTGTAGGGCAGATGTTACCCCTGATCAATTCTGAGTCTGGTAGTGTATAAAACATTGATTTTTCTGCTGAATTAAGTATTGATTTAATTGGAGCTTTTTCTGCCTGCAATTTTGAGATCATGGAACACTGTTTCTGAGGCTTGTACATATTGCTTGGTGGTTTGTAATATTTCAGTAATGTCTCAAGGCTTTCTGTTTCATTGCAATTGCATTTACAGCCATAAATTGTTCAACAAACACTGAATTTTATTAAACTGGCAAAATATGTGATAAAGAAAGCTAAACAAGTCCACAGTCAGCTGTGCCAAAAGCAAACAAGTGTTTTCTTTTAAATGCTAAAATAATGTTCAAATGAGACTCAACAAAACTAAAACATAGAGTAATTCCAAAACTGAAGTGTGTATAAAATTAAAGCTCAAGAGAAGAATGGTCACACCACCCAGCTGCAGTTCCACAACAGCAGGGATTCATCACTCCACGCGTAAGGAAATCCTTAGCCATTTTTTCCTATCCTTAGCCACAGTGTATTGCTCCTTCAATATGGTTAACTTAACCTAGAGAATAGATCCCTGGCCCTGAGCTGGAGCAAATGATCCTCCTTTTTCAAGCTCTTTTTGGGTCAATTTTCACCTGCCTCTGTTTGCTGGTTGAGAACCAGCAAACAGTTGTACCGGCAAAAATTGAGGACACACTACGTTCTCAGGGATGAGATAATAGCCCTGGACAAGACAGGCAACTCTTTACACCAGCCTTACTGCTTAATCTTACATATGGCGTAAGTATGGTCCCCCTAGAAGTGATGCCCTGTCCCATCTTTTCCCTTTGCTTTCTACTTTTCCTTTCCATCTTTTCTCCAGTGAACAAGTGCGAAAGAAGAGAGGACAGCCTTAGCCTCGCAGTCGCTGAGCTTCTTAAGCACCCCTGGAATGACCATGAGGGCTCACATTCTGGCCATCTGCAGCAGCAATGCCATATTCATGTTGATCACCAGGCAGCTCACCCCACAAAACCCCATGTGCTGTCACTGTGAAATAAAACCAGTTCACTCAGTGTTTTGTTTTGTCTCATTTTAAATTAAGTACATATAGTTTCTCCTCCTGTCCTCTTACATCCTGTCTTGAGTGTTATGAAGCTACAGTTTGCATTTTATGGTTTTATCATGCCTAGACATATCCAACACAGGTAATTGAGAGGTGAACATTAGAAGGCAAAGCAACTGCAGTCATATCAGAAGATAAGTTGTTTTCCTCTTTCTCATACAAGCAATATAGAAAGTCATAAAGACATGAAACCCATCCCCTAATGCAATCGTTCCTGCTTCATCTGTTCTTAATACCCTTCAGTGACAAAAACTCCACAGTCTGCCCAAGCAGTCATTTACACCACTTGATAATCTTTACCAATTTTTCTCCTTGGTATCTTCTCTTGGTGGATAGCCATTTCCTTGTAAGCAGGACACAGATATGGCTGATATAAAAGATCTCTTTCACTAGCCAGGGCTCCATTGCTCTCTTTCAAGCTGATCATCTTATTAGGAACATAAATATTTCAAAGGTTCCTGGCTGGAAAAGCATGGCGGCACTTCACACCAGTCAAGAACTTTCTTCAAGGACTCTCTTTTACAAGCCTTGTGACTGCAAAATAGATAAATGAACAAAGGGGAATGATTATTTCCTTAACTCACCAATTAGAAGATGTATAAAAACTTGCAAATGTCACTTCTTTACTCTTTTTTCTCTTTATTTCTTTTCTCTCTTTGTGAGAGAAAGGAAGAACATCACCGGAGAGAAGAAAGAAGGCTCTCAGGAGCTTTGTCTTAAGAACTTTAATGACTCATTCCCTAAGAGAGAGAGATTTGCTAAAAGCATTGTTTTCTCTTTTCCATTTTCAGTGGCTGTAGCAAGGCTCAGGCAAGGACAGAAGATACTCCTCGAGGGAGAATTCATCTAACTAAACATCGACATTGTCAATGAAGACATCTGCAGCTGAGCTAGTCCTCTCGATTCCCTTTACAGTTAAAGGAAAGAAAGAGTTGCCTGTAGGTTGTGATTTAGCTGGTGCCTTGGACACCTACTTGAGGATGAGAAGCACCCCACAAATGCATAATTTGTTCCACTGACTACAAATTGAACCTGAGATAAATAGCTTGTACATAGACATCTAGACTGCATGCATTTAAAGCAAAGTGAGATGAACCCTTCTGCTGCTGACTTTTAAAATGAACGGTTTTCATGAAAGGAATATTATTTGCAGACAAAAAATAAAATCCTTGTTTTGATTAATTTTTTTTTTCTGAAGCTGCAGTCCATTAACACTCACTCATGCAGACTGTAATGATGTACTGTATATTCTTTTTTAAATCTTATGTAACAGCTCTAGTGTGTAACATTGTCATGGTAATTTGAATCACAGTTCAGATTATTATGAGGTATTTTCTGCTTGGCTTGTGCTTTTAAAATGTTATTTCTCTCATTTGGCAGCCAGACTGCCAAGGATGTGGCAAGGCAGGGGAGATGTGTAAATCATCCACTAAAGTTTCTATTCTAAATCAAAGTTAGTGACACCCCAGGAAAGTCAGAATCCCCCTTAACTCTGTTTTCATTACCAATCCATGAGAAAACTTCCTCCCCTCCTTGAAATTTTTCTTTCAAAATCAAGCAAAGCGGGCAGAAATTGAGACTGCCTGGTAACTCGGGGTGCAGCTGAGGCTGCACTACCAAAAGCATCTGCAGAGAACCTCCCTAGGCCATCTCATGGGGCAGGTTCAGAGTACATTGACCTGCATTTGCCAAGGGATATCTGCTATTGCAGTTCTCCCACTGCTCTTCTACAGACTGCTTCTGCCTCCAAAAAGAAGCCCCAGGCTGAAGAAGAACTGGATGAAGCAATCAGTAGATTAGTGTTTGGAGAACCTGCAAGTATCTAATTCAGGTTTTTGTAGCCAGGTGTGTCAAGGCATTCTTGGCCCTCTAATGAATTTCTTTTGATTCCTAGTTGAGCTGTTTCATATGTTTGGTGTGCACACAGCTCTGGTAGAATAAAAACGCAGCTGAGGATGTTGCTGCCAATACTGATGTGATTTACTACTGCAATGGCGGCGAACCCTGTAGCTCCTCAAGACATGCCCTGTCCTTTGGATATGGACTCGACTTTTCTAACCGGTGACTTGAGTGTGAGAGTAATTGGTTGAACTAGTAAAACAGCAGCTAGCTGGCAATGTGGAACTCATAAAGGTTGGCCAAGCAGCCTGGAAGAGTTTGTAAGGAAAATGAAGAGTTAAATGACAAATAACAAGGTATACATTGCCACTGTGCTCCTAAGAAGTCAAGGCAGGAGAAGGGCTGGAACACCCAGAAAATTGCAGCAGGACCTGGTAGCGTATGTAGTAAGCAGCACATAAAACAAATGTATGTGAATACCGAATAGCAATATGGTTAAAACCAGGAATAAGGACTTTCAAACTGGACTACTAGATTGGGCATGAATGGGGGGTAAGTCCTTTGTTTTGCTTTAGGAGTTCAGGTAAGTGACATCAGCTCCCTGCGTGAACCTCATGGGGCTCAATAAGGCCAAATGCAAGGCCCTGCACCTCAGTCGGGGTAACCCCTGGTATCAATACAGGTTGGAACTTGGGAGTACTGATGGATGAAAAGCTGGACACGAGCCGGCAATGTGCGCTGGCAGCCCAGGGGCCAAGCGTGCCCTGGGCTGTGTCAGGAGAAGCGTGGCCAGCAGGTGGAGGGAGGGGATTCTGCCCCTCTACTCTGCTCTGGTGAGACCCCACCTGGAGCACTGCGTCCAGCTCTGGAGCCCTCAGCACAAGAAGGACACGGACCTGTTGGAGTGGGTCCAGAGGAGGGCTACTAAAATGATTCAAGAGCTGGAGCACCTCTCCTATGAGGACAGGCTGAGAGATGGGATCGTTCAGCCTGGAGAAGAGAAAGCTGCGGGGAGACCTGATTATGGCCTTTCAGTACCTAAAGGGGGCCTATAGGAAAGATGGGGACAAGCTTTTTAGCAGGGCCAGCTGTGACAGGACAAGGGGTAATGGTTTTAAACTAAACCAGGGCAGATTTAGACTGGATACAAGGAAGAAATTCTTCACAATGAGGGTGGTGAAACACTGGAACGGGTTGCCCAGAGAGGTGGTGGAGGCCCCATCCCTGGGAACATTCAAGGCCAGGTTGGACGGGGCTCTGAGCAACCTGATCGAGTTAGCAGTGTCCCTGCTTACTGCAGGGGGGTTGGGCTAGATGGCCTCTAAAGGTCCCTTCCAACCCAAAACATTCCATGATTCTATGATTTTGATTTTCTCATCTCTAATACTGAGATGAGAAACATTTATAAAGACTTCTTATTTTCCTCAGTATGAGGAGATGCCTTGCTCAAGGCACTGCATGGAAGTCATGTCTGCCTTTGCAAAAGCGAGAATGGATTGGGTACCACTGACAAGCTGTCACCACCATTTTGCCTAGGCAGGTAAGATAACCAGTCCATTTCCACTAGTGTTTACCTTCCTTTGTAAGGGTAGAAACACAAACCACTGTATCCATGAATAAAACATGCTGCCTTACAAAGAGATCACTTCCCCTCCGAGTCCAGTGGTTGTCCTGACAAAATCATCTCAGAAACATGGCAGAAATAATGAGACGTAGCTGAACACGAGAGAACTTGGAAAAAGGAACAAAGTTAATAAATAAGGATTGGGGGAAAGCGCAGGAGAATTCTTCGTGACACAGACATGAGGTTCAGAAATGAGAAGATTTGTAAATGGTCAGGATGTCAGGAGGGTGTTAAAAAAACATTCTGAGAGCAGACTTCAGCCCGGGGAGAGCGCTGTAATTCCCTTAACTTCAGTACAATTTATTTCAAGTCAGTCAGAAAAGACCCCAAATGTATATGACACAGTACTGCAGCTATGAGGAGATGAGGATCCGGGCTGGGAGCTGGAGAGGTGAGTGCGGGAGGGAAGAGCCGACCCCTCTCGGCTGCAGGCCTCCAGGCATACAGCTGCCTGTGGTGGCCCCCGCCACCCTGGAAGGACGTCCATGGGACCTGCTCAGCTGCAGACCCCTGGCCCCGAGCCCTCCCTCTGACTCTTCCCCATCTGCCTCCCCCCCAGCCGATGGCTCAGGAGCGCTGGCACGTCTGCTGCCCCAGGAGGGGGGCTCCCTCCCGTCCTGCCACTTCTCATCCTCGTTTCTTGTGCAAGAGAGAAGTACTTGTCCCGGCGGGCACGTGGGCAGGACATACATTTCTTCTGCTCTGCCTTTAGAGGGGTATTGCTGCTTGCTACGAGCAAGTGTGAGACTGCCGAGCCCTGCAGGCCTGCTTAAGAAATAGCGGTGCATTCACGCTGCCCAGGGAGTGGAACAGAAATCGGGTGAAATCTGTGGCATTAGGTCAGCCGGTAAGTTGCACGCATTGCTCCCTCCCGCGCCCTGCACTGCTGTCAAGGAGGACTGGGGTGGCAGGGCCTGACTCTGCCCAGCTCCCAGCCAGGCTGGCCCCGTTCTTAGCACCTCCCGGGGAACAAAAGGAGGTCAGCGGGCTTGTGGGGTGCCCGCGCCATCCCCAGGCTGTGCCCCAGCCTGACGCCCCCTCCTCAGCGCCCACCTGCCCCAGCAAAGGCTACTCCTCACTGCAAATTTGTTCACTTTAGCTATAGGAAGTAACAGCTTCCAACAGCAAATTTAAGCTTCCACAACATTACTATTTATGGAACCTTACATTTAATTAATGCCCACAGGATCTAGTTTAGACTTTACAAAAATTCTTAATTAAGCACTGCTTTGGGACAGTAGTTTCAAGCTTAGAATCATAGAATCATTTGGTTGGAAAAGACCTTTAAGATTATCGGGTCCAACCGTACAGGCTTGTATATACTCAGCTAGTAAATGCTAAAAATGAAGCACATATTACCTTATCATATGAACTCTGAAACTTGGATCTGTGGTGTTGGTTCACTTCACTGCCATTTTAGAATCAATCTTGGGAAGCTCTCAGGATACAGTTTAGAGTATCAACCTGTAGAGAAAGTGCAGTTCAACTTGCTTCAGGACTGTTAATGTTGTCAATTCATTAAGTTGATTTATATTTCTGGTTTTCCCCAGCTTTCTGAAAGTGTCTCCTCTTTGCCTTTTTTCATGGCACACTGAATTATGTGATTCTGGTGTGTTCTCCATCTCTGAGTGACAATAGCCAGGAAGATTTATAGCTTAGGGATACAAAACTCCTCCAGCTATGGCCTCCTCTTGTCCTTTAGTCTGGTAGTCAGAAAGAGGGAACTGATTTTAAATTGACTGTAAATAACCATGCTGAATTACAAATTCAAAATGTTACTGCTTGGCTATGTATGTTCTAATATTTAATAGTTTGTGCTAGTCAAAATGATAAGGAAAAAAACTCCAAATTTTTCAAGATGAGTTACAAAATTTTTACTTGGTGCTTCATGTTTGTGGTGATGCTGTGATAAAACTTAAAAACATGTTAAAATGTTCTCTATATTACTCCTCATAGTAATCCTCTAAAGCAAATTTATTCATTTATTTTCTTACCTATTTTCCTTTCATGTCGGGAAATTTTAAACTTGATATAAGAAAATATCTTAAGTTCCAACGTCAATAAATAAATGCCGAGTAGGATCGGGCTTAAAGCAGAGTCCTTAAGTCACATGATTCAAATTTCTTGAATTTCCTGTATTTTTCATCCACTCATTTACCTTCTGGGACTGATCTTTACCACCGCTACACAAGTTAGTAGTATCTGTAAATGCTCCACACATAAAATTCAGTTTGCCCATACCCTTGCACAGTGGGAGAGTGCATCTTAACAAGCAAATGAACCATTTGGTTCACAAAGAAGACAAATTAGCACTTTATTCATTCACAGCATACATGGATCCTAGACGTGTACATTCTTCCTTGCACCACGACTGTCCTGGAGTTGTTTTCTCCTCTCTCCTACCTACTTTAAGGATGTGACCATTGCTACATTACTAAACTAACATTACTGAACTAAAATGGCTTCTAGACCCTATTAGGTGACGAGCCCAAATCATAGAAATCTCTCTATATGCCCCATACCTCATGCACAGGACAGAGACTTCCACGCTTTGCTGTATTACTGTGTTCTCCTTCCTTGGTAGGTGTCACTTCTCTGAACTGTAATTCTGAATGAATTACTATTGAACTGACTGGTGGGTTTCATAATAAAAGAGAAAGGTCTTTTAATAGGAAACGGAGCAAAAAACGATATTTGTTATTTTTCTGTTTTGTTTTCATTTTCATTTGGTAATATGTAGAACTAGCTGCGATACCTACAAAAAGCTTACGGTGAGTTTTCTGCATTTTTAAACAGTCCCCTCAAAACAGCTGGCATTTGCCATTATTTTCTGTGAGATTTGGATCACTACCTTTCTGGTTGGTTCCTGCAAAAGTGGCACAAGAGCAGAACATGACAGATCCAGAAAAGATATTTCATATGACTGTTGCCTTTTTAGAGCATTTTAAGCTTTATTAGCAAAACACTTTCAACTTTGAATTCAGTGATGGAGCTCCTTGGCATTAGAAAACAGCGTTCAAACCCACTGTTTTAGTTTCCAAGAAGAAAAAGCTTAATACCAAAACCATTTCTGTTTCCAACTATAACAGTATCTGGCATAATGGGATATTGTAACAATAATTCCTGGCTCTTGGTGCGCGTGGATGGTGTTCTCTTCCACAGTAAGAGCAGAGGAATGCAGTTTGAGCTCGGCAGAAAGCGGCCTATGTGATTTTAGGCAGGTTGTTCAAGACTACGTCCAAAAAAGGCAGCAGGCAACACTTAGAGCGAATAACTTCAGGACCCCGTCTCCTCTTACAGTGCAGGTGGAGGTCTGAATGCTTTAGGAAGCAATCCAACGTAACCGGGGAGCTGTCTCAATTGAGCTAGGAGAGAGCTTGGAGTTATGGCTGAGAACGGTAACGGGGGGGAGCGCCTGTGAGGTCCCGTCCCCTGCCTCCTGCCGAGACAGAAAGTTGTGGGCAGGTGCAGCAGCGCAGAGCTAGACGTCCGGGGAACTGAAAGTCCGAACCCCTCCCAAACACTTCAAACACACATTTCTCAAATCTCAGTTCCTTCAGCATTAGGTGGCAGCTGACAGGGCTTTTAAAGTGATCAAAATTTTGGATTTGTATGCTTAAAAGTTCTGTCTGCGTCCCACATTAGGCATTACAGCTAGCTCAGCAATCCAGCAGCACTGAACACTGCAAGCCTATTTCTCATTTTACCGCGGCTATTTCAGTGTTACCCTGTAATGTGCAGAGCAGGTGTGTGCTAAATCCTTTATGGACCTGGCACGTAACCATTCTGCATTCATTCCTTCACCTGTAAAACAGGAGTAATATTTCCCTGCCCATAGGGGTACGATGAGAGTAACTACATAAATGTTTTTGGAAGTGTTCAGATAATACAGACACTGGCACTGTAAAATTAACTGGAAGTAGAGCTGTGCTGTGCAAGGTCTAAACAATTCGGTGACTTAGATCATCAAAACCCACTTTCAGAGGAAGAAAAATTAGGCATATGCAGTCTTTCTAGAACACCATTTGAACTCCAGTTGAGGCCTTTCAGCTGTCAGTCATTACATGTAATTAGACTGTAGATTGTACTAAGAATTAGTTTATTCTAGTTCAGAAGAAGCAACACAATAAATACAGAAACCGTTTTCTTGATATGAGCGTACATTTGTTGATGGAGCTAGGGGATTCACTTTGAGTATGGAGCCTGAGGCATTTCTCAGAAGAGATCTTGTCAAGAGTTGAATGTCAGACAAGTAAGTTTCTGGTGGTATCTTCTAAAAAACAGTTCCTTTAGCATACATGAAGTTCAAAGTCCATCGCCATTTTTCGAACATTTTCGGCGGAGATACGCTTATTTCTTAACGGCTACACAGTACTGAAATCGGGAGCGGTCTTTACTGAGAAACCCTTCCTCTCTGTGGCTGGTGGTGAGTGGAAGCCACAGCCTCAGAAAATAAATGCCGAAGAGACAGCGGTGGGCCTGGCCTGGCCTGGCCTGGCCTGGTGGCGGGGCCCCGGCCCCACTCCTGGCCGCGCGCCCCCTCAGCGCTTCTCCCACACATTGCCAGGCATTTATCCCCGCGGCGGTGGTCGCCTGCACGCGGGGTGGCTGGCGCAAGCGCAGCGGGACGGATGGTTCACCCTCGGTGGTTCACCCTTCTCCCTGGGAGGCGCCGGGGGGCACAAAGCCTGCTGGCAGCTCACAGGCTGAAAAGCAACCAAAGCGTGCGCCGCCCCATGCAGTGCGCATTCGAGGTGTAAAGCTTTGCGCCGTGCCAACTGGACGTGGCAGGTTTATGCGGGTTATAAAGTAACAGAAATTAACGTGCGGCCCTCCGCGCCGCCTCCGGTTCAGGCCGACCCAGCAGCCGACCCTGCGTTTTAATTCAGCTAAGCCGGGCCTCTCCGGCCGCGGGCAGGGCGAGCGCACGCCTCCCCTGGTCCCTGCACTCCCGAAGCCAGCAGAGATTAGAAACACGCCAGGCCCACGGCGCGCAAGCGCCGCTGGCCCTCCCGCCCGGCGGCCCCGGCCCCGGGGCCGGCCTGGCCCCGGGGGGGGGGGGGCCCCGGGGGGCCCCCAATGAGGGCCGGGGCCGTCACGGCGGCGCGTCACGCGGGCGGCCGCCAAGATGGCGAAGGTGTCGGAGATGTACGACGTGACTTGGGAAGGTAACGCCGCGGGCAGCCGGCGGCCTCCCCGCCGAGCTCGCCACCGGCGCTGGCCGGCCCGGGCCCCGTGCCCCGGCCGGCCGGGCGGTGGCGGGCCCAGGCGGGGCCGGGGAGCGGCGGTTCTGGCGCTGCCGGGCTCCTCGGGTTGCGGGTGGCCGACGCAAGCGGGGCGGCGTTGCCCACCACGCGGAGCTGGCGACCTGCGGTTGCCCGGCGGGCGGGCGGGGCGCTCGTCCCGCCCTCCCGCCGGCTTGCGGCCGCCCGGGGAGCAGAGGAGGCCCCGTGTCTGTCCCCGGTGTCCGGCGGGGGGAGCGTCCCTGTGGGGGTGCTCTCCCCGGGCGTCGGTGCAGGCGGGGGCCCCCCAGCCGCCGCCTCGGCTTTGTGGGGACGGACCCCCCTTTCCCCAGAGGACGGCGTTTGCCCTTCTTCCCGCCGCCTCCCAGCTCCCCCCAAATACTGATACAGCGTCTACAGGAAAAAATGGCCTCTTGGTTGGGGCCGCGGTTTGTGTCTGGGTTCACCTTTTGGAACGCCTGAGAACTACCTGATGTTTTCCTAAAACTTGATGACGAGCGTTTGTGGAGGAACTCCCAGAAGCTCTGAAGTAAAATAAAGGTTTTATGGAAATCTTGCTCCCCAGGTCTTTGTAGCTTTCATATCTCTTTGATCATAATGATGATGGGTTTTTTTTTTTTAAGGCAATACTTTTTGAGGTTTACCTGACATTCTGAATGGTTCTTCTCTTGCAAGCAGCAGGTGCTCAAATGTGAGTTCACGCGGTACTCGAGTCCATTACAGTCTCCTGTTAGGAATAAATGAATGCTGCTCCATAATTTTGGCCATAAAGGGGGAGTCTTTAGCTGGGTGGTTCAATACATTGCAAACATTATACAGTAGAGAAGCTAATGCAGAGAGAAGCTGTGTGACCTTTGGCTTTTTTATTTACTTACTGCTAATCTGTGAAGAAATAATTGGGCAATAGAATAATTCCCTGAGCATAGAGTCTTGGTTAGTTTGGCTGTGTAGTATGGGGATAAGAGGAGGAACGTGGCACGGGCTGTATTTTAGCAGGTGGTAGTAACTTGCCCATCAGAAATAGTGCCCGTGCTGTCTTTCCTGCACCTTTTTCTCGAGGACTCCAAAACAAAATGGAATTTGAAATATTCTATTTTCAGCTCAAATTGCACTAATCTCAGAAAATATTTTAGCTGGTATTGAAGAAAATAGTCCTGTAACTGAATGATTAAGGATGAAGAAGAGGGCTTTCTTGCCAGCGTGTCAGGTGGTCAGCTTATAGGTGGTTTTGCTCCGATGCTTGGTTGCATCACTGTGATGTTGTTAGACTAATTTAGCACTTTGGGAGAAGATTGGTTGTTTGTTTTTATATATGTCTTGTGAGAAGGTATGGTGGTTGTGAAGCGGAGCTTGGGTGGAGAGCAGGCACGCCATGATAGGGGAAGGGAAGTTGTGTGGAGCATTACTAGTGTTACTGTTAGGCTTTTCCAAAAGTTGCTCTAAAAACAGCTTGTGTAGAGAACTTTTCTAGTTTTTATTTTGCTTGAACAGAAATTGTTACAAACCCCAGAGATTTAGGGGTTTTTTTCCTCCTATTGTTCTCAGGTGTCAGCGATTGCAAAGAGAAATGAGATTTCTCACAGGAGAGGTAACATGCACCGTGGATACATTTCTGTACATTTAGCCCTAGGTTGTTTTGGCTGGGAGTATTGCAGTGTTGGTGTCTTCATGCTCTGATGTAAAGGCCAGGTATAGGATGCTCAAGTCTACTGCTTTTGGACCCGGCTAATTCATGCTGAGGTGAGCAACCTACACTTGGAAATAACCTCCATAGTCTGTTGCCAAAGAGTTTTGACTGACATTTGTGGCATTGTGCTAGGTGCGTCGTTTTGCATATGGGTATGCTGAATAGGAAATTTTTGGGGACTGACTGGGGAGTTTTGTCATATCAGCTTCTAAGCTGACATCTTCCAGTTTACGTCCAAATGAAAGACTAGGAGCGTAGGGGAAAACCTTGAGGATCTGCATTGGTACAAGCAGCTGTCTGCGCTTCAGAAGCACACATTTGAAAAATTATATATTTTCCTCTATTTTAAGAGATGGAAAGTAAAAAATGAACAGATTCCTGGAACAGGCAATGCAAAGGCTCTTCATGTGTACTTTAACAGATCCCTGGTGCAATGAGGCTTTCCGTGCATGGCGTGATCCCAGGAGCATTGTGACCTAGCCCCTAGCAAAGAACTTGAACAGCTCTAGGAATTGAATGTAGCTCATCTTGAAGTTGTCTAAAATGCTTAATTTCCGTGCAAATAGGTGTATGGTTGGTATTAATCTGAAAAATGTCCTTTATAGACTCAGTCCTTTCTAAACAAAATGCTTTTTACTTACATACTCCTCAAAGATGAAACTGTGGTTGGAGGCCAGGGAAGAATAATAACACGAGGCGGATGAAATACAGTTTGTACCTTCACTTTTCACTTGGTTTCTGTGGGACAAAGGTGGGAGTTTAACAGTGATTAAATTGGACGTTAGGTAAATGCATTGCACAGGTGGTTAGGAAAGATAACTGAAAATAACTCTGATTTCCGCTGTTGGAGGTGTTGGTTTTATTTTTTCTTTCTTTACTTTGTCTGCAGCTGTGTCTTGAGCTTTGAAGTGTATTTTTAATCCTGTGGAGCAGGAAGACCTCACATTTAACTTCAGGATCTTGATCAGTGGACTTAGATGATCCAAACGTGGCTTCAGGGTGCTATTGTATTAAAATACATGCTTATATGTGGACATGCATCGTATATTTTACAGCTTGCTTACTTGAGACTAAGGCGGTATGTTGCTCCATTTTTTTTGCCACTGTTGCTAATTATCCTGGAGAAAATGGCATTCTGTTTCCTGCTTCCTTCATATTTACAAGAATTAGAAACTGTGTGGAGTGACAGGGAGCCAAGAATTGCAAGTCTGGCAAAGCGGCATGATGTAGTAGTTCAGCACGTCAGTCCTAAGTGGTGATGTGGAGCCTCTTACGTGAGCTTTTTGAACCATGTAGAACTTTACGTAGACTGTTCATAAATAATTAACATGGTTTCAGTGATACATTGAACATTAATTTGGCCTGTTAGTAGAAATATTTAAGGGGGGGGGGGGAAGTACACCTGTATAACTTCATTTTAGGAGCATGTTTTGTAGCACACAAGTTATCTTGTGCATGCAGAATTAGTGTGATCTGCAAATAAGAGTGATAGTCAAGAACTAATAAAATGACTGTTGGCTTTCACAGAAAACTCATCTGACATATTGTCAGAATTGGACAAAATAAACCAGGTTTTCTTTTCTTTCTCTACCTGGCACAGAAATCTAACAGTGTCAACATCTCAAACCCAGCTGAAATGAAGCAGTGACTTTTGGCTAGTGACAGACGGGCTTTCTGGAGATCTTGGAATGCTGTCACGGCAATTCTTATTCCAGTCAGTAAGTCGTCTTCACTGGGTATCAAAACCAAAAGGAGAAAGGGGTGACATATTTTCTAAACTAGATTTCTTGTAATATAAATTGAAAACAAGTGAAAATAATATTTTGGAAGATTTTGAATAGCTCATGATGACTGTTGCTTAAATTACTTCAGTTTTCTGGATCATTAAATTAGTATTGCTGTTAAAAATTGCGCTGCTTAAGTAGTGGCATACTATGAGTTTTTGTTACACATTCGTGTGAGACTTTTTCCAATGAATTCTTTGTAATTTTTGAAAATATAAAATACTTTCTATGATGAAATTTAACAGTCTGTATATGTGAGGCCATTTTCTTGCAAATGCGTGTATCAGGGAACATCACATATAGTAGAAAATCCCAAGTGAATTTTAAAAGTGAACACTTCTATCTATAGTGTCTTTAGTTGTTAGAGCCCACTTTAGGTGACAAAATTGGTTCCTTCCTGTGACTTAGAAACTGAATTCACATTTACTTTGCATGGAAGGACTCTAGGAAATAGAAGACAGCCCAACATTTTGTCTCTGTCATCATCTCTGTGCAATTAAATGTTGGTGTGATGTTTTTGTTGTGTTCCGTGCTGTGTTTGCTTGCTTTTAGGTATTCCTAATTTTTAGTTGTAATCAAAGTGGCAGGTCAGTTTACTCTGGATTTTATATATGAATTTATGGGATTTTACAGCAGCCAAAGGTGAGAGGCTGGGGTTTTGGTTGAGGCCGCTCTGAAAGCTGAGTTGTTAGGGTGAAGGGCAGCATCCGCGGTGCCCAGCTGAGCTGCCTTTGCCTCTGCCTCCACCTGCAAAGTACGGCTCCGGCGTCCGGGTAAGGATAGGGCTCTGGAGACCTGCAGAGAGCAGTTGCCAGGCCGCTGCGCTCCCTGTGCATTTTGGTAAGCTTGTTAAATCGGTGGATTTGTGGGGTTTTTGGTTTGATTCATATTTTGTGAGATGAGAGTGGGTGGAGCTGAAGGGTGGTGGCAGATTTGGTGTCTGTAACAGAAGAAAACACACAAATGAGCTCTAGAAATGTGATGGTTATGGGTTCCCTGAGCGACTGCTGGTGGTAGCGGTTGTTGTATGTCACGGTAACGTTTTGGAGCATGCAATGTATGTCTCTACTAGTAGGGGTAGCTTCTTTCATTTCATCAGGTGCTTTTAGATATGGAGGACTTGAAAACAATGATCCAACTAAACAATCGAAGTATAAATAATTATAAGAGGATTACTTCATATCTGGTTGCTCAGGCCAAATTAACTGACGCCTTAACAGACACAAAAATAAAACACAGGTTATTTCTTTTGGCTTCCTGTAGGCTGCTTGCATGTTTTTAGGGAACAGCAAACGCTGAACACTGTGGCAAGTGTGTCTGCTCCTTTCAACTCGTAATGTTTTGATTTATATGTGCAAAGCTTGCTAGTTTAAGAGAGCCTAAAACTAAACCAAATGTATCAATTGCTCAGGACCAGCCTATGTACATGACAGGAGTAATTGTAATTAAAACTAGACATTTCTTTAACAATTTTTTTTTTTTTCTGAAATCCCCAATTGCTACCATCCAACCTTGTATTATGTGCTGTGTGTAGATTTGCCTCCAAGACTTAAATTATTATTGGCCGACTTTTGATAGCTTCCGTAGTAAAAATTTCATTAAGTTTGACAACATTGTAAAAAGCCTTGCTTAAGTTTTACTGCAGTTTTTAGCATTTTCTTTCTACTACCTTTTACATAAAATTCAGTATTTCTAAAACTAGCGAGCGTTTTGATAGATTCATATGAATAAGAACATTTATTTTTCCTTTGGTTTTCGGTCATCAGCTGATGTACTGTTCTCTGTCCTGCAGTTTTTTTCCATCACTGTAAATGCTGTTCTTGGGTGATGAATGGTAGATGTGCGTTCTGTTATACGTAATTCAGACCATTCTGAATATTCCATTTGGAATCATACTGGAATGGAGGCGTTGATAATTTCCAAGTAAATGAGTAGGTAGAAATCAGACAGCTTATTTATTTTTATGGGTTTAGCTTGTCAGCTTTTGTGAATGTTTGTGTTCTCTCACATTCTTGCTGTCTAACTTTGAATTGCCAGGGACCATCATGTGTCTAGAACCATTTAACTTTACCCATGCATATGAAATGTAACCCTGTGGTGGTTTTGGTTGAACTTCAAAATACAAAATGTGGCACAATAACAGTCTTATGAGCAATCTGAGATCGCTTCAGGTAGATGGAAGGAAGTTCAGTGCTTAATTTTTACTGTCAGTTATGTTAACTATGCTTTTTGAGGTGCAAGAAAAACTGACAATGTTTAGATCTAGCGTTGTGTTTGTTTTTCCAGCTGTTGTAAAGTTTTAAAAAAATATTGGCAACAGTTGTTGCGGTACCTTCATATTAGTAAAGCCACTACCTATTAATGAAAACTATTTTCTGTAAGTTTCCTCAAAATTCCTTCTTGTATATGGAACATCTACAGGCATATAAATGTGTAGGTGTATATAAAATCACATTCTCAGCAATTTCGTGATCTAGAGGATAAATAAAACCTAAGCTAGGTAGTGCTCTCTAGCTGACTTCATCAGTGTGCCTGCTTTCTTGGAGATCTGATTCATAGTAAAGGTACTCTTGAAACAAAACCCCTGTTGCTAAAATAAGCCATCTTTTCCTTCTTACCTAGATCAACGGTGATAATTTTTATACTTTTGGGCATTTCCTTGATGTAGAAAGCCTTCACTTCCATGTCTGCCTTTCTTGAGGCTCCTTTCTGGCGGCGCATGTAGATTCTTTTTAGAGTGGAAGTTCGCAGCATTTTGCTTACGCTGATAAATGTGAGCAGTGATTGAGTTCTCATAGTTTCACTTCAGTGAAAATTTATTCACCTGGAGCAGAAGTGCAGTTTTAGTAGTGTTTGTAAATGTGTGAAAATACTTGGGAGAAATCTCTCAAAGCCTATTTTTCCTAACCATGGGTAATGTCCATTAAATTTTATTATTTATTGGATAACTAGGTATAGGGTTTTCTTACTGCATATGTTACTAACTTGAGAGACTGCAAACTTAGAAGTTTGAATTGATTATATCAGAGCATGAGCATGGTTTGTGTGATACAGAGGTCTGATACACCTATCTGTTCTCCAGTAGTTTTCTAATATTAGTAGAAGTCACTTTTTTAGATTTATTGCTCTCTGCCCCATTCTTCATGTGCATATTTTCCAGGAATAAAATTCAAATTCTGTTACTATCCAGAAATCCTAATATTTTCTTTTTATTTTTTTCTCCCCTTTGCCTCCAGATATGCGTGATAAAATGAGGAAATGGAGGGAAGAAAACTACCGAAACAGTGAACAGATAGTGGATGTTGGAGAAGAGTTAATTAATGAATATGCATCTAAACTTGGAGATGACAGTATGTAAACAATCATTATTTTTAAAATGTCTGTTATCTGATTTTGTTTTCTCTTTTCAGACTCTGTTTTGTACTTCTCTGTTGCCTTTCTGTATATACTGATGTTGATGAAATATATATTATGTCCTTAGTCTGATAGGCTGCCAGAATTCCTAGATTTTCTTTCTTTCCCAAATATGGGCTGCAGTGAAAACAGACTGAAAAATGACCTCCTAGAACTGTTAGTTCGCTAGATTAGTAGTTAGACCATTATGTGAAAACTTAGCATGAAACTGTTATCTAGCTGTCATTTGACTGACTTGCTGTTCTTCAACATGGGGGCAAAAATTGAAAAGTATCTTTTTATAACAGAGAAAGCTATTCCTTAAACAAATAACTCATACTGTAGGAATTAATATTAAGGCTGTTTTTATTATAACATTACATTTGTGATATTATAGTTGAATGTAAGTGTAAGTTTCCACTATTAGTGAAATTATTATTTTCAGTGGATTTAAACTACCTTATACTAATTTCAGTAGACAGAAGTGTGGATATAACATTTCATACTAAAAGAGAATTGTTTAGAAATGTGTTACAATACAGTAGCACTCTTTGCTATAAGCATAAAGTATAACAAAATGCTGTCAAGATTGTATAGGTTTGCATACTAATCTCACACAGGTTTTTATTTTAATGCTCATTCTTTCTTCCTTTTCCCTTTTTTACAATTCAGTTAATTTAATACACATTCTTTAATACATTTCTCTTGTGGTTCTTTCATTTGTTAACTGCTCTTTTGTAGTCACAAGTGAATTTTAGCAACACGGTAGTGCATTGTATTTACTAATAAAGTTACAGTATTCCATATGATTAACTTTGTTCAGTTAGTTAACTTGTTCAGTTAGTTTAGTAAGTGAACTTTAATTGCAAATGCCTAACTTCCTACAGTGTTCCAGGAATTAAAATCCACATAATCATTTCAGAAAGACACTTTGCTTCCCTTTCTTGTCAGGTGAGGGATCTTTCAGTATTGGCTTTGGGGTTCTGCAGATAGGATTTGTTTTACATTGATGTTTTGCTCTGGTTCCATCTTGCACCCTCCGAGCTCTAATACTGTGCTGGAGTTCTTTCTATTGTAAGGAACTTGGCCACTGCAAATGTACTTCTTTGGATATAAATACATGGATAATCTAACCAAAGTACCGTGTATAGAAGACACCTCTATGCACAGCAGTGAGTCATGAAGTGCGTTTGGAGATTCAGTGCCTGAAGAAGACACTGCACTGTGAGGGGCTCTTGCACCCTAACTGTGAGGAACGTGCTTGTTTTTAGACTGCATGGGTAGGCTTAATACACCCACCTGCAAGAGAGTTGTCGTAGGTTCCCTCTGCTTTAGAAGAACTTTGAGATCTTACCTTGATTTTGCTTTCTTCTTACCATGTTGCTAGTAATTCAGGAGAACTGTATTTTATTAAGAAAGTGTTGAGGAGTTTGATAGTCCTCTTAAGATCTTACTGATGCCTTTCTGAAATACTGTTGTCAGTAATCCAGGCAGAGTCATTCCTTTCTTATTGGTGTTGAGTTTGTCCTTCTTTTCTAGATTTTATTCTTTCATAAACTTGGCATTCAGGATTCATTAGATAAATTAGCTGCAGTGTTCCTGAGGTTCTTAGCAAATGCATATTTACATATTTGCATTCTGTTTAAGTAGTATCAGACTGGCAACTGTGTACAGTTTTAAAAACAAACAAAAAACAAAAAGGACAAAAAAAAAACCCCAAACACATATAGCCACAGAAGGTAAATTGGTTGGATATGATGGATATTTGTCTTGTTGCTTCATGTGTTTTCAGAAAATACCTGGATATTACAATGTCTAATTTCAGCATGCATATAGAAAGGAAAATAATGAGTGCAATGGGGTAGATTATTATAACTTCCCTCCTCAGCTAGAAGACATCCAGTGTAATTGGGGAAAAAAAAAGATTTTATCATTATTAGTGTTTTTAAAATAAAAATAACTTACTGAATATTCAGTCTAAGGGGTGGGGATACTATTATCCACATCATAATTTTAATGAAAAGTTGGGATTTTCTCATGGATAATCAGTAGTCCAAAACCTTCGGTGTTTTTTTGGTGGGGTTTTTTTTTGCTTGTTTGTTTGTTTGGTGTGTTGGTTTTTTTTTTTTAAAGTTTGAGCAAGAAAGCCCTAGTACAGATTAGAAAAACACATCCCTCTGGACTGGATACTTGATTCTCTTACAAGTGTTCTGTTACCTGATACCTGACACTAACCTGTGCTAGAGTTAGAGTATCAAAGTAGAGGTTTGATCGAATGGGGAGGGCAGTTTCATAAACTATAAAAGTATCTTATTATTGTGTTTAGAATTTTTTAAAAAGACATGATATATTAATTTATATCATGGATAGATGTTGTCTATATTTGGTCTGTATCTATGTACTTTTACATTCATGGAAAAAATGTATACATTATATAATAAAAATAGAACTTATGTCTTACAAATAGTTCTAATGGGGAAGAGGGAGGGGTTACAGGCAAATTAATGCCTATTTCTCGTTTGTATACTTAGCAAGAAATAGTAATTTATTTTAAAAATATTGGAAATTCATGTAATAGAAACTATTTTTAAAAATGAGAGGGCCTTTGTTATTTTTATTTTGTATTTTTATTTTGGAAGACACTTGCTTCTGTTTCAGTTCCCTGAAATATTGTGTGCACCTGATTGGATTTACAGGAGTTCGGAACGCTTAGTGCTTCTAATACTTGCATTACATGTTTCCCTCTACTATAACCTCTCTTTTCTGCAACTTGTGTAGCTACACTATTAAGTTCTTTATACTCAAGACCTTGGTAGGCCTAGAACAGAAATAATGCAATCTGTTACTGATGTAAAGAAATTGTTCCTATCCAGGAAGAAGGCAAAATTTGTAGGACTTCCAGCAGTGAAATAGTTAAGGGAAATTTGTTTTCTTTCTAGCCCAAATGGCTGTTCTCCAGGTCTGATGAGAGAGCAAGTCCTAATGGAGATCTATTTAGGAGACTGCAGCTATAATGTTAGGAAAAGCAGAGAGTTAGAGCTTTTTGCCTTTCAAGATGTCAAAAGGTACTTTGTTACTAAAAGCAATAAAATTACTTGAATGCGATTTTAATTAATTCCAGCAGTTTCTTAAAATGTCTCTGTTTCAGTAGTGAGCCACGGGAGTAGAAGGGGAAAAATATACAGACAGAATTCATTAATCTTATTTACATTGTAGGTGTTTTCCATTATCTTAAAAAAACCCAATTATCTGCATTTAATGTCTTTTTTGTGTCCAGTTTGGATAATATATGAACAGGTGATGATTGCTGCCCTGGACTGCAGCCGAGATGATTTGGCAATGGTAAGTTTTTCAAGTTGACTTTTCCCTCAAACATTGTTTTCTTCCTGGGTATCTCTTCCAGATAGTTCTTTGGGCAGTTATAGGATCTTCTGTACTCCATAACTTGGACTTGTAGAATATCTATCAAGAAATACACTGCTGGGAAGAAACTGCCTCCACCCACATTCTCTAATGTGTAACTTTTGTTTAGACAGATCATGTCTCTTCCAATAGCCATGAAAATATTTACAGCTACTCTGGTATGGGCTAAATGTCAAGAATAATATTGAAGTTGCCAAATTGTACAGAGAGTGTTTGTTTATTGAAAAACTCTCAAATTATACTGGTTTTTTGAATGTTTTGAGGTAAAATGTCCTGTCATGCATATCATATTATATGTCATGTTGGCTATCATCAAAGAAAGTCATTGACATACTGGAGCAAGTCTTCAAGATGAATAAGGAGCTGGACTGAATAATGTATAAGGAAAGGCTGAGAGATCTGGTTTTGTTAAGCCTTGAGAAAGCTAAGAAGGGATTTTATTGCTATCTTTGAATATGCGCTAATGGGAAGGTATAAAAGTGGAGACAGATTTTAGTAGATACGCAGCAAAAGGCAAGTGCGAGAGACACAAGCTGCAATAAAGGGAATTCCAATTGGATATTGGGAAAAACCAATGGGGTTAGTGGACACTTTGGGACAAGTGGCAGAGAGAAGCTGTGGAATCTCCCTTGGAGATGCTCAGAAATGGTTTGGGATGTGGCCCTGCAGTCACTTGGAAGCTGGCTTTGTTTTGAATGGAGATCTGGAGATTCAGAGATCCCTTGCAATCCAAATTATTCAGTGATTCTTGGAAAAGTATTGTTAATGGATATTTGGGTTACTCAATTTGTATGCAAATTTATTTGAATTATACAAATAACAATTTAGATAAAATTAGTTTATTTAGAACTGTAACACCTGCTCACTAGATTAAAAATGAAGAAACACTGAAACAAACAAAAAAACCTAGCCAAGCTTAGCTAATCTTTTAAAGGCAGCAACTGAAAAAGGCAAAAGTGTGTTGTGCAGGCGAATTTTAATAATCTTTTCGTCCCCCCTTCACAAAACGCTGGGGAAAAAAAACCCATGAGCTTGTGTTGTGCCCTGAAAGCCAGCAAGCCTGAGCTTATTCTAAGTAAAGAGAAAGATATTTTCAGGAGTCCAGAACCTTCGTGGGGATTACTCTTCCAGTGCCTTGTTCTCTGTCAGATAGCAAAATATCCCATAAAGTCTTTGAGCTTCATGTGATGTCATTTGGGTGAAACTTAATGGTCTGTGATATACAAGGCGTCAGACTAGAGGATGTAGTTGGGCAAAGGGCAGAGGAGGCAGAACTAGGCAAGTTTATCTTGCATCCCGTACGTATATGGTAAAATGGAGTATGCTGGAAAATACAGCACAACACGCTCAACTTGTCGTGAACCCACTGAACTTCCCTTTCTCTTCTTCCTCAGAAGAAAATACTGTTGTAGTATAGCTGCCTCTTTAAACAAAACCAAATAGACTTACTGTTTAAATAAATATATTTCTGTTTTCTGATATATATCTAAAACAGTTTTGGTCTTTATTTTCAGGGTCTTTTTAGGAAGACTTTCACAACGTTGTTGAGGGAGCCAGTGTTGAAAGATCAGTTGTGAAACACTATTTATTTTTACTAACCCTGGCAGGGATTTTAAATTTCAGTTTCTGTGCCCTCTGAGGAATATTGCTTGAGATGAGGGAGTGCAACATTTTGCATGCAGCCCAGAAAGGAGGTTAAAAGCTTAGAGGGAAACAGTTTTTTCTTTTCTTTTTTTTTTTTTTTTTAATTTGATTGATTTATAATAAAGAAGTAGTTAATGCAAACAAGTTAGCATCATATGTGGCTTTTTGCTACAGCTGTAGCCCCAAAGTAGACAAACAGCTTTGGAACTTCTGTTTTTTAGCAGTGAGCTTTTGACAGCTGTGATGCATTTTGCCTGGGGGGATAGGTCTCATCTGCTCCAAATGAGGAGGCTGAGATGGTTTTCAGAGTAATTTATCTGACTTTTGTTTTTTCTTTTTCTTTCTCATTCCTCTTTTTATTACTGTTGTCCTCTCTGTCCTGCACAAAGTGACCGTTCGTAATGCGTGCCCCTACAGCCAGTTCATTCACGTGCCTATTTTAGTGAATTCACCTACTGTTGGCAGGCACTTGCACCACCAGTGTTTTACATGCTGGAAATCCAGGTTTATATTTCTTTGCCTTTGTCAGACCTTTAAAATTAAGAACCTACATGATTAAAAAAGTGAGAAAGCAAATTAACTGCAAATTAAAGTTTCACATACAAATGAGATGTGCCATTGTAACTGCTGAGTTTCTGAGAGAATCTTGAAAGTAGATTATTGACATAGTGCAGAACTTCAATAACATAAATTATTATGGGGATTACAGTTTAAATTTAAAAAGAGGACATTCAGTGCTGCTGAATCCAGAACATTTTGAAGATGCAGCTATTGTAGTTTATTTGTGCACTTTTGTTTTTGAAAGTGTTGCAGTGAATTGTTTGTGCCTGTGTCACAACTTCCATGTCACTTTTTTGTGTCTGATGTCTTAATCTACAGGAGTTTATCTTGGCATTGTGGCTGCTGTATTCAATTGAATAATGATCATGTAGTCAGATCTAATGTGAACAATTCTGGTCTTGTAGTACTCCTGCAGCTGAGTGCTACTTAATCAGCTTTTTTTATCCTGTCGATGGTGTTTTTCTAGATGTAAAAGTCCATCTGCAGATTGTGGAATTTAGTGTTATTGCAAATGTTACAGTTTTTGACATTTAAAAATTTTATTGGAGAAAAGCAGTGCATGTTCTTATATGGAAAATCACTGTCCTTTGGGATTTCCAGATCACCACAGGGTGAATTTATTGTCTGCAAAAGTTCTTTTTAAAATCTGGAAGGTTGTTTGTGGAAAAGCTGGAGTGAAACTACTTTTCTGGAGTTTTATGTAAGTTTTCACAGATGAGTTCAGACCTCATGTAAGGTGCTGCTAAGTACTTGTAGTTTTTTATGACAGTTTGTTGTCCAGAGCAGCAACAGTTCATCACTCAAAGTGCCAGTAAACTGTTTCTGTTCTAAACCTGAGTCTTGCTATGTGAAATTGCATTCTTGAGATCTTGGTTCATTAAAAACAAAGATGATAATGATGAAAATATTCTGTGCTTACTTGAGGCTAAGTGCTACTTCTCTGATTACGGTTTCCTGTCTCTCTTCCTTATCTGTTTTTCTGCATCTGGGAGAGGTGTGAATGCTTCTCTTTGCTGTTGACTAGCAACCTGTTTATCTACAGAAACAGAGAGGGAAACTACTAATTTTTACTGATTTGCTTCTGTATTTTTCCTTTGACTCATGGATGTGGCCAGATGGAACAGATTATGTAGATAGGTCGCTGCTAGAACCCTAGGTCTGAAGAACAAGTTTATAAGCTGAGTTGGATAAATGGATGCCTGGAAAAGGAGGGTTCTGTGTGAAGCTTTTAACGTGATTCACACCACTGGTCTTTTTGAGAGCCTGGGGACAGTACTGCCTCCCACTGTAATGAGTCAGCTACAAACTTTGCAATGCTATATAGCCACATTCGTGATATGGTTAGAATTAGTTTGCTCTGAGGAAATTGTGACTCAGTCCCTCTACCTCTACCAAACATCCTTTTTTGCTAATCCAGAGAAATCTGCCTGTGATGAATTCCTTTTATCCAGCCCAGGTGTCTCACTGATTTCAGGAGTTAGAAGCTGTGCCTTCTCTGCCAGCAGGCTCAATCCAAGCCAGTGACAAACATTTTCTTTGGATTTCAAAGTTTTATTTTAAAAATAAACACAGATCATAGTATTAGCATAGTTTGTTCCATTGTGAGATACCCATTTATTAAAGAAGTATCACATAAACTCTTACTGTCTTTAATTTGTTTTTTACTGTCTTGTGTTATTATGGGGCAACTTTGTAGACTTCAGGTTTTAATAGCATCAGAACTGTTTTAGTAGGTGGGTTTAATTTTCTAGACAAATAAGTATTTCCAAGAGGGCATGACAATCTAAGGACCTGTATGGAAGGTATTTCCTAAATTAGCCTTCTAACAGACAAAGTTTAAGTTTCTGAGCTTCTCTTTAACAATACATTTTATTGCTTATTTCAAAAATCGGTAATTGCTTTTACTCAGAAGTGCCATTTCAGGTTGTTGAATCATTAGCCAAGGATTTTTTTTATCTTCCAGCTTCTTTGTAGATAATTATATTCACAATAGTATTTTTGGTTTTATTTGTATAGTTTTGTCTTCAAGAGCTAAGGCGGCAGTTTCCTGGGAGCCACAGAGTTAAACGATTAACTGGAATGAGATTTGAAGCTATGGAAAGGTAAAACCAGAATTTAAAAAAATTTACTTTCTGTCTGGAAAGGTGCTTGCTATTTCTTAAAAAGGCATTCAGGCACTATAAAAGCATGGCAAAGCAATGCTGGGATGTTTCTTTATAGAAAATAATGGTGTGCATGATCATATTATAATGTTAAGACATTTTTATTGCAGTTTTGCATGTACTATGCAGTGTTACGTTTTTGCAATCTTCCCATCAAACTTCGTAGAATAAAAAGATCTCTTACTTGACAGCATAAGTCATTGTACAGTAAAACACTAGGCACTTCTCTTGGCGAAGTCTGTGAGGTACACGTTTCATCTCACAGAGCTAGAGCAGCATATGAAAGTCAGTGCCAGTGGTTTTTTGCCTTCATTGTTCTCCTGTGCTCCTAATTACTGCAGGAAGTAGCTTGTTTTCTGAGTGTGGATAAATCTGGAAGAACTTAGTCAGGATTAAATCTACAGTGTTTGTTGTAGAAACAACTCAAAAATATAGGGAATAGAATGGAAGAACCTAAAAATCGGACTGACCTTTTTGAAATATCCTTTAGAAGGGTTATAACGTAGTAAGTTTAGTAGGAATTATTACAATAATGAACGGCTTAAAACTTTGCAGCTTTGCAAGATGAATGACCTCAGGGCTTGAGGTTGACCTTTATTGTCCGCCTTTCTTCTTGGATGCATCTTTGATGTCTGTGATGATACCTATACATCTGTTACGATATCTATACATCTGTGACTGGAGTGTGGAATGGAAGGATGCAGGCTCTTTAGGAAGGACCCGCAGGGGACATGAGGAGGGAGTGTTGCCACCTATGGAGTGCGTGGAGCTCTGCCTGGGAATGGATGAGGAGCTGATTGAGAGCTTATAGGTGGGGATTAAAGGGAGGACAGGGACAGGTGACATTACAATGGGGGTCTGCTACAGGCCACCTGACCAGGAAGACTGAGCAGATGAGGCCCTCTGTAGACAGGTAGGAGCAGCCTCATATTCACAAGTCCTGTTCTTCATGGGGGACTTCAACCACCCTGATATCTTTTGGAGGGACAACACAGCAGGGCATTAGCAATCCAGGAGGTTCCTGGAATGCATTGATGATAACTTCCTTCTCTAAGTGACAGAGGAGCCAACAAGGACAGGTGCTATGCTGGACCTTGTTCTCACCAACAAGGAGGGGTTGGTGGGGAATGTGAAGCTCAAGGGCAGCCTTGGCTGCAGTGACCATGAAATGGTGGAGTTCAAGATCTTTGGGGCAGTGAGGAGGGGGCACAGCAAGCTCACTACCTTGGACTTCAGGAGAGCAGACTTTGGCCTCTTCAGGGATCTGCTTGGTAGAGTACCATGAGATAAAGCCCTGGAGGGAGGAGGGGCCCAAGAAATCTGGTTAATACTCAAGGATCACATCCTCCAAGCTCAGGAATGATGCAAAGAGGAAGTCTGGCAAAAATGCCAGGAGGCCTTATATGGATGAACAGGGAGCTCCTGGACAAACTCAAACACAAAAAGGAGGCCTACAGAGAGTAGAAGCAAGGATAGATAGCCTTGGAGGAATGCAGAGAAATTGTCCAAGCAGCCGGAGATCAGGTTAGGAAAGCTAAAGCCCTGATAGAGATAAATCTGACCAGAGACATTAAGGGCAACAAGAAAAGCTTTTTTAGGTGCATCAGTGATAAAAGGAAGACTAGGGAAAATGTGGGCCCTCTCTGGAAGGAAATAGGAGACCTGGTTACCTGGGATATGGAGAAGGCTGAGGCAATGACATTTTTGCTTCAGTCTTCACTGGCAAGTGTTCAAGCCATACCATCCAAGTCGCAGAAGGCAAAGGCAGGGACTGGGAGAATGAAGAACTGCCCACTGCAGGAGAAGATCAGGTTTGAGAGAACTGCCCACTGCAGGAGAAGATCAGGTTTGAGAGCATCTACGGAACCTGAAGTCCATGGGACCTGATGAGATGCATCTGTGGGTCCTGAGGGAACTGGTAGATGAAGTTGCTAAGCCACTATCCATCAGATTTGAGAAGTCATGGCAGTCCAGTAAAGTTCCCACTGACTGGAAAAGGGGAAACATAGCTCCCATTTTTAAAAAGGGAAAAAAGGAAGACCCAGGGGACTACAGGCTAGTCAGTCTCACCTCTGTGCCCGGCAAGATCATGGAGCAGATCTTCCTGGAAGCTATGCTAAAACACATGGAAAATAAGGAGGTGATTGATGACAACCAACATGGCTTCACTAAGGGCAAATCATGCCTGACGAATTTGATGGCCTTCTGTGACGGGGTTACAGTATTGGTGGATAAGGGAAGAGCAACTGACATCATCTACTTGGACTTTTGCAAAGCATTTGACGCTGTCCACACTGCATCCTTGTCTCTAAATTGGAGAGACGTGGATTTGATGGATGGACCACTTGGTGGATAAAGAATTGGCTGGATGGTCATGCTCAAAGAGTTGTGGCCAAGATTTCAATTTCCAAGTGGAGACCAGCGATGAGTGGCGTTCCTCAGGGGCTGGTGTTGGGACTGGCGCTGATTAACATCTTTGTCCACGACACAGACAGAGGGATTGAGTACACCCACTACAAGTTTGCCAGTGACACCAAGCTGTGCAGTGTGGTCAACACGCTGGAGGGAAGGGATGCTATCCAGAGCTACCTTGACAGGCTTGAGAGGTGGGCCCGTGCAGACCTCATGAGTTTTAACAAGGCCAAGTGCAAGGTCTTTCACATGGGTCAGGGCAATCCGAAGCACACGTGCAGGCTGGGTGGAGAATGGATTGAGAGCAACCCTATGGAGAAGGACTTGGGAATGTTGGTTGATGAGAAGCTCAACATAACCTGGCAATGTTCACTTGCAGCCCAAGAAGCCAACTGCATCAAAAGCAGCGTGGCGAGCAGATCGAGGGAGGTGATTCTGCCCCTCTGTTCCACGCTAGTGAGACCCCGCCTGGAGTACTGAGTCCAGCTCTGGGGTTCTCAATACAAGAAGGACATGGAACTGTTGGAGAGAGTCCAAAGGAGGGCCACGAAGATGATCAGAGGAATGGAACACCTCTGCTATGAAGACAGCCTGAGAGAGTTGGGGTTGTTCAGCCTGGAGAAGAGAAGGCTGTGGGGAGACCTGACTGCGGCCTTCCAGCATCTGAAGGGGGCTTACAAGAAAGCTGGAGAGGGACTTTTTACAAGGGCATGTAGTGATAGGCCAAGGGTTAATGGCTTTAACCTGAAAGAGGGTAGGTTTAGATTAGACATAAGGAAGAAATTCTTCACTATGAGGGTTGTGAGGCACTGCAACAGGTTGCCCTGAGAAATTTTAGATGCCCCATCCCTGGAAGTGTTCAAGGCCAGGTTAGATGGGGCTTTGAGCAACCCTGTCTAGTGGAAGGTGTTCCTGGGCATGGCAGGGAGGTTGGAATTAAATTATTTTAAGGTCCTTTCCCACCCTAAATGTTCCATGATTCTATGATCAACATTCTGTTCTGAAGCACTTGCCTTGGGTGTTGAGAAGGTCTTGCAGCTTCCAGTACCTTTGCATGCTAGCAAATCTGTTCCATGCCACATTTTGCCTACAGAGTTGGTGAGATTTGTAGCCTTTGGGCCATCTTTATACAAAGGAGTTAGAATTTAGAAGTAAACCCTAAATGCTTTTTTTTTTAAAAAAAAAATTATTTAGCAATTGGTCTTCATCCATTACATTCTTGCAAAATTAACTTTGAAAATGTTATTTGATATGAACCACCAATGAATGTCCATTGCTTGGATTGAAAAGAGTGGATAACTGGAGTCCACAACCACAGTCTCAGGGCAAGCAGATGTTCCACACACTCGCTTTATATCAAATACACATTCATGAAGAATTTCCATTAAGCTTAGCTGTCTTTCTGTCTTCATTGGATATAGGTTAGGAAGACATTGAGGGAATGGCAGCAGATTTCCTCACTTCCCAGAACCTATTCAGAAGTGCAAAAGATCATAATTTTGTTCGGGCTCATGTGACTACATTGAAGTTGTTACTGCATGGGAGCAGATCTCTGCAGGAGATGACTGCAGCACAAATGTGTTGTTTCAGCAATGAAGTGCTATTGAGCCACAGTTTTCCAAAGGCACTCATAAAAATTCTTGACAAAATGTCTCTGTCAGGTTAGATCCTTGAGATTGGAATATCAGGGGAGCAGAGGCATTAAAGAAAGCTGAGGTTTCACCTTCATCAATTTTCTCCAGAAGTCAGAGAAGAAAGAGGCTTCAGTTCTGGGTTGTTTTGAACAGGAACCCACCTGCAGGTGCTCTACGCCATTCCCTGGAGAAGCCTATCTCTCCTCACTGACTATAAATGAAGCTTAGGGAGACTTAGGCTCAAGGGAACACATTTTCAATTGAAGTGAGCTGCTTGTTAAATTGTAAGTGACTTACAGGATCTAGGAAGGATCCTGCCTTCGCCAGCAGGAAGAGGAAACAGTGAAAAACATCCCCATAGACTGAGGCATCCCTGTAGACTGAGACATGCCTGAGGACATTTGGTAATCACAAGAATAGTATTCTGGAACTTCACCCTGTAAAGCTGGGGTTATGGCCATCACATTGAGTCTTGTAAAATACATTTGATAAAGTAGCAACTAATACAGCATTTTACAGCATGTCTGCTCAAGTCTGTGGCAGTCACCTTCAACTCATTTCTGCTTTTGTGCTTCCTTTTGCATTTGTTCTCATATGTTATGGTGACTGGGCTGGACAGCTGAGCTATGCTAATGTCAGCAGTGCTTAGGGAGCAGTGAGAGTATGTAAATGGGTGTCCAAGGTGAGAAGGGGATGTGTATGTAGCATCAAAATGAATCAGCAGTACCTCTGAAAAACTACTTGTTGAACTATACACGAAGACTCAAATGTGCCCTAGTTATGTGGTGATAGTGCAGCAGCTGTGTAGTCAAATGTGTTTTGAACTGAATTATTTCATTTGTCCAGTTTGGGTCATGTACACAGCTGGCTGGACACACAAATCTTTTTCCCAGAAGGTTTAAAACATTTACAGTAGCTGAAGTAACCTGTTTCAAGCATACTTCAAATAGCAGAATTAATTAATAAAACCTATGCAGTAATGGTGGAAAACATTTTCTTTCAAGATTTGTATTATAGTCTAGGGGTGGACTTCTGTGTGAATCCTCCCAATTTACTGTATGTGGCTGCTTATACTTTATAAAATCGTAACAGAAGAAACTTACATGAAGTTTTAAATTACAACAATGGAGTGAAAAGTCATTATTTTAGATGGCCTTTCAAATTTGGGGGTTTCTGTTTCTTGGGAGAGGTGAAAGGGAGAGTTGGGATGTGATGATTGGACCTATTGGGTACAGAATAAGAGAGAACAGACAGGAGAGTAAAAAATTGACTGTAAAATATGTAAGTTGCTGCTGAAACAATATTCCATGAAGCAATGACCATGTATCTTTTTTTAACTTGGTGACATAAAATACTGCTGTTCATATTTAGCACTCAGGAGAATTTTGCATCAATATAGTTTGCTTAAATATATTCAGTATAAAAAGTGCAGGAGGGTTATTAACTATTGCAAGGACAATCAAAAAGTCAGGAGGTCTGTCTTAGAAATAAATGCGAATGATTTCTTTGAACAGGTATGATGATGCTATCCAGTTGTATGATAGAATTTTACAAGAAGATTCAACTAACACAGTAAGTTTAAAATATTTTTCTGAACTGCAGTGGTTTGTTGTTTGAAATTGATTACATTTTGTCAGTTTCCCTGTGGAAAAACCTGTGTCTCTGTTACTGTCTTTGTTTCCTTTAGTTTCCTAGTATAATAACCTGTTAACCTTCATTATAACAAATGAGAGTTGTTTCATGATGAGAAGGCATGATGTAATACCTGATTAAACACTGAATTTAGAAGACAGGATTATAACTAGCAACCTTTCCAGCAGTTCTAGTATGGTTTAGATTGGGCCTTTCAGCTTTTCCATTTACCCCGAATAATCAGTATTTAAAGGACCAATATGGTCTGCCATGTGTCTTCTGTCTTCCTGGTGCTTAATCTTAAAGGTTAGTTTCGAGGAACTGGTTCTATTTACTGGGTAAACTTCTATGTAAATGTAATACTTGGGCTATTGCAGATGTTTCGGCAGTCTCATGTAAACCTTCCTTGGTGCATTTTGAACCTCTGCCTTTTTTCAGTCATCTTATTTGATGTGGTCTGTTATTTAGGAGGGGAAAACCCATAGAAACACAGATAACTGGGGTTAACTAGGGTATGCCAGAGCTGGATATAGATGAAGTGCCATCACTTTAACTAAACCATTAAAACCCCCCCATAAAACAAATTTTAAAACCCCAAAACAACAACCAAACCCCACCAAACCAGAAAATTATTTTCAAGGCAACACATCTCAAAATGTTAATATCAAGTTAAGCACTCGGATGACAGTGGTAGATTAAAGTCTGTGTGTTTTAGCAGTGACAGAATTCGTATTTTTGTGCGAGGGTAAAAAGAACGTATTTTAATTATTCACTTATTTTTCGCTCTCCGTAGAACAGTACTACTTGAGTTGTGTTCTGTGAGGCAAACGTAGGTGATCTGCAGTTGTCCTTTGAAAGTCTGTTGTGTTTTTGAGTAGAAGTTTGAGCACAGGGTGCGCAGCTGTCTGCAGTAATTGTTGGTGGATTTTACCAGTGTATGGCCCAAAGAGTTTCAGAGACGCCAAGTCTTCAGAGTCACATTAAAACAAGATGGAACCCACCTACAGTGAAGCCACAAGTATAGGTCACCTAGATACACATTTTATGACCTAGTGCTGAAGCCAGTGGAAAACGGAGCACCATATTACAGTGATTTCTGTGGACCACAGATCTTTGAAGTGTACGTTTTTGGCAGTTCTACTCTTCAGCTGTCTCAACATGGCTAACGTCATCCAAGTGGTTTGTTGGATAGTTTTATAAAACAAATTTATGTATATAAATAAGTAATATGCATGACTATACCTAATTTGGATTTCCTCCTTAACAAAATCTTAGCGATCTATAAAATAGTAATATTTAGAAGCATAAGATATAAATATTAGAACAGCTGCATGATCTGTGGATTCCTTAAGGTCTGAGAACAGAAGTGGAGTGTTAAGTGCAAAGCAAAGGCTCTGTCCTGGTTTCGGCTGGGATAGAGTTAATTTTCTTCACAGAAGCTAGCATAGTGCTGTGCTTTGGATTTAGTACTAGAAGAATGTTGATAACACGCTGATGTTTTTAGTTGTTGCCAAGCAGTGCTCAGACTGCTCAAGGACTTTTTGAGCTTCTCCTGCTCGGCCAGGTGCATAACAAGCTGGGAGTACAGCACAGCTAGGACCCAAACTGTCCAAAGAGCTATTCCATGCCATATAACGTCATGCTCGGGGGGGTTGGTGGGTCGGTCGCTGCTCGGGTACTGATCGCTGCTCGGGATGGGCTGGGCATCGGTCGGCGGGTGGTGAGCAATTGCATTGTGCATCATTCGTTTTGTATATTCTGTATATTTTGTTATCATTCTCATTAGTACTATTATTATTATTTTCTCTTACTAAACTGTCTTTATCTCAGCCCTTGGCTCTAACCTTTTTCCCCTTCCCGATTCTCTCCCCCATCCCACTGAGGGAGGGGGGGGAGTGAGCGAGCGGCTGCATGGTGCTTAGTTGCCAGCCGGGTTAAACCACGACAGGCTCCTTGCTATATAACTATAGCATAGGTTGGCTAAGCCTTGCATGTGAAGAGTGAAAGTTAAATAGAAAGTTTTGATAAATTGTCATGTGCAGATTCCTTTGTGTCTTTTACCTGTTAATTATTTCCATGCACACATGTGGCTGCTGTAGGAAAATAAATATTTCAAGATTTTAAAAAAGAAACTGTTGCTGAGTTTGTCTTAGCACTCACCTTACCTTATAGCAATTTCTTCTGGTTTGCTGACACATGGAGTTGCTTATATACATTAAACGTTTTGGCAAGTGCTGTAAGTGAAACATGGACATTTGTTCACACGAATCATGTAAAAATCATACTTTGCATCAACTGACAGTTTCAAATAGAAGCATGGAAAAAGCTTTTTCAAAAATTTATTTCTTTTAGACACCTAGCAGACTTTTCCATTATGAAGAGTGAACTTTGAACTCAAATTATGTAATGGACATTCACACTTTCAGACGAGGTCTTGCTGCATGCAGAACTGAAATCAAGATAACAGTAATTATTTTATTTCTTAGGATAGAATTCAAAGTACTCTTTGTTTTTAAAAGGTGATCGTCTCCCAATGTTTTATCTCACTATGAGCTTGCTTGTTGAAAAAGATGACTTGTTTAACAATGGAGCAATGTTAACGTTGTCACTTCAGAGATCGTGTTTCATTTCTTATGGCATGTAGGCATTGAGTAGGAGTCTGTCCCTTCTCTAAAGGGTTTAACGTTAATGAATGAAATGTGACTCCTGTGAAAAGCACAACTTGTGTGCTTTTTAATAGGATAAGATGGAAACCTTTTCCCTTCTTGTCCATTCTGGTTGAAATTAAGGCTTATTAGAGCTGTAGCTGGCAGATTACTCTGTTATTAAGGCTGCATAACATTTTCCATTGTAGGGACTTTTTTACTAATTGAAATTTAATGTAGTATCCAACTGAAAATCTTTATACTGGTGCCGAACAGTGGTCGAGTTGTTTGTAGATCTTCAGATAAAACGCTTAGTCCATTTCTCAGAACAAAATATGGGGGACATTGTTTTTTTTAGTGGGGTTGGTAGAAAGGACCTTTTTGTTTGGTTTTCCTGTTAATGTATTTCATTGAGAAATCCTCATCCTGCTCTTGCTTTGGAGGAGAGCCTTGGATACCAACAGGAAAAGAGCTCGTGGTAGAATGTAGCTTTTATTATACTATGAGAAAAATACCCAAACTGGCTAAGTTACAGTCATTTGAAAATCTTCACTTCATGTTCTCAGTAGAGACTGCTGGAATTTTTATTTAAATACATCTTCTTAAAATCCTGTTTGTATTGAACATGATCTATTTCAGGCTACAGAGACTAGTCAGGACTTTCTTGCTGTTGCTCCTCGTGGCTGTAGGGCTGTGGGAAAGGGGCAGAAAGTAGGGAGACTCCTTTCTTTCCTGAGTTGCACCCAAGGGATGGGCGGGAGATGAAAAAAAAAAAAAACCATCCAGAAGGAATTGAGTAAAAAGAGAAGAAAACAGAACTGTGAGGACCAGAAGAGAGAGGGACAGGTAATGGAAAGTTAGGTGGTTAGTTAACAGGAGGGGTCAGGTCAGATGCAGCCATGCAACAGATGGCTTGAAGGGTGGGTAGGAGTTCAGAACAGAGGGATATGTATTAATATTAAAGTCGTGGGCTCCCCCCCCCCCAAAAAAAAAAAAATCACATTTTGCCTTGAGGCACTGTATTTTGTGCTGTCAGTAAATAGCTTTGAGACCTACTGGTGAAATGTTTCTTATTCCCTGTAGTACCTGCTGTGTATTAGTTCTGTCAGTAACTGGTTTAGCTCTAATAGTGAAGGCATGTCCCGTTTAAATGCTGCAAGTAACCAAAGCTGTAGTTTTAAAAGATGGAATTTCTGTTCTTTCACTAAAGAAAACCCAGGTACACTTCATACCTTCTGGAGATAAGGCTGAATGCTACTTAAAAATATCAGAATCTGCATGCCCTTAAAATGACCATTAGTCTTCTGAAGTAAGTAGTAATTGTTTGGTGGTATCCTTTGTAAATTCAGATAACACAATGGCTAAACTTGAATATAATTTTATAGTATGAGGTGTCACGCCATATTCAGTCTTTAGGCATTTCTGAATCGTAAGTTGATCTTCACAGTGTTCTCAGTATCTTTGTTAGTGTTCTGGATACTACATTAGGGATTGTTTTGGAATGATTGCTTGTGTAAAATTCAGTAGGAAATTTGCATGGAATTGATATATCTGTATTTTCTATTTGATACGTAAGTCCTCATTTCTGGGAATGGGGCTTTTAGATAAGAACCCTACAAATGGAAGTAGTATCTTGAATGGTTTTTTTTCTCTCATTGGTCCCACAGCAGCCATGTGAGATGAAACAGTATTTGATATTTTACAAATGGAGAGTAGGTGAATGCCCAGCTCTGCAAAATTATTTAGGACTCAGTTCTTAAGCAGGCAGTTAGCTCTCTGATTTTGCTATTGATTTCAATTGTGTAATGAATATTAAATGAGGATTTTTTAAACTGTGTGTACATGTTTATCAGATTACGTTGAATGCCTTTTTGCATTATTTTACCGTAGCGTAGATTCTGCTTTTGGGGAGCTATTTGAATGTAGACCCATCTATTTTAATTACATAGCTAAATATTTTTGTCAGTCAGGCCCTTCTCAAGCTGGCCTGTCCAGGAGCGCAAAGAAGATTGATGATGAGAAAAGAAATTTTGTTCATGTGTTCAAGACTTATGTTGGTGTCTAACCCACTCCTGTGTGGGTGCATCTGCAATTTCTCCTGGTTCTTCAACTCAACCATCAAGAAGATTGCAGAGCACTTGGTCAACACCAGGGGAAAGTAAGATAAGGCACATAGTTTTGCCTGAATTCTAATCCACAGAAAATCTGATGTCTTTCTTGGGATAATTCTGTTTTTCTTACCGCTTTTTCAACTAAGCTTTTAATACAACACGACAGTGTATATGCTTGTTTAGCTTAGGGCATGTGGATAATCTCATTAACTTCATGGGTCTAGTAATATAATTGTGTGAACAAAGAATTAAAAATAGAAACTTCAGAATAAGATAGTGTTCTGGGTGAAGCTGTTGTCTTTCAGGGTTTCTAAAATACTTCACTAACAACTCTGTTGTTTACAGGAATGGACAGGAACAAGTGTAGGGTCAACAACATGGTCATATGAAGTTACACTTTCCCGTACTGTTTTGAGATTCTTTTCCTAGCCCAGCTGGACATGTTTCAGAAGAGGCACAGGAGGTGGTCAAAGACACATGGGAACCCAGATACTAGACAGATTCAGAGCAATATCTTAGTACTTAGTATCATGTAAATAGGCAGCAATTATATATCATGAATCTGAGTTCATTCTTCCTAGCATCTCTTTCTATCATTGTGCATTACTACCATCTTGACTGTATAGCTAACTTTTTTCCCAGTTCTTTATCTCTGTCAAATAAGATGAGAATAATGAGCACTAAGTCTAAGCATTGGTTATCTATTTATCATCGTGGCTGGAAAGCTGCCTGGCAGAAAAAGACCTGGGGGTACTGGTTGACAGCCGGCTGAATGTGAGCCAGCAATGTGCCCAGGTGGCCAAGAAGGCCAATGGCATCCTGGCTTGTATCAGGAATAGTGTGGCCAGCAGGAGTAGGGAAGTGATCGTGCCCCTGTACTCGGTGCTAGTGAGGCCACACCTCGAATACTGTGCTCAGTTTTGGGCCCCTCATGACAAGAAAGACATTGCACTGCTGGAACATGTCCAGAGGAGAGCAACCAAGCTGCTGAGGCGTCTAGAGCACAAGTCTTATGAGGAGTGGCTGAGGGAACTGGGGCTGTTTAGCCTGGAGAAGAGGAGGCTGAGGGGAGACCTTATCGCCCTCTACAACTACCTGAAAGGAGGCTGTAGTGAGGTGGGGGTCGGCCTCTTCTCCCTGGTAATGGATGATAGGATGAGGGGGAATGGTCTGAAGTTGCACCAGAACAGGTTTAGGTTGGACATAGGAGAAATTTCTTCACCGAGAGGGTTGTCAGGCTCTGGCATGGGCTGCCCAGGGAAGTGGTTGCGTTCCCATCCCTGGAGGTATTTAAAAGAAGGATAGATGAGGTGCTTAGGGACATGGTTTAGTGGTGGGATGGCAGTGCTAGGTTAACGGTTGGACTCGATGATCTTAAAGGTCTTTTCCAACCTAAACGATTCTATGATTCTATGATCTGAACAGTGATAATTCTTTAAAACTCCTGCAGTAGCTGTGTGTTCATTTTGAACAGACAGGGAACCTTCTGTTAACTTCTTGCAGATTTGTCATCTATCTACAGGACATTTTAAGTTTCAAAAAGGAAAACTGCTCATCAAATGAAGTACGTACTAGCAGAGAGAATTTTCTGACATGACATGTCTGTGTTTCATTAAATATGTTGCTAGCACTGCCAGGAAAGACACAACTAGTCCTAAACTTAAGTTTGTATGGTGGTACTTTTAAAGGGAATCGAAACAGCTAGCTTGGCACAGTGTGTGATACAAGATGGAATTGGTGAGAGGTGTGAAGAGCTGCAGCTGCTGCTCTAGGCAGTCCCCAAGGAAGGTGAATGATTAAGCTGGGGATGCACTACATGGATCCTAAAAAAAAGTATTCTTTTAACATTTAGAGCATCATTTACGTTTGCTAGGTTGTTTTTGCTTCTTGTTCAGCTGTGACCGGTGAAGTGAAAGCAGGGTGCGTTCCAGCATACTGTAACAACAGGGCAGTTGCACAGTATTCTCTGTTCTTTTCTGCAAGTTCCTATTCATCTTCATGTTACCGTTTTCCTGTGCCAGAAGTGCTAACTGTTTTTAATAGCTCTTAATGAAATTTCTGCATTGATTTTTTTCTTAAACTGCTTTTTGAACTTGTATAAATTTGGTTGCGTGTGTCTACACCACCTTTCAGAAATGAAATTTCATCATTTATTCATGGATTTGGCAAATTCCCCCCCCTCCCAACTTTCAGTCTAAAAATTTTATTTGATACCGCTAATTCATCTGTTATGGTCAACAGTTGTTTTCTGTTCACTTTATTCATGCTTATGGTTTTAGGGACTTTTTTTGTTCACTCTTAAGTTGAGAAGTCCTAATCTGTCATAAAATCATAGAATGCTTTGGTCTGGAAGGGACATTTACAGGTCATCGAGTCCAACCCCCCTGCAGTGAGCAGGGACACTGCTAACTCCATGAGGTTGCTCAGAGCCCCGTCCAACCTGGCCTTGAATGTTCCCAGGGATGGGACCTCCACCACCTCTCTGGGCAACCCATTCCAGTGTTTCACCACCCAAACTGTAAAAAAGCCTTTTCCTTATGTCTGGTCTGAATCTATCCTCTTTCAGTTTAAAACCATTACCCCTTGTCCTATTGCTACAGGCTCTAATAAAAAGTCTGTCACCATCTTTCCTATAGGCCCCCTTTAAGTACTGAAAGGCTGCAATCAGGTCTCCCCGTAGTGTTCTCTTCTCCAGGCTGAACAAGCGCAACTCTCTCAGCCTGTCCTCATAGGAGAGGTGCTCCAGCCCTCGGATCATTTTTGTGGCCTCTTCTGGACCCGCTCCAACAGGTCCATGTCCTTCTTGTGCTGAGGGCTCCAGAGCTGGATGCAGTGCTCCAGGTGGGGTCTCACCAGAGCAGAGTAGAGGGGCAGAATCCCCTCCCTTGACCTGCTGGCCACGCTTCTCCTGATGCAGCCCAGAGTACGGTTGGCCTTCTGGGCTGCCAGCGCACATTGCCGGCTCATGTCCAGCTTTTCGTCCACCAGTACCCCCAAGTCTTTCTCCACAGGGTTGCTCTCAATCCCTTTATCCCCCAGCCTGTATTGATACTGGGGCATTGCCCTGACCCAGGTGCATGACCTTGCACTTGGCCTTTTTGAGCCTCATGAGGTTCACAAGGGCCCACTTCTTGAGCTTGTCCAGGTCTCTCGATGACATCCTGTCCTTCAGGCATGTCAACTGCACCAGTCAGCTTGTTGTCTGCAAACTTGCTGAGGATGCATTCGATCCCACTGTCTGTGTCTTTGATAAAGATATTAAACATTAAACAGCAGTGGTCCCAGTAGAGACTCCTGAGGGACACCACTTGTCACCAATCTCCATCTGGACATCAAGCAATTGACCACTACCTGTCCAGCAGTTCTTGTTGCCATTCTGTGCCCTGAAACCCTGCTGCTGTTCGGAGTTTCTTTTCTGGTGTTTGGGTTTGGGTTTTTTTCTATATTTGGATGAGGAAGGAGAGGACAGAACTGCAATCAGTATTAAAAATGTAGGAGCATTATGGAACTAAACAATGCAAAGCGATGCCATTCATGTTCTGTTCTGTATTCTTTTCTGTTAATTCCAGCATCGCAGTGTTGTGGGTTTTGGTTTGTTTAAGACCTCTTCTGAACATTGCACTAACGTTTTATAGAACTGTTTATTGCAACTCTAGCCTCTCCTTCCTAACTGGGCAAATTCAGAGAACTTTGTTGTGTATATTAAATTAGTATTGGTTTACCCTATATGCAGTCCTTTATCTAGATTAAATTTCAGGGACGGTTTTATCATGCTGCCATTCACTGTTGTGAATGCTATTGTTTGCAGTTGACTTTTGTTCTTTATACTTAAATAACTCTGTTTCATCAGTTAACTTTAGCACATCACTGTAGTAGATTGTTTATGAAGACACTGAGCAGTAATTTTTAGTACAGGCGACTCTGGGATTCTCGGTGCAGAGAACTCACTGGTAGACAAGAACTCTTCTCTATTTTACATCTTTTGGCTAATTCATTTATCCATGTGAAGACCTTCCCTTCTTACCTGTGGTAGCATAGTTTCCTTCAGAGCTTTTGGCTTTGGAGTGAGAGATCTTGTTGGAATTATTTTTGAAGTTGAAGTTGGCTTTTACATGGATCTTTATTCATCCACAGTCTTAGTGACTCCTTTGAAGAACACTGATAGATCTGGGCAGCCTTACTTGCCTCTGTGTAAACTGTTCGTGCTTTTCTTTAGTATATAGCATTTTTCATGTTTTCTGATTCCAGGCTTTAGCTTCTTAGCCTTTATAGCTTCTACCAATTTGCTGTGTGCTGGTGTTAGACTTTATGGGCTATTTTTATTGGATTCCCCCTAGAACATTGTAAAAAGTTGTGTTCGCCTTTGCTACTTAATGCTTTCACATTATCCCTAAAGGAGCTGCTTCAACTCAGCAGCTCTGTGCCCGTATAGATTAGTTTGCAAGATTTGGCCTGATTCAACTGTCTTCCATGGTTAACTATGAAAAAACTCTAGTGCATACTAGACCAAAGTCTAGTAAGAGTATGTTCGTTATTGTGGTAGTATTCAGATTATGTGGTATGTTTTGACATCTGTGTAATTCCTTCCCTTTATCTTTGCTGTAGTTGTTTACACTTCTGTTTTGATTTGCATATTGCAATTTGAAGGAAATTATTTTAATGTGTCAAACGCTTCGACCAAATGCACATTTTCTAAAATGTTGTGTCCTTGATAAAAACAGATCAAAAAAATTGAAGAATTTCTTTTTAAGGTGCAAAATGTAATTTGTTTAATGCTGCAGCAATTATACAGATATGAAATTGTTCCTTTCTTAGAGGTGTCAGTCCTTGAAAATTCTCCTACTAATACTTTCTTTGCAACCATGAAATTTAGGACAATCTTAGACTCTCTCTTGGTATGTTTTACTAATCAAATGCAGAAGTTGATAAATGTTCAAATCCTCACTTCACTTTGAGTCGACTTAATGCCTATTAAAAAGAATCATGACAAATGGAGGATTAGTTCTTGTGCCAGCTTGGGGATTATTATTAAAAGAAATAGCTTGGAAGGGTTCACTGTTTAATAAATTATGTGACATACTGAAGCACCTTAGTCCATATGATACTGATTACGGTATAAGTGTTCTTTAAGATGGCAGCTATCTGGATTTACAGAATCTGCCAATAACCATTCCAGCTTTTTGTTTTAAACTCTGGAAAACTGATAGGGGGAATTCCATGTCACAGGTGTTGCATGGTCAAATACTGCAGATCTTGTTGCAGCACTGAAATTTTTGTTTTTTCCTTTTGATTTAAGGTGGAAGGAGAAAGGAGATGGAGTTCACTTTTGTATCAGGCTTGTTCTTAAAAATCTTAAAAATGCGAAGAACCAAAATGTAACTCTTGAATGTTATTTTTCTATCTCTGTTAACAAAATTATTACAACTATTTTAGTATGCTTCATTTCATATGATTTCAAAATAATCTCAAACCTTGTAATTAAAAATAGGTTTCTCATGACTATTCTTAGTGGACTTAAAATTAATGATTGGACAGGTTTGTACTCTGCATTTTGGATTTTTTTAGTATCCTGCAATAGGTGCCTTAAAAATAACCTTAGATTTTGAAATGTGAGATTTTTACTAAGCAAAGCCCTGAAACATAATAAAACACATGAAGTGGCCTGGTTTTCTTATATCAGCTGATACCTATGCAGGTAATAAATTGGATGTATGTAATAAATGCTAGGTAAAGCTTCTGTTGAATTGGTGAGAGTCTGTCTTTCCTTATAAAATAACGAGTTTTTGTCTGGTGAAGTGGTTGTTAAGTGTTGGCAGTGGTTCTGTGCAGTCAAACATTTTATTTAATTTGATGGAAATAAAGAAAAATTGATGCTACGTGTATAAATTTCACTAGTTAAGCTGCTTTCCTCAGGATGCTCTGCAAGGATAGCGAGTGTGAGCTCCAGCTCACTGAGGAGGAAGCTGATACACACAGGGTACTAGGTAGGGGCTCAGGGACAATATAAATCAGAATAAGAATTATAAGTTTGCAGCACACCAAATGGTCAGTGTCCTGGTTTTAGGTACGGGCTTTTTTATGCATGTTTTTCTTAAAAGCATTGACTACTGGAGTCACACTGAATTTCATTTTTTATTTAAAAAAAAAAACAAACCCTAACTGATGGTCTTCATAATTCAAAGAAAAGCTAGAAAGTCAGATGGGAGAGCAGTCTGTGAAGAGAGATAAAAGCAGTAGTGATTGGTTTTAATTAATTTTTTTAGTCTGTCTTATCACTCCTAGGAATTGCAGCTCTGAATCCTTCAGATCTGCTAAACACCTATGTGTATGTCTCTTGGCAACACATTCGGAATATGTGTCTTACAAGTTTATGCGATTGGAAAATGTTAGTAATTACTTAACACCTCCCCTCCCCCCCCCCCCCACGCCTTGACTTCTTCCCAGCGGTTTTAAAGACACTTTCAAAAATTCTATGCTTCTATACAACATTTTGTTCATCCTTTAAATGTCAGCACTGGCTTGAGTGTCTGAGCCTCTTTTTTGTAAACTGAGTTCTCCGCAAATAAACTGACTTATCCCGGTAGTTTTGAGGGGTTTTTTGAGGGTGAAAAGAGTGCAGATTTCAAGCCCAGACGCTGCTTTATTTTTGGTGATAAGGAAGGTGATAAAAAAGGAAATTTTAAATTCTGCTTTTCTCAAATAAGAAACAAAAAGTGTAACATTGAAGAAATATTGTGGGATTTGGTGCAGTTTAGAAGCAAATAAATCTTGTCAAACGTATGTGTAATTCATTTTACTCCTAATTGCTACATCAGAACATGTTAATTATGTCTAATCCTTTTATCCTCATTATTTGATTCCACTAGATGATGTGCTTCTTATAGGTACACATCAGTTTATATTTGTGACTAGAAATAGTTGTAGCTTTTCATAAATTCATGTCTTGAGGTTACAGTGATTTACGTTATTTGGGAGTGCTGTGGTTAAGAAATAAAGCAACCATGGAGAAAATGTGTTTCCGGACTCTCGGAGGACTTGCATGCGATCGAAGGAGTTCCATTAGAAACGAGAAAGGGGGATGACTTATGTAGACTGTTCCTGCTTGCCATTGCAAATTAAATTTTCAGATGCATTGCTTGATTTTTATATATTGAACAGATGATTTCAGTTCTCAAGCAGTTTATTTTTGATCAGTTTAGTCTCTTGATTGTTTTTTCTTTAAATTTGGAAAATAACATCTGAATTTTTAACCAAAGCTACATTTTAAAGTCTGTCACCTGCAAAAAACCCTCTTCTGTCTTCATAAGCCGTAATTGCGTGATACGCATGGCTGTGCACGCTGTTGTCCCCACTCTCCCTTCTTTCGTGTTTCGGGCTCAGTGGGCAGGTCACTGGGCTGTGCATAATACCAGCCTTGGGTAGTGAATTTAACACTGCCCTGGTGTTCCCACCATCGCAAGGGTAGTGACCTGCTTTACAAAATGCTTTGAGACCTCTTCATAAAATGTGATAGAGAGCAATGGTTTGGGGTTTTTTTTTGTTTTAGTTTTGGTTTTTTTGCTTAGTAATAGTAGCAATAAGGTAAGCATGTAGGATTATTCTTTTTATATTTAAAAAAAAAAAAAGTTTCATTACACTCTTAGCTTTGTCTTAAACCCTCAAAAATACAATGAACAGTGTGTATTTTTGTTATAGTGATAAATGTGGTCAGCAGTTAAAATTTCCAGAGTAAGTTATGGCTTTTAGCCAAATGTCTCCCAGTTAAAGTAGAATGATGAATGTAGCTTTGCAGGTTGCATTTTGACAAAGCAGCAGTGGAAAACCAAAATGACTATGGGTAAACCCACCACGCTGCCTGAGTCCTCATTTGTCTCTTGATCGTTCTGATGAATTTTCTCTCTGCCTGTGCCTTGTGCTTAACAGAAAAGTGAAATATTTTTTCCTCACTTGAGTCATTTTCACTGACTTTTCTTCAGTTATATGTTTCTATATGTTTGTGTGGTAGGTGAAGGGGATGAACTCAGAGGAAAGACTTAGACTGGCAATTAGTGTTAAAAGTCTATGCTGGTTTGGTAGCTTGAATTAGTTTGCTTAAATACTACACTCTCTTCTTCTTCCGGAAGCACTAAATTTGTTCAAATGATGGTCAAAGGATAAGAAATTATTTAAGAGAATAGTTATGTTTAAAATACTGTAAAAATGCAGAACTATTTCGGAGTCTATGAGACTGTGATCTTAGGGAGGTACATAATGAAGAAACTTAATTTCAGAGCTATCTTAAATTCAAATATTAAAATTCTTCAAGGTTTTGTTGAAGAGTTCTCTGTTCATGTGCTGTCAGGCTTCTGTAAAGTGATACCCAAATTTACAACCTCTTTATAAGATAGGAAATGGGGTGAGAGCTATGAGGGGAATAAGCAGTGAGACTGTTACTGGGAAAGTGTGCTGCTTTCCCCCCCACCACCACCATTAATATTATCTCATGGAGAAATGGCATATAAGCGCGTGCATCCATGCAGACCCATCACACACACCAGACCTTCTGTCTTCTCATGTCTGACTACAGTGGTTGTGATCACCCAGGAGAACAGAGGTTACAGGCAAGGCAGGAGGCTGATGGCGTTTGTTCCTTGAGGCATGTTACGCTGGAATTTGGGTTTACTTTCAGTCTGTCAGATTCCTGGTCTGATGACTTTCAGGCTCGCTGAGGTGTAGTGCTGTTTGCTCCCAACTCTGTCAGACTGCTGGGAAGATGTCCGTTGTTTTAAATTACACCTCAGGTATATCTTGATTCACAACTCCTAGAGGTCCGAAAACTGCTTTTAGAGAACTGTAACCAACATACTTGAGAAACTGTGGTACTGGATTGAAGTACAGAATAATCAACTATTAAAATTCTGTGCATCTTTTCTCCTGGTGGTCTGTAACAGCTTTCATGGAGTTCAAAATTTAAATACATCATCATTCTTGTAACTCATTTTTATATTGTTTATGTTTGAAATACATGTTCCACCCACATATCAAAGTACTGCTCAGTTTTGCCATTGAAATGGCTATTTTGTATTCCCTTCACATTGAAGGGCCTACTTCATGCTCCAAGAACGATGAGAAACTTGTTTATGAAATTGGTGTGTTTTCAGCATTAACTAAAGATGGCATTCAGCACTCCAAGAAGAATCTTTAAAAATGGCTCAAAGCCATATTTATACAGTGGCAACCAAGACGCATCTGTGAGATTCTCTAAGACTCAGTCACCGTCTCCTCTGTAGTCACGGATCTTGTGAATGACAAGGTGGGGGTCTTTGGAATGGCTGAAGATTAGCATCCCCTGCGGTTTTGTAATTATCAGAATCTGGACAGTCATTTATTTGAATGAAATAATGCATACAGTTTGTGCCTCCAAAGAAAAGCATGCATAATGTGATTGTAAGAAGAGGTTTTCAATCTCTCAGTGGGATGTCATAGGGTATGTTTATAAACTTCAACCTAGCAGTTGCTCTGCAGTGGAATTCCACTGGTATTGAGATAATAATTTGCACAGTCAAATTGCTTTCTTTACAAAAACCCAGGGAATTATGAGACCCTAATCCTTTATTAATGTCAACCCATAGGCAGCAAGAAAGCGTAAGATTGCCATTCGAAAAGCCCAGGGGAAAAATCTTGAGGCCATCCGAGAGCTGAATGAGTATCTGGAACAGTGAGTGTCTTACAAGAATACGGATAGTGTTTTGCTATTCTGATAAATCTTTTTAATTAAAATGGAATTTGCATTTCATTTACGCTTTTGCTTCCATGCTGTTCATTTACAGAATCCCTTGCACATTCTTTCTTTTTTTCCTTTTTTCCTCTCTTGTCTTCTCTATACAGATTTGTTGGAGACCAAGAAGCTTGGCATGAACTTGCAGAACTTTACATCAATGAGCATGAGTAAGTTGTTTGCTAAGTCCGCATAAAAACTGTTAAATTGAAACCTACTCTGTGTAAGTCAAAGACCTTGGTGATTTTTTTTTGAAGGACTAGTGTTAGAAAGTATGCTGCCTCATTTCCAATATAACGGGCATCAACAGGAAATAATTACCAACCTTATTTGACTACCAAATGCTTTAAGAAGGCATTTGATTTTAAAATGGAAAGGGTTTACTTAATTACCTGTATGTTTCAATAATTTTTTTTAAAACTGATATTTTAAAATAAGTGGTTTGAGTGTAGCAGGGAACAGCTCTTACTTTCCATAATTTTTCATTCAAGTGATGTTTTTTATTAGTTATAGATTTTTAATGCTTTACTTCTAAAATCAATTGATCACGCAACTGATATTCTGATTTTCTTTTAGCCTGCCTCTGCAAGAACTTTTAGTAGCCTTTAAAAAAACCCAAAAAACCCAACAAAACATGGATCCAGAGTTAGAGGTATCTGGTCGCCTGGGTACAAAACCCAATGCAATCAAGAATGCTGAATGTTGTAGTAACTTGCTTATTGGATATTTAATGTTTTTGTTAGCTTTTTTTTATTGCTGTAGTGACAGGAGGAAATCCCAGTGTGAGAGGATTAGCTCAAAGCCTTAGTGCAAGTTTTCTAATATCACAGCATTAATTCTAACCTCTACCCAAAGACGTATCTTTTTTTTTCCCTTCTTTAGTTCTTCAGCCCAGCCTGACTTACAGCACATTATTTGTTTCCTTCCTTTCTAGAGAGTAGTAAAAGAATCAAATTCTCAAGGAAGAAATAGCCATTCTCACTGTGATGGGAAAAAAATTGTTCCCCTATCACCTCTTCTTCCACCCCATTCTCAAAGAAAATAATTATTAAACTCTTCCTAATGCTGACTTAAGGAATAGTCTAGAATTTTGATACCCAGATTTTCATTCGTTTTGAGAAATTCACCAGCCACTTTTCCAAGAAAATAGCTATTTATTTTTTTTTAAATGGTTAGAAAGATATTTAAGCTTGTCAAATCTGTCGGTACAGAAGTGAATGATAGAGTGGTGCAAACATATGTATTCCACTACTTGGGTTTTTTGGTTTGGTGGTGGTGGTTTTTTTTTTTGCTATATTCTTTATTACAAAATTGTGTAATAAAACCTGAGAAAGAAATTGCTTTTGCTTGTATTGGTCTTGGTCTGTAATTCCAATAAAAAATAATAGGTAGAACTTGCTCCAGTTCATTGAAAAAATTGACTGTGCTCACTGTACTTTTATGAGCATCATTGTTATTATTATTTTGATGATTAAATGGGGAAAAAATTGGAATCTTGGCTAAAAAGCAACTAGAAGTTCATTTTTAAAAAAGGAAAAGGAAACAATTCTTCAACTTACTTCGTTTATCAGTGTCACAAATTTAGCTTTGTGAGATCACCGTGCTGTTACTGTTGTTCATAAACACACATAGATATACAAGGATTATACAGTCCTCAATTTTATGCTGTGTTCTGTTATGAGGACTGTGGCTTCTGCTTTTGGAGAATGCGGTGGCTATCCTTTTATCTTCAAATTAATACCTGAAATACACATGCGACTATCATAATGTGCACAGGAGAAAACCACAATATATACATTTTGAGAAATAAGACTTTACAGATTATATGGTTTAATATTGTCTCATAATTGCTAAATTACTTTGATATTAAATATCTGTCCACACTGTCATTATAATTGCATCTCTGAATTTTGGAATCCTATCATGTGAACTGTGCAACAATGCTATCACATATTCTGCAGGAAACTCTTAGTTGAACAATTATGAAGCTAAGATTTTTGTAAATAACTAAACTTACATTTACGAGCTTGAATTCTTAATTCTTTCTGAAAGCTTTAATTTAAAGAACAAGTACTAGCCTTTTCTTTTGCAATGATAAGTTCTTGCCCCTTTGGACTGCTATGATGCTATTTTCATATATAGATTTGAACTGTTTGATTTTTAGAACTGTTCTTAGTATGATTTTTCAATCTCACTTTTGTGGTTGACTCTGAGCAGGTGAAGTTAACTGACAGTGTAAGTGTTCTGGTCTGTAGCTTGGTTTGTGAATTCTCAGGTAGCTGAATTTTCTTGTGGAAAAAAACCCAAACTATTTTGTAGTCTGAGTTCAAATGTCTTATAGTACCTAATGCCTGTTTCTGCTCATCACTCTTGTTGATCAGAAATGGCACTTATTAATAAGAAATGAGTGTATTAAATACTTTCCATGAGCAGCTTCATATATACCTAGACTATTAAATTTTGTGTATTTTTCACTAGATAGTGTGATGTAAAAATAGTAATGTGAGGTTTCAAGCATCGTTTAGAAATAAAATTTTTTTCTTAATTGTGAATCACGTGAAGTTATGGGGGAAACGTAAGACTTCTTTTATTGTGCTGTAAAGAAACTGAAGCAAAGAACTGTATGCTCTGTTTCATTTTGTCACTGTTTTTTATATTCTGCAGCTATGCAAAGGCAGCCTTCTGCTTAGAGGAGCTTATGATGACTAACCCACACAACCACTTATATTGTCAGCAATATGCCGAAGTAAGTATTTTTCAGAAAAATCAATTATATTTGAATACATATTCTGTTTTTATGTTACTGAAGTGGTGAAAATGGAATAAAAATGGCATCTTTAATTTTTCCTGAGGAGATTTAAGAGAGTACACAGAGAATGTTAACATCTCACAGAACTTAACATGTTAAGAAAACTGTTTTCTTACTCAGTGTGACTAAGCTGAGTAAGGGCAGGAATTACTGAAGGTAAAAATTAATTTTAAATGAGCTATTCTTGTTGAAGGGTTTATACACTTTTCAAAATAAATGCATGAGAAGCTAAAACTTTTCCACAACAATACTGCCTAGGAGGTTATGATGTATTGCCTGTTATTGTGGAGCCAGATCTTGGAATCCACGTAGGAAATTTTGCCTGAAAGAGTACAAGGGGGAGAGAGGGCCCTTAGAAGTTTTAGCTCAAGGATTTTATCCATTTGCACTCTTTTCACATGTGTATTACTTTTTTCCTAAATTATGCTGTTAAGTGCTTAGAATGAATTTAATTTGTTTTGCTGATGTGGATAGAATTGGGTTAACATTAAAACCTGAAAGTCTAAATAGCTTTCTGGTAGAAAGGCTGTGAAGCATGCCTTCTAGTATTTGCCCCTCTTTTTATTGATCTAGTAACAGGCTAAATGAATAGGGAAACAGTGGAGTAATCTTCTAAACTTAATGCGCTATTTTGCAGTTGAATGTATAATGAAAGGCATTGTGTTGTTTTGTGTACTGGTGTAATGCTGTGCTGAAGGAATATAGACTTAGTGTGGATTTATAGCAGTCAGAATGTAGCTTTAGATTTAAAGTTTGTGTTACTTTTCATAAGAGACTATCCCAAGATTGTATGAATAGGTGAAAAATAGTAACTTTTTATTCTTTTATCAATAAAATAATTAAATTAAAGCAGACTTTTTTCTTCCTATAGCTAAATATCTTAAAATTTGTATATTGAAAAGAGCTTGGATTCCTCCCAAGCCAGTGTCCGGCCTTTGGTAGGTCTCATCTGATTTGAAATATCATGTGAAACAAACCTGAAGTGAAGCTTCTCAATATCTTTGCTTCAGGAGTGAATGCCTGAGGTATGGATGACGTGCAAGTTCAGGAGCTTATAATTTTTGCAGGTTAAATACACTCAAGGGGGGCTCGAAAACCTTGAGCTATCAAGAAAGTATTTTGCACAAGCACTGAAGCTCAACAACAGAAATATGAGAGCTTTGTTTGGACTTTACATGGTAAGCATGATTATGTATTTTCCATGTTACCATTTTGAATATGTTTTTATGCATGTATATTATCCTTTACCATTTGCTGCTTTTTTCTTTTAGTTGAACTTAATAGCTCAGATTATTAACAGTGTTTTTAAATACTGAGTATGGACAATTTTATGCCAGTAACTACTCCATACTTGAAGTGCTCTTAATCTTTAAGTCTTGCCCATGTTTTCCAAAGAATTATAGTTATTGGCCCATGAAGGTAACTTTTTGAAAAAGGATTTAAAGTCATACTCAGCTCTACAGGATGGTGAACTGCTGAAGAGTACCAGCATAATATGATGGCTGCTTTTTTTTCTTACTACTGGTTTTTTTTCCCCAGCCTTGGTTTTTTTCTTTGTATTTTCTCACTCCCAATTTCTAAATACAACTTTCTACTTTCAATTTCACAGCGAGTCCTTAGCTTACACAGCAGGCTTGAGTGTGGCCGTGACTACAGTGACTATGAGTAGCATGTACTGGCACCAGTTCTTCAGTTTCTCCAAAGATACTGAGGCCTCTATTGAAGATCTTCCTTTAGATCTTCTAAAAGATCTTTTTAGAGACAAACCCAGAAAGGTTCCTTTTTTTTGTTTGTTTGTTTTTTATAACTTCTAGGCCACCCTTTTGTCTCTTGAAAAGGGGGCAGTTTACAGACACGCATGAGGCACATAACTGAGGCTTCCTATAAATACTAGGCAATAGGAGCTTCCTTTCAAGGACTTGTTAGGCATCACCTTTAAGACTCAAAAACACTTGGACCTAATCTTCTTAGCCCATCTGCAGAAATTCTTGGGTTGGTGATTGCTTGTTCAAGAAGAAGAAAAGACTGGCTCCTTGCTGTTCCTTACTTTTTGGCAATAAGTTTTGTAGCAGATCTGTTTATTGGCCTAAACTAATTTTTAAGGTGTGTACGCATATAGACTTCTGCATTGGTTCTAGAACAGGCCTGGGGGTTTGTTATGGACAAGCTTGGCTGGTCCTCGCTCAGATCTTACATCCTGCCTGTTATTTTCAGCCTGTAATGTAGGATTTACAGCCTGTTATCTATGATGATCTGGCTGGCAACCTTGAGCTAATATAACCTAGGCATTTGAGAAACTTTTTGTTTTGGCAGTGCTTGAAAGTCGTATGTTTAAACCCTGATTTGCATAATGAAAGTTCATTACTGCAAAAAATGTGCGTACGCTCTGTTTCAGTTCTTCAGTTTTGCTCATCTGGCTGCTGTCACATTTCACTAGGTGGTTTTTGCAAGCACAGCTTGCCATCGTTGCTTCTGTATCTACCCTTTGGCTCTTAATTTCTTTGTAATGGTGTTTCCAGGCTTTAGGATGTGTTTTTGCTGTGGCTGCTGCTTTTGTACTTGGCAGACATGCCCAGTGTTTGTCGTCCCTGAATGTCCATAACCCTGGTACATTCTCCACAAAGGCTTTCAGCCATATCTGTCGAGGAAACTGGTCAATACTTCATCGAATTCAGGAAATCGGAGTATGATACCTCATCTTAGGACCCTGACCCTGTACTAGATCACAAATTCAATTCATGCGGGCATGGCTTCAGAGGATGTGTTCCTGAGTTTGTGGAGGCTGCTTCTTTGACAGTCTCACTCCTCTCCCAGTTCTGGAGGTAGTTTCAGGGAAATAGCTGTGAGGGAATGCTCTTTGAGTTTGAAAGGAAGTATTCACATACGACACTTGCTTCCATGCTCCTTTATAAAATCTTGTCTGGAGATTCTTCATTGATGGGTGAGAGTAGGGTTCTGTGGGTCTTTGCATTCAAGTACTTTTCACTCAGATGTTCTGGGAGGGAGTAGCAATGATTCCTTGCAAAGTGGGTTTATTTATGTAAGTAGAAAAGTCTCTGAGATTAGTCCAGTTCTTAAGTAATTGTTTTCATTTTTTTCAGGTGAAGATGGGCATGGTTTATCTATAGAGTCTTACCTGCTTTTACAAAGTGTTTTCTGATGCCACAGGAAAAAAGTCATGTTTTAATGACAGTTTGGACATACAAGTGATGTATTTTATATCATCTCTGATAAAAAAGTTGAATGGGGAAAACTAATTCATAACTCTTGCTTTAGGAAAAGCAAATTGGATTAACTGATCATGTCCAGGTTTGGTTCCTAACTCGGTACACCACTGAACCGAAGTCTAATTTAGCTTCAATTAGAACACACAATTGTTTAAAAAGTTTAGCTAATTCTTAGTTAATTGGATGCTGTTTACCAGTAACTTTTTTCTCTTTTTCCCCTATCACTACGCGTGAGGCTCTGAATGCAAAGGTGCTGAATGCTCTCAGTTTATTTAATGCATGTATATTTTATAGTTAAATTTCTTTTATTTTTGTATTCCTAGTCTGCCAGCCATATTGCTTCCAATCCAAAAGCAAGTGCAAAAATGAAAAAAGATAATATGAAATATGCCAGCTGGGCAGCTAACCAAATAAATAGAGCATACCAGGTTAGTACATCTTTGTTTTATGATACTCTTAATGTGCTCTGTAGTTCTTTTCTGCATTTTTATCAGCTGCTGTTCAAGAGGCTAGGTACAATGTGTAAATCAGCGTAATTTGCATGGAATTTTTGCGTTCTACTTCTGTTTGATTTCCTGGAAGCCTTAATTAATATAAGGTTGGTATTTTATAGTTACTAATTTCTGTAACTTACTAGCTTTAAATAGATTTTTTTTTTTTTCTACTAACATAACTGAATGTGCACTAGTATAATGTTGACCTCCAAGACTGAGTTCTTCAGCTAAGCAATTTTAATAAAACTTAGTATGTCTTAATTCTTCGAGTGGCTTGGTCATCTATTTTACTAGAAAACAAAGTTTATTCTGACCTTTCAAAATCATACTTAATGGTATTCCTAATAACTACCTTAGTAATTGTGACTGAAGTTGGTTTTATGTATTTTAATAGAAAAATGCCCGTTGAATTGTGAAAATGTAGACTTTGTAGGCCACAATCAAAGCTTACTGGAGTCATTAGGAGTTTTTTCAGCTATTTGAAAAGTTTTATGCATAAATATCTATATTTGCTTTTGTATTATAAGCCTCTCTATTTTTTCCATAACAATGAATGAAAACAGGTTTTAGCTCATAGGTTCTGCTGTCCATGCATCCCAAACATAGTATGTCTATTTGAGTCCGTTATAGCTATTCTTAGTGGTCTACCAATCAAAGTTTATGTATAATTTGAACATCAACATCATACTGGCCAGTTGTCCCCAGAACTTTATCTGAGCAAAAATGTTGGAATTAAATGTAAAGACTTCATATACATGTAATACTCCTTTCTCTCTGTAATATTTCAGTGTCAGAACCCAACATTTATTTTTTATCTTACCACTGCTGTTTCACAGTTAGTACTACCAAATGGCCTTTGACCAGCTCCATCTATTATGGAATTAAATTAACATTTTATTTTATGGACAATGCTGTTTTCTTAATACACTGTATGTCAATTCATTGCCAAGAGTGCAGCTTCTTGTGGTTGACGTGTTTGGGATGTACTACAACTTCGAAGTATTTTCTGTTTCCCCTGATTGGCCCTGTAGCTTTTGGCCATACTGTACAGTGAAGAATATTGTATTCCTGAGGACACAGTTAAGTGTTTTATACTTGTGTGCCTAAAGTTTCTTTCTTTGTTTTTTCTGTTTAAATGACTCCCTGCTTTTTCGTTAATAAACCATTTACGTGCTCATGACAGTAAGATGTGTATGAATTACCAACTTTGTCTGTTTTCCCATAAATAAGCAGAACTTCTTTTGATTTCAGTATGCCTGACATTCCTGTAAGCACAATGTTAATGGAAAACTCAAGTATTGCAGGATTTAAAACAAACAAACAAAAAAACCCTCAAAAACTCCCTTGAAGAACAGAATACACAGTGGATTCACCACTGATAGAACAAAACAGGTTTTAAAAGATGTGTGAATTTTGAGTGAAAACTATTATTCCATGTTTTACATCTTAATAAAATGAACTGCTTGATTAGAGAGGATTTGGTTTTAAGTGAATATTAAGACTGAAGTTTCCAGTTGAAAGCACCAGTAGAGACCTGTTAGCACTTCTGGGAAACAGCCCCTTTCAGGGTGCATCAGGATGGAAATGTAAACCCGGTGTTGGCTGAGGAATGGTGGCATACCGAGGTTAAGACCTAGAAATAGGCATCTTGTGGTTCTAAATATAATGAAAGTTTAATTATGACAGTTTGTAGTTACTTGACTCACAGATAGATCAGCTTGTGTTTTTTTCTTTTTCTTTTATCTCCACATGGATTTCTGTTAACATTACAATATCTCTAACAGAATATGACTTGTATTGGGGGGGCGGGGGGGGGTTCTGGGTGAGTTTTTTTGCTTTTTGTGGTTTTTTTACTGTGTGATGGATTGACCCTGGCTGGACACCAGGTGCCACCAAAGCCACTTTATCACTGCCCTCTGCAGCTGGACGGGGGAGAGAAAATGTAACAAAAGGTCGAGATAAGGGAGAGATCACTCAGCAATTACTGTCATGAGTAAAACAGACTTGACTTGGGGAAATTAGTTTCATTTTATTACCAATCAAATCAGCGTAGGATGATGAGAAATAAAACCAAATCTTAAAACACCTTCCCCCCACCCCTCCCTTCTTCCCAGGCTCAGCTTCGCTCCCCATTTCTCTCCTTCCTCCTCCCCCCACAGCAGTGCAGGGGGATGGGGAATGGGGGTTGGGGTCCGTCCATCCCACGCTGTCCCTGCCGCTCTCCTCCCGGGCAATCCCCCCCCCCCCCCCCCGGGGCCCGCTGCAGTTCCTCACCAGCTGCTCCAGCCTGGGTCCCTCCTTCCCACGGGGTGCAGTCCCTCAGGAGCAGACGGCTCCAGCGTGGGTCCCCGCGGGGTCACCAGCCCGGCCAGCAAACCTGCCCCAGCCTGGGCTCCTCTCCCCACGGGGCCGGCCCGCGCAGCCTGCTCCACTCCCCCCGGGGCCCATGGGCTGCCCCAGGGGCTGAGGGGAATCTCTGCTCCGGCGCCTGGACCCCTCCTGCCCCCCCTTGCTGCACTGGCCTGCAGATTCTCACTCCTCTCTTCAGCTGCAAATGTGCAGGTTTTTTCTTTTTTTTCCCTTTTCTTAAACATGTTATCCCAAAGGCGCTACCACCATTGCTGATGGGCTCGGCCTTGGCCAGCGGCGGGTCCGTCTTGGAGCCGGCTGGCATTGGCTCTATCGGACATAGGGGAAGCTTCCAGCAGCTGCTCACAGAAGCCGCCCCTGTAGCCCCCTCCCCATAACCAAAACCTTGCCACGCAAGTCCCAGCACATACTGGAAAGTGTAGTTCCACTGTTTCTGTGAAGTTCTTTTGGATCCTACATTAAGCATTTTTGGTTGATGCTTACCAGAACAGGTCACGTTAACACAACTAACATATTTAAAACACATGTCATAACATCTTTGTGACTTCGTACTTTTGTGATGCGTTGCATAGTTCAGCTGCTCTTTTTAGCTGTTTGGGACATCAAGTGACGAACACCATATCTGACTGGAATCGTAGGGGGAATTTAGCTATACAGAAAATGTAAGTGTTCAAGCTAGGATTTGCGAGCAAATGGCATGAACAATCCCATCCTCTTCACAGAAGTACCACAAGAAGCTCTAGTGACTGCCCCAGCCCAGCCCTACTGAGCTTGTTACGTGACTGCAGAAGGGTTTGGCCACTCCAGTGTGTGTGTCGGAGACTTAAAACATCCAGCTGCTATAATAAATGGTGTTTGGTGATGTAGTAGGTGGCAGTTTCCCCTTTGAGTCAGTATTGATTTGTTTCTCCCTTGATGTGTTGAGCAGTTGGAAATTACCGTCTTTTGGACCTGAGGATGAAACCTTGGTCACTTGTACCAGTGGAAGCCCTTACAGCATTCCTTCATTAGTGGAGGGTTTTAAGCTAGGCACTTGTATTATCTCTATAAATCCTCTCCGCTTTCCTTGCATTAACCAAAGTGCTTTGTAAAGTGTAAGGAGCACCTTAAGAGCTTCTTGAGTTTAGCATTGACTTGTTTTATTAGTTGGGCCTTCTTATACTGTTCAATGCAATTTTTCCTGTAGTCATGTTCTAGAGAATAAGATGCATTTAGAATCCTGAATTGGGTGCCAAGACAAATGATGTGAATTTTTGCCTTTGATATATGAAGCTATTAATTCAAAAAGTTACTTTTGAGTAATTTTATTGCCGTGAGATCTTTCCCCATTTTTAATCTGGATTTGAACTTGAATTACCAGCAGTTTGCTCAGTAATTCTGGAAAACTGCCTTTATTTTTCCAAATTCAGCATGGCTATAGTTGCATTTTTTGTATTTTATATGCAATTTACTTTAAATATTTTACTGGTCTCGTCCTTTCAATTTATTCTCTCATTCAGGCAGTTTGCTTTGGCATTTGATTTTTGCTTTTCCTGTGTATTCTTGTATCAAATTAGGGAAACTTTTTAGTTTATTGTCATTTAAAGAAAACAATATTTGGGTGTAAAAAGAAAACCTTACTTTCACCAGTGTTGGTTGGCCTGTACAGCAGTTTCTTTACAGGAAAATATGGTGATAAAGGTTAGTTGAATTAAGTAATTTTCTGAAAAGCCCAGATATTTAATGCTCCGTCTGGTTAATTTGATGTTAAATATGTAACCCTCCATGCTGATTAGTACTTCTCATCTGTGCCTAATCTGGGAGAAATGTAAACTTTCAAAGGAAGACAGAAAGGTTTTGTAGCTAGGGCTGCTGCATGGAGCTGGAATTCCTGGCTGCTAACACATGCTCTGCAGAAAAAGGCCATTATTCTCTAGGCTGCTTAAATTTAGTTGACTAGGTGAAAAAAAACCAAATAAAATTTAATTTTAATCTTTGATTTCAGAAGTTAGAGAAGTACTCGTTATCCAAAGAATTACTAGAAGTTTATTACAAGTTAGTTTTGCCGTATCACCGGGAAACTGGACTATTCTTTCTGTACAGACCCTGTGAAGAACGTGGATCTGTTCTGAGTGAGGACGTGAGGCGCGGTTACTTTAACATCGAAACAAAATATGGCTACCTAGTGCTCTTCAATTAGGTAATTGGTTTAACATGTCCTCTGGTAGGAGCATTTCAGCAGAGGCAGGCAAGTTTGATTAATGCTCACAAAAATCTTTAATGTGATCCCACTCGTAGTAATTTTCCAGCTACATGCTTCTTGGGTACATTGCTAAATTCTTCTGTGTTAGCAATCCACATGTTATTTATGGTTGGAGAGGCGATTTTGTTACAAACCGTTTGGGAAATAAAATTAAATCATGATTTTAAGAAATGGATTCCGGCTCAATCAGTCAAATTGCTGTGTAATGGCAGAATAGACAAAATAATTGTTCGTCAGGGCAAATTTGAAGTGATTACATTTCCAAGAATACTTCTGTTTGTTATGACGCAGAGTTTGCTTTTATTTGTTCAGCTTAAGGTACATGTCAGTATCATGAAGGCAACCACTCTTGAAATTAGCAAGTAACATTTTTTAAAACTAATGTCTTATGTCAGTTTTGCTTTCAGTGTCCCTGAAGAGAAGTAAAATAAGTAAAATTCTTCTATGTTGAAGCTTTCCTCTGCATGCTTTCTGTCTGTCTTGCCAAGCGTGCTTTTTGATCACAGTATATTCAGGCTTTGTGCTTTTTACTGAAATCTCTGAATGCTTTGAATTGAAATAATTTTCCAGTCAAGGATTTTGAATTCTGTTTTTTTTATTTGCTTCATTACTCCCCAAGTACCTGCTTAGGACTACTCTTGTTTAGCGTGAACAAAAAGAGGGTATTATCTTAAGTCAGATCCAAGCCAAAGTTACTTCTCTCACCTGGGAGGGTGTTAAGGAATCTTTGACTTTCTTCTGGAAGTTGACTATTGCAAGTCACGATGGAAACTACACAACCTGACAAATGGTTTTATACATACTACTAGAGTCAAAGCATAGCACACCAGTTCATATCTGGAAATACGGAATACAAAAATAGGGTGTTTACAGTATGTTTCTTAACTATAAAGTGTTGTCATAATAACAACATTTCATTCTCCTAACTATTTAATTTGAAATAGCATTTCATTTACTGTGCCAAAACTTTTTTTTTTCTTTTTTAAGAACTCAGTACTGATTGGGAATCCCAGTGTTAGATTGTAGCCTGGGGGTCAAAAGCAGGTTAACAGGTCCTGCAGCTTGTTGCCGGTGTGATATTACCTGGGTTTGATGACTTAATCTTTCTTAACAGGTCACGAAGAGTTTGCTAAATTAAGCTAATTACAAGAGAGAAGGGACACGTTGTAAATCAAGGACTAACTATGCAAGACACCAGTGGTATTTGAAATAAAAAACATCAAATTGAAAATTTATTGAGTGTTTAGATGTTAACATTTAGGTAGAGAATAGGCTATTTTACTATCAGCAAGTTATAGTTACTGTTTAATTTCTTTACCACCCCTCCCAACCCCAAATGCAAAACTTTTTAATGCAGTTGTATTAAAAATGGTGGAGAGTTTCATTTGACTGAAGACCAACCTAGTCGATAAATCCCCTGTGTTAGATATGGCTGATGAGCGATGGCAATCGTCAGTACAGTTAGAAAAAACCCTTTTGAGGTCAGCGTGGGGTGATGAACATCTCCTACCCTTCTACCCCTTCCTTTCCCAAACTTGGCTGCATGTGTCTTAGGGAATCTAAAGCCATAAGTAGTATTTATTAAGCTGTATCTTTCTTTGTTAGCGAGACAAATTATTTTAAATGCTCTCTGAAATTGCGGTTGTAATAGTAGGTTACAATCAAATACAAGGTCATTGCTCACAGTTACTCTGAACCATAATTATATGATGACTGGATTATTTTATAGTAGATTTTCTCTGTCTCGCTATAACAAAAATAGAAAATAGATTAGCTTAAATACCAGCTCCGGGTCTTGCTGCTATTTAAATTATGAATATAATCTAATTCGGATCACTTAAAACAATTCAAGTCTGAAATAAAATTGTGTTAAACTTTACAGAGCAAACAAAAGAACAGGAACTTCTCTATTCAGATAAATATTACATTTCAAAGTGGAATATTTGTTAGTGCTGAATATTCAAATTCAGAGCAAATTAGTGAAATTAAGGAATTCTGGGGGGTTTTTTACTTATTAGAGGAAGGGCTTGTATTGTAGCAAAAACGCTGAGTTTTAGTGAATAAGAGGCTGTGCTTTTAGTTTTATAGTAATTGGGGTAAAATTGTGGTACTTCATGTTTAGAACTGTTATTTGTACAGGATTTATGCACAGAATTTCTGATGTATGACAGATAACAATTCTTTTTTGTTGTTGTTTAGTTTGCAGGTCGCAGTAAGAAAGAAACTAAATACTCTTTGAAGGCAGTGGAAGACATGTTGGAGACCCTGCAAATCACCCAGTCTTAGGGTGGCATAGAGATCCAATATTAAATTTTCCGATTCCATGATCAACCTGTAATGACCTATGGGTTATGTTACTTTAGTGTTGTTAAAAATTAATTTTGTATTGATTAACGTGCTATCTAAAATAATGTTTTTTGAAAAGTAAAATGCGTATTTATTGCTGCTATGAGAAATGTGATGAATACCCACTGGAATTAATAACTTATCCACGAAGACAGCATAAAGAAATGAAGTGCTGCACATCAGTCTCCTTAGATTTTTGTATCTACAATACCTGCTTTTAAGCCATAATTTGTAGAAATAACTTGTTAAATGATTAAAAAAATGGCAGTGATTTATTCGACTTGCAAATGGAAATTATGAATTTATATGTGTAGACAAATAACGTATGTTAGACATTTTTATCTTATTTGCATATTTAAGTGTAAAAGCATACTAGAGATGTACACTTTCTGGTTAATATTTACCATACAGCAAGGAGTGATTATGAATACACTGTATGAGAGAAAAAAATTGATGTTAATGGTTTTATTAATGAGTTGGTATCCGGTACTGTAGACACGGAGAAAACTTATTTGTGTACTTTGCTTCGGAGGGGCTCTTGTACTGGCTTAAGGCCAAAGGCGTTCTTCTCTGTGGTTTTGTGGGCGAATGCTTCCATGTCCACGTAGTTCTCCAATCAGTATGTGCATATGCACTTTTTTTTATTCCTTCTATGTGTCCTTTGTTTACTTCCAACTGAGTGCAGGGCTGCATGCTGGTATGTACTAATTTTGTACCTACTCTATGGGTGCCCCTTCACTGTGGTATAAGCCATGGTATATTAGCTTCTCCACAGTAACCAAGCGTTACGCCACTGTAAGGGTGAGACAGCTTGTTTGACTGCCTTGCACTTGCTGGAGGATAAAAGTGGGGTTTCCCACCTTTAGCGTGAAGCATCTAGCACACTGTAAATCCGTATTGTATTTCTCTTTAGGTGCATATTTATTACTCAGATAATTAGTCAAACACCCTAATTCATGAATTTCACAGTTCTGATCATTCTGGATGTTGTTCGGGTGTGTACTGTGGCAATTCAGTTGCACAACTATCATTTCACTTATTACGGCTTTAGTAAGATTGCGTAACAGCAGCAGCATACCCTTGACAAATCCCAATAAAAATATTGCAATGGAATTTTCATGACTGCTACCACCATCCACGCCAATTTTAGTTTCAGATTTTATACTGCCTATATAGATGAGCAGGTTAAAGGCTATGTATTAAAATGGCCTTTTTATGACCTTTTATGACTTGATGTAATAAAACAAAACTGAGCTCCTGCATAAAAACAAAGCAGCAACAAAAATGTCCCTTGTGAGTTCAGAGCTTGAAAATGTGTGTAACTGAACTGGTTGTTGCGTGAGATTGTGCCTTTAAGAAACCCGCAAGATCTCATTCCAGTTATCCATGAAGTAGGTTGGAGTATGACAGTGTGACAGGGTGGGTGCTGTGCCATGAGAATTAACTGTAGGTGGGATCTTAAATTAACCTAATTCAGTGCTGTTGAAATGCACAACTGCAAATACTGCACAGTAGTACATTAAATCACCCAATTCTAACTTGGGGAAATAGTGCAGATCTTTTTATAATAGTAATTCACAAACTGGCCTCAGAACAGTATTTGCAGATAGATTATGTGTGTTTCAGGTGGAAAACCAAGAAAATATCATAGGTGAACCTACGTATTTCAGTTAGATTTATAGGCTTTTACTGTATGAGTGTGCCATCTAGAGCTTTAAACCCTCATTAGTCTTTTCTTATTTTCCCTACATCTCAAATAACTTCGTTGCATTCTGAAATTAAAAATGGTGGGAAGCTTTACTGTAGACTAAAATTACTTAGTGGTACGTAACATTTTACCTCCAAGGTATTAAGAAAAAGGAGCGCAGTGTTCATGTGCAGCAGGCATCTGTGCTGCTGGAAAGTGTCGTCTATAATGTTTTATTCAGAGGCAACTTCTAACGTAACAATGTCAGGCTTAGGCATATGGTGTATCAGTTCTTCTGTTAAGGAAGTTTGTTCTGTTTCTTGTTTTCAGTGATTTGATGACAAATTTAATCTCATTTGGCTGCTTAGAACCTTCTAGTTTTCACTACTGTTTAGCATCTTTTTGAAATTACTATTTAGCACTCTGATTTGTGCTTGTATTTTGGCATAATTCCCACGTAGTAGAGCTTACAAATTGACCTAGCAAATATTTCTGACAAACTTGTATTTACTTCAAAGATAAAATTAATTGCTCCTATGAAAATGCATGGGCAGTCTTTGATAGAACTATTGAATTGCAACAATGGGAATTCAGGGTTTTTTTCTGTACTCAAATAAAAAAAAAAAAAAAATTAAAAAAATCCTGTGTCTGCAGGGGAAGTAACTGTATGAAACGCCCTGCAATCTCAGTGAGCAAAGGGTGCAGAAGAGAAGCTGTGATATAATGTGATCTTTATAAAAGTAATTTTACAGTTCTAGTAAATGATTTCATAATATGCCACTGTCGCTGTCTTGCATTAAAGAATAGGTTTTCAGAGAATGGGTGGGTTAGTTAACAAACTTGATGACATTCTGTATTGTGCTCTGACAGTGACAAATGCTACACAAAAATACTAAGCATACGGTCCCCTCTTGCTAAAAGAAAAGGCTTTGCTTTCATATTGTTTCAGTCAACAGCAAAAACTTGAGACCTTTGCAGTGCCCAAGTCTGTAGTGATGACTTGTGTCTCGTTTTTGCGGCCATACTTTGGTAATAGGCTTGATAGGGAGAGCTTAGTGTTACCTGTTGAAGTAAAGGTCATTGAAGAGCCAGCAAACCCTCCGATTCTACCCTTGCAATACAAGTTACTGGTGACTTCTTAAAAACCTTTTGTCCAAATGTTACACAGTTCATATTCTGTAGTTGCAAAAAGCACATCTTGTTTAGAATATATCCCTAAATCTCTTCAGTTCAGTGCCCAGAATATCTTGCAGTTGCTATTGGAAACTGTTATTAGTCAACGGAGGACTTCCTCTTGGCAGTGCTGTATTTGTAATGGCATCCATGTTTGGTAGTCGCTGCATTAACAGTGGAACTTGTATCTCAGCCAGCTTTGGAAGGGAGGGGAAAAAGAAAGCAAATGAAACTTGACTTAACTGGCATGAATTTGTTAGCTTCTTGTTACTTGCATCCTCATCTTCCAAGAACACCAACTGTAGCTGTAGTCAGGTTTGCAATAAAAATTCTTGTAACTCAAGAGCTTCCCTATGTTCAGCTCTAAAACCAACACTCCATTAAAATCTAAACCATGGAGATTCCAGCAAAACAGTGCTATGCACTGTGCACGTACCCCGGTATGCAGGGAAGGGGCAGTTCTCCCACCCTCCCTCGGCTTGGTGTCGGAGTGGAGGAGCGTTAGACCACTTCTTGAATGTGGTTTTGTCTAGAAAACTAATTCTGCTTAGTATGTCTTGAAATACTGCTTATTGCTCAGTGCATGAATAGCATTTTAGGACTAACTATTGCTTAACTACAGATACTTGAGCCTACATGGAGAATAATGTACTTGAGATTAGTCATCATTCTTACCTGGAATGACTCTGCACCCTTACTGATCTGTATCCTCTCGATAGGCACCATCTGGAAGTTGGATTCAATCCAGAGATTAGTTTTCAAAAATAAATGGTCATTAATCTACCTGCCTCTTAAAAAAACCCTAGCCAAACAAAAAAAAAAAAAGCCCAACCACCCCCAAAATCAAAAAACCCACCCCGCCCAAAAAACCCCCAAGCACGACTCCACAAAAAACACCCCAAAACAAAAAACCAAACCCGCTCACCACCACCGCACACCACCTCCCCAGAAAAATAAAAACCACCTCTGGTAGAGAAAGTTGTTTTTCAGCTGCTGGATGTGAAACGGGAAACCTTTATCAGTGCACTTCACAGGAGAAATGATTTTGTCTGTGAAGAAGAAATCCCCCGTGTAAAGCAGTGCAATGCTTTTAATGCTTGTCTAGAAGGAAGAGAGGCTGGCGAGCCGCAGGAAGGCCTGTTCCACCCTTACACCACAGTGGGACTTCTAGGGCAAGTTGCAAAGAAAATGTTGTTCCTCCATGCTTGGGGTCCTGGAGGTGTGAGCATTCCTGATGAGCAGGCACCGTGGCGACTGAAAAGGGCTGAGCAAGACGGGGCCAGCAGAGCCCAGAGCCTACGGCGAAGGTGTGGGGTACGTGTGCCGAGACACCCAACGCAGTGCAGGAGCCGCTGCCCGGCTGTTGGCGGGGCCGCATGTCGACATGAATCTGCCCCTGGGTTTTTGCCCCTGCTAGGGACTGTGCTCTCTATTTTACTTTTCTCCCCTTGGCCTCTGCACAGCAGGCATCTTGCAGAAGACCCGCGCCAATGCGGTACCCTACTGGTTTCACTGGGGCTAGGTGTGGAGGTGAGGGTGCGGATGGGTTGGTTTGCTGGATCGATGCTGGGTCCATGAAGGTTTTGCACGTTCTTAGCTCACCTAAAGATCAGTGTATAAGCCTTTGCCTTCGACTGAAAGGAGGTTGGACGACAGACCTGTCCTGTTAAACATCTGCAGTCTGCTTAGCCCCTTTGGGGCTGCTTGGCAAAGTACCCAAAGTGGGTGGATTTGATCCATGCTGAGCGACATGCAAATGTATAGAAAGATTATTACTCATGGTGTCACGGTGACTGCAGTTCAGCTCTCACAGTCACTGGGCCTTTGTGTGTGTGTGTGAAAGCACGGCAGAGTGAGTAACTTAGGGAAAACACTTCCAGATGGGAGGTCCTTTCTCCAAGGTTAAAGGGATGGCTGGAGGGAGGAAGAGCCACCTTTTCAGCTTGCCTGAGCCAGCATAGGTCCCGTAGTTCTCTTTGTTGTAGCGGATGATAAAATGTGCTGTGTTTTGCATTGCCTACATAGTCAGAGGTAGGCTGTGTTTAAAAAAACAAATCTGAAATTCCAGTGCAAAAATATTTTCCTCCTCATCCCTGTGTATTTTAACTGTTTTCAGTGTGACCTTGTTGATATTAGGTTGCCTCATGTCATTGGTGGGCACGCAGGCATCTGCCTCAGGGCTAACAGTGAAGAGAGTCACATTTGGAGGGACCGCTCACATGGGAGAAGTTCCTGATGGGCTGCCGTCGTGGCACGGCACGGCCTGTTTGTATCGGCAATAGAAGCACTGCCTGGCCCACAGGCGGTGCTCGCTTAAATGAGATTCCTCTTAGGATTAAGGCCGATTTTCCCTAAACAGTGAAGGATCTTGTCCCAAATTTATACGGTTCTTCTGTAGCAAGCTTTTAGGTTTTGGATACGGTGTTTGGAAGTGAAACTTTAAACCAGGCAGATGTAATTCTCCTGGGAAGAGACTGCAAAAATCAACACTGAGGCAGTTTCAAAAAAGTGAGCAGCAAGTAAAATTAACCATTACTTCTGTTTATTTAGGTAATTGAGCTTGACACAGTGGTGTGTCTGACAAGTTGGTTTGTGTTTTTTATTCCATTAAATGCAGATACGATGCTCAAAACCGTCACTGGCCATTGGAGAATACTTGTTTCAGTTTAGGTTTTGGAAATTGTGTAAATGTGGATAGACCACGATGTGGGCAGTGGCGTAAGAAAACTGCCCAGTAGACCAGTATCTCTTTCCCCAGACACTTGTTGTAGTTTGCTCTGTTTAAGTTAGAATCAAGAAAGAAAACCATGAAAAATTATTAATAGGTCTATTAAAAGTCAATAGCTCCTGTATCCTTTTAATTCTGTAATCAACGTTCTTACTCCTCTAGGGCTTTTTATTGAGTGATTATTGTGTGGACTGCTTGGGCGTTATTAGCAGGCTTTATTGTAAGCTGGAAATACATGTGAGAGATTCAAAGGGAGGGTGAAAATTCTGAAAAACCTATAAATATCTTGGTCTTTCTGACTGCAATTGAGATAAATCGTATATGAGAATGAACAGAGAATTTCTGTTTTAAACATATCAGTAACGTTTAGTGACATGTAACAATATTGTAATTGTAGCCATGCCAAGCTTTTTGATCAAAACTTCCCAGAAATGTGATGTCTTTATGGAGCCAAAAGCTCTAATAAGCTTTTAAGTAAACTTTGATTTAGTTAAGCGTAGGCACCGCCCAGACCGAGAAAGGAGCCTTTGCTAATACAGATAATTTACTCCTCTTGGGAGGCTCCCATATTCAGGTAATTTTGAGCCTGATTAGCTGTATGAAAGAAACAGCTACACCTATGGTCAGAGTGGTTTCAAGGAACATCAAGGCTTTTCCACGTACGAACCATCTTCTTGGTAAAGCAGAGATGTAGAGGCAGTCATCTGGGAGCAGACTTTGAGAGCAAATCGATACGTGATACCATCGCTTTGCGAGGGAATTGGATGAAGAAGCCTAGCAAGAGATTTATGTCTGGTTTTCCTTACACCCATTTTTTTTTATGCAAAGTTTGCTGAAGAAAAAGCCCTTTGCAAAGAAAAGTTCATTTGGTTTGGCTGCTCTCTGTGTTTCAGCTCTCTAACAACGTAACAGAAAGTGAAGTTTTAGGGTAGGAGCCTCAGGGGCCAGTGGGTGGCTGAGGTTAGGGCAAGGAGCAGTGCCTTACCTGTGTTCCGGGCTGTGAGCACCTTCCTCGCCAAGCTTTATGGCAAGAACAACCTTTGTCGTGTCCTTTCATTGCCCGACTGTTGCATTCAATCTTCTGAATGCCTGTATAATATGAACAGTGCTTTTTTAAAAAATTCCAGTAATTTGCCAGTTCAGAGGGGATCAATGATCCGATTTATTCCCTCCAGCTCTAGCCAGCGTACATACAAATGTTTTGTTTAAAATGAGCTCCCGGGCCCTATTCCTGGATTGCTATTTAGGCAACAGAATAAGGGATGGAATTCTCCAAGTCATCAGCTCCCATTTGGCCTTGCTGGCACTTTTTTTATTCCAATTTTTTTTTATGAAAATCAGACCACATATTTAAGTGCTTAAGTGCTTAGACGTGGATTTGATTCTTAAATTTAGGCACGAGCTTTTTTTCTTTTTTTTCTTTTTTTTTTTTTTTTTTAAGTAAGTCCTTCATTTGCCAGACTCCTAAGTGGAAGCAGAATAGATAGTTGTCTAAATTGCCCTGGCTGTGTATTTGTGAGGAATTGAAAATGCCTTTTCATATATGGCCATCTATCTGTAAAATCGTAGGCAGAAAGCAACAAAAGTGACTGCTGACTAATGCAGTAAGAGCAACATTTTGAACAGAATTAATGCAAGAAAGTCTGCAGAGCTTGGAAACGGTAGTTAGTGAGGTAAAAGGTCTACTTGAAGTAAAGGAGGTATAAGAAGGCCTGTGCTCTGCTGGGCTCCAGGGCCACGTGGTCTTTTTTTCTTCATGCTCCATCTGTTCCTGCAGTCTCTCGCCTGTTGCCTCCCACCAGTTGCATCTTTTGCGGTGGTCCTTAGGGGCAGGGTTTCTGTCTGTATGCCATGGCCAGCCATGACACACATGAGAACTGAGGGATGACGTCTGGTCACGCCGGGGTGGTGGTTTTCCCGTTGTTTTGTCCTGTTTCAGTGGTGGGTGAGAACTGCGTGTGTGTTCTTTGGCAGTGAACAAAAAATACCAGAAGGCTGCCAGATAGTGGCTATGTTCACCTATTTCTGATCACTTCAGGTAAGTGGAACAGGAGAGCAGGAGGTGTCGGGAGGATGACCGACTGCTATCAGGTCCCCCGTGAGCTGAAGGAAGTGATGGAACCAACTCCTCAGTGCCACTTGGGGGTGGGAGGGGGGGAGCATAAACACCCTGAATGAAGAAGACTTTAAATGGGAAGTGATATTACTGAGGACTGGCCAGAATGCAAGAATTTTGTTTTACAATAAACTTGAGGTTTGACTTCTGGTTTTGTTCCATATTAGAAAAAAACCAGAAACCTTTTCACTGCTAAAACAGCCATGGCCACAAGGTTGAATACACATTGGATTACCAGTAACCTAATGACTGAGTCATTTCCCTGGGTTGTAGTAGATCGAGGTTTAAGTTAAGTTGTCTACCTGAATAGGAGAGACTTTGAACTTGAGTTTCTCATATTCCCGGCAAGTGACCTAACCATCATGTTGCTGCGTCAGTCTCTGGCCCACAGATGGCTGGAAAATGAGAGGACTCAATAGGAGAGGTTGGCCAGTTAGCTTTCACAGGTTGGGTTTCTCCCTCTCTAAAATTCCCTAAAATAAACCCAACCCTGAGAAAGCTCCAGTGAAACAAATGCTTTTCTGTGGCTTTTATGGGTCCTAATGACTACACCATTAATTGGGATCTTTCACAACCAGGACGTGGATGTCACCATTTATTTAATACACATTGGCTCAGGGACATTAAAAATAATCAAGTAACTTGCATCTTTTTCAGCTAACAAATCTGGAACGTTACAGGGAAAGGAAAGCACAGATCTGTGCTTGGTACTTGCTCCCTTTCTCTGCTTGCTAACGCGCTTTGTGTTGTGTGGACGTGAGTGGCTTCTCTGAGCTTCGAGGCAGCTCAGGGCAGCAGGCAGCACCGGCAGCTGCTCAGAACAGGCAACTTCATGGAGCTTCAGCTGGGTGTGCAGAGGCAAAGGTGGGCTCTTCTACCCAGAGCAGCCTGCCTGCCTTCTCTGTGCACAGCTTTCCCTTCCAACAGAATCTAGCAAGGGAAACGTTGGGGTTCACGTGTGGGTTTGGGCAGCTCTGTTCCCTGTTGCCTTCCCCCTTCTCCTTTCTAGCTCACGGTAAGAGCAGCACCCAGCTGCTTGTCCTGGCCACTTTTCTTCTGCTCTCTGGGGGGAGACACACCTCCTGAGCTGTGGCTGCCCTGGGGAGGAGGCATGAGGGGAAGCAGCACTTCTTTTTTCAGAGTCAAATCAAGGCAGAGGCAGGAGTGAGTGGTGGCTGGTGAGAGGAAGCTCATGGACAACTGGTTCTGTCCTAAAGAGTGAGTGAAGGAGAGAGCCCCAGGTGAAAATCTGAGAGAAGGCAGCACAGGCTGAGCTACTGACAGGGACCAAAATCACCCCGGTTTCCTCAAGTGTAGGTAAACCAGGTGAAGAAGCTTCTGAAATCCTTGCTGTCTCTGCAAGCCTGGTTCCCAGCTTTACCCACTGATGGTCACCCAAGGAAGTCACCGCACACGTGGACATTTGCATGAAGAAAGGGAGAAGCCAGGAAATAAGGGCCTGGCAGAGATTTCTTTTTAAGGAGTAATGTAGAGAAAAAACTTAAATTATTTTGGTGCTTCTGATAATTTAAGTTCTGTATTGTGTAAACAATAAACGGAAAATTACTTCTAAGGAGAGTAAAGGAAGAGAAGGGTGGGAAGAGAGGTCCTTGCTTCTGTACGAGTCAGTCGGAGCTGGAGACATGGGCCAGCCTGGTAAGTCTGCCTTCTCCTGGCAGTTTGAAAGGAAAAGAAACATTGCTTAGACACTTCGCCTTTCTTTCGTGCAAAACTGCACATATCAGCAAAATACTGAAGCGATAACTGAGCTTGAATAAACTGAATTATCTTTCAGGCACATGGCTGCATATTCACTTCTTCGCAATCAATTAACTAACACCTTGCTTCTAGTATCATCACTTGGCTCAGAGGGCAAAGGCACGTAGCTTCTGCTGGTGAAGTGTGCCATTTCAGCAACATCAGATCTTAGAACATTTGTTCATTTTTCTTACCTGCTTAGGTTTGGTGTATTTGGGGTTTTGTATATGATTATAGCTGGGTCGAGTTTTCCTTATTATGCTGATCCTTGTGTTATTGGTAACGAGTCTCACCTCCTGAGTCACTCAGTCTGTGGGGTTATTGCTTTTTTTTTCCGCTTAAGAAGTTTAAAACCTCTCTGATGAAATCTGTATATAGAAAATAGGTAAGTCTGCTGGAAGTGATCTTTGATTAATTATTTTTCCTCTCGTGGAGTGGAAGGAGAGTTACTCAATCTGTTACAATGAGAGAAATCTTGCTAAAACATGGGCAACGGTATAGTTTTGTGACTAGCATGAAGCAGCCTGCCACTCCGTGAGTTTTGTTACTGACTTGGCTCTGCAACACGATGCAATTCAGTAACTTGGGCTTTTTCTGCTTCAGATTTCTCAAATGTAAAATAGGACCAATAGAAGCCGTTGTGCCCAAAAAATCACTGCTCACAGGTGTCACCATGAAATGAATACAATGCTTATCAATTTTATCCTGCTTAACTTCATAAATATTGTATTACTAGTTGGCTGATCAACCAGCTACGTCTGTCTGGGGGAAGAACTCATTTCTGTGCCCAGTCGTTTCTCACAGGTAACAAGAAATTTGTGTCATGTGGGTCGCCCCAGCCAGTGCTTCTGGTGACAGGAAAGTGTAGGGTAAATTTGGCAGAATTCATGTACATTTTATACAGGCTCCAGATGTTTTAAACATTCTATGCATTTGTTTGAAAAATGGTCTTTTAATATTTGAGGTGGTTATTAATTTTTTTTCTCAAGCTGCACTTTATTATGAATAGTTAATGGATATAAGTTAGCATGTCTTGCTAACCGAAAACTTTCATTAATTATTCATGGTTTATTTTCTACACACGTCAAGAGCTTTTGATCCTGTAGTCTTCACTGAGTTTATAAAGGATAATCTGCCATCTAGATTAAGAAATGTAGTTGAAATATGTGCATGCAGAATTTTTGTATGATCAGCTGCAGAATGATAGATCACACAGTAAAGGAAGTTGGAACAAAGTATAAAAAGTGCTTGAAGGAAAAAAGGAGAAGTGTTTCTGAATGTAGAAGGGTCACAGCTAATCCTGAGATGGATTTTTCTGTATGCTGGGATTTGGATTCAGCAGGAAGTTTTATTTTGATCTAAATGTGAACTTGGTGTTGTGAGTTTTAGGTCAATGACTATATTCTGTTAAAATACTAATTTGTATTTCATAAATCTATTTTAGACTATTTTCATTTATAACCATAATTTTCTATATGCTGAAAGTGCTGTATTGCCAAGTACCTTGCAATGAATCAGACACACAACAATTCTAGTGTTGGAAGTGCAAGACAAAATAAGAAACCAATTTAAAATATTCTCTTATTTTAAAACTATTTTTCCATCACAAGTCTGGAAAGTAAGTGACTGAATTTTTTTAATTATCATTAGGCAGCTCTGGTATAATTTATGTTAAGACATTTTGGCCTGTTTATGTGTGCTGGAATTTGCCAAAATTAGTAATGCGATATTCCATCTTTAGTAAGCCTATAGAGCAATAAATAATGACACATGACTGTATGTGAGTGTTGTTAGTTTAATTTTTTTTGTGGTGTTCATGAAATGCAACGGTCTTCCAACCCAAATTCTGCAGTATTAGGCAGCAAGTTGTACTCTGAACTAAACCAGATGCTGATCAGTTCTGTTCCTATTATCGACTTGGGGCAGAGATGGTAACCAGACCTTATTTGCGATGTTAACATTTGGAACAGATTAACAGCAGTTAGGCTGAAATGAGAAACCTCCACTTTACTGAAAAGGTTCAAAACATGAAATGCTGTAAAAATCAGGACGTCTGTATTATGTTAGATAGGAATAAATAAGTTAACTGTAGGCCACACTTTCCCCTTTGCAGGATGTGTTGTTTCCAGTTTATGAGTGGCTCTTTGAAAGGACATGTTTATGAGGTATAGTGAGGTTTAAGTCCTGATAAACCCCCTACTTGATGAGGTATAGTATATCCGAACTGGCCGTGCTTGTTCATTGGGAGAGCCCTCCCCAGAGCCAAGCTGTACAGAAGATTTTTGTCTGGGGGACAAATCCCACATGCACTCCTGAAGCTTGGAGGCACGAGGTGCTTTTGAATGCCAGCCTTCTGCTACATTCAGAAGCAAACCCAATGAGGAACGTGCCCCAGAGGCACCTGGCAGAGTATGTGGAATGTGTGGTGACCCGTACACTGCACGCTGGGCTGGAGATGTTTCTCTGTGCCTGCTCGTGGTGTCTCAGAGGATTCACTGGGAACTGGAAGGGTTCAAGGGGCGGCACACACTTTTTAGGCCAAGAATGGGCTAAGCCTCATCACCCATTCGTGAGAGTTGTGCAGTTATGGCTGCAACCATAAACTTCTACAATGTGTTATTTCTGGTGCTGTATTACCCTCCTCCTCGTACCCTATGCTTTTTTATTAGGAATTTTGCTTTAGCAGGAATTGAATAGCAGGCTTCAGGTCTAAGGAGAGAGTCTTTCTGCAAAAGTCATTCAGAGACGTTGCTGGGTACTCATCATGTCACCTGCTGCATGGTTTTTCCATGTGACTAGTTTGAACACACAACATTCAGGTTTGCAGAAAATAAAAGCTTTTTGAAAACTCACATGCAAGGCTTCTATTTAAATGTAGTTATTAACAACTGTGTGGATGGATGTTGAGAGAAATGAAGCTAGGACATTAATTACCCCGGTAATCTGGTCAAATTGTTCGTATAGTAGCCAGGTCAGCCAAGGAAATCACCAACCACAAACGTGCACGTGAAGAACTGGGAAAACAACCAACAGCGAAGTGCTGTGTTCATGGGCGGAGGCTGTCATGGTGGTTCTGAGCGCTTGCCACAGTAAGCTAAATGGGAAATTAAACCTAATCTGCTGTACTTACATTGGGTAAGCTACTGCATGGATCTCAGTTCAGTTTATGTTGACTTGGAACAGGTTGTGGTGAAGCATATGGCGTGGCTGGAGGTATGCACTGGAGTGGTAGCTGTGGTTCGGCTATGATGAGTTGTTACATGTGAGCAACATCCTTCTTGTAGGGAGTAGCAAAAGCCACTCCTGTCTTTTGGGAAGGGGCAAATTCGTAATGATGTACTGCTGTGGCCAGGTGACCAGCCAGGAGGGATGGGCTTGGCCTTCTCCTCTGTAGGACAATGAGAGGAGCCAAGGTGTGGCCGGCGGAGCAAGGACAGCACCGGGACGAGAAGCACTGTCAGGAAGGTAGCTAGAAAAGACACCAAGACATGGAAACATTTACTCAATGCAAGCTGGTCAGAGATATGATCTAAAACATCTCTAACCATGGAGAGCAAACAAAGGGATCCTGGAAGCACGGGATGACTGCCCGTCTATAACGTTGTGTCCAGGTGCATCAGGTACGCATTGACCCACACTACTGAGAGCCCAGGCTTTTCCTGGGCTCCTGACACTCAGCCACAAAAAAGAATTGCCTTCTGTCTTTGAGCAAGGGCTTGCTTGTGTCCACCCAGAGTGGATGTGAGGCAAGTTCTGGTTTGTGAGTGGGTTCAAGCATGCCTTGGACGTAGAAATAGGCTTTGCATTTTTCCCTCCAGTAGCCCACAGCTGCAGCTTACAGCTCCCGAGTGAATCCACTTACAGGTCACTCCGGAATGTGGTTTTATGTCATTGTTTTTACCCCTTCCAAAATTTATTATAGAAAGTATGTTTGCCTTTTTCTTAACCTTCTACGTATTTGGGCCTTTTGAAAATTCATCAAGCTTTTCCTGAATTACAGGTCAGTGTGAAGCCACCCCTGGCCATGGTGTTATTTAGAAGCTGGTCTGTGTTTTGGGTTGTAGCTGGACCTCTTCCATGCTCCCTATATTTCAATTCAGAAAGAATATTTTCAGATGGAGAGGAAAAGCAATGAATACTTTGCAAGTAATAGTACTTTCCATGTAAAAGTGAAAAAATAGTGAAATAATAAGCTGTTAGTATTTTCAAGCATGATGTTCTTGTAGGTGGTGTATATGCGGAGCTCAAAAGAGGGGTGAGTTTCCCTCCCCGGGTAAGATCCCATTGCGGAGGAGACTTGGAGGGAAGCAGCTTAGGACAACTGGCACTGCAGAAACAAGCATGTGGGCAGCTCTGAGGCACGGTGGATGTAGATTTCTCTGCTTAAGGAAGATTTTGATCTGAGACTGAATTTAGAGTACCCAGCATAAGTGCACGGTGCAAGATGGTGAAACAAGAGCATAACGTTAGCAAATAATCCACGGCTCAGCATGCCACTACACACTGCTACATGGCTGTGGTGATAATATCTCCTACATTGAAATGGCTGCAACCGTTTCATAAAGCAGGAGCATTGCTTCCAGCGAGTGAGGCAGGGTTTTGAAGAGAAAACCTGAAGTGGTGCTGTTGCGCAGAAAGTTTTGCGTGCCCAGCCTTTCAACTTTTCAGTCCTTTGCCTCCCCGCATTCCTTCATCGCTGAGACAGGCAGTGGGTAGAAGGCAGCACCGCTCGGCTGTCATTTCAGCATTTGCCAGACCTGTTACCAAGCCTCATTTCTTGACAGTGATATTTTTTCTCATCCTTTACCCTGGTAGCTTGAAAAGTTTTTTTGGGTGGTGGCGTTTTCCATAGGCAATCTGCTCTGAAGACAAAATGCTACTATTACCAGCTCCTGCATTTTAACTTCTCCCCGCTTTACCTTTGCAATGAGCATTCCTCTTGTAAAGAGTTCTTTAACCCTTTTTAAGCCATTTTAAATATAAACCACTTCTGTTAAAGGTCCATTTTGTCTGTTGTAAGAAATCTGCTGTACTGGAATTGGTAACTGAGTTTTAAATATGGAGTTGATACACTGTAAGATGTCAGTCGCAGTTTGCAATAGATTTAGATTTAAAACCAGCAAAAATGTAACTGCGGGATAAAAATTGGCGATGTTTGCAGCCTAGGAATTATGTTTCAGACTTTGGAAGGAAAATGGTTTGGCTTATTTTTTCCCACTTTCAGGAACACTATTATTTGCTGACTTCATGGTTTCGGATGCTGTTAAACGAAAAGAATACTTCTGGAGTAAGTGTATTTTGCAGGTGCTTTGTCCTGGGGTGTCTCTGGGAGTTCTACGGTATGACTGTTTGTGAAAGCAACAGGTCACAAACCTTCATAAAGTGTCTTCCAGCCAGCCAGCAGCTGTGGGTGCTGGTGTCCGTGGGTGCAGCTGCCCTCGCAGGGTGCCACTGGCCCCCCAGTCCCAGCGTTCTGCATTGCTGGGGGAGCAGCTGCAGCAGGTGACAGCAAAAATCGTGCTGTATTTCACAGAATCATAGAATCATCATGGAATCGTTTCGGTTGGAAAAGACCTTTAAGGTCATCGAGTCCAACCAACGCAAAGCAGAAGAAAAAGGATTCAGCTCTTGCAGACTCAAGGACAAATGACTCGGCACGTTGGGTGTATGCATCCCAGTCATAACTGAAGTCTTGACTGGACATAATTACCACAACTGAAACTTAGCTGGTCACCCAAACCAGGGGTCAGCTGGGAGAGGTTTGGCCTCGGCAGCAGCCTATGGGCCTTTTGGGTGATGAGTAAGAGAGAATGTTTACATATTGTAGGATTTAAAAAAAGAAAAAAGTTGATGCTTCCTTAGACATTTTATTTTTTATAAATATAACACAATATATTGTCGTTACTGCCTCAGGCATGCATTTAGATCAGCTATGAGCTTCATCAAAAAGAAAAAGCATCCTTTTCATGATGATTCCAATTAAAAGGAAACTCTCTCCTCCTTCCCCTTCCCTTCCTCTGAATGAAGAGGCAGAGCCCTCAGTGTGAGCTGTGCTGAAAATGACTGAAACACAGAAATTCAGTGGAGTGCGAGCTTCTCCATCAGAGACCACCGATGGTTTTCCTGTCACTCCACTCCATCTTCGTACAGATGAGGTAAATTTGATTTTAATTTGATTAATAGACATTTCAACTGCCTCTATTAAAAAAACCCCAGAACCTACCACTCGGTTGTGTGCTCTGAAGTTTCAGCACACATTGCTGTGAGGTGGAAGTTACCTTGGAAAGCTGAGGACTAGGCTGTCCCTTACCACTGCCTATCTCTTGTGGTCACTCCCAGGAACAACTGACCTTCCCTGAGGAATGGTAATGCTGACCATACACACATCTGAAGTGACCCAAGTAAATATCTTCTTTTAAAGACATGCTTGCTTTTCTGCATTTTCTTTGTTTAGAGAAAGATAAGACAGGGTTTTTTCAAGATACATTTTTTTCTGACCAAAACTGTTTTTCTTGCCTTTTTCTTCTCAGCAGAATTTTGCATTTCAAATGATAGAAGATTATTGTTGATACTTTTGCTGAAATCATGAAAATGCCATTTAGGGTTTTTTCAAAAAAGTTCTGATTTGTAGTCAAATACATTAGTTCTTTAATTTTTTAATATTTTTCCTTCCACCTCTTTCCAGATGGAGAAACCTTTTTAGGGAGTTTTCCTTATGTCATGTCAGGTGCTCTTTCCTGCCTCCACAGTATCATTGCAGTAAAGATCAGAGGCGCTGGATTGCAAAGTTGCTCAGTGGACATATGTCGTGATACGTGACCTGTCCCAGGGGCATTTCTGTTTGAAACAGCATGCAACAGGGAAATTCAACAAACATCTGGAGAGAGGAAAGTAGAGCAGCTTGACAGTGATAAACACCCAAGTGGGCATCTGCCATTGTATCCCAGAGTGACTGTAATCTCTTGGGAGCTGTTTTGCCTTGTTTTTAGAAAATGCTCAAATCACAGAATCCCAGAATCCCAGAATGGCAAGGGTTGGAAGGGACCTCAGGAGATCATCTAGTCCAACCCCCCTGCTAAAGCAGGTTCACCTAAAGCAGGTTGCACAGGACATCATCCAGGTGGGTTTTGAACCTTTCCAGAGAAGCAGATGCCACAACCCCCCTGGGCAGCCTGTTCCAGTGCTCTATCACCCTCAAAGTAAAGAAGTTCTTCCACATAATGCAACTGAAACCTCTTATTCTTTAGTTTGTGCCCATTGCCCCTTGTCCTGTCGCTGGGCACCACTGAGAACAGTCTGGCTCCGTCCTCATGACATCCACCCTTGAGATATTTGTACATGTTGATGAGATCCCCTCTCAGTCTTCTCTTCTTAGGGACATGGTTTAGTGGTGGGTTGGCAGTGCTAGGTTAACGGTTGGACTCTATGATCTTAAAGGTCTTTTCCAACCGAGGTGATTCTATGATTCTATTCTATGATTCTTCAGGCTGAACAAGCCCAACTCTCTCAGCCTTTCCTTATAGAGGAGATGCTCCAGTCCCTTTATCATCCTTGTTGCTCTCCTCTGGACTCTGTCTAGGATTTCCTTGTCTTTCTTGAACTGGGGACACAGTACTCCAGGTGGGGTCTCACCAGGGCAGAGTAGAGGGGGAGGATAACCTCCCTTTGGCCTGCTGGCCACACTCCTCTTAATGCACCCCAGGATGCCATTGGCCTTCTTGGCAACAAGGACACACTGCTGCCTCATGGTCAGCTTGTCATCCACCAGGACTCCCAGGTCCCTCTCGGCAGAGCTGCTTTCCAGCAGGTCAGCCCCCAGCCTGTACTGGTGCATGGGGTTAAAACCTCCCCAGATGCAGCACTTGGTGCACCAGGTGCAAATATGCATTTTGGCACTGGAGTTGACCAGATTCAGATAGTGATAAACTTTATCCTTCTCTGCCTTCCTTGCATTGAGAGCCGTCCCTGCTGCACAGCTCATGCAGTGGTTGGGAGAGCATCTCTTTGCCCCCAGCTTTTGCATTAATCTGTGGGAAGGCAATTTTATGGATTCACAGGGGAAAGCCCTGTCGTCTTTAAACACTGGTATGGAGGAAAGTACGGAGACAACTTATGGCAGATGTTGCTTGTACATTATAATTTACAGAAGAGTCTGTCTTATCTGAAAACTTAGAGTAAAAAATATAACTGTTTAAATTCAGCAATGACTAGATTGATATATATCAGCACTTCATACCGTGTTAACAGTTTCTGAAATCATCTCTGTATCGTCTGTGTTGGTAACATCCTGGGGCTGGACCAAGGTTTTAGAACTGCTTTGGTTTTTTTTTTCAACTTGTTAAACATGAAAGAGAGGCAGGAGAAATGCTAGTTAAAGATGAAGGTTTTACAAGTATTTCTCATTCACTTGATGTAAAACAAATTATTTACAGTGTAACTGGAATGTCTTTGCACATATTCCAGGAAGGTTATACCCAGCTTTGGGACGAGAACAGTGCCTTTCCAAATAACATACAATTAACTTGCTGCCAACTTTACGTACAGCCTTTAGTCAGAGATGTATGTCATTTCTATTTTACAACTGTCCAGGCACACTTTTAAAAAAACCTAAGCCCTATACACCAGATGTTATTTAGTCCGGTGTGGTCTACCTTGGACCCATTCCAAACCTGCCTGCATATAATTTTCAAGTCCCAACAGCCCTGCAGTGCTAGAAGATAAAAACTGACCATAACTATACCCTTTCATATTACTCAGAGCTCAGTTTAATTATCTGAAACACTACCAGATAAATAGTTCAATCAGAAGAATTCCACCTTAACGTTAACTACTACCGCATCCATTTTTTTCTAATTTGAGGCAGGTTTTGGGTTACTAGCTCTGAAGTCTGCAAAGTTCCAATCAATTATTAATATAACTATTTAGAGAGGGTTTTTTCTTAAACTGTGAATAATGGAGTGTGTTTATATGGCCTTATTGGGTAAGGCACTTCATGAATTTATATGATTTAATTTTATGTACAGATGGGTGGGGCATTTGTGTGTGACTTGGACTTGATATTTTAAAATCTCATGCCTTTAATTTTAAATAGGGTCATCTCCAGGAAAAATATGATTTACAGAGCTGCTAAGCAACCAGTAGTTCCCACTGTACCCTCTCAAGAAAGCACTTTTTTTTTTTTAGTCAGCAACATTTAAGCATTTACTTATGGTCAAGTGAATGTTGAGGTGCTTCCCTGAAGAAAATGTCAGTAACCCAAGGATGGTTTTAAATCATTGCATTTGGTGCCTTTCAGAGACCCGGTTCTGACCGTAGGCTGGCTCTGGAGAGCTATTTATGTTTCTAGCTCTCCTCGAATAGCTTTATGGGCCTGAGCCCTTACCCTGAAAGCATAAGGATTAGAAATACTCTGAAGTTATGTGGAGATCCCCACTTTATTTAGACAGCATTTTCAATGTGTCCATTATTATCTTTAATATAAAAAATATTAGAAAAACATTTTAATAGTTTGTTTATTGTGTAGTCATTGCTGGTTTTCTTACTGTTTCCCTTTATTGGTATATGAGTTTTCTGCATATATTGGCTGTGATAAATTTGTCTCACTTGTCTTTGATGAAATTTTATATTTGCATTACGAAACTGTTCCTTTAGGCTTGGCGCTGAAAAGTGTTCAGAGAAACAGCAAACCGAGGAAAATATTAGTGTAAGAAGCGATGACTGATGCTCAAAACATGTAATTGATGGAAGCCGAAGCCACTTGATTATGAATTCATTTTATCAGCGCACAGGAGCAAGTTGAAGACCCATGTGTCAAATTAGAATGAACAAACAAGTTTGATTTTAGATATTAAGTATTAACCATGCTCCTTTTATGAGCAATCTGCGGGTTGGCTGTTATTTCCCTGAATGATGCATTACATTTTAAATAGTGGTACTGCAGGGTAAACCTAAATCAGATAAAACTGTTTAATGGAGGAAATAGATATTTCTGGCTCATTCTGTGAATAGCTGTTTTCCTTTAAAATTTTTTAAATAGAAATAACAACAGTAATAGGAAATATTTCCAGCTAATATATTCTGGTTTATAGATTTATTTTAACCCAATTAGACCCCTTGCTTCACACATTTCTACCTTTTGGTTTAGATTATCTTCTGTTTCAGCTTTCTTTTCCACTTTCAATTCTGTGATCTCCTTCATGAGTCAGAACTACAGAGTATTGCAGATTTTTGTCCCTTTTTGCCTTGCATTTGAAGAATACTTTCATTTGACAAACTGCCTTCAGATTTGTGGCTACGGCTCCCTGCTCCGCTTTCTCAGTGCTCCATTTGAGCTCCTGCTAAAACTGAAAGCTTTGGGGGAAATAAATCTAAGATGTCAGTGACTTAAAGCCCAGTGCTGTAAGTTTAAGATGTTTGCCTAATATCACATCACCGAAATGGAACAGATAAAGATGAAGTGTAAAGTATATGTAACGTGGCTTGCAGTTAAGTGCAGTAATTGGAGAACGCAGGCAGCAGATCTGGGAAGGTGATAAGGTAAGCAAAAGCTTCTTGGGAAAGGTAAACTATCTGAAGAGCTGACAGTGATATGCACTGACTGGAAGGAACCCAAAAATGTTTTAGCCTTTAAGCATCCAACAGACATTGGAGTAATTGAGTAATCATACACTCTGGGTCCAGTATTCCTGTCACTGATACCCCATGCATCTCAGTTATTGGTGTAATTTAAATCTGATAGCCACATAATGGACCAAATTCTCTTCTCCACTTTTCATAAGTTGCCCTCTTGGATTCGATATGATGAATGTTTGCTTAAGTGCGGTGAGCAGGATTTGTGTCATGAGGCTTATTTTCTTTCTCAAAAAACGGTATCCTCTGCTGTACGTACTGTTCAGTGCCATGTAAGACAGAATACTTATTCTAAAGGAAAATACCCTGAAGCACCATAGCTTAGTTTAAATTCTCAAAAAGGTGTAAACTATTCAGTTTCTTCCAGTTTAGGCAGTTTTCCTTAACATTGATGCCAAAAATTGTCCCCAGGTCTCTCTAACTTCAGGTGCCAGCTCTTTGAAAGCGTGTCAGATTCTGCATCGTAAAAGATGACGCCTGCCCCTACACATTTCTCAGAATGACAGCTTCTACCTTTCAAGGGTCATTTGGGTCAGAAATTTTCATTAAAAAATATTTGAGTACATGCCACGTGCCTTGTCTGTTTATTCAATCTTAATATTCAACAAAACATTTCAATATTACTAACCTGCCAGATCAGAATAAGCTCATTGGAGCATGGGAACATCTTTTGTTCTGGTTTTGTATATAGCACCTCATAGACCGAGACTCTGGGTGCAGAGGCTGGATCACGGTGTGGATAATAAATATTAATAATCAGGGGAGCTTTAAGGTGTGACTTTTGCAATGAGTGTACAGCTCTGTGAAACGATCTGGCCCTTGTTTTCCTGGTGAAACAGTGGCAGTGGGCTTGCTCGCGTCTCCCTAGTTCTAGGATGATTGATTAATGTGTACAGACTACAATATAACAGGTAAAATGGATCGATCAGACCCACAGCTTGCAGTGGGTGGAAAGCCAGGCCCACAGCTTAATGCAGAAAATTGCCCCTTGCAGAATTTTTCCAAATAGTAGTAAATAGGCAGTGGGGGAGGCTTTTGATAATGTTGTTTCTTGAGATTATGTGAGTTTGATAAGCTTGAGATTTGTTGAGGAGGTTTCTTTTGCAAATTCCCCTCATTACACATTTCCTCCTACTACCTCCGCTCCCCCCAGCAACGGGGATGCTTTCACGTTGGCTCTAGTAAAGTAACACTAGTCTGGTAGACTAAATTAGTCTTACAACTTCTAGTAAACTAAACAAGACACGGCACTGCTGTGCAGTCAGTTATACGGCGTAACTGGTAGCACACTGTCTAGCATGGTTTGGGCTGTGACAACCATCGTTTCTCCATGGAAGGATGCCCGTGGAAAGGGCATCCCCAACAGCCTGGTGAAGAGGGTGGCCAAGGGAGTGTTCCAAGAGCCAGCATGGACCAGAGCACCCTCTTGGAGGAGAGAGCGGGAGGGTACAGCTGCATGGACACGAGCTGTGCTGTCGTGGTTTAACCCCAGCTGGCAACTCAGCACCCCGCAGCCGCTCGCTCACTCCCCCCACAATAGGGCGGGGGTGAGAATCAGAAGAGTAAAAGGGAGAAAACTCGTGGGCTGAGATAAAGGCAGTTTAACAGGGAAAGCAAAAGCCGCGTGCGCAAGCAAAGCAAAGCAAGGAATTAATTCACCACTTCCCATGGGCAGGCAGGTGCTCAGCCATCTCCAGGAAAGCAGGGCTCCATCACGCGTGACGGTGACTTGGGAAGACAAATGTCATCACTCCGAACATCCCCCTTCCTTCTTCTTCCCCCAGTCTCTATACTGAGCATGACGTCATAGGGGCCCGGCCGTCAGCTGTCCCGCCTGTGTCCCAGCTTCTTGTGCCCCTGGCAGAGCTGAGAGCTGAGAAGTCCTCGGCCAGTCTAAGCACTACCCAGCAACAACTAAAACATCAGTGTGTTATCAACATTCTTCTGGTACTAAATCCAAACCACAGCACTATATCAGCTACTAGGAAGAAAATTAACTCTGTCCCAGCCAAAACCAGGACATGTGCAAAGCCAGAGGAGAGTCTGGCACATTTTATGTAATAAAATAGCAACAGGCAAGTGTGTATCTGGTGAAGGGGGATTAAAAATTTTTCTCTGGTTGTAACTCAGTCCTGTTCACTGAGGGTCCATATGTAGCTGAGATATCTTGTCCCCTTTACGCTAGGAAGTGGCATACCGGTCTCCCAGCCTCTCATCCTCCCCTCCATCGTCATTCTTGCAGAGAGCAGCACCACATGTCTGTCACTCCACTGAACCAACAAATCACCTTCCCACATCTTTTGGAGTTTTCACACCTGGAAAGAGAAGTGAGGTTGCGGGGAGAAAAAAAGGTCAAAGTCCATCTAGTATCTCTAAGACGTGGACTTTCCTATCTAACTGCACAGCTAAAGCTTACCCTGCTGCTTTCAACAGCTTGTATCTTGATTTCTCTACAGGCTTTTTCCAGTTTTGATAAATGCAGTCTTGCCCTTCGCTTCCATTGAGCGTATTGCTGCGTGGGTCATCTTTCTGCCTTGTTGCTTTGACCGTGACACTTCTCTTTGTAACCCTTCCCTGGCTCCCTCTTTATCATTTCAGAAATAAGCTCCTTTATCTCAGTTCTTAAAACCTTTTATCCTGCCCATTGTTCAGTATAAAGGATTGACTCCAGCTTCCATTACCCCCTTGGTAGATTTTCAGGCAGACACTGCCACGCTCTCAGAGCCCTCTCTGTCCTGCAGCGTGGGCAGGATCTCCATCCACATCCCCGTTCCTGACAGCCATGTGCAGAGCATTTTACCCACTGCCTGTGGAAAACTAGACAAATATGAAGTGTCACTGACTACTGATAGCTCATATTCATTTATAATGTCTTGCCAATCTATATCTATCCATTCCTTTTGTTTAAATTTGATTGAAAAGCCGAGGTCTGCAAATATGTTTAAGCTTGTCAGACCTATGAATTTTAATAGGACATATGAAGCTCAATCTTTTTTGCAAATTGGGGCTTAAATTCTCCTGGAGGAGGGATGATGTATTTTTTTAAATGAGACAGATCTAGGAATAAAACTCTTAGGTGCTAGTGTAGTGCACAGTATTTTTAAAAAAAAGTAGTACCTGGAAAAATGCCTGATCCTACTTCTTTCTGCAGGAAATATACCCTATCTTCTGCTGCCTCACAGTGTTTGCCTGTTTTCATATGTACTATTACACATTTATTGGTCTGGAATAGTAGCTCCTGAATACTATTTGTGATTTCAAAGTAGGTGTTGATTCCAGCAATTTCCCAGGATGGCTTTTTTTAAGTTAAAATCAAAATAGAAACTGGTTCAAGGACATGACTGAGCGCAAATGGTACATACTTACCCCTGTTTAAATCTGAACGTTCCAAAAAAAAACCAAACCAAAACTAAAGCCAGTATCTCCCTCAAATGCCTTTTAGAAAAAGTTACGTAAAAAGGAATTTAAAAAAAAATTAAGGTGATTTTTTGTGGCAAACAGTTTTCTTCCTGCTTGCTTCCTTCTGTTACAAACACAATTAATTTCTCCAATGCAAGTAATGAACCTCAAATCATACAATATGTATGATTTTATTCTAAAAATGGATCCAGCTGCCTTAGAGATTTGTAAATGTTGGAATAATATATGAGATCGTCTTTCCCAGTGCCCCATAAAGGTTAGACTTTTCCATTGAGAGATGTCAGCTAAGGTGATTATGCTGTAAGCAGACTAAGCCTTGGGATTTCACAGCAGATCTCAAATGTATTTAGTAAGACTAATTAGCTCATTTTAAACAGGAATTTGCTATTTCGTTAAAAGAAGAGCACATTTGTATTCTTTATAGTATTTCTATAGGACCAGTTCAGGGTAATTAAATGGAAAAACAATGTAATAAATTCTTGGAAACAATCCCCTATAAATATTGGTTTATCATTTGGCATTCTCCTCTCATTTCCACCGGATACCAGTGGGATTTGTATATCCGCTTCCTTTATGTTTCTAATTAAGAAACCACGTCAGATTTGTGGAAAACCTACACAATCTGTCACTTTGACTGCTGAGGAACGGGCATGCTTCCCTGACCCCTATCCCCATCAATCTGAATAGATCCAATTTCATTGATTTATATCGAATAGAATTTCATTGGTGGCTACTGCATAAATCTGTGGTGACTTTCACATTTTGTTTCACCTAAACAATGATAGGGTGGAATGTGTCTGTTTAAAAGTGACCTTGCTCCAATTTTTGAACTTTGGCTTATAGCAGGGGAAAAAAAGGTTTAGTCGTTTTCATTCCCAGAGAGTCATAAAAGTCATCACTGAGTTTTGCAAGGTATTTGGTTCATTTAAACTTTTTTTCCCCTGAAGTCTGACATTCTATCACTCTTAAAATGCAATTTATTCAGAAAGTGGCTTTAATAATGTAAAGTGACTAATTAGGATAGGGTTATTGCTATTTTTAAAGTAATGTTTCTTTGTAAGAACATACCTCGTGCCAGCACTGCACAACTAACAAAGCCAAGCTGAAGTGCATTAAAAAGTTGAAGACATTTTGTTTGCTTCCTTGTAAAGGTTGAGATGAACATTTTCTCTTCTTTGGGCCAGACTCTCAAGAGGCTCAGGGGCCAGAGGCAGGAGGGCGACAGAGGCAGGAGGCTCCCTCCCTCGCTAACAGTGCCTGCACATTGCTCTCCCATCCCCACGACGCGCTCACACCCTTGGCTGGCACCTGTAAATCAAACAGCCCGAGGGCAGGTGCTGTGGCCCGGGTTGTGCCCACGAAGCTCAACTTCCATCCCCCAGACTGCTGCCTACTGGGAAAAGTCCTTGGCATGGCCTGGGCAACTGCTGCCTGGGGTGGATGCAGCCTAATAAGTTCAGTTACTGGACAACTGCATGCTGGTTCTTGAGCCTGGTTCCTGGCCCAGTTTGATTTCACCATGTAGCTGTATCAAGTGTTGCTGAATCAGGTCCCACCAGAGGCAGAGCACAGAACTGAGGAGGAGGCGGTGGGGGTGACGCACCTCCCCTCTGCTGCTCCTTGGCTAGCCCGGTGTTTTCTGACACTCGCGTTAAGAAATGATACTTTACATCCCTTACTCAAATTGCACTCATAGGGTTAGGCGGAGCATGCAGGCACCCAGGCTGTGGTGTGACGCTGAGTCCTGATGTGATGCTGGCTTAAATCCTGCCTTCATTTGCCCTGACTCCGGGTAATGTCTGTGAGGGAGCTGACGAGTGAGCTAGGTCAGTTTGGCTGCTCAGCGCTGTGCCTGCGTGCACGCCACCGTCGCCTGCAAAAGTGAAGCAAGCTGCCTTTGCAGAGCAGCGTACTGTGTGTATAGTTCACCTCTATGCAAGTAAACTAGGCAGTAGCCAGGGTTCTCCCTGCGTCAGGAGATTTTGGAGGGGTCCCTTCAACTGGTGCAGGTTAGAGTTTGTGACAGGCTGGGTATCACCCCAGGGCACACCGTGGTAGCAGCCCATGTTGTTTGGGGTGAGGGTGTGGGAGTTTGATGGTGCGGGTGGGACTCTCCAGTGCCTGCTGGCTTCGGTGCTGGAGAGAACACCCAGGCACATCTGCATCCTTAGCCGTCACATCACATACAGTCTTCACAGACAGCAAAAACATCTAACAAACTTGATGTTTGTACGTTACAGTTTCAGTCACTACCTGTGTCAGCCAGTGGAGCACATTTATCATCCACAGAGTGAATTAGGGTTCCGCTTCCAGTTTCAGGACCAGAACCCATGCTGGTTTATTCCAGCTCACCCTCCGATTGCAGGAGTTGGGGTGCCTGCCTGCTGGGTAATGGCTCACTGCGCAGACGATCTGCCGAACCCCAAGACCAGTCAAATCAAGCTACGGCTCAGTTAACGAGAATCTCAACTACATGACTTGGAATCACACAGTCAAAGCCAGCTCGCCATGAAGCATGTTTAATGAAGTCTTATAAAACACCTCTTTTTGCTTCTAGAAGAGAATATTTAGGTCAGTCTTTGGTACTTCTGAAGATCACCTTTTTTTTCTTGGCAGTTTATTCAAATACATTTTTTTTGTATAGTCAAATGCTTTCCTTCTGGTCACTGTGGTGCTAATTCCCATTCCAAAGCACTGACAAATGTGATTTTTGTTAGTGCAGGGTGTGCTGCAGGAAGCATTTTTGCAGTGCGAGATTTCATTACAAGAATCTGGAAAAGTTAAAGCCTTTCTATTATTGTTTTAAGAGCGCGTAGGAGATGGATCACCACTGGATTCCCCAGGTTCCAGGAGCAGGCTTCCCTGCCAGAGGTTAGTTAGCTAGTATTTAGCATGCTGTCACTCTCCTTAATTACGGGTACTGCAAAATTACTCATCTAAATTAACATATTACATGTAATTACTTTCTGTTCTGGAGTTCTGCATCATAAACTACTCACTTTAAGATGCCTAAAATGATAAATTAAAATTTTTACTCCAAAGTTGTAAATAACATCTCCAGCCACTAAACTGTCATGTAACTTTAACCCTTACCTTGCTTTACCCCTGATCCTTTTCTTTAGTGTCCATCTACCTTGGTCATGTCTTCTCTAAGTCACATTACTGAATTTTGACCAGCAACAGATCCCAGGCTTGACCAAATGGTTGCATGAACATGCCTTGATATTATAAACATATTTCCTATATTTTAATATTTGCATTCTTCCCCCTTTGGCATCAGACAAAAAGGAGAGAGAAGCAGTAATAATGAGACGTAGATGTTTCTTGGAATATGCTTTGTCTCCAAACACCTGCAGAAAGACCCTGAGCAGCCCACCTAGGGCGATACAGCAACAGCCGGGAATATGGCGTAGAAGCTCTTGCACATGCTTGGAAACGGTGTTTGAAGTTGTCCAGGAATGCGCCATATGCGCAATCTGCCCAGCAGACGCTCAGCCTGTGCCTGGTGCTAACGAGAACGAGGGTAAAGCAGAGAGAGGAGCAAATGCACAAACACAGGAGAGATCCCGCACACCACCGGTCACGTACCCTTGCCCTGGCGCCTCCTGCCACGGCTTGGTCTCACCTGGGAGCCACAGATGAGCCAGCGGTGCAACTTCCCCACAGTTTAGGAACTTGGGCAGCCCTGCCCAGCCCTCCTGGTGTGTCACAGACCCAGGGGCAGACACGGGGAGGGAATGTGCCCTCCTTCCGAGGGCCGTGGGGTGCCCTCGAGCTGCTACCCGCTCCTTGGTTCCAGCCACAGGGGCAACCTTCCAGGTGGAAGTTTGCAAGCAGCTGGAAGGAGATCCAGGGAAAGCCCCATAAACACGTTGATCCTAATGCTCTGCCACCTTAGGTACAGCTGTAGCTTCAGTTAATACCTTGTGGCTGGATACTGGGGTCTGTAAAGATTTACTCTTTGTTTGCTGACAGAGCTCTGAAGCATTTGGATAAGACTGGAGATTATTTTTATCAGGTCTGAAAAGTCCAGGGCAGTGTAATATGTTCGTAGTCTTGAGACTGAGGAATTATCTCTGACACTTTAGAGGGGAAGAAATCTCATACGCAGGACAGTGCAAATGTTATGCTGGAGACCTCTATTTAAATATGTGTAAGCAGTGATAAAATAGGGAAGTCTGTAAAAGAAATGCAAAAATTATATGTTTGCAGTCTCTATTTAAAGGAGAGAAAACCACCTCCAGCTTACCCCAGCTCTGCTCAGGGAGGGGGCTATGCCAAGGGACGGAAGACATCACAAGGGCGCACAGGAAAAACATCGCACCTCTGCTTTTCAGGGAATAGCAACAGTTAACCTTGGAACCAAAAAGTTTTCAAACTTCATGTTTATTAAGGATAAGCCAGCAGGCAGCAGTCAGAAAATGTTTGTTTTCATCTTAAAAGCTTTACCACAAAACCAGCCAGATGCACACTAATACCTATAATTTCTCTGGTTGCCACATGGTAACCCAAAAGGTGACAGAGGGTGTTGCCAGTGACAGCTCGTACCCTCACCTGGCTGTGGCGCCGGGGCAGCCCAGGGCGGGGAGTGCTGGGCGGCCGGCTCTGGGCGGCCCTGCTTGAGCAGGGCCCTTGGGCCAGGGGATCCCATCCCCGGAGGCCCCTTCCCACCTCAGCTGCTCTGCGAAGGGGTGGGGGGCATGTGGGGCACGCGCTGTGTGGGGCACATGCTGTGGGGCGGGCAATGGCCGGGGGATCCGGAGGGCGGGACAGCAGGCCCAGCGCGGCCTTCCGGAGCCGTCGTAGCACAAGTAACAACTCGTTACTTAGTCCTGCAGTTCCCTGTGCCTGTAAATTACAGATAGCAGCGACACATAAACCCCAAATATCGCATGTGTTGCTTTATCTTAAAATTAATAGGCAGTGGGTAGATATCCGAGGCGAGTGCGCAGCAGCGCACAGAAGCTTGTTTGCCATATGGGTTAGATTAGGCCCTGTGCCTTCCTGCCGAAACTGAGCGGCGGCTGCTGCCCCTGCTGCTGTGACGGGATTTTCTCCTCCTGTGAAGTTTATCTGCTGCTCTTCTCCTCCTCTGGAGGAGACCTTCTTTCCTACTGAAGGTTTAGTTGAAGGCTTCAACGTGCCTCTTGTTAACGTACGCTGGGGTAAATATTTCACAAAGTTTTTTGAGGGGAATGATAAATTTCTTTGCTTAAAAGTGTTTTGACTGCATGTTTTTCAGTAAAGACTAATTGAGACATTTTAAGCTTTAATAGATCTAATTACAGATGTTGGGTGCCTGCCAAGTAAGTTGTTCTTAATTATCTCTAGGCCCAGGGGATTCATGTAAAAACACTGAATTAATGTCAGCACATGAGAGAAAGGATCAGGGAGAGACTTTGCATGGGATGCCACCGAGAGAACAAGAATGAGGCCCTTACGTCATGACAAATATGTTAATGTGTTTTCATACAAGTTTATTCTCCTGCTATACCTGTTGTACTGGCAGACTGCACGCGATGGGCCCAGTGATCTGTGTCCTGGCCATGGGGACATGCAGATTCTGATTCATCCCTGGGTTACCCTCTGCTTACACAAGATTCCCTAAGGTCAGGTCCCATGTACATCAGTAACACTGAAATACTGCAAGCTGTCCCGCAGGCATTGTACTTATAAATACATTTTTGGTTGGGGTGATACTGCCACATATTTAAGTCAGTGAAGCCAACTTATTTCTGAAACTGCCTTTTAAAAAATGCAATGGTATAACAAGAAAGGGAGTTTTCATTTGCCTGTGATTATTTCATGTATCGATTACATGTGTGACCTCATTAATGTAGAGTCAGTCGCAAAGTGCTCTATGTTCTTGGTGCCACTAGGAAATGCACCAAAAATGTTTCTGAAGCCCCTCTGCATTATAGTATCATGCAAGTAAGAGTAAGGGCTTTTCAAAATCATTGAGATGTGCAGCAAGAGAGACAAATCCAGTAGCAGCAGCTTGAAAGCCATCTTGGGACAATTATTGTCTTGGGATTGTGCAACGCAAATTGTGAGAGATCTTGCTAAATGGATTTTAGCAAATTTGTGTAAATAACCTACAACACTCACTGGGGCTTTTTTAGGACTGTAGGATATTAGGTCCAAGGGCTGGAAAATATTTCACTCTTGTGTCTCACTTTCCTTAGACGTAGTCACTCACTCTCCTTGTATGCACCCACTGCTCAATTTCTTCTTGACTCCTGTGGATAGCTCTTGAATATTTAAGTTTTGTGTCACTTTGTTACCACTGACTGTCAAATTTGAGGGCTTAGTTTCCCACACTCAGTTAAGTATCAGTTAAAATTTTGTTTTCCAGCTGTATTCCTCCATTTGATTTAGAAATGTCCTTTCTGCTGATTTGGCCAGTTAGGCTGGTCAAAACTAATTGCTTTAACGTTTTATGTGAACAGCCTTCCCCAAACACTGTTTGAATGTATTTTGCATAGTTTCCCTAACAAAATTGCTAATGGTTGAAAAATGGAATCTAAAATCACTGGAAAACAGGCGATTAACAGAAGTTAAATGGACTAGTTTGCAAAACCAATACCAAATTATTTTTCTGTGGCCTTCTGTAGAACTGAAGAATGCACCCTTCTAGTATTATTTTATTATTTTCTTAATCTACTTTAAATATCCATCCTGCCTAACCATGAAGGGTGTTCCCCATTACATAATCCCTGCTTTGAGCAAGAGTTTGGACAAGGTGACAGTCACAGGTTCTTCCAACCTTTGTTATGACCGAACAGTAATCAGTAGCTGTGAAATGGAGAAACAAGATTTTATTATTTCTTTCCTTTAGTCAAATTGCTTTTATTTAATATTTAATATTTTCATTTAATATGTATATTCATATCTACTAAGAAGCGTATCCACCTCTGCTTTCCATTTTTCTTGACTGATCCTAAGTATACAGACCAAGATAGGACAGGACATGCTTTTAGTTGCTCTGCTCTGTTTAGCAGCTTTTGCCATGTTTCTCACTTCAGTCTCTGAGCTCCTGCTGGAGACATAGGGACTGACATCTTCCCGTCCTTGTTCCCACTTGTATGAATAAAGGCTGCGTGTGTATTTGCTGTGAGTATCTGCAGCACTCTCTGTGGCATTTGGGAGGGGAAGGCTGAAGATGACCCACCTGTCAGGAAAGCTGCTGTTCGTCATTCACTTGGGAGTTGAGGGGTCTGTGACCTTAAGGAAGTTTGGGAAATGGGGTTCAAGAGGGCCTCATCATCTGTACAACTGAACAGCCTTGCAGCTGATTTTTCTGTTGTCTCTAAGACAAGAGTTGCAAAGGGTTCAGGAAGTCCCAGAGCCTCACCTAGTCAGTATTTTGGGACTCGGTGTGGGCCTTGTGGTGGAGGAAGCAGGGCAGAAGCACAACATGTGGCTCCTCTACATGGTGCTCTGCCCCACCTGCACCCCACAACAGACACCCCAGCCCCAGGTTTGGAGGGAGGTCAGTCAGCAGGATCTGCTATTCCTGAAACCACCGTTTGTCCTGCAGCCTGCCCCAGCCTGCAATGGAGAGACTGGGTGTCTGAGGAGCAATAGACCATGCTTTCCTGGGACATAATGTGGGATATCTGCATGTCTGGGTCCAGGCATGCATTCTGGCAGTATGTCAGCTCCTTCTCAGGGTAAGACCCAAGCATGTACCTGTGTCTCTCCTGTGCTGACTCTGATGGAAGGAAAGATGGCTGTGGTCTGGGAAGGAGATATGGTGTACCTGGACCCTCCTTGTGCTGAGCCCCCAAAGTGGGCTGTGCAGTGTTCAGCCCTCAGTGAAAAGACATGTTTGAGCTGTCCTGGAGTTCAGAACTGTTCAGCTCTCCAAGACCTGCAAAGTGGAGCTTTGTCATGGATGTCATGGATGTCAAGGATGGTCATGTCTGGTCCTGCAAGATCAGGAAGACTGTTCACCTCTGCTAGGGTGCAGCAGTGTAGTCCAGGAGCGATGAAAGGCTTGAGCTAGCATTTCATCTTATGAACCTGCCAAGTGGAGGAGCAGTAACGATAAGGAGAGTTTGCAGTGTTACTTAGACTGGGCATGTGGGTATCAGTGCAGAGGGCTTGGTCCCCCAGCCAGGTGGAGCAGCAGGGCAGATGACACCTCGCAGCAACAGGCCCAAAGCATTCCAAACGTCTCTGAATCTTTGAACATGATCTTGGCAATATCTGCTGGTCATTACAGAGATTAGAATGATGGTGCTGAAAAAAACCCCCAACAACCTATGTCATGCTAATGAAGTTCACAAAGCAAAAAATTACCTCTACCTTTTCCTCATTGGCATTTGTTCTGCGTCTCTCTGCACAGGGTATTGCAGCGGAGCCTGTCGCTACAGCATCCTTCAGCATAAATGCTGCCGTTTCTCTCCATACGTCATTTGGCAGCTGAAAGTGTTAGCAAGGAAAACAAAAACCACTCACTGTTCAATAATTAAAAATAACAGCAGACTCCAGTATTTGTATAAAATAAGAATCTAATGTTTTCTTGAAAATCTTGTATGTTCTTCTAATGTTACTAAAGTTACTAAATTTCTGCTATCAGCCCATGTGCTTGATTACTGTTTACTCTTTACTCCTAACATACACTTGTAACTTTTCAGTAGAAATTTTTCTTAATAATGGTTTTCTTAAAAAAAACTCTCTTAAGAAATATTGTATATCAGTCCAAGTCCTCAGCTGATGCAAATTGCTCCAGGTCCATTGACTTCATCAGAGCTAGGATGATTTACACCAGATGGCCCACCATGTTTGATATTATTACATTAAGGTATTAGCATATGTATAATTTGCTTTGTACTTTCCTTTATCAGTCATATTTGCTTTCTATCAGCTTCAGTGGACTTTTGCAACCTTTACTCAGGGGAATAAAATCCATTCCATGTGAGTAATCATGTTCTGTAAAGGATAAATATCAAACTATTATCTACTAATATAGCTAAGACTTATTTGGTGAAGGGTGTTTTAGTCTTAAGCCAAGTTTTAAGCAGATTTGTTATAGTATGGAGTTGTGACTGTGACTGGAGTGTTCTTCATGTAAGAATATTGTATTTTTCTGTTTTGCAAAAAATGTGTCTAATTTGAAACGGGCAGCTCTACAGTAAATGTATGGCTATGGCTATGTAAAATCATACATTTCACCTGCATTTCCTCTTGGGCAGGAACCTTTTCTTCATTATAGGTATAAAATCATAACTAGGTTGTCTTAGACTACAGATAAGGAATTCTGTCTGTCATAGGAAAGGGAAATACAGTTAAAGTGCCTTCATAAATAGCCTATAGCTTTCCAAAGATGGTTTTTTGGTTTGGCATATTGACTTTGCATTTATGAGACCAATGTAAGAGAACATCTGGTTTGTTTTATCATTAATTCTGGGAATGTCCATTAATAATGCATTTTTGGGAATTGTTTTTGTTATTCCTGGAGAGCACTGTAATGAACAATCCTATGCTTGTTCTGTCGGGAGACACATTTCAGTTTAGAGGTTGTTTTGCAGACTTAATTGTATTAGTTGCTATCTCCTTTTTATTGCCAGAAAGTGTGTGCTATTAAAATGAATTGCTGAGAAAGCTGCCAGTGGCCATTGTGGAAAACTAAACTTCCTAGTAGTTTAGAGAAGAGGCATTTTACCTTTTTTGTTTGTTTGTTTTTTTCCAAAATTAAATTCAATTTTTTTTTCAGTAATTCTGGCCTGTATTCATACAACCTTAGGAAAAACGTGGTATTAGTAACACACACCTTTTTTGTTCCCAGTTATCAGTCTAGCTATGAAACAGTTATGAGTGGATAAATTGTTCTTGCTGTTGGCAGGAAAATGAGACATCAAACACCTCAATGTTCTTCTAGAATTCCTAGCTCTAGTATAGCTGGATCACATAACTCTAATAAATTGAAGCAAGACTTTCCCAGGTTGCTTAGGCAAGCAGTGGTACATGTTGGGTTGTGATTGAAGGTCCCGCCTATGGTAGCATGGCATGGTTAAGCATAATCTGGAGCTCCCATCAAATCCCTAGGTGAAAGAGCTATGGGACTCAGCACTGGAAAAACTGTATTGTCTGGTAGTTAGGAGTAGAGTCAGGAAACACAGAGCCTATTCCCAATTTTGGTCTGATGCCTGATCCATGCAAAGTGTCTCTACTTTATTTATAGCATGGCAATAATGAATCTAGTGCGAAGCTAATTAAAATAACATGAGATTCTTTCCCTTAACTTCCTGGGCGTCAGATCAGACACACACACATACCCTGGGGATTTCTACCTCGTGTCTGTTGTGGGGTAAACACTAAACCTTCATCCTCTTTTCTTTCTCTTTCCATTCTGTTTATTTACCTGAGAAAAAGCCTTCCATAGACGGCAACTGAGCAGTGAGGGGCAGGTGGCCAAGGTGCAGTGGTGACGTTGACTGTAGCAGGCAAGGTCTGTATGCGCCCGTGGGAAACAACAACACAACACGCAACTGAACTCCCAGCAGTCACGCCTGGGCTCAGAAACAGTGAGAAAGACCAGATCCAGACAGTTCAAACACCAATGTCTTAAAGAACCAGGATTTTTTTTTTTAATTACACTGGTTTTTTAAGCCCAGACTCAGATCAGCAGCCTTCTCTTTAGCGCATTTTTCCTAGAAAAGAGGGAAAGTTTCTTCAATTGCTTATGCATTCTACCAGCCCACCAATGTATATGGCATCACTTACTGCACTGATTTTATATTTTTCCAGGACCAAGTATAGCAGCCTCTGAAGAGATCAGCAGCTGGGGAACATTTTGGATATCCAAATTCCTAATGACCCCAGAGTAGTATTCCCAAACCTCTTGGCAGTTCCAAATTTCATGCCAAAAGTTGCAGGCATCTGTCTTACATTTTGAACATTTGTCATCAATATTCTTATTTAATTTAAACATCCGCTTAGGGGGGTCATGTATTCTCAGTGAATAAAATTAGCTGCATGTAACCAATCTGTGAATTTGAGTTTAATCATAGAGCTCCGGTCTGGTTACAGATGTCTTTGTCCAAGGACTGTAGTTTACTACCGAATGCCTTCCCCATTAGCTTTGGGATTATCAAGCAAGGATTTATACCGTGTAGAAACCTTTTTCCTTTCTAAATACATAACTGAATGCTCTCACTGGGGGGATTAAATTCAGGCTCTCTGAAAGACCTACAGCTGGTTATCTCCTTTAGCACTGACTTTGCAATCCACACTAAGGTGAGGGGCAGGGCATGGTCTCACTGCCTCGGGAACACAGCAAAGATCAAATTGCCAATGAAAGTCACAATTCAGTTCCTGCTCCCTATTGCTCCTGGGGGGAGGAATAAGGTTGCCACCACCTATTTTTCTGGGTCAGTTTATTACCTGCTCCCATTCTCCCAGCTGCATCGGCTGCAGCCTTGGGGGTGCTGAGTTGAAGCTCCATCAGCTCTCGCTCCTTCGTGTCTGCCTCCGCAGCTCCCTTTGCTTGTGGCACCCGCTCGCTGCCCCGTGCAGGTGCAAGAAGGAGGCACGCAACAGAGCCTGTGGAAAATGACAGGGTTGCTTCTCTCTCAACTGTCATTGTTAGGATGTGGTAATTGGTCCCAAACTCCTCAAATCTTTCTTTGTATCATAAACATCCTGCACAGATGTGATTCCCAGTTCTTCACATACCAGAAGTTAATTAATTCATCACTGCACTTCATTTCAGCAGAATTACAGCTTTGATGTGACAGTAATGGCAGTGTGTTAGCAATGCATAAACTACAAACTTTTTCAGTAATATTCTTATTTGTATCATATCAGCACTCCCAAGGAAAAGGCAGAAACGAGGTCTGATATTGAGCCTCTGCTCTCCATCCTGGTGTAAATAGCATCTATGTATTTGTATGGTGTTTAGCCCATAGCACATGTAATCCATCATGAATGATGACCTATTCTGCACCCTGTAAGCTAGACTCTCCCACCGTCATCATTAGATCTAGAACCAGCCCTCCCTAACAAAGAAATCATTCAGACAGCCCTTGGAGCTGAAGAGTTTGATTGTGATCCCCACATCTCCAGAGTCTAGGAATAAGTTCATTGAATTAAATGTAAAACCAGCTGATTTTGATGTAGAATCAGTAAGAGTAAGGATGAAATTAATCTCTTTGATGGGGTGATACATAAGTTTCCTTTCTCTGAAAGATGTTGGATTCCTCAGTCAATACTGAGTCTCCATGTGGAGCAGCACAGTTTCATTCCCCTTCAAGTATTAGGAAGGTTGGTGGCCCCAGACAGAGCTCTGAGCTGCACTGTGAAGGTCCAATGTACTAAACTGAGTCCAAATGACATGGTGAATGCTTGCTGTGTATTTTTCCTGAACCTTTTGTACTTAAAACCAATACAAAGCTTTCAAGTATTTTTGAAATACTGAAAAGATGCAAATATGTGAACCCCTGTTTTAGGGGATTTCTCTGGATAATGCCTGGAATTAATTAAGTATTCTCTTCTGATAATAAGTTCATAGAGAAAGTAGAGATCAAGGGTCATAAAAATTACTTTGCTAAGGGATCCATGAGGAGCTAAATGAATGATGTGCGTGAGCTGTGGAACAAACTAATCCTCCTTCAGGTAATCCTGAGATGTCTTCCAAGACACATACTCTTCAGCCATTCATTAATGTCACCAGACCAAATTCTTGAAGTGTTTTTACTCGTTACAGTGGATTTAATTCAATTCTGGCTTTTGCACTGTGTTTATTAAAAAACTCTCAGGAGCTGAACCAACAGTGCTGAATGCAGCACACAGGCTCCTGGAGGCCAGAGCAACACACATTGCATTTATCTTCCTTAGTCGTCGCTGTCTGACAGAAGAGCACAGAGCTGTAATTTGGGGTATGGGATGTAAGCCTCCACCGGCACGCAGCCAGGCTGACAGGGGGTGGTTTTCTTTTGTGCATTTTTTCACAGAAACCCTCCTGAGATGAACTAGAGCTACAGCTGGTGGTGGTACTTTTCGGCATCCTCACAGCTAGAATACAGTCCACAGTGGCTGCTTCAGATCCAAAGGCCAAAATTTACTTCCATAAAATCCCATTTGGGAGCCGACTGAACTCATGTTGCCAGCAGTACCTGGTAGGTGTCTGATTTTTTGCACCAGGTATGTGCTGTGTTGGGCTGCACAACACCTCTCGTATTCCAAACTGGGCATTTCCTTTCCCCCCTGCATGTCCGTGTTGCCCACTCAGGTGCTGTCTGAGCACAGCTAATTCTTTCCCACCCATGAAGTCTTTCACTCTTGTCCCAGCCACTGCAGCACACGGACATCCCATTTCCTGGGACATGGGGCCCTGGCACGCAAATCTGTGTCTGCTTGACTGGACATAGCCCAGAGTTTCCTATCTCACCTGGTACTCTGGGGGTCCTCTTTTTCTGTGTTTCCTCCCCGTGCTGTTCCACTTTCCATCAATGTACTAATCAGTCATTAGCATAAAGCCTGGACCCGGGTGACTTTTATATTCCGCTAGCAGTCTCCCTGCTGAGATTAAAGCCAGTCCTGCTGTTTTTTCTCCTTTGCCTCCTCCAGCTTCACCTGACTATGAATAATACAAATAAAATCAGATGATGGATTTGACGTTCTCCCTTGGTTTCAGGGTAAGAACACCAGAGCTCTACTATTGCATATAAAAGGCACAGAGCTCCACTCCTTCCATACTGTTTTCTTGGTGGAAGAAAGTATATGTCTCAAGAATCACTTTTCTTCACTCTGTGTCTCCCCAGAAGAGACGGATGTCACCCAGTAATTTTTCTGAGGGATGAAGATTAGTCTATACCCTTCTCCATTGCCTTTTCTGTTATATTAATCACACGTGGAATCTGGGATTTAAGGCTCAGTGCTGAGAAACCTGACTTCTGCCCATTTGCTGCTGAAGGCAGCATGGACTGCAGCCCAGAGGGGGGACATTATTATCAGGCAGGAGCCACCAGCAACCTATTCCTGCCTGCTGGCTCTGGCTCTCTGCCTGCTGGGGAAGCTGCGATGGGGGCACAGGGTACCAGCAGCAAAAGTGACAGAGGCCAGGGGCTGCAGGTACCAGGTGTAACAGCAACCGTGTTTTGCCATCTCCCTGTCAGCACTAAGCGTGTGGGCAAAATCATCTCGTTGCCATAGGATCTGTAACAGGAGCAGCCAGCAAGGGTCTGTGCCTCTTTCCCCCTCCCAAGCTATTTTACAGGTATGCAAACTGCTTGGACAAGAAGCAGAAATTGGTGAAGCAGAGAGAGATAAATCCTCCTCCACATCACCCTGCTTCAGCCCAGCAGCCCTGAATCAGACAGAAGCAAAGTGAGGGGTCTCCCAGTGCAGGAGCAGACGTGAGCCTCTGTTTTGTCCTGACAACCACCCCACCAGGGCCAATGGCCAGAGCACAGGGTAAGGGTCCCTGTTGCTAGCTGCCCCCAGGCAGCTCGGAAGGGGTGCACAGGAACCCTGCAGCTGGGGGCTAGAAGCTCAGCGAGGGGCAATGAGCATGTCTGCAGCAAAATAAGGTCCGAGAGGCTCCTGAACAAAAGGAGCTGTGAGCATCAGTGGGGATGACATGAACCAGCATGGCTCAAGAAACCTGCAAGGAGCAGGGCTGGAGAACATACCCCATGCTGCAAGGACACCAAGGAGCTTTGCTTTAAAGCCTTTTACTTGAGCAGTCTCATCCAGACATTCTGAGCTTTCTCCTGTTTACTGACTTTAATGTTTGGTTCGTTATTTTGTTCTGTAATAAAAAATACTTTAGGGATTGGAGGTCTTCTGGTATGTTGGCTTCACAAAAAGTCTGAGGCAGCTTCACTTCAAACCTCTTGCCAGTTCAAGTCCCATCACAGCATTCAGCAGGGAATTGAAGAGCTGGATAAGTTTCTCCTGTCTCCAGGCTTAGCTCACTGTCTAGATTTATGTCAGCTCAGAGGAGCTGGGATAATTTAAAAAGCTGGAAAATAATGTCAGCTGTTTTAAAAGAGCCCAGTGGACCTGGGGATTGGTACATGTGGGGTTTGTGGTCTGGACAGGGTCTGTATCTGCTCTCTTTAATGTCATTCTCAGGGTTGCTAGGACAGCGCCGAACTTCCAGACTTTTCAGGCAATCTCAGTAGTCTTCCCAGTCCTGCCAAAAACTAGTCTCAGAATTAATATCTTTTGTCTCTCAGCTGACAACTTTCCTTTTAAAGCTCCTAGACCAAAAATATATCCATTTTTGTTAGCTGTAATAGTGACTTGGACAAGCGAGCTCTAAGTACAGTTAGGATGCCCCTGGCTAAGGAAGGTATTTGGCTCTGCATGGATTCTGTAATCCTTTTGAATTTAATTATTTTTGCTCTAATCTCCACTAAAGACCCCATAGCCACAGGACTATAATAGTGTCTCCAAATCATAATAACATCCCCAGATCAAATCCCTGGGTTCTTCTCCAAAGCATGGAACGAGGACAGGCATCCACAAATCTGACAGTATTTCCTTGAGCAGAGCCCTCTCCCTGCGAGTGGAATACGCCTAGGGTGAGGATATGTCCCAGTTCGCTCACTTCGCCCTGCAGTGTGAAGACTAATCTCTCTCCTGCATGGGGCCTTCAACTCTCTTCTGAAAGTCAGTGCCAGCAAGCCATGTGGAAATCAGTCTGTGGCCATTCCCTTCTTTCAAAATATGGCTGCTGCTTTCACTGGCTCCAGTTCACATTTAAAGGGACGAGTTGAGCTCTGCTCTCCTATATCCTGGCAGAGGGAGCGCTTTCTCTTGTTGGCAGGGAGACACAATGGAATAAGAAGGGGGAGGCTGGCAGGGAGGCTACAGGCACAGTCTGTCCAGGTCTGCAGATCCTGATGCACGCTGGCATGAGCAAGGGGCCTCACTGCACCTCAGCAGGGCCGTGCAATCACCCCTCAGCAAACCTTCAGTCCTGTGAAAACTGAAGCACTCATAAAATGTCAGTGCCTCCTGGGACATGTAGTAGCTGAATTTCAGCTTCGGTCTTAGGTCTTAGCCTGGGATTGAAGCAGAATTTGTTGTCTTCTCCATGTGGTGCTACTCTCTTTAAGATTAAATTCCTCAAACTGTCTTTTCTTGTTTTTTCTTTTAGAATCATAGAATCACTTTGGTTGGAAAAGACCTTTAAGATCATCGAGTCCAACCTTTAACCTAACCCTGCCATCCCACCACTAAACCATGTCCCTAAGCACCTCATCTATCCTTCTTTTAAATACCTCCAGGGATGAAGACTCTACCACTTCCCTGGGCAGCCCATTCCAGAGCCTGACAACCCTCTCGGTGAAGAAGTTTTTCCTAATGTCTAGCCTAAACCTGCCCTGGTACAGCTTCAAACCATTCCCCCTCGTCCTATGGTCCGTTACCAGGGAGAAGAGGCCGACTCCCACCTCACTACAGCCTCCTGTCAGGCAGTTGTAGAGGGCGATAAGATCTCCCCTCAGCCTCCTCCAGACTAAACAACCCCAGGTCCCTCAGCAGCTCCTCATCAGACTTGTGCTCCAGACCCCTCACCAGCTTGGTTGCTCTCCTCTGGACCTGTTCCAGCAATGCAACATCTTTCTTGTAGTGAGGGGCCCAAAACTGAACACAGCATTCAAGGTGCGACCTCACCAGCACCAAGTGCAGGGGCACGATCACTTCCCTGCTCCTGCTGGTCACACTAGTCCTGATACAAGCCAGGATGCCATTGGCCTTCTTGGCCACCTGGGCACACTGCTGGCTCATATTCAGCTGGCTGTCAACCAACACCTATTTTCTGAAATAGGTAGCCATAACTAATTCTTGAGTTTGATCTGTAGGAACTTCATATGCCATGAGTGTGACATTTTGCCCTGAGTAATAGAGGTGCTTCACCTGAGGGTTGCCCTTTTTGGTTAACAATTGCAAAGGGTGAGCTGCAAAGGCCTCTACGTATTACAAAATGATGTAATTTTCACGCTGGGATCTCTTTTACAAAACATGACATGAGTTTCCATGATACAGATGAAATGATTAGTAGGTGAACTAATGCATGAATTAAGTGGAAACAACTAACTGTGCGAGAGGAGCAGGGAAAAGGTTGCAGCCAAGGGTTGTGGGATTTGTCTTGTCACTCATACATTTAGCTCAACATGAGCAGGCAATATGCACTCAGCACAGAAATCCAACTGTACCCTGAGCTGCATCAAAAGCAGTGTGGCCAGCAGGTTGAGGGAGGTGATTCTGTCCCTCTACTCTGCTCTGGTGAGAGCTCACATGGAGCACTGCATCCAGCGCTGCAGCTTCCAACATAAGAAGGACATGGAATTGTTGGAGTCCAAAGGAGGGCCACAAAGATGATCAGAGGGCTGAAACACCTCTGCTATGAAGACAGCCTGAGAGAGTTGGGGTTGTTCATCCTGGGGAAGAGAAGGTTCTGGGGAGACCTTATAGCAGCTTTCCAGTACCTGAAGGGGGGCTACAAGAAAGCTGGAGCGGGACGTTTTACAGGGGTGTGTAGTGATAGGCCAAGGTATAATGGCTTTAACCTGAGAGAGGGTAGATATAGATTAGGTGTAAAGAAGAAATTCTTCACTATCAGGGTTGTGAGGCACTGGAACAGGTTGCCCTGAGAAGTTGTGGATGCCCCATCCCTGGAAGTGTTCAAGGCCAGCTTAGGTGGGGCTTTGAGCAACCTGGTCTGGTGGAAGGTGTCCCTGCCCATGGCAGAGAGTTTGGAAATAGGTGGTCTTTAAGGTCCTTTCCAACACAAACCATACTATGATCCTATGATTTAGTTAGCTATGAGCACTTTTGTTGCCTGTTTGATGCTACTTGAGAGCAAACTTTGAGGAGAAGCTGCACAGATGAGGTATGAACAAGGGCAGATGGTTTACAGTCAGACAGAGCATGCTCTGCAGCGCCCCTTCACTTGGGAAGGAAGATGCCTTGGAGTTTTTCTCTCTGCATAATGATGGAGAGAAGCTATACCAAAGGCATGTGCAAAAGATGCCAATATTATGAGAAAAGGATCATGATCAGCTGTGTGAGAGTTCCATGTAAGTTGAAGGTGATGAGGGAAGAGGGTAAGGTCAGAGATCTCTCCAGGGCAGGTCATTGCAGAGACCTGTGAGCGTGGTGTCGGCAGCAGCAAGGGCAGACACTGGGCTTAGAGCAGTTTACAAGAAAATTGGAAAAAAGCTCCAGACGGTGGCTGCAAACAGCTGCCAGTGCTCTCTGGGAGGAAAAGGCGATGAGGTGATAACTGCAGAATCAAGTGAAGTCAAAGAACAGTTCTTCAGAAGCAGAGAGATTAGTTCTCACTTTACTTTGAGGGGAGAGGCGCACATGCAAATGACAAAGAAAAAAAAATCCAGTTATGTCTACTTTAAAGGAAAGCTATGGTACTGCATTAAAATCTCCCCTTGAGCTGCTGCTTTGTCCTCGTGGTCCAGCTTCCTTCCTTGGGCTGGTTTAAGCCTGCCAAAGCCTCACAGCTCCCGGTTACGCTTGGCTTTTGCAGGGTGACTCACTGGAAACTCTGCTGCAGCTACTTCTGGTGTGTTTTTCCTTACAGTGTAAGAGCTCCTTGCAAATTAAAAGGCTTCCTGCTGAGGACCTAACCCTGATGCATCTCAGACTCCTCTGAATGAAATCCATTTCTTCTATATTATCAATATCATATCAATTATATTTCTTTGCCAAGGCTGATTGGTGGCTGATCAAGGGAGGTCATTGTCAGGCCGTCCAAATCTTTTCTATTAGACCAGATCCTTGATTATAAAGCAACAGTTAATGTCTCTTGTTATCCATAGGAGTACTCAGATGATTTTATTTAGTCACATCAATCAATGATTATTTCAAGTTGTCAAGAATTTTCTCCAGACCACTAGAAAAAGTTTTTTAAAAAATATACTATTATTCAGTTTTCATTAGGGGAGTAAGCCTGTAAAAAGCAGAATTTTTAATGGATAATTGGTGGAGGTTTAAGAAAGCATTCCAAGTGGATTTTATGATCAGGTGCTTCTTTATAGCCTTTATACTCACTGAGGGTAACAGATTCAATCTGAAGGGGGATGTGAAGGTCACTGCAATGTTGAATCACTCTGGAATGAAGGATTGACATAAAGGTTCAGCCATAAAATGGTACCTACAACTTACTGAAATTCTTTTAGGCAACATGGTTTCCTAAGAGCTGTGAATGAAGCAGTGTATATCCATTGCTTGACAAGGCTAGAGGCTGTATCCTAGGGATGGGTTATGAAAGGTAATTATGATTTTTCTTGGATACTTTTTATTCCTACTTTGCAAACCTTTGAGGTAATCATAAATATCTGACCTAATGGAAGCTGAATAGTTCTCAGTCTTTGAGATCTGAAGTTTGCTTTGCACTCCAGATAGTAGTTCATTAGCCTGACAGCTCTCTTGGGACTGTCTCCTCAGCTGGTGGAAATGGGTGTAGTTCCACATGCTTCAAAGGATCTGTCTTTCCTTCCTCCTCTCATGTGTAAACAGCCTCTTAGACTAATGAACAGAGATCTCAGGTTCATGACACAGTTAGAAGGGGCAAGGAGATAAGATGAACTTGTGTAACGTACACATCTTGAGCCTCAGTTGTTTTATTATTTAGTATATCAGAAACAGAACTGCAGCACTTAGTATGGGCTAAGGGTAGGTCTGGATGGGGTGGGCAGGCGGTTTCAGCACGAAAGGAGGAACACCATGTTTAGCAATTTGTACTATGTACTCTTGGAGCTAAACCTGGAGAGGAGGTGTACCACACTAGCAGGGGGCTGGATAGCGAAATGGGAAGTGCCTGACTAAACATAGGAGGTGCTTCATAGTTTCTGGGGTATGGGATGAGCCAGAGCCCAAAGGTTAGCTGCAGCGGGGTTCACACCCTACACAGGAAAGTTTCTCTCCTGCAAAGCCCTCATGCCTCAAGCATCTGCTTGCGCTATTTGTGTTTTGTTCAGGTCTCAGTACTGCACTCATTACTGGTACCTGAGCAAACAGGCTGAGAGCGGACACTTGCCCCCGCCTGGTATAATGTCTTCTGCCTGGGGACAGTGTCTGCCCCAAGCGCCACCCTGCAGGCATGGTGGCGGTGTCCAGAGTGCAGTAGCAAGACCATAGGGGCTTTAAAGGACAGCAGCAACAATGTCCCTGGTCTACTCAGACTATGCCTATGAAGGAAAGCTGGACAAGGATAGCTTATAAATGGGTTTTCTTTTACTAAATTTGATATCCATGAAGTTTAACTGGTTAGAAATGTACTTACATGCCAACTCACTGATTGTTTAAAACCAGAAACAAATAATTATGCATTCTACATATAGCAATTAATAGCCTTTTAACAGTCTTCAGTGCTGGTTTTCAGGAAATAATGTCATACTATTAACATTCCTGTAAAACCATTAGTCCTAAATGCATGTAATTGATGGCAGTACTAATGTTTGTAAAATGAACTGAGGCTGATTTATAAGTCTGATAATAAAATAGTTCAGTAAAGGGCTTTGATCTAATAGCTGTGAAAACAGTACACACACCTTAAAGATTATCCTTGCAGATATCCATCCTCCTTTCAACTTTTACTGGCTTCAGACACTATGATTTGGAAGGGAAAAGTCCCAGCTAAATACATCTTGATGGAGGTGACCACTGATCAGTTGCACTCTCTTCTCCTTCCAGATGCGAACATCCAGTAGTACACTGGCTCCTTGGGCCATTTGCAGTGATACTTTATTCATTGCTATCAACTGAGATTAAAGGAAATAAACACCTTGCCTGTTTTCCTAACTAACAGAACTAGTCAGATTTCCCCTTCGCTGCATATACTGAAGTCTAGCAAACCAGTCCCTCCAGCATGATATTTCTCCTGCAAAAGAAGTACTTATACCTACAGTATTATCCATGGTAAATCCCCAGTTGCTTTGGTCCGTTGGATCCATTCACTTTGCCAGTTTTTATTTCCTTTTCCTTCTTCCTTATATAAATTGTAATTTAAAATAAAAATCAAATTACTCAATATTCCTTCAGTTTTTCCAGAGTATTCAAACAGTTCATTTTGCTCACAAAGTAAATACTTTCAAGTAATTTTTAGGCACACTTAATGAACTCAGAAGTTTGCATTCATAAAGCTAGTGAGAGGTAATATTCTTCCCTTATATGGCTCAGTATTTACAGTGCTTAGCTAAGAGTGTCTCCTCTGTTTTCTAGTGCTAGGACTTGATAGCTCACCACAAGATTTTATGAGCTGGTTGTCTTACTCCTTCTACCTTTGCATAAATAATTCACATTTTTGTAGTTGTTTAGTATGTTGACTGTCTCGGCTCCCTCCTCAGTCACTGTCTACCACAGCTTCTCATTCAGGCATTGTGTAAGCAGTTTAGAGTGGAAAAGATCAAGAAGAGAAGCTCCTCCTATGTGTACCTCCTAGTCTAGCATGTAGGACACCCACATGGAGAGTGGGAGACCTCACATCAACCCCCTATGCTGAATCAGGCAGCAGGAGGACAGGAACTTGGATCTCTCACAACCCATGTGCATGTTATTAACTACTGGACTGGAGAGGACAAGCGGGGGGAAGCTGGCAGCACTGCATGCGTCCTCTGCTCCTGCGCATTCAGCCTCTGAAATCAAAATAGCTGATTTGGAAAAGTTGATGTCAACAGTTCTTCTTCTCTTCTCTTCTCTTCTCTTCTCTTCTCTTCTCTTCTCTTCTCTTCTCTTCTCTTCTCTTCTCTTCTCTTCTCTTCTCTTCTCTTCTCTTCTCTTCTCTTCTCTTCTCTTCTCTTCTCTTCTCTTCTCTTCCCTTCCCTTCTCTTCCCTTCCCTTCCCTTCCCTTCCCTTCCCTTCCCTTCCCTTCCCTTCCCTTCCCTTTCTCCTCTCTTCTCTCTTGCCTTGCCTCTTCTCTCATCTCACCTCGCCTCACCTCCTTTGCCCTGTCTTGCCTTGCTTTCCTTAATATATGTAATTTAAATTTAAAAACTACTCAGACCTAACAAAGCAGGGTTTCTTTTTCAGAAAATGACCAATTATGAACAAAAAAACCTGCTAATTGTCCTTATGTGTGGAAAATCTTATTCAGATTAAGAACCAAACTAAAAGTTAGGCCTGTATTTATCCACCTGATTGAATCAGTTCTTTAAAAACTGGAATGGAATTACTTCTTTTTAATAACAGAACTTTAAAGGTATGTAGTGTGGTATCAATCCCCAGAATTCATGTGGGTAACAGGCATATATCACATTGCAGGTTGTATTTACTTCTGATCTCTTTCTTCTGCTCTGCATGGAAGTATTTCTAACAAAAATTCAAATCTATTTCCCTGCACAGTGAAACTGATGTTCACTATGCAAAAATACAGTAAAATTGCCTCCAGAAAAACCCTTTGGATTTGTCATCACTCTTTGAGTGATGGTACCAGGAAGAATACTTCATGGTTGAGGTGACTTCAGCCAGGAGGAGAGCTGAATAAACTCTGTGGGCCACTTGCAAGCTGGATGTTCGCTCCACACACAGCTCCGCAGTCATTAATAACGTATCTGTGCATGGCTGACTCACCCACCCGTATAAATCTGCTGTGGACCAGGCCTGCATTTCTGTTAAATTAGCCAGAGCAGGGGCTATAGTGTTTACGCAGGCTGCATGCCGGCTTCTGGCTTTCCGCCAGCCATGGGAAGACAAAGCAGCGCTGGAGCTGGCACCGGCTCCCGGCTGCCCCAGCACGCGGTATCTGATCTGGCCTGAGGTCTGCTGAGACGAATTCACCCTGTCAGAAATTTTTGAACGTATCTGACTGTGCAAAATGAGTTTGAGTTGGTTGAACACTTGGACTTATGTGCCCTCAATGGATTTAGTCTCATCGGAGGGCCTGGGGAGCTGGGTTTGCCATGGAGGTGCGGGGCTGCCCCGTGGCGCATGAAGCTGGGTCCCAGTGCTGGGGCAGACACAAAATCCTGGGCTTAGATCCTGAGATCATGCCTACAGTGAGGCATGCAAGTCCCTTCCAGCTTTTCCTACTCCCTTTCCAGCTGTGGGGGCCAACCTATTAATCTAGTGGTATAAAGATAAATTCATTAAATTGGGAAGAGCTTTGACTCTTGAGTTGCATAAAATGCAATAGTGAAAAAATATTAAAAAAGGTAGATGTATGGTTAAAAGCTTGAAGCTGAATAAAGAGCAAGAAACTACCTCGCTAAAGAAAAATCTAATGAGTTTTAACTTCATGTCAGTGACCTTGCCATATCCTATGTATTCTTAGTGACACAGAAAAGCACACTGCGTAATGCCTCCCCATGAAGCATTTTAATTTTCTCTTCATTAGTTACATCAGTGGGGAAGGGCCATGGCTCCCAAGATTTACTTTTGCTTAAATCTGAGCGGTAAAATTCAACGTTTTCTGCTGGAACGGTTCTATATACAACCTGTCCATTAGTCACCTAATACATTTTTTATCACTTCATAGTTCATTTTCTTCCTTTGACCTTTGAGGATTCCCAAGGAATTCTAAAACCCATTAGTATCTATGAACACTCACAGTAAATCCATAAATGATTGCTTAATGGTCATTGCTAATCAGAATTAAGCAATCTTGGCATAGCTAAAGCTTTTGTATGGTATTATATTTTTTTTCTGAAGTACACACTTTTTTTCCTTTATTTATTTGCCATAGTTATTTTAAGTATCAGATGATAAAATAAATGTGTATTTCTGAGAAAAAGCCAATAAAATCCTGTATGCATCAAGTGCTGAAACCACAAATGCATTTAGTGAGAGACTGCATTTTTACAAATGATGGCGAGAATGTTGATGGGCATCACAGGAAGCTTACATAACTGTGATGGGGTGGATGCAGGATCTCAAAGCAACAGATAGTAGTAGTTAGGGAAAGGAATAGGCGGACTTCAAAAGGTTTGATTTCATGTAGATAAACATCACAGTGTTTGGGTGTTTATCTGCAGCTTATCTCATCTGGATGGCTCAGGGCTGTTGAAAGTCTTATAAGAGGTCACAGAGTCCCTGGTACCTCTGCTTCCAGGTAGGCTAGAAATGAAGTGAGACTACGGACACTTGCAGTGTTTTGGCACTTTGGCTTTTATTGCCTGCTGCAGCCTTGAAGTACAGAGGTAAGAGCAAACTGAAAGTGGTGGACCAAACACAGCCCCACTGGGTCTCCTCTGTGCTGAACACCGTACAAATGTGAGGGCACGGGCAGCTTTGCCTGCCTCAGTGAATTTGCCATCTACAAAGGAATCAAGGGAGGGCTGCGTTGCGCAGAGTGGAGATAGGTGTTGATTTGCAAATGTTCTGTGAATTCTGCAGTTCTCTGGTTTTGCAGTAAAGTGCAAGATTTATTTTCTTTTAATTAATTATTAAATATTGAATTCAAGCAGGAGCTATGCCTGATGCAAAGCCCTGAGACGCAGTGAAAGACTTCTGATGATTTCAACAGACACTTTATTATTCCATCTCGGGATGACAGCAAAGTTATGGATGTGAAACACATATGCTGAAACACCAAAACACTGAGCTGTTTTGGCGCAACCTGTTTCTAATATGAGAATCTATGCTTGATACCTGTTTAGCCTGCCCGTGTGGAGTAGTGAAAACACAAACCAGCCTTGGGAATTTATTGCTGGACTCAGAATTGTTGGTTTCTCCTTTAAAGCCCCATCCCCTGGTGTCAAGTGAACAAGGGAGACTCTCAGCTGCATTTTAAAGATGTAAGTTTCCAGTTCTAATGACTGCAGAAGTATGAATGCCAAAATGTAGAGAAATTAATAAAAAAAAAAATCTAGCTTTTATTATTTTTAAAAATCTGAGTTCTTAAAGCCAAATGCTTGTTTTCAAGGCTTGATTCATGATTTTGAATGTCTGACACAGGAAGCACTGGCCTAGTTATTCATGATTCACAAGGAAATTACAAAGCTGTAAATAGATTCTGCTTAGTTTTGATTTTTGAATAGTTGCACGTCCATTGTGTGCCAAATGATCTCTGTTTGTATTTAAGATAAACAGTATTGGAAACGGGAACCAATAAATTCAGGTTATCTGCTGTTGGGTGTCTTGGAGGAAAGGCAACTGAATTCAACATAAGAACTGCTTGAGCCAGAAGCAGATGTCACGCTCTAAACATCTGAGGCTCATGAATTTTTGGCTGCCTCATTCTGTGTCTTTGTCACGCATTGTGTTCCAGTCTCGCTTTGGGGGGGACGGCGAGGGAGCGCCAGGGCTGCCTGATGTCGCTGCATGTTGTCATGTTCCACCATCATTTATGGCCAGGTTCCTCATCCAACGCCTTGCAAGGTCCAGCGAGAGCCTTCCACCGACCCCTGTGGTGTCAGAGTAGGCCCTGTGGGCCCAGCAGGTCCCACTAGCTACAGGCTGGGTTCTGCTCTGCTCAGCCCTTAGATGGAAAACAATTGCTTTTATTGCCCATAAAAAATATAGCTTTAGAACCAGACATTTCCAAAAATTTTCATGTACATTTAATTTAACATTTCAAAAGACATACCCTGTTACATGAGCACCTACATTTGCCTAAGCTAATCCATTATCTAGCTATATATTTAAGCTGGATTGCTTTCATCACTTACCATACATGTTTTGTTCTATTTCTTTGCTGATGTGACGGAAAAGGGCTTTTCCTTTCAGTTTTATTTCTCAGAGGTTTCCTTTCCTGCCATGCCATTGGGTATGATCTGGGGACATGACCTGACTGTGAACCAAAGTCAGTGACGTCCCTCGGAAAGTAATAATGCAGCACACAGAAAAAAGTCCTCGTTTAAGGTCATGGTCTCCAAGGTGCAAACCGGCTCAGGAAATACAGCACCTTGAAGGCTTGGGCTCTTTGCAAGGAGAAGCAGGGAAAATATTTTATTAGTGCTTTAGCTGACTGATTTTGTTTCAAGAGACCATAGCAGAAACAAACAGAATAATTGAGGAAATTACAATAATAAACCCTTTTCTGAAATGGTATTTAACTACTGACAGCTGATGAAATGAGTCCAGAAACATGCATAAAACAAGAAAGGAAGAAAAAGAAAAACATGTTCTTGTGCATGAACATTGAGCAACTTGGCCCAGACTAGTCTCCATTTGGCTTTATTTCAGCAGGAAATTTTTTGGTAAATCATAAATTCTTTCCCAAAATATACAATGCACTAGTTTAAAAACAATCAATCATTCATTAGAAGTTGAGGACGAGTTTGTAGTCGGCTGTCTCATTTTCAAGTAGTTCGTCAGAGATACAAATGGGACTCCTGCCTGCAGAGCAGACTCAGTGCCTACAGGCTGGCCTCCACTTTCGGGCTGGGCAGATAGGCTGGGGAGGAGGAGCGTGATGTGCTGCTGGTCCGTGCTTCCAGGTCAGTGCTGGGGAGCCCCTCGCCTTGCCTCAGGGCACGTGGCCCCACTTGCAGGCACTCCCTTCCCCAGCTCCTGTGGGTGTACCTGCATTTTGTGTGTCTTACGCTGGCAAAGAGCTTGCAGAAAATGGGGTTTGGGTCCAACCTTGCAGGTACACCTTGTAGAGTGCCCACAGACATGCACGTGGAAAATCTCAGTGAGGTCAATGAAACACATTCAGGCAGAAAGTTTACAAGCTCAGGGCTTTTACAGCAGGACTGGAAGGAGCTGGCTGGTGTGGCTAAGGGGTGGTAGGGGAGAGGCCTGGAGAATCGCCCATGACATCTTCAGAAGTTCTGGAAGAACATGTGCTTTATGTAACTGGTATTCCCTAGTGCAAAGGCAGCTGCCTGTCTGTGTCCTACTTCAAACTGCAAAATTGGTCTCCATCTTTCCCACACACCCCGCTTTTGAAAAAACCTTTATATTTGTTTTTTCTACATTGTGTTTCACATCTGATAACTTTGGTAGATTAAGGATGAATGCTTTGATCTTCATATACAGCAAACTTCGCTATAAATCTATTGACAAGGGTGGAACCCGAAAATAAGAAACTCCAAATAACTTGGAATAGTGGGATAGCAAAAGTGAAGAAGTAATAACGATGGTCCTTTAAAAAAATAGAAAAAATTAAAAAGCTTCCTATTTAAAAAAAGTATGCCCACGAAGATCAAACAGAATTCTTGCATCAATATTATTGAAAAAGGAGATCTCTCTTCTTTTTTTTTTTTTTGATATTAAGGTTTTTGAACCCCAGTCTAGAAGGTTTGGGAATTACTTTGGATTTTCACCAGTCTAATGAGATCAGAATCTTGTCTTGTTTAAATAAATGATATAAAACCATATTCCCCAGCGTCTCAGCCTCCACTAGATACTGCTGTTGAAAGGCTGGTCCCTTTGTTTGTTTGCCAGAAATATGACTGTGTGCATGTGCTTTGTTTTTGAAGTCTTACTACTAGTGGACATGAGTCTGCTTGTCCTGTCAGGTCCTCGGCCAATACTGAACTTGAAGTTTACTCTTCTGTTTCAGATCTGCTGAAGCCTCTCCATTTTGTCCAGATACATCTCATGGCCTAGCAAGCGTATTCTCTCTACCCACAGACTTGCCCCAGCCCTATCAAGAATTTTTTATAATTTCTCAAATAGTCACAGAATGAGGTTACTGGGGTTTTTCTCTGCTTGCTGTAAATGTAAGTTGTTTGTCTTTTGGATCTCTTCTTTTACTGTTTGGACTTGCGAGTCAGAGCTGTCTGCTCAAGGCATATCCCCCTCTCAGGTGGGAAACAGTGCTACAGCATCTGCAGCCTGTGACATTTGCATCCACAGACACAGCAGTCAGGCACAGGACTGCCCACAAAGTATTCCCAGATACCTTGAGCTGAACATGTTCATACTAGTGCCCAGGGATCCCACCCAAACCGGCTAGACCTTTTAATTGCTCCTAATGGATCTATGTGCACATAATTTGAAATATTGGCCTTTTCCAGGAGAACTATTTGAATTCCCTGGTGACATTTTCTCACTTTTCCACATTAAGAATATAATTCTCGTAAGGAATTTTACACTACTCGGTTCAGTGAAGAATGATGCTCACGTTGCACTAACATGGAACTGCAGAAGAATAGTTTCAATACATTCACATGCAAGAATTATTAATAATAGTATCAGTATCTTACTGCCTGATTTTGAGTAGTTGTTCTGAAACTGCAGTTATATCTAATTATACTCTCTTCTGCAGTGATGCAAAGTGCATGAGACTTTTCTCTTTCAGGCAAATAAACACATGCATGTGGAGAGTCCCAAGCCAAATACTTAGAGACATATGAGTTTTCTGAGTAACACTGGGTAAATGATGGTGGCACAAACAATCACAGTATTCCAGTCTGTTCGAGATTGACTCTGCTATCAAGGTAGTCCTATTTATGTACCTTATTTTTCCCATTAAATTATGTCTTCTGTAGCAAAAGCAATAAGAAATGGCTGAAAGATTTAGTTTTCAATATACTGCAGAAGCAATTCAGTTTTCTGAGTACAAACATTTTCATAGGACTACAGAAGATTGTACATCCTTGCGCCATTTTGCACAATTCTTTAGTGTCAAAGACAGTATGTATTCTGAACTGCTAAATCTGCAACTTAAAAGCAGGCTTACTGATAGGAATGGTGTCAGAATCTCTTCCCTCTGATGGTCAAAAACTTTCTAATTTTCTTCAGAATGTTTTCATGGCAAGTTCTAATGTGAGTATTGCCTGGTATTGTAAATATTTTCCCCTGCCTGTCCTTTCCTTTGTGAAAGAATTTCTAGACAGCAATTATATCCTCATAAATAAGCTGTATTATTTTTTCATTTATTCTGCTAAAAGAAATCTGCATTTTTTTCTTGGAAGGTAAGTACGCCATTTTCCTCACCAGCCCATATCTCCTAGATACACTCACTGTATGCTACAGCTTGGATTGATCTTTTCTGAACCGGGAGGGTAGAATATGGCTGATGGTTTTGGCTAAGGTCTCACGTGGGTATAACGGCATTAATGTTTTTCTGTTCCATCTGGATACTATACATCCCGCAGTCATACTTGTTGTTTTCTGCATTGTCAGTGGCTAATGGTCCTAGTCATCCATTGTCAATTATCACTACACAAAGTTAATTTTTACATTTCTGGGTTTTTCCAAATATTAGTAAAATTTACTTAAATTTTCAAAATTTCATTTTGTTACTGGAAACTTTCAATACATTAAATAGAAAATCAAAGACAGGAAGTTTTGTGGATTTTTTCAACCTTTTTTTGGTTTATTTGTAATAATTTTAATTTGAATCAACATTTTAAAAGCCACAGGCTAATAATACTACTTGAAATGGTTAAATGTTGACAAAATTGGTGAGTGTGGAGAATAGTCTTGTACAGCATTGTCTATAGTGGGGATTGGCAGCATCTGAGTGTCTGCATTTGGTGCAGGACATTAAAAAAACTGAATCAACGTTACTCTTGTCTGGGGACAATCTTTACGATTCCACAGACTATGGATGTTTTATTAGTCAAAATAAGTTGTAAACCACAAATTTTTGGCATACCTGTTGGCTGAGGAAGAGAGAAAGTAGTGCATGGGCTTGTGAATTATATCCCAGATAAAAGATATTCAGCAGTATTCCAGCCTGCCAATTTGGCTTTGCAAAACTCCTGTGACATGCATGACAGACTTAAAAAACCCACAAACATCAATGTGTTTAAAAGTATCCAAAGAGATCAGAGAGCAGTCAACCTACTGCGTGAATTGCAGAATTAGGGAATGTTTGGGTTCTTTATAAGCAACTCTCTTATCTTCTCTGATGTGTAGCAGACACCACATTTGATTTACTTCTATTTTTATTAAAATAAAAATTACACTTAGATAAATATCATGTTGGACTAGGTATTATTCCCACCATAATTTATTTCTTACTCATTGCTGCCTCTTCAAATGTTGCCACAAAACAGGAGGAAATAACAGACTACAAAGAATAAGCCATGGAGGGTCTTCAAGGCTGTGATTAGTGAGAAGGCTGCCCCGATTTTTAGTGCTACCTACACATGAAAAAAAAAGGTAGGAATAGTCTCATATCCAGGAAGGATTTGTCACAGGGTTTATAGTAAAGGGTGATTAGTAAAATTTTCTTCCACCCCCTTAAGCTTGATTTCTACAGCAGTTTGTTACTATTGAAACTTTACATTGCTTTGATTTTTCTAACTTTGAAGTCATTTCTTACAGCGGAAGGTTCCAAAGCACAATGACATGCTACTGAGCCACGCTGAACTTCATACCAAGCGCCTAGGAGAGCGTGGGAGAAAATAGACAGAAATTAAGCAGAAATAAGTGATGCAGAAGTCTGTGTTGCACCGTGTTTTGTTCGCATATGAGGGTCTTCACACCATAGCTACCTTACTCACCTGTAGATTTGCCCAACTTTCTCTATGGACTGTGCAGGACATGCAGAATGCTGCTTACATGAACTGCACTTAGCTGGATTTCTGATGTACACAGTGCAGTTTCCACCCCTCTTTTCTCGTGCTGTTGCAGAAATGTTAGTTTGAACCTGGGGGCGGCCGTCACTCACTGATCTCTGCTTCCTGGGGCTGCATCTTCATGTTGGTGCCCTAGGGTTGTACCTCTCCACAGACACTAAAATCTGTGCTTGTAATCTGGGGAGACAGTGGAAGGTAGCAAGTGATTTCAAAAAGCAGCAACATAGTTATTTTAATTTAGAGTATAAAAACTGCAGAAATGCAGTATTATTAATAATACTGTTGATTTGAGCTTGTTTTGGGTCTGGCTGAGATGGAGTTAATCTTCCCCAAAGCAGCCCCCATAGTGCTGTGCTTTGTGGTTTAAGGTGTTTTAAGATTCAGTTTTTATTTTTCATTATCCTACTCTGATTTGATTGGTAATACATTAAAATGACTTTCCCCAAGTCGAGTTTGTTTTGCCCATGATGGTAACTGGTGAGTGATCTCTCTCTGCCCTTATCTTGACCCAGGAGCCTGTCGTTACATTTTCTCTCCCCTGTCCAGCTGCGGAGGGCAGTGACAGAGCGGCTTAGGTGGGATGTGGTGTCCAGCCAGGGTCAACCCACCATGCCAATACAGATACAGTGTGCACTGTTTCAGCATCCGTACTTCAAAGAGGTCATTGAAAAACTGGAAACAGTTTGAAGAATTGCAAAGAAGACACTGGGCTAAAAATAAATAAATTAAAATTGGATCCCTAAAAGAGCTGTGTATATTTAAGTCTCTAAGAAATGAAATTTAGGATCAGTCAAATGATTTTTTTGTGAATAATCCTGTTGGAGAAACTGTTGATAGCAGATGGAGATCTTTAACAGACCCAGTGTCAGGAAGCTGAAGTGAGCAGAGTGCAAGCAGGCAGTAAGATCATACTAATGGTGAGGATTTTCATCCTGGAAAGAAATTACACAAATTTATAATAAATTATTTCCAGCCTGAAGTATTTAAATGAGCCACCTTTCCTTCTGTGACAGGATTGATACTGCTCACATAAACAAAATCCAGGTGTCCTCCACCATGCTATGAGTATTTCCAGCCATGTGGAGGATATGTGTGCCACGCAGTTGCAGGCTGCTCACATGTCTCACCTTATGGAGGACTTGCATGTGCTGCTTTCCTGTCACTGAAAAAATCAATATTCCCCCACTGTTTAGCAGGCCAGAGGACGGTACCTAACTCTGTTCATTGAATTTCATTTGAAAGTGCTTTTGACAGAAGAGCAGCCATATGACAGAAGAGGAATCCCCAAATCTGTTCAGAGAAGGCAGCAGACAGTGAAGCATGGGCTGCTCTAGGTCCTTCCCTGGTGGAAAAAGACCTGGGGGTACTGATTGACAGCCGGCTGAATATGAGCCAGCAGTGTGCCCAGGTGGCCAAGAAGGCCAATGGCATCCTGGCCTGTATCAGGAATAGTGTGGCCAGCAGGAGTAGGGAAGTGATCGTGCCCCTGTACTCGGTGCTGGCGAGGCCGCACCTCGAATACTGTGCTCAGTTTTGGGCCCCTCACTACAAGAAAGATGTTGCCTTACTGGAACAGGTCCAGAGGAGAGCAACCAAGCTGGTGAGGGGTCTGGAACACAAGTCATACGAGGAGCAGCTGAGGGAACTGGGGTTGTTTAGTCTGGAGAAGAGGAGGCTGAGGGGAGACCTGATCGCCCTCTACAACTGCCTGAAAGGAGGCTGTAGTGAGGTGGGGGTCGGCCTCTTCTCCCTCGTAACAGATGATAGGATGAGGGGGAATGGCTTGAAGCTGCGCCAGGGCAGGTTTAGGCTAGACATTAGGAAAAACTTCTTCACCGAGAGGGTTGTCAGGCTCTGGAATGAGCTGCCCAGGGAGGTGGTGGAGTCCTCATCCCTGGAGGTCTTTAAAAGAAGGATAGATGAGGTGCTTAGGGACATGGTTTAGTGGTGGGATGGCAGTGCTAGGTTAACGGTTGGACTTGATGATCTTAAAGGTCTTTTCCAACCGAGGTGATTCTATGATTCTATGATTCTTAGCTACATCTGAGGGACCACAGGGAGGTTGGAAACAGGAATCAGATCACTGGGTAGAAAAATCTGGCAAACTAGAGTAGGTCCATGTTGACCACCCCTTCTCGAGGTCAACATTTGACTAGACTCAAGAATTGGCGTAGATTTTTGCACAGTGTAAGGATTAAATTGTTATAATGGCCTAGCTGATTTGAACTGTCTGTACAATTTACAAAATACTGAGTATATTTTAAAAAGTTTTTTTAAAAAAATTGGGAAGGGATATGACTGAAAGACATTTTCAGTGAAAAGGGAGACATTAAAATACTAAGTTGTTTTTTTTGTTTAAATAGATTTAGGCACAGAAACATGACAATTTCTATACTAGATCACACCTTTAAATTTTAGTCCATTTAATTTAGTATTTGGCTTTAACAACAGAGTGGCCAGTAGCAGATATGTTGGAGAGCAGGCCATCTATAGGATAATATGCAAGGAAATTCCAGCTCATATCAATAAGCAACTTGTACTGTGATGGCTGAGCTTTTGCTTTTTGTTTTTAATTTAATGTAACTGCCAGTCTGCTGTTTATTTGATATGGCTTTTGAGAAAAGGTTAAATATATGTTCCTATGCCTAGTCTGGGGTCTCTTCTAGTTTTATTTATTAGCCAAAGCACATTATCTTAAACTGATTATTTTGTGTGGCTATCTAGTAAAGTAACTTTGGATAGTTTATTATATTAAAATGTATTTGATTGGTTGCTGGTTTTATCTTAACTTCAGCATTGCCAAAATAATTTTGCTCGGGATTATTTTCAGAACATATAATCTTAGAAAAGAAAAGATGTTGTTAATATTTAGTTTATGTTCCCTCTTTGGCTTGATGGTGCCTGTTGGCAGTGAATTCCACTGTTACGCGCTGTGGGATGGTGACGTATCTCTTAACAATTTGAATCTCGCTCTTCGGTTTTGTTGGAAGTCCACTGTAGGATGTGAAAGGACCTGAAATATTTATGTCCCTTCATGTTTATTACTTTGACTCTCCTTCCTCCTAAAATGACTTCTCCTTTTAATAACTCTTTTCACTCATTTCCATATTTCTTTGAATATATTTATATTTCTGTTGTTTGACACAAGGATGGGTTTTATCCTCCCCAGTAACTACCTAAAAGGTAGTGTCTAGTCCAAGTTAGTCATCTAGGATCCCTCAATAGGAAGACTGACATCCAGGGAGAATCTCACTGCTTTGTAAGATAAATGTTTGAAATAACTCAGACAATTCCCATCCTCTGGGCCTGTCTGCCTGTCTTTTAATTACAGAGGGAAGTATAGTCTCCATTACGAGACTGCACACTGACATTTTGGACAGTTAAAGTTAGGTGAGATCAATCCTACACACATGACCAAACCTGAATCACTATCACAGATTTGTATATCACCCAATCTTTTCAGTATCACATTCCATACCATTCTTTAAAAACCATAAAATTAATTTTTTTTTTGACAACCATTACATAGAGTCACAGAATAATTTAGATTATATAGGATGTCTGGAGATCATCTAGCATAACGTTCTACTCAAAGAAGAGCCAACTTAGGTCAGGTTGCTCAGAGCCTGGCTCAGTAGAATTTTGAATATCTCCAAGGATGGATACTCCTCAGCCTCTCTAGGCAGCCCATTCCACTGCTTGACCACTCTCATTATGAAGATTTTTCCCTTCTAACTATTTTATATTTCCCTTGCTCTTATTTATGTCCCTTGTGTCTCATTCTTCCCCTGTGCAGCACTAAGAAGAGTTTGGCTCAGCTTCTCTGTACCCTTTCATTTGGTAGCTGTAAACAGCAATAAGGTCTTCTCTTAGCCTTCCTAAGGATGAAAAATCCCAGTTCCCTCAGCCTCTTATTGTATGTCCCTCCTTGCTCTAGCCCCTTAATCACCTTCATAGTCCTCTTGCTGACTTCCTCCAGTTTGTTGGTGTTGCTTGTACAGAGGAGTCCAGAGCGGGACACAGCACTTGAGATGAGCTTCCCCTCTGGAACCGAAGGGAATAAACACTTCCCTCAACCTGCTGGCTACACTTTTGCTAATACAGCGCCATATAAGCTTGGCTTTCCTGACTGCAAGAGCCTCACTGTAAGCAAAGCATTCCTAGAGCTGTGCGAGATGAAGCCTGGGTCCTTTTCAGGGTGGGTGCAGTCACCACAGAGCTCATTTGATACAATTCCAGTTGTGTCTTCCAGCGTGAATCGCTTGACGTGAAACAACATGAAATGCTAAGTGCCATTGCTCAGTCACTGGGAGTAGGATGATTTCAGCCATCAAAACATTAGGTGTTGTGTCTGAGCTAAACATCTGTGGTTGCTCTATGGGCAATGGAGAGAGAAATCTGCAGGGAGTAATTCTTCTCACCTATTTTAGAGCCTTATTTTATGAGGGAATGATGTCTTATTGGAGGGGTCTGGCTCTTTTCCTTGGTTACGGAATACGCTTGGAGAGTTGGCTTAAGCTAAACTCCAAATCATTTGACAGATTTTCTTAGGTCAAGCGAATCTTACCCTTACTGCAGGTTTTTTGCAGTCTTCTCTTGTATAGGCTAGGCAAAATGTGTTTACAAGTAATCTGATGCCCATATGTGCAGTTTTCATGCTGTTACCATTATAAATGTTTTCTGCAAGTTTGACCTGAGGAGTAATCAGGTGTGGTGAGATAGATGAGCCTACTTAAAGTTTTATTTTTATGAAGCAAAACAGATAAAACTCAGTAACTGTTCTTCTAATTGCTCTAATAGCCTCATTCATCACATGACCTTGGTGATCTGATGTTTTCCACTCTATTTCACTCTTGTAATTCTTGTAGTAGAGGAACAGAGAGCCAATGCCAAATCTGAGCAAGAAGAGATCATCCAGGGAACAATCAGCACTGGAGAGATGTTGGCTTTTGCTTCCAGCTTATTGAAAAATCAGTGGCCACTTGGTTGACCAGTGCAGATGGCTACCATCAAGACTGATAGCTGCTCAAAGCTGCCTGATACCAGACAAGGAAATGGTAGTTGTGATAGTGTGACTTTGGCTTTACATTCAAATATTTAATTTTCATTATCTTTTTAAAAGGATTTTCCTACTTTCATGACATATCTTCACCATTAGTATTTATAGTGTTTCAATATTTGGAAGAAGAGTTAAATATTTCGTGCCAGAATGAAGTATTCATTTTAAATTGATGTGAATAGCTTTCAGATTTGGAGGACTGGCTGAGTCCTTTGTGGATGACAAAGGCAAGGTATTCTACATGAGGCAGGGCTGTGCTAGCCCTGGATGTCCTGCAACACATCTAAATAATGAAACTGAACTTGGAAATGTGGTAGCCTAAATACAGAAATTCCCCTTTCAGAGGGAACCAAGAAAAGCTGATGGTTAAGCATCTCTGCACTTTTCTGCCTGTCATCAGCCATTTTTAAACCAAAGCCTGCCTTTCTCTGGGAGTGGGGCAGAAGAAGAACGATCGCATTTTTTCCTCACCCAGATGACCAGATGGTAGCATTGTAAAATTCTTCGTCAGCTTCAAAGGTTCACCGCTGTGCATCAACACTTTGTTCCCTCAGTCCCTTCTCTTGCTCAGGCTGGTAAGAAACACAGTGAAGCAATTAGGCTGTGTTGTCTTTAACCTACAGATGTTATCCATGTTTGAACTCTACTGGGGCTCACCTGAGCATCATTCAAAATCCACAGCTATTGTCAGATGTTGTTTTCATTTGGTTAGTGACACATCTTATTCAGAGGGCATTACAATCACCCTCTTTGATCCATAGAATTTGTATTTAGTTTTGATCTGAGAGATGAGTGTGGTTTAGCTGAAACAAAAGGCCTCTCAGAGTGTAAGTGTGCAAGAATACATGAAAATGCTTACTTTGCTATAATTAAATCCTGCCTTGAAATAGTTTGAATGATTTATTCAAAGACTGAATAGATTAACATAGTCTATGGTGGAGCCTCTACCAGCCAAACCCTGCTGAAAAAAAGTTGCTCCTAGCAAAAGTCTTGGGGAGGTAGAACACAATTAACATTGTGAAGCACAAAATAATGAGACTAATTAGATGTGTCAACTGCTTGTTATTTTAACATCTTTATGCCTGCAATGCATCATTTCAATTGTTGATTTAAAACGCTTTGTTTTGAAAAGTTCCTTGATCAGTATTGCTATCGTGAGCTTTTGAAGTGAGAAAACAACAAATATTTGAGCTTGGTAGAAGCCGCGTGGTGAGAAGCACACATTCTGTATTTGGAGTGGCAAACTCTTGGCTACCTGAAGTCAAAATGAAAATGAATAAGGGGCAATTTAGGTCAGAGACTTGACTTGGAGACAACAGGGAAGTCAGAGGGCAAACTTCAGCTGCCAGTAGGAACTGAAACCTTATTCTCACTGTTATTTTAATGCCAGCTAGTAAAAATAAACATTATTATTTAAAATGCATCATCTTTCAGAGTAGATGTATGTAAGAATAGCAAGACTCCAATTAAAAGCAAGAGACCCATGGCCTGAGTGCTGTCAAAACCAAATGTAGTGTCAGGAAATGAAGAACAAGAAAAAAATCATCATTTTTCTATGTCTTCAGGGGAATTCACACAGTTCAGATGCTGCATCTCAAGAGAATGTGATAGTAAAAAGAAAGATTCAGAGGAGGGCAGCAAAGATGATCAAATGTGTGGAAGAGCCTTAACAACAGGAACAAATGGTCTAGGACTCTTCAGCTTGGAGAAGAGATAAATGAGGATAGATAGGACATATGTCTATAAAACAGTGAATAATGTAAGTAGGATGCAGCTGTTCAGTGTCTCTCTACATTAGAAGTAGAGACATCAAATTAAATGACTGAGAGATAGTTTTGATTAAAGAGCAGACGGCATTTTTTCATCCATTGCTAGTGAAGCCATGGAATGCACAGTTGTATGGTCAGTGGTGGATGCCAAAAGGTTTATGTAGCTTCGAACTTGAGTAGCCAAATTTGTGAGAAAAGAAAAGGAAAGAAATCCCTCAAGGGCTATTGAATACATAGATCCCTCTTCTGGAAAGGAGGTTGCTGAGCTGCAGACTGCTGTAGGCTGAAGGGGAGGCTGGGGAATCATCACTATATGCTTGACCTGCTCTTGGACTCTTCTCTTGGCCTCTGTTACTGGCTGTTGACAGAGTTTGGCCACCAGATCTTTTGTTTGACTCCCGACAGCTGTTCTTACACCACTGCACGGAGACCGGCAGCACTGTTAGACCTGTCACTGTGACCTCTGTAAACGTCTTCAGCAGGAACACCTTAATTATGAGTGTGAACCTACAGTGTTCTCAAAGAGAGCACAGTACTTGTGCACAGCAGATCGTTACTCTGAGAGTGATATCCATGAAACTATATTGAAACAGATTTATGGGCAAATCTAAGACTATCAATTGTTTGTCCAGGGCTTTGAAGATCTGAAATTCTTTGTTTACTGGTCATAATAGGCTTCTAGCCATTAAAATTCCCTCCAATTTATAGCTGAGTTAATGCTGAGTGTCATTTGTGACATCTAATTCAACAGGGTCTTTAAGTGATTACTAAATCACCATGCCAAGGTATTTTCTTTGGTAGTCCTTAGTTAATTACAAATAGAATGATACCATTTTCCAGTCAAAAAATAGAGTACCTATTCTTCCCCTACGTCCTGCACTTCCAGTAATTCTCTTAGTGATACTTACCCGCAATAAAAACGTTTAGCAGTAGCAGCTGCTTTTCTAAAGGAATGAACTGCCAAAGGTGTGAATGACAAAGTGGTTCTGAGTTTCTTCTTTCATTATTCCTGCCATCCATAAAGCAAAGATGCAAGGAAAAAAGCTCCCAATGTTCCAGTAATCCCAGACTGCATACATTTTTCTACTGCATTTGCCAGCAACTTAAAGTCCCAATATTTGCCTGCTGACAATAGCAGACTTCAACTTGTGGGTGAAGGAGATCAGGGAGGACTGAAAATCCAATCAGCTTTAGAATTGCATCTTGGCAAACCAAACTGAAATCAATCAACAGGATCTGGGAAAGGCCAATATGAAGTGGTTTGAAGGAGAAGAAATCATGAAAAACATAAGAATAGGTGAAGAGAGGGAAATTGGTTCGGTAGTAGTTTAACACAGAGATTGGGAGTGGGGGAATTATTGCTGTAGATAAATTGAGCAGGGGTCAATGAAGAGTGAGACACTGTCATAATACATTGCTCTTACTGGAGGAGTAATTGAAATGGCTCTGTTAGCTTCAGTGGGAATTGGATCCGGCTCTGTAAACTGCTGCAGGAAAACTTAAGTTAGCTTTTGGCATTCAGTTTTCAAGGGGATAAAAATGCTTTCAAAGGAAGATCCTAGAACTTCCACCATTGTGGACAATAATGCTCTATTTGAATTAGTTTTGGACTAATTGAATTAACACTGCTGAAATGTAGGAATATCCGTGGGTGAGTTCCCCTGAAAAACTCTTCAGTCTTACTGTTGTTCTATTCAATCTGTGAATTTCCCTATTTTTCCTCAAATATCAAAGCCAAAACCCAATAGTGCATTTTAATATATAAAAAAGATGCTTCACCTACAAATGGTGAAGCTAAAATGGTAAATTTTTCACATCAAATGAATATTCAGTAGGTCCTGATCCTGGACCTGCAACCCTTGGAAAAAAGTTGCCAAGTACCTCCATTTAGGTGAGCTGTCTTTTAGTATTAGTCATGTATTTGCTGACAAGGTCACGCCCGATAGTTTTGACCTCTGTCTGTAAATTTGAAAGTGTAGCCAAGTGTCTTCTCTGAGTAGTTACGCTAGGGGCAGATGGTATAGAAAGGAAAGTACTTTAACAGAGCTGATGGGTACAACAGCAGGCGTGTTAAGTGAGATGAATAGTTAAAGCAGGAGAGATATCTTAAAGAATAATTTGTAGACACTGGACGTCACTTGATTTTTTTTCTCTCACATTTTAATATGATTGTAAAGCCAGGGCCAGAGAAAGACAGGCAGCAGGGTAATGTTTTGTCAGACTACCATGTCTGAAACCTGTTCCAGTTGGCAAGGTGGTTTCGATTTTATCACTTTGGATGCCTAGTTCAACTACTGGAACATCTTTTATTTCAACAATATCACATCCACCTGGCTATACATTCCAAATAATCCTTGTTAACTTGGTGTATACAACCCGACATGAAAACAGATGCACTACTGTTAAAAAAAAAGTAATGCTAACAGACATTAAAACTGGTGTGGTAGCTGATGACCCAAGCCTACTTCCCTTAAAATCAATGGCAACACTCCTGGCCCTTTCACTGAAAACAGCAATAAGTTCTATGCCAGTAACTTACAATATCAAGCATTTATTTTTGTTTGCATGAAACTGTGTCTACAAACGTCCTTTGTTTAAGAAACAACACTCTCTATCATGGAAAGGACTTATGCATAGTGTAAGGAGAGAATTTCAGTGGTGTCATTGCTAACTGGAGCATAACTAATAAAAATGAACAGCACCTCATATTTTCTGAACACATAAGTCCCACAAAACTACTCTGTTGATTCTCCACTACCTCTCTTCACCTTTCGAGAAGGCACCTGCATGTTTACAAAGTCTTATGCCAAAGAAGTGAGCAATGGAGATTAGATGCCAGGTAAACCAGGTAAAAATAATGGCAGCGTGGCGAGACCCAGCCATTGATTCTGTGAGGCGTCTGTGTCTTCTCAGAGGTGTGGAGCTGCGTGGAGCTCAGATCCACCTAATGTGAGGGTGAAGATAGAAAACAGATATAGGAAGAATTTGGATTAGATTTATTTATAGGTGCTATCTCAGTAAAAGATGTAGTGGACTGCATATCTTTACATGTTTGCAATAGAGGGACAGAGCAGAAAGCCACACAGAATTTATCACCTGGGATAAAAGACACAGTGACCACTGCAAGAATATTGGGATGGTGGTGGTGGTGGTGGTGGTGGAAGTCAAGAACGAATACAGACTACTTCTTTTCATTCATTTCTTTGGATTTCTTCTTCCAACTCCCTGCTCCCCCCCTCCCCCCCGCCCCCCCATGGTTCCAAACACAAAAGGAATTAGATGTTATTGCACAACTGAATGAAAGACAAAGGGGTGAAAAAACCGCTTCACGACAGCCACTGACAATTGGCAATTTGGTGTAGACACAAGGACTCAAGGAATCAGATGCTTTGTAAACCCATGGGGCTTTCAAAACAGAACCCAAACTCCTGAGGCAGCAGGTAACTTGGCATCATGTGGCATTCCAACTGATTCTAGAAGGTGGAAGCAGAGAGGTGTATGAATGTGAAAAGTACACTTTTTTTTTTTAACCTCAAAACATTTTCTTAGTTCTGAATTATGGTTCAGGTCAGTTTGTAAGTTATATGAGCCAATTTGCTGATCCCTAGATATGAGACTCAAGGGAGATAAAGCCAGACTCCAAAACAATCATTCAAAAATCCAGTCAGAAGAAGGATGAATATGATACTTTTGGGGATGGTGGCCTGTGGAGGGAAGAAAAAGAATTTTAAATGGGAAATTACTCAGAATATCATAAAAATGAGCAAGGCAAAAAGAAAAAAAAAAAGGAGAACTATTTGCATTATGGGAAAGTATTTTCATCTGCAAAACTTTGCAAAATAAAAAGGTATCTGTCTTTCCAGCTCATGCTTTACCCTGAATTTGAGGTGTGTTTGAGTGTGGGACTTCTCAGTGTGTGTGCTTCCTGCTCTTCACAAAGATCCTCGCTGCACTCATTGGTAACAGCATCACCAAAGATCTCTGTTAAAGGTTTCCTACAGTAGATTCAAGAATGTGCATGGCTTTGGTGAAAAAAGAAGCATATTCTGGTAGTAAAACAGGTAGGGTCACTGAAGCTATCTGCAGGGCTGCACCAAATAAACCTACAGATTTCCTTCATGACCTTAAAACCGAAGTTCAGGAGTTGAGGGGTTACAAACACACATACATTTTTAAATGTTTATTTTAGCCAAAGAACAGCTGGATGTGGATTAGAGTGACCATTCATGTGTTTGGCTGGTCACCTGCAGGTGTAGTTAGTGAAATTAAGAATAGTTTTCAGCGATATGCCTGCACTGTGCATGCATATTTCTGCACTGAACACATCTGAAAATTTGGCCTACAACCTCATTGCCAATGTTTCCATCAGGAAGTGTGGGGAAATCATTCCTTCAATAAGCACCCAGGGATATTGTGAGGCTAAATGGGTTCTTTTGGAAAGCATGCTAAAATCCTTGGAAGGAGAGCACAATGTAAGTGCAAAGTATTTTTTTTTATGTAGACTGAGTCACGTTCCCCTATCCTATGTGTGCAGTTGAAATAGCTGGTTAGTATTAGTCTTAATTAGGAAAAGCCTGCAAAGTGTTCTGTGTGCTCTATTGTGTGATCATCACTGATGCAATAGCACCGGTCCTTGAGGTCCTGCGTGCTGAGTACTTTCGTATGAAAAAAAAAATCAAAAATGGGAACAGAACAGGAACACAGGTCAACCCCATATTTACCAATGGGTATATCTGCTTCAAGTGCCTTCAGCCCATCAATCATGTAGAATTTTTCACAGGGAAGAGGGACGTGAATTTTTTTGTTTGTTTGTTTAAAGTGATGACATATTAGAAAAAGGATTAGGAAAACATTTGATATAGGATAGAGGACTAAAATGAGCAGCCGGATAACAGCTCCCTATCGCTCCTGAAGCACACTATAACCACAGCAGCCACAGCATCACACGAGCTTCAGCTCCTTGGGCTTTATCCACCGACTGGCGGAGGAAATCAGCTGCACTTTAGTGGGCTCCGGCGTGTCAGATTGATTGTCTCTTCAAACTGAAGCTGAAAGTGAGAATGGGATTTTGAGCTGTAAAGGGGAGAGGTGAGTTGGGGAGTCAAGTTCTGTCAAAATCTGGCTGAGATTTTCAGAACTAGATGTGTATATTTGCATAATTAGATCCATCCCTATAAGCCTAATTTTTAAAAATGTTAATCTATTGCCGCCTCTATGGAAGTTAATGTTTACTTAGCCTACACATTGTTACCATGAGCAAAACAGGGTCATAAATGCTCTACAGGCTTCTTACCTACCTAAAACCACCATAAACACATTTGACATGGTGTGCTTTTAAATAAAAAAAATATATATATACAGAAAAAACCACCCAACTAGAAGCCAAACCTTCTATCCGGGACTCCATCTGGCCGCAGTACAGCAATAGCAGCTCCTGACCTGCCAGGCCTATTCCAGATTTCAAGCGGTCTAGTGAATTGTGACAGACTGGCGTCAGTCTCATATTCCTATCTTATGAAACATTTTCAATGGAATATTTTAATTAAGATCAGCTTTGCACACTGGCATCGGAAAACTCCTAACCTCCCCACAACCAAACATCAACCGGAGAGAGCAGTAAGCAGTTGACTACAGGGCTGCTGTTTAACTTCGAAGCAAGGTGGGAACCCGCTCCATCTAGCTGCTGCCCTGCTCCTCAGGTTCACCTTTGCCTCCTCTGTAAGAAAACAGTGATGTATGAAACCCGCCCGTGTATCTGTTCCGCAAATACACAACCCGCTCCTTGGATTCAGATGGATTTTCTGACATTTAACAAGTAAATCTGTAATGGAATAGGGAATTAAAATTAATTAAAACCAGGGCTGTTTAAGAAATTCAGTGTCTGCATCGATTTGTTACTGTTATGTCCCCCGTGGTCACCGAGCACTATTTCCAGCTTGCCGTGTCGGCAGCGTTCACGGGATGCGTGCACAGGCTGTCTGAGGAAATCAGGTTGTTTTTAAACAAAGACGCAGACTGTGGTCACTTAATTTTTTTAAACTTACAGATTTCAGGGTAGTTAACGTTTCTTTTAAATAGAGCAGTTGTCTCAGAAGATGTAACGGCCAATCACCACTTCTCCTGTTAATTTGCATATAATGAGCCTATTGTTTGTAAGGGATTAGCATCCAGAGACTGCTGGCTCGTCAGGTTGCCTCTGACAGATTACTTGGACCTGTCATGACTCTTTAAGGATCCCTGCTAAGAGGCAGAGTAAATTACCCTCTGCTGAGATCCGTGCTGCTGTGGCTAGGCTGTGGTTCATTTAAATGGAGTTCAGCTATTACCACACCACACCGCAGCATATGCTGCAGACAAAGGAACATGGGGTTTCCTGCAGCTGGGGCAGAGGGGCTTGAAGGTTCCTCGAGAGTTGTTGGCTTGACTCTGCTTTGCACGGGGGGCAGATCCTCACAGTCACAGCCCTGACGGCTTTGGTAGCCCTAAGTGAAGTCCGTGTGCTTCTCTCAGTGGATGGTCACTGCAGGGAGACACTCTCACGAAGGAACAGCTCTGTGTCTTCAGCACAGCAAGGAGACCACAGAGGCAGGTGGTGGAGAAGTTTAAAAGTGGGGTGGAATGGAGTAGGTAGGTATATTTTGTCACCTTTTCTGGTGCAACGACTGAGGGTATCAAACGAAGCTAGTGCGTGATGGGTTCAGCCAGATGAAGGGAGGCAGCTCACTGCTCAGGGTGCGAGGGAGTTGTGGGACTCCTTGCCACAGGAGACCAAAGGAACGTTGTTCCCATGAGTTCAAGGAGAAGCTGGATCCACTACTGAAGAAAAAAAGTGTCGAATCTATGAAGACAGTGATTCTTCCTCAGAAAGTCCCCAAGCTATAAGATGCTGGGGGCTACAAAAGTGCTTGGGCATGCAACGCCAGCTGCTTGTGCTGCTGCCTATGGTTTTCCCCAGAAATCTGCAAAATCTCCATCTGCGGCTGATGGAGACAAGGCACTGGGCTAGACTCTTCATCCCCCCAAAATGATTATTCCCCTGTTTGGCACAGATCTGCCCCTTGGTCCTACCCACTTTCAAGCTACATGCTAGCTTTACTGTTCACAAGCCTCTTCGTTAATTCAGGTATGTGTACTTGGTGTCCACATTGCAAATTAAGAGACTTACCAAGGTACGCTGGTCACTGCATAACACCAGTGTTGCAGAGTTGTGGTCATCTGAGTCATGCTGGCTGATGCTTTGTGGAGACTATTCTGTACTAACAGATCTACTCCTTGAAGTCAAAATTTTAAAAGGAATTTAATACTAATTCTACCAGTTTTCGAACTAGTGAAAACACACTGTTGGTACTGGCTTGGGGCTTCTCATACAGAGAACATATATGCAGTTTTAATTATTTAAAAACACGTAAGGGATGCCAGGAAAAAAAGCTACATTAATCTGGAGTTATTGCTACAAGAATATAGTAATTTGAGGAGTAAAAAAATATTACAGGAATGTTGCTATTAATCTCAGAATGAAACCTTATGAATCCAGGACATGCAAAGTTAAGTTTACACAAAGTAAGTTTATACAAAAAATAAATCTAGGAAATGAAGATGTGGGAATACATATTTAAGACAACTGAATAGTCATAACAGTCTTACTAAAACAAACCTTTAGCCCCAACATGAAGAGAGAAAATATGATGAAAGTAAAGTGTGTGTCTGTAAAAGTCAGTTTAATCTAATTTGTGACTATGCACATTTCTGACTGCAGGGAAGGCCAAGGTACCTGAGAGTTACATAACATTTTGGTTAGAGGTAGGATGGAACTTGCTTTCATCTTCTGAACTTGGGGGTTGAAAGCCTGAGGTGTCAGTGGTGCAGGCTTTACCTGTTAAGCATGGACTGAGAGTCCCAGGATCATGCCCAGGATAACATGTGCGTGTGCTGGTTTAGCTTCATTGCTAAAACTGTGGTATAGCCTGGGGATTTAAAGCCGATTTGGGTATGTCTACATAGACCGTAGCAGTTCCCTAACTCTCTGTGGATGGATTCACCCACTCTGAGGCTCCCTCTGGGATGCAGCCACCTCTCACGGGCCACAGCGGGAGGCTGCTGGGCAGAGCCGGGGTGGGTGGCCTGGCACAAGGGTAGGTAGGATGCATTGCAACAGTACCACAGGTGCTGTCAGTGAGCTGTATGCTTTTAATAAAATTGTTTTTAATAGAAATTTGTTTATGTAGTGAAGAGCGTTTTTTACTACAGTTCCAACTACTGAAATACTCTCTTTGCGCTTATTCACAGCCTGACTATCTCTCCCTGTGGGAGGCTGATTTGAAAGTTGTGACATTCTGAGACTGTCGATTTGAAATTGTTACGATCTCATGGTAAGAAGCATCCTTAGAGGGTATTTTTAAAATTGAAAGCTTCCACCACACAGTAGCCTAGATGGGTGAAGAACCCTATTAGTCTCCTAAGGCAAAATATGCTATATTATTAGGATCGTGACAATATTATGCGCACATTATTACTGAGAGCTTAATCTGGATTTCCAGTACCTGAAGTAATAATTCTGAACCAGTGAGAACACTGTGAACTTTTTGATGAAAATGTTTCCCTAAATGGGAATGTTTTGATCCAGCTCATCTGCTGGCAGTGCCACTGAGCATCCAACCTCTTTAGTCCTAAATACCAAGCCGTGCTCTCAGAGGCATCGTACCGATGAAGAGGACGAGAGGCCTAGTGCCAATTGTTTAATCTGCCCTCCCTCCTACACTCCTCACACTGCTGGTCATCCTCTCAGCTGCAAACATTTTTCTTAAGCAAAGGATTTCTGAGTTTGTGTTTCAGCTTCGGGTGACTGATCCTTTCAGGCTGGAGCCTCTTCTCCTTCACAAATGAATAAATGCTGCTCCCTGCTGGAAACTCTCAGTACTTTCCCGTCTGCTGACATTTTCCTTTTGAAAAGGTGGTGACAGAAAGTGCAAATACCTATTAAAAAATCAGACAAATGCAGTCCCCCAGGGAGCAGACTCTCCATGGATCACCATTAGTGCAGCACTGCCAGGTCTCGTACTGCCCCTCCTGTTCTGCAGGTCTCCTCTCTTGCAATGCTGGAAAAGTAACCACGAGTGTTGGGGCACCCTCTCTACCAAGGACTTGGCAGCACAAGAGATAAATGAGAGAAGCTGTACAGAGACCAGCTGCTAGCTGCTTTTCTACCTCAGGTGGCATCCAACACATCTACGTGTCTACAAACGCAGAGTTGTTCCTACTAACTTATGGCAATAGAGAGCCACCTTATCTAGCAAACGAATGAACTCTTCACTGCCTATCTTATATCAAGCATATAAGTGCAGAGAAGCAGGCAAAGAGGAACTGTTTCTTCTATGATTGATGAACATCACCAACATCTATGAATTTGGACCCTAAAGTTATGACATTTGATGCATGTCCATTGATGTCTGAAAGCCATGTGGTGGATCTCAGTGGGAGGAGATCAAGCCATAACAAGATCATAGATCTGATTTACAAGAGGTGAGATAGCCTGACAAGCTGTCACGCAAACCCATTTTACACCAGGTAATTTAAGCAGAAAATACATTCAAATACTGTCCTGGATTAGGCCAAATCCTGCACTTCTGTTCCAACCCACTTGACTAGGCTTCACATAAGGTAATGGGAGCAGCACCCTCTAAGCTCTTCATGGGAAGATACAGTGTACTAAGATACTTCCACAAAGTACAGAGAAATCCTTATTAAACTGAGTCCAGAAGCCCTCAGATCCAGGGGATGTTTCATCCCAGCACTCACAGTACTCCCGCCTCATCTCTCCGTGGGCTGTTTGCACAAGGGAAGGGCGGTGGTGCCAGTGTGCTTAGATTTGTCTATACCTGTGAAGAACTGAAAAGACTGGGAGAACCCTTCTTGGGCAGATTACATGAAATAAGGTGTTGGTATAGTGCAACTGCCATCGGGAAAAGATGTAGTAAATAACAGTTAAGGGTAAAGAAATTTGCCGAGGGAACAGTGTTTCAAGGAATAAAAGGCACTTCAGAGTATGACAACATGCTTGCTGTCTTCTAGCAGTAGGTGATACTGGACCATCTGCAGTTTAGCTTTCACATCTTTCAGCTTCCCTTCCATTCCTCACTTTGGTCTAACTTCCATATTTTTTCAGCCATCACCTTTAGCAATCACTGCCTCAATCTTTGCCTCTATTCCTTTCTAAGTTGTGGTTTCTGAATTATTGAGAAATCTTTTTTTGCACCCACTTTGTACAATGATTCCTTTATAAATACTCTATTTACTAAGGCTGTATGCCAGTACTTGGTGACGTTGGTGGGATTCATTCCACTGACTTCAGAGGACTTTGGAACACACTTTCTGCGTGAATTACAATACTAGTTTAATTTCTTAACCCTTTTCTTAAGTGATGGAATATCAGTGTGGAAGCCAATATGTTCCCAACTGCGAGCCTTGTCTGGTCAGTTCCCGCAACAAAACCTGGAGAAGATGTACCATGTTGAAGGGAAGGCAGCCAAGGCAATACGGAAGAAAGCTGAGGTTCTGTTTTTCCAGTTTTGCGGGAAGCGGATGGCAATTGTGGTAATTGTTGTTAGTCTCAGGCCAGCGTTATAGTTCCCAAGTTCGGTCTCAGTCCCTGGTTCCTCTGAGGTCAGGTTGGAAAGGATGAATCAGAGGTGAGATCCAATGATGCATTAAGAGCTTTCCCAGCAAAAACAGAATTAGAGGAACAAGCAAAACCAAATCCCCTCAATTAATGTTCTTTCCTGAAGTCCAAGAAAAAACAAGGACTTCATACATCAGGCTCCCAACTGATCTGCAACTTGAAACAGAAAATAAAGAGAAGTAGGTGCATCACTGTGATATTGTACACTAAAACTGCAAAGCACTGGGCCTGAGCATGTTGCACTTATTTCTCTCTTTCACCTTCTATCTCCTGTTTTTCTCTGAAACTTGTCTTTACCCCTGTGCAACCACCTCTGTGGACATTCGCATCTTTTATGTGTCCTCTTTGCTAGGCTTCCATTACCTGTGGGTGCTGTTTGCAGTTGTCTCTCCTGTTCATGCAACTTGTATAATTTCTCTGCTCTTAACCATTGCCCAGTCAATCCTGCTCTACCTAAGCTTTTTTCTCCTGCTATGGCATTCACCTTCTCATTCTCTGTGTAACTTCTCGTAATGTCTTTTCCAAGTGTGACAAGAAATCCTTCAGAGAGTGGCGTGAACCGTATCCACAAATGTTTATGGATTGTATTGGGCAGGCTCTACATGCAACTTTACCACTAACTTCCCATTGGAGGGAGCAATGTCTATGGAATACATAAGATTTCTGCATCTGGAAAGCAATTATGTTATGTGTTTAACGTCTCTGCTTTTATTTGGGGTTTTGTCTTTAGTGTAACACCCCTCAGTGCGGCATCTGAGCATTTTTATTTCCTTCCATTTTTTAGGTAAATGCTTATTATTGGTGGAAAGGTAGAAACTGATTACTGACTGACTCAAATAGAAATGAGGACAGAATACAGACAAGGGGTGGGTAATCTCTTTTCTTGCCATTTAAAATTTTTACAGAAGAAAATTACAGCTTTAATACATTTTACAAGATAGAATGTCAAGTAAAATGTTAAAACCTCATTGTTAAATAAAATTACCAAAAAAATCTTTAAGGAGAAATATATGTTTACTATATAGTTTTTAATATGACAACAATGCATGAACTGTTTCCTGTTTCATTTGTGGTAATTAAAACACAGCAAAATGAAAAAAATACAAAGAAAGTATAAGAATAGCAGAGAAATGGAGGCTTTTTCTGAAGAGCAGCAGGGTGGCATGGAAACTGTGAGGGTCCAGAACTAATGTTCACTGTAGGGAGGAAAGAGCTCACAAGCTTCAGTCAGTATTAGATGTCCAAGAATTGAAAGGTTAGAGGTGGTGGCATAGGATAGGACCTTCTGAAGGACTACAACAAGGCATTTTTATTGAAGTAAGGTTTCTGCTTCTCTGTTTTAGCAGGATTTGACACAATGGGATGACATGGCTGTGCTGATGACCATATCAATGTTTTTGGTATGTTTTGGGTTCAACCACTGAACAGCTAGACCTTGTCATTCAACATCGGAAACTTTTTATAAGTGATATATTATTAAGACTGCATTTTTCTGTTCCAAATTAGAAGTTAAGCCTCTCAGCAGAGATGGGAGATGATGCCCCTTAGAGAGAGCAAGATGATACTGATCACTTTTCTGATGCTCCTTTTCCCTGTGAGATGCAGCAGCTCTGTGGCGGTGTGCTCCCCCCGTCGTCTCTGACTTAGTGAGGGGGCAGACAAAGGGACAGAGGTAGCTGTCACAGCTCGCAACATGGGAAATTCTGGTTATATTTAAGGAAAAAAAATGTTCATATGTGGTCCAGTGGTTAAACACTGGAACCAGCTGCCCAGAAATGTTAGGGAATGTCCATCTTCAAAACTCAGTTGGGCATGATCCCAAGCAGCCTAAACTAACTTTGAAGTCAGCCCTTCTTTCAGGAAGATCTTGGCCAAAATAACCTCAACAGGTCCCTGCTAACACAAAGCATTCCATAATTCTATAATTCTGTCCTATATCCTATATAACCCAGGCATCCACTCTGGAACACCTATCAATATCTATCAGTTACAGGTAAAAGGAGGAAAGATATCAGATTAAAGTAGAAGATGAAGAAAACAACACAGATATGTCTTGGGTTCTGAAATGTTCTTCATTGACTTCTCAGAATGGAAGAAATTTGGAACTGAATTCAGCATAAGACATTATACAGCAGTGCAAATACTTACTGACTGGAGTAATCACAAATTATGACAAAGGATGGCTTGGAACATTGAGCTGTTTTCTATCACAATAACACTGGTGGAGGGACAGAAGCAAGACATTGTGTTCCTGAAATGAAACATGGCTTGGAGGAGAATACATCCAAAATAAAACCACAAGCTAAAGATCATAAATTCTTGTGTGGCATCTATGCATACAATTCAAACAGAAGATTCTGTCTGCATGTGTTGATGAAAGTAGTTGATGAAAGTATTTATTTTTAATTATTTCTGGAGACGAGACTAACAACAGTAAGATGAAGAGCTGTTACTGAAGAATAGCCATGAGCAGGTCGAAAGCTTATGGGTAAGAACTGGAGATAGAGACAACAAAGGGAACCTTGTGGTTGGTGTCTACTACAGGCCACCTCATCAAGGGGAGCCTACTGACAAAGCCTTCTTCCTCCAGCTCCAGGAAGCTTTGCGCTTGCAGGCTCTCATGCTACTGGGGGACTTCAGCCACCCCGACATCTGCTGGAAAAGTAGCACAGCGAGCTATAGGCAATACAGGAGATTCCTAGAATGCATTGAGGATAACCTCTTAAGCCATGTAATAGACACCGTAATAGACACCCCTACCCGAGGGGATGCAATACTGGACCTAATGGTCACCAATGCAAGTGAGCTCACCAGTGATGTCAAGATTGGAGGCAGCCTGGGCGCAATGACTGCATTGGTGGAGTTCACACTCCTGAGGGATATGGGAAAAGCGAGGAGTAGGGCCCTTTTTCTTAAGGGGTTCATCAGAAGGACCCCCTAGGAAATGGTCCCCAGGGACAGAGGAAGAGAACAGAGCTGGCAGATTTTTAAGGATGTGTTCCATAGAGCGCAAGAGCTCTCAACCCCCAGGTGTAACAAATGAGACAAGGAAGGGAAGAGACCAGCATGGCTGAGACAAGAGATGCTCGTCAAACTAAGGAGGAAGAGGGAACTGCACAGGCAGTGGAAGCAGGGACAGGCATCCTGGGAAGAGTATAGGGACGCTGCCCAGTTGTGTAGGTATGGGGTCTGGAGGACCAAGGCACGTCTGGAGCTGAATTTGGCAAGGGATGCAAAGAATAACAAGAAGGTCTTCTACAGGTATGTCAATCAGAAAAGGAAGGTTAAAGAAAGTGTACCCCTACTGATGAACAAGAATGGTGACCTAGGATCAACAGACAAGAAGGCTGAGGTACTCAACAACTTTTTTGCCTCAGTCCTCACTGGTAACTTCTCACCCCTCCCAAGTCAATGGACCACAAGAATGGAACCAGGGGGGTAAAGCCCCTCCGACTGTAAGGGAAGATCAGGTTTGTGACCACCTGAGGAACCTGGACCTGATGAGATGCATCCCAGAGTCCTGAGGGAATTGGCTGATGTAGGTGCCAAGCCACTCCCCATAATATTTGAAAAGCCATGGCAGTCAGGTGAAGTCCCTGGTGACTGGAAGAAGGGAAACATTGTGCCCATCCTTCAAAGGGTAAAAAGGAGGACCCTGGGAACCACTGACCTGTCAGCCTCACCTCTGTGCCTGGGAAGATCATGGAACAGATCCTCCTAGAAGCTATGCTAAGGCACATGGAGGCCAGGGAGGTGATTCAAGATAGCCAGCATGGCTTCACCAAGGGCAAGTCCTGCCTGACGAACCTAGTGGCTTTCTATGATGGAGTGACAACAACAGTGGACAAGAGAGAATGACGGATGTCACCTATCTGGACTTCTGCAAAGCTTTTGACATGGTCCCCCACAACATCCTTCTCTCTAAATTGGAGAGCTATGGATTTGATGGGTGGACTGTTCGGTGGATAAGGAATTGGCTGGATGGTCGTGTCCAGAGGGTAGTGGTCAATGGCTCAATGTCCGGATGGAGACCGGTGACAAGTGGTGTCCCTCAGGGGTCTGTACTGGGACCGGTGCTGTTTAATATCTTTGTTGATGACATAGACAGCGAGACTGAGTGGCACCCTCAGCAAGTTTGCAGGTGACACCAAGCTGAGTGGTGCAGATGACATGCCAGAAGGATGGGATGTCATCCAGAGAGACCTGGACAGGCTGGAGAGGTGGGCCTGTGTGAACCACATGAGGTTCAACAAGGCCAAGTGCAAGGCCCTGCACCTGGGTTGGGGAAACCCCCGGTATCAGTACAGGCTGGGGGAAGAAAGGATTGAGAGCAGCCCTGCCAAGAGGGACTTGGGCGTGCTGATGGATGAAAAGCTGGACATGAGCTGGCAATGTGCGCTGGTGGCCCAGAAGGCCAACTGTATTCTGGGCTGTATCAAAAGCAGTGTGGCCAGCAGGTCGAGGGAGGTGATTCTGCCCCTCTACTCTGCTCTGGTGAGACCTCACCTGGAGTACTGCGTCCAGCTCTGGAGCCCTCAGCACAAGAAGGACATGGAACTGTTGGAGAGAGTCCAGAGGAGGGCCACAAAAATGATCCGAGGGCTGGAGCACCTCTCTTATGAGGACAGGCTGAGAGAGTTGGGCTTGTTCAGCCTGGAGAAGAGAAGGCTGCGGGGAGACCTGATTGCAGCCTTTCAGTACCTAAAGGGGGCCTATAGGAAAGATGGGGATAATCTTTTTAGTAGGGCCAGCTGTGACAGGACAAGGGGTAATGGTTTTAAACTGAAGCAGGGTAGGTTTAGACCGGATATAAGGAAGAAATTCTTTACAATGAGGGTGGTGAAACACTGGAACAGGTTACCCAGAGGGGTGGTGGAGGCCCCATCCCTGGAAACATTCAAGGCCAGGCTGGACAGGGCCCTGAGCAACCTGAGTTAAAGGTGTCCCTGCTCACTGCAGGGGGGTTGGACAACATGGCATCTAGGGGTCCTTTCCAACCCAAATGATTCTGTGATTCCATGAATCTATGAAGAAGGGTGTGGATAATAGGAAAGACCAGGAAACCGTCCCTAGAAGGAGGTTTGTGACACAGCTGAGAATATCTCTAAAAAAGGACTGGACATGACATCAGCAAAAGTATCGAAGAGATTCATCCTACATTTTTGAGGAGGTATAGTGGATGATCTAAGATGTTTGCTCTATTATTAGCATATGCATCACACAAATCATGTAGTGCATTCTGTGAATTAATATAAGCCATAAAGAAAACTGAAAAATTGGGAAAATTACACTGTTCACATGGGACATTCTCTTTTACAAGTTACTTTATATTTTTTTCTTCCCTTCTTGTTTGCTCCGTCCCCTCCCCCCCTTGCCAGGACCACTGCTTTCTGAATACGTGATTAGGCGATTTCCTTTTGTAGTGCTTCAAAATCACCGTTTTGCTTCATTCTCAAAGTCCAAAGTGCAAGACTGCAGTTCATCATGTACTTGACTTCTTCCTTACCTGATAGAAAGGCAAGAGTAACGACTCTAGCTATGAGATCTAATTTTCCATGTCTGCTGACACTTCACTGGCATGTTTCTTTAGCCAGTTCCATTAGAGTGATTGTGCTGGGACTGGATTATATTTAGGGACATTAGAAAAAAAACACGACAAAACAAACCAGTGTGAGTTAGACATAGAATAAACAGTTTAATAGTAGATGTTTTCTTTATCATCTAACTCCCTACTCACCACCACCCCCTCCTTCCATCACAGGTATTTTTTTTAGTAAGAGTGTGTGCTTTTTTTTCCCTCTTGGCAGTGTTTATCTTAGGGCTCTCTGTGGCTTTCTCTCTACTTGCATCTCACAAAGAGTGTAACAGGGTTTATAGGGGCTTTGTCATGTAATTGCCCAGTTTGGTATCCTATTGGTATCCTAAATAAGTGAAACTAATTCCCCAGACATATAGATGGTGTATGGCATTAGCTCCACTTGAGCTGGAAAAGATGAATCTGATTATGTTTCTTCCTCCTGCCTGTAAAAAATAGTTCTCTTAAGTCTCTTATCTAATATCATGTGGCTTAAGTGCTGAGCCTCCTGCCTTGCAGGACTGCTCCTCAGCTAAGAGACAACTGCATCTCATGACTCTCCAGCAGTCTACTGAGAATTCCTTTGCACTAATTTCCATCCCCAACTCCTAATTTGCCTCTCAGGCTACTCTAAGCAGTACCTTTCAGCTTTTCATTTCTCCACGGTAATTCATCAGATGTACTCATGCACAAGGGTAGGAACTGGCCTACTGCTCAGAGAAAGGCATCTTAGAGGTCACTTTTAACGTCTGTTCATGATCCTGTGTTACTTAGAAGCAGGTAAGGTGGGCAGTGCAGTGGGTGTCAGCTCAGGTGTAGGTTTGGTGTAGATACACTTGCAACATGGGAGAAAGGGGCCATAGCAGGACAACTCTCATAGAAGAAGCTGTGAGAAGCTCAGCAGAAGTCTCTGCCTCTCTGTGCTTGCTTGGAAGAACCCAGCATGGGTTTGAACTCTAGGTTTGAAACTGGACCATCTGTTTATCAAGTAAGAGATGAATCCTAGGAGCCTCTGTCCATCCTTCCTGCATTTCACACCAGGCAGAAGGAGAAAACATCCAATTTGTGTTTGGTCTTTGCAAGTGAATGCTTGTGCAGAAGAATGAAGGAGGCTGGAAGTGGTTCTCTGCTGCCTTTGGCTCTCATTTCTATTGCATTGCTTCAAGAGGTGCAGAAAATGCTAATCACTGAAGTAAACTAAGAAGCAATGTTAAGTTACATATAGTATCTGCGCTTAATAAAATGAGAGACATCTATCAGTTCAAGCTCTGCATTTCCCAAGAAGGTAAGAAATAACTAATGTGAAAATGCAGCAGAGGCAGTACAGAAGCCTTCTTTCTGTACAAAAAGATGTCTGTATTAAAAGCATTTTTTCCTTAGGCTAATTCCCTCCTGTCCATTCCTAATAGATTGAATGCTTGGAGCCAAATGCCACTTGACCTTGTAAAAATCTGATCACCCACTGCAAGAAAAACAAAATCTAACAATACAGAGTCTTTCTGATATAAGTAAATAAGGTTCATTTACCTTCTCCCACTAACCTGATGTACTATGTTGCTGCGTTCCAGAAATACTGAAGCAGCCTTTTCTGTAACAGCCGTTTATCCTGAGAGGGTGCGAGACAGTCGGAGCACTCAATAGCAGCTTCTCCTTCGGCCTGTTCTCAGAGGTTTGAACAGTAGCAATTTGTTTTATGGGGCATGGCACCCTCCTGCCCTGCTCATGCGAAGAATTGGCCGTTTGTAAGGCACTCTGTGCATGCTCAGTACCAGCAGATTGCCTTTCTTGGCACAGGCGCACGCGAGTGTTGCAGAGGGAATGTGCGCGCCTCTGTTTTGCCTGACAGATATTTTATTCATGGAGGGCTAACTTGCCTCATTAGCCGTAGGCCCAAGTAAGTGCGATACATAAGAGTCCTGGCTCTGAGTTAACCTGGGGACACTTTTCCAGAGGCAGTTCCTTGGGCAGTATCCCCTCCTCCCCTTTTCCTCTGGGAACCAAGGGGATGCGTATTGTTCTTCTCCCTGCAGAGGGAAGGGCTTGCTCCACTCCTGGTGCCCACTCGCTCCTTTGGCTGGTGCACAGGAGCAGAGAAGAGATGCTCAGGCTGCTCCTTCCACAGCCTTGCACGGTGAGGTAGGGATATAAGGTGAGGGAAACAGTATGTGTGGGGAACTGAAGCAAAGTGGCTATGGTGCATGACCTGCATGAGATGACCCAGCGGCTCTGATTCAGGCCAGTAAAGCATGTTACAGCTTCAGGGAAGAGTACTTACAATCAGTTACTGCATCTAAGGTTACAAGAGACTGCAATTACCTCTCTGATCTCCTGTATTACACAGCACACAGAGCACCTATTGCAATAATTATTATAGCTATTATTACTATTATTTTCAGAAAACCATCCATCTTGATTTTAAAACTTCCAGGGATGCAAAATCATAGAATCATAGAATCATAGAATGTTTTGAGTTGGAAGGGACCCCTAGAGGTCACCTAGTCCAGCCCCAATCTTTGGTAAGTTTTCATGTGGTATGTTACTCCAACTCAAACAACTGCTTAAACTACCAGTGCTGGTCAGGCTATAAATCCATCTGCTAAATCCAGGAGTCCTCTACTATCAGCTTCTGGTCTCCAGTAAGTATTTACAGACTGGGGCGAGAACATCCTGTACTTCTGTGTGCATACCTGTGCTTTTAAACACCACAGAGCAAAGGTCTTCACCCTGTCGTGACAAAGGGCTTGAGCTGATATGCTGCTGTTTGTAAGGTTTTGCTTTACTGGTGCTGCTTGAAAGTGCCAGATCGTGACCCTCCTTTTGTCCTTCACTTGTCAAAGATCAATGTATCGTCTCCTGTTGAATTGTGGATAATAGTATGCCCTGCTTTCCTAGTTTGGTATAGCATAATACAGAGACCCTCTCCGTCTCTTTGTACATGGGTATATATCATTAGAATGCAGAAGAACTTAGAGGCAAAAGGCAGTAATTAATGCGCCTATCAATTTCCCAGGAGGGACTAATGTAAGACACTTGGTCTTCAAAGTGCCTTTGTTTTAGACCCCGTTTAATCTGCACTTTCTTCCTGACTGCACTGATATAATTTTAATGGGTAATTACTATAGGAAAATACAGCTTCACCTCTGTACAAGATTTATTAACAAATCAAATATCCTATCAGAATGGGAAATGCTGAAAGCGTGCGCATAAAAAATAAAGTTCTTATACAGTAAAATCACATTCAGCAACCAAGAATTGTTACTAAAATGCTTTTGAAACCGAGAATAGTTAGAATTGCAAAAACAACCAAATCACAAAACCATAAAAAAAAAATCCCAACCTGGTTTGTCCTAGTGATAGTTAAGTGTCTTTTCAGCAGGCCGCTTCCACGCAGCGAAATGAGGCTCCTGCACTTACCCTGTGTGGATATATATGTTCACACGTACATGTCTGTTGGCGCCCTTTCTTTCATAAATTTTGATCCCATTAACCGATCCCAATCTAATTTGACAGGGGGATAAATGCTGTATATATTGTTACATTCAGCAAACTTTAGCAATTGAATAGGAGACAGGGACCTTTTAAGTGCTCCAGCTGAGGGAAAAGCCTAGCGACGGATCTCACCTTATTAGACACCAGACAATACAAAGAGGCAGAAACAGCAACCACATCTTTGGAGAAGCTTCAATTAACGATGAGACATAAATCTGCTGGAAGCAGCACTTGCTTCATGCTGGTGTTCAGCGCATCCTGAGGGGCTTTGCCAGAGGGGCAGGAAAACAGAAGGTGCTCACAGAAATCACATGGCAGAGGAGACGCCGTCGTACCAAGCAAGCACAAGTTCTGGCTCCCTATCAGTAAGATCAATTGCAATTGTAACCTCAAATTTCATTAGTGCTATATCTGTTTTCACAGCTATGGAAGAAATAGTTCTTCCTCTCGGAGAATTTTGAAGAATGTGGGCCACAGCCATTGGCAAAGCTCTCCCTGATTCAGGGCCAGAGAAGAAACTTCTTCACACACTGCAGTTAATTACAAGCTCTTTGCATTTTTAACTCATGCTAACAATTCAGCTGGAGGATATATTTTTTTTTTATTAATTACTTCTTTTTTTATCTTAGGTCAGGAAAACTGGTATTAATCCAAAAGAGTCTGAGTGTCTCCTCTGGCAAAAAAGAAAAAAACCAAAACACGACACTTAAGACTTTAAAGGAAAGAAAGATTTTATCATGCAGTCACCTCCTGCACTGTAAAAAGTAAGAAAGTGCATGACATCATTTATGAGCTAAGCAAGTGGCAAAATAATGAAATGCCTTTGCTGATGGGAAGCATGAACTGATATATGCCTCAGATATCTGACTCTGTTAATTTAGAAGTTGATTTCTTCAGCTGAAAAAAATGTTAAAATGCCCAGTGTCTGCATTTTATTTCTGGTGTTCATGAATCAAACCCACGCAAAAATGAGGAGATTGAAATGCACCAGATAGATGTAGAATTGAGATGGGGGTGATTAAAGTGTTGTGATGAGAAGTAAAGTTGTCAAAGACAGCAGTTCATGACTAGTTTTAGATGAACTAAAGGCAGGGGGGAATTCACATAATGATAAAATTTAACTTCAACATGCTTGTGCAAAAGGCTTCAGCTTCTCATTTCACATATTTTCATTTCAAAATGACATAAACTAAGCAAAATACTCTGGTTTTGTTGGAGCGGGGCAGGGGGGGAGGGGGCGAGGGGAGGAAACTGAAGCTCCTTCTAGACCACCTTGTAGTACTTGCTTGTGTTGAGGAAAAATACCTTTTTTCTTTAGGAGACATCTCTCTTGGAACAGTGTGTCCCTTTTCATCTGTCTACAGGCAGAGACCTCTAGATCCAGCCAGAAGGTGCTACAAGTTATAATTGCTGGAGGGTCTGTGCTCCTTGGTGCATGACGGCTTTAAAGTGCGATGCTCTGGCTTTATCCTAATCAAATGCCATACAAGGAGAGTCTGGGAGAGCTGGGACTGCTGAGCCTGGAGAAGAGAGGGCTCCTGGGGATCTTATCCAGAAATACCTCAGGTAGGGGGGGATAAAGAAGATGAAGCCAGACCCTTCTAGTGGTGCCTGCTGACAGGGCAAGAGGCACAATCTGAAATACATAAAATTCTGTTTAATGATCAGAAAGACCTTTTTTTACTGTGCAGGTGGTCAAACACTGGAACAGGTTGCCCAGAGAAGCTGTGGGGTCTCCATCTGTGGAGATAATTCAAAGTCCAACCGGACAAGCCACCTCACTGACCCTGCTTGAACAGGGGCTGGACCAGACGAGCTCCAGAGGTGTCCACCAGCCTCCACCATGATTCTATGAAATGGCTTCTTCTCTAGCTGTAGTTTTTATGAAACTCTGAAAGCTGACACACTGTCATCCAGTGATCAACTCAAAGGAAATGAATAGTCATTGGGACATGTTTCTGAGCAAAGAAACTTATTTCTTAACTTCTAAGCAATCTCTGTTTTGGCAAATTATTTATCTGTCAGCTTGAGAGATAAGATCAGACAATATCTGTACTTCCCATATGCTTCTTTTTCTGCAGATCATTCAGCCAAAGGTTCCTGAATATCTGAATCTGACTTTTAGATTATTATTTTGAAACACTTTGGATAAAAACATACGAAAGCCAAACTTTTCTGCAGGGCATATAGACTGTTTTCCTGCTGCCAGCACTGAAAAGATAAATTAGCTTCACTGCAGAAGAGCAGAAGACATTTTGAAGGTTTTCTAGAGATTAGTTTAATTAGCTAATAAACCAAATGGAATACACATATTTCATCGAGATAGCAGAAATGCATTATGTTGAACAATAAGCCCAGCATTTGCATGCAGCTCATGACAGCAAAGAGACTGTAGTACAAGAGAGAAAGAATTAACAGGAGAGGAGATGCTGAAGGAGGAATGGGGTGAGGATACAGGCGGAGCTGGCGGGGCAGCGAGGGCAATCGACACGATGGTTAAGGATATAAGGCTACAGACGCAGCCGCATTCAGCTCACGCTTCCTTTGCCCAAACCTAGATGAGCCATGCGTGAGGCGCTTCCACTCCACAAAGTGCGGAGCTGTGTTAATATGCCGAAAGGCACAGTATATTGCTTGGGCACTGTGCCATGCTACGGCATCTCTACGCTGCTTGAGACCAGCGTTGGCTCTGTGTCCAGTTAGCAAAAATGCTTGCGTAGCTCAAGCAAGGGTCCATCTGTCACCACCCACACAGCTATGCCCTGAGGAGCAAATTCCCAGGAGTATCTTAGTTTCTTCCCAAGGTGCTCACGAGTCTATAACTAGTCCTAAAACAAGCTGAGAGAAGGGAAACCGATTATAAAGTAAAGCAAGTGGGACGTATGGAAATGAGAGATAAAAATTATGCTAATAATTGTTACATAGTCTTCTGCTAGGCCTGGCATTGGCTTATGAAGGGGCTGGTACACGAGGCAGAGAGGGACTGCAAGGCTGGGAGAGGTTGGGTGAGAGTGAAGGGGAGAGAAAAAATGCAGAAGAAACAAAATTCCCCTTTAGCACATCAGAAAACTGCTGGGTTTGTTCAGTGGTTCATGAAGCCACTGCCTAAGGTTTTAGGATGATTTGTGCCCTGAGGGAAACTTGGAGAATGCAGGGTGAACTCAAACTGATTGCAAAATCAACTATTATTCTGAAAGATGTTATAGAATCATGGAATCATAGAATACCAGGTTGGAAGGGACCTCAAGGATTATCTGGTCCAACCTTTCTAGGCAAGAGCACAGCCTAGACAAGATGGCCCAGCACCCTGTCCAGCTGAGTCTTAAAAGTGTCCAGTGTAGTGGAGCCAACCACATCCCTGGGGAGATTATTCCAATGGTTGACTGTTCTCACTGTGAAAAATTTTCCTCTTATGTCCAATCGGAATGTCCCCAAGAGTAACTTGTATCCATCCACCCCTTTCCATGTGACTCCTTGTAAAAAGGGAGTAAAAAGACAGAATGATGTGAGAGATGATTTAAGACCTGCCCAAAGCAATCAAATTCAACGAAGTCTTTGTCATTACCATCATTAGAAACATAACTGGTCTTACATAGAGTAGCATAAGAAACTCCTAGCGACTGTCCCCTCCATTAAAATAGAAAGGGATAGGGACCTTTGAGCACACTGAGCAGAACTAGAGGACATATTTTATGAAACAGAGCCATTGTTTTCAAAATCAGGACTTTTATTATAGATGATAAATTGGTTTACCTGTATAAAGAATGACTAATCTGTGATTTTAGTAAATAGGTATATTGTGGCTCAAAAACAGTTGATCACCACCCAAACATCCGTAAGTCATTGCTTTTGAATTGCTGTGTAAGGGCCTGCCTTTGGTTTTCTTTTTTTTGGGTATACATTCTTGATTAGCCTCCTATATTACAACACCATCAATCAAGCTAACTAAATTCAATTCAGTATGAAATGGGTAATCTATTTCCCCAATAATTATTGACTGTATTATGAAATCCATATTCCTATGCGCTTGCTGACAAGACCTTCACCCCCCTCCCATTTTCTTCTTTTTAGTTCTGTATACTTGCTCTAACAAAAGAAGAATGAAAAATATTTTTCTCATTTTTTCCCCTTCTTTTCACCAAGATAAAACAGTATGATTCCCAGGTAACTGTGAATGCTTAAAATACCTTCATTAAAACAGGAACTAATCCAAACATTGTCCTATATAAATGGCAGTAAACATCTAGGGTGAACATAGCAATTAGCTTGGGGATCCCAAGAGAGAGGCTTCAGCTCAAGGAAAGGGAGATGCTATCTCCCTTGGAGTTGTGACAGACTCACATCCAGTGGTGTTTGGACACAGACCTCCTTACTTGCAATGCATTGGTTCATCCGGTGTGTAAATAAACGACTATAGTTATTTATGTAAGCTTGCTGTTTTGTGTCCTAGCACTTTTAAATGGGATGTGGGGCATTTCCAGTGAAAAATTTTTAAATATTGTATGAACTTTCCATGTCGGTCCCCCATGGCCTGCATTCTAGCCTTCACTCTTGCAAAAAAAAAAAAAGCCACTAAAATCTCTTCTGTTTACTGTGGTTTAAGACTGTGATTCTGAGCCACAGCCTTGAGCTACTACCGCTGCGCTGCGGAGCATCCCCAGGAGCTCTTTATCTCTCTGAGTCACAACTCCTTTCCTTTCATCTTGCTCTGTGCAGGAGCAGTAACTTATTACCAGCCCCAAATTTTATCTGAGGCTACCTCAGCCACCCAGCTGAAAGGTAGGCTTAATCCCATCTGAATTGGAGGGGACATATAAAATAATTGCCTTTTTATTCCTACGCACTGGACTCAGAACCAGATAGTATGTAGGACAGCCAAAGAGGAGGAACCAGTTCTTTGCTGGGCTGCAGAGCACACACCACAGGCGTGCCCACTGGTAGACAAGACTTGGGCTCTCAGATGAAAACGTATAAATGAGACCTTTATGGATATTTAAGACTCTGTGTGAGAACAGAAATACATTCCATTATCCAGGCTCACACGTGCACTCCCGGAGCTGTGGTGCTGCCGTGTGTCAGCCAGACACTGCCCGCTGCCACCAAGGCAGTGGTGTCCACGTGGTTCTGTATGCGTGTGTGCATATGTGAGGCTTATGATGGACTGTGGAGCTGGCATCAAATTGTAAAGCAAGAATAGCACAAGCAGAAATAATGTGTGACCCTGAACCACCCCAGCTGTGAACACAAATGGGAGTTAGGTCTGGATAGAGAAAGACTGACAGCTCTCTGAATCCGAGCACTAAATAAAGACATGCATTTGTGGCGCTTGTAGAAGGACTCTGGTTCCAGAAATCAATGCAAAGATTTGTTCAGCCCAATATGTGGCATTTTTCTCCTTCTCAGACAGACTAATTTTACCTGGAAACTTGTCTGCATTACGTCTCCTCTTCTTTTTCCTGTAGATGATAAGGCATTGTCCAAAACTGACTTAACAGCAATAAGGGAGGTGGATTGTCATTTTAGGTTACTCAGACAGTGGTTAAAGTTAATAAAGGTTCAGGCTGCTGCTTTGTGCTGCAAATGCTGCGTGACAGACCAGTCTGCTGAGGAGCCCAGTTGGAGGTGCTGGGCCCCAGATCACTCCTCAGATGCCAGGGTGGTGGCTGCAGCGTTAATTTTCTCATGAAGACATCTGACATTTGTTTTTCTCCATAATTCTCTATCCCTGCTGGAAAACTGAAAGTGTAACCTCAGCACAGTCAATGCTCTTCTCTCCCACACCAGGAGAAGAAATGCCATTAGCGTGTGAATGATGTATGAGGTGAACAGTTCCTGTACCCCTCCCTTTTTGTTTGGGGGTTGACTGCGAGCAGTTCCCTCTCTCCTTCCTTCCCACAGTCCATCATGGATCTAAAGCTTTGACCCTCACTCTCTGCAATGCACTTCTCCTATGCACAACTGCTTCCCAACAGGGGCTGAAGAATTAGGCATAAGGCAGCAGCCTATGACAAATGATGCTCTTCTTGTAGACTGTGCAGAGCTGGAGGTCAAACACACTATTAATAATTGCCTGACTTTTTAAAAGCTGTATTTCCTCCATTTGTTGGCAACATGATTTGAAAGGTCTGTACAAGCCACTTAAACCAGCAGCTGAACAGAGGCATTTCAGCCCTGTCCAATATTGATTTTTGCTTCTAACTCGCCTCTTTGCTAAGACTGGTTTCAATATCCTGTGAAGTTTAAGTGAAGATATTTTCCATCTCAATAGCCATGCATTGTCATTTGATACCATAGAAAAGACAGCAGTATTTTCCTTAGTAACATGGTTTAGCTTGAAAAGAAGAGTGCCATAAAATCTCCATCCTGGACCATTACTGCCCGCATCAAAGAAAGGCTGAGCGAGGAACAGATGGGCTGGAGTGGGGAACCCAGTCACCAAGCTGCTCACCAAGCTCAAGTGATACCAAAAAAAGAATGAACACAGTGTAGAGCTGGTATAGCAGATTATTTCTGCCTCCAGACAAGGGGTCCCGAGGAACAAGAAACTTTAGTAAATTCAAAGCACTAGTTGGTACACTCCCACAAAACAGAAGTTTAAAGGAAAAAGACATTCAGAAAATTTAGCAAATACTTAACCAAAATTAAGGAAACAAGCATATGTGAAATGTGAAACTGAAAGACAACATGAGCCAGCAATGTGCGCTGGCAGCCCAGAAAGCCAACCGTACCCTGGGCTGCATCAGGAGAAGCGTGGCCAGCAGGTCGAGGGAGGGGATTCTGCCCCTCTACTCTGCTCTGGTGAAACCCCACCTAGAGCAATGCATCCAGCGCTGGAGCCCTCAGCACAAGAAGGACATGGATGTGTTGGAGCAGGTTCAGAGGAGGGCTACTAAAATGATCCGAGGGCTGGAGCACCTCTGCTATGAGGACAGGCTGAGGGAGTTGGGCTTGTTCAGCCTGGAGAAGAGAAGGCTGCGGGTAGACATGATTGTGGCCTTTCAGTACTTAAAGGGGGCCTATAGGAAAGATGGGGACAAGCTTTTTAGCAAGGCCTGCTGTGACAGGACAAGGGGTAATGGTTTAAAACTAAAAGAGGGTAGATTTAGACTAGATATAAGGAAGAAATTCTTTACAGTAGGGTGGTGAAACACTGGAACAGGTTGCCCAGAGAGGTGATGGAGGCCCCATCCCTGGAAACATTCAAGGCCAGGCTGGATGGGGCTCTGAGCAACCTGATCGAGTTGAAGATGTCCCTGCTCACTGCGGGGGAGTTGGACTAGATGACTTTTAAAGGTCCCTTCCAACCCAAACAATTCTATGATTCTATGAAAAAGAAGCATTGTAAACATTGGTTTGGCTAATCATGAGAGTGACCTAAAATTTAAGAAATTTCCTCACTGGGTGAAGTAGGACATACATTTAATAATTAATAGTGGGAACAACAGGCAAGGACAGCAAGTGAGATCCTTTTAGAAAAGAAAAAAGGTCATGAGGAAGTGCTCTATATTTATACTAGAAAGAAAAATGATGAAGAATGGGTTTTCTGCTTCGTGAGGAGGGGGTTAGGAACACAATTGAAAATGATGCTGAAAAGGCTGAAGTGCTTCAGCCTATTATTTTTTCTTTACCTCATTAAAAAATCTAAAATAAATCAGACTATCCATAGACTTTAGAACTTATTAAGAACTTGGACTGGTAGAAAGCAGAAAAAGAGGCTACATAGCTACATGATATCTTCAACTCATGTGAGCCTTAAAAAATTCACCCCAGAGCTCTCAGGGAATTGAGTCAAGCAATTTCACAGCCATGAACAATTATCTTTGAGGACCTCATGGAGGGTGAATGAAGTTCCAAAAGACTGGAAAATGACCTCTCAAGAGCTCTTCCAGCCATGGTTACCATTCCTGTAAGGAGGAAAAAACAAAGGTAAGACTGTGACTTACTGATCCATAGTTCCTTGTTTGGAAAGCCACAGAGGCAAAGCAACTACTTGGTATTCTCACTATAGGCAAAGCATAAAGTTTTGAGAACACGGGGTCAGGCTGGATCAAATCAAAGGTCCATCTATCACAAAATTGTCTCAGATAGTAGCCTGCAGCAGATACGGCTGTATCTAAAACAAACTGTAGCACACTCTCTCAGCTCTTAGCAATCAGAAGCTTAGGGACTTACAGAGCTAGAGACTTTGCATCTTTCTGTTAATAGCCCTCCGTGACCCTTAATAGCCCTTAACAATTACTAATCAAGAGGTCTTGAAAGTGCTGTCTTTATTACATGAAATCAGAAGATAATACATAGAAACTGAAAATAGTCACGTACCTTCTAGTACTCTGCCTTTCAGTGAGTATTTTTTTGTTCCCAGCTTAGGTATATTGTTACCAAGTATACATTCATTTAATGAACAGCTAATCCTTGAGAAAAGCAATACCAAAACGTCAGGATAGCTACTTGATATTTTTCACATTCAAGCACAGTTACTCTGGCTAGTTTGTCAGAAGCTGCTTCACATTAGTGTTGAACCAAATTTATTTTAAGCTATAAAGAGACCAAAGACAATCTCCTGTAGATGGATACACTGCAGTTGGAGAATAGTCATTAAAGGACTTTATTTACATTTCTAGCTGATCAACATCTTTCAGATACTTCTAATGGGAAGAATTGATTTTTTTCCCCTACAAAAGGGACTTGATCAATTTGGCTTCTGGAAATGTTTTATTCAACAATAGCTAAATTTCCCTGCATACACATCTGTCAAAGCAGAGACTATTTTTGGAAAAGAGAAGCCTTTTGTGCTGATATAAAGATATCTGTTTTATTATTTCAACAGAAGCCTATTGATTTTTTGAAACCTTAAAAAAAAAGCTTACTATAATACAAATGGCTTAATTGTGCAAAACCTTCCTCAAATTCCTGCAAATACTAGCAAATTTTAGCAATTTGGGTTGACTTTGCTGGGATTTTTAAAAATTATTTTGTTCTTCAAATTAAAACTTTAACGGCATTCTTCACAAAAAAAGAAATATATTTGCCATGCCTTTTGAATTCATTTATTCTACATGTTTTGTAATAATTAAGCTCTTTCTGCAGTCCTGGACTGTGACTTAGGAGGCCTTGGTTTCTGTCCTCAGCTCTCCAGCTGGCTCTCTGGGCAAAGGAGGTGAGTCACGTCATCTGTAAAATGGGGGCAGTATATGTTCCATACAGCGCCTTCATATCTACATGCAGGGGGCTTTTTGTAAACATTATATATCATGCCCCACAATATCTCACTTCTCAAGCCATTGCACACATGCAGATGGCAGCACTTTCAGTGCTAGTCTGTGGGTTATATGCTGGGTGCAGGTGAATAAAAAATGTATATATTTGTTAGATTGCAGTGCCCTTATTCATAGTGACGACCAAATGCTCATGAAGTGCAACTCGGTAAATGGTAATACTTCAGTATTTTTACCATACTTAAAGGTGGACAAATCTGCACATAAATAAGCAGAAAACTCTTTACAAGTCTTTAATACAGCAAGTCTGCAGAAGTATTTTAACCATGGATTTGTATTGAAAATCTAATAAAACGTGCATCATTTGGCTGAGTTTCTACAGCAGGCACCGCATTTATGTTTACACAAACAAATATTAACCAGGTTCATTTCAAAGAAGAGGTTCTTGTCTTGTCTGGTTTCATGCAAATTTATAACAGCCACAATTTAATTTAAACCAATAAGAAAATCAGGGAAGTCTCACCTCCCTGAATTCTACAGGACTCTTGACCTTGCCAGGACTTATAAACATGGGGAAAAAAAGTCCCTGTGAATATAGTACATGATGATGAATCCTTCAAAATTTAAAAAGATAAGATTAAGAAGAATCCTGTAAAAAAGAGTAACAATGAATTTAGTGTTTGCTTTCAGCTAGAAAGCCTCCCAGATCTTTAAGCTGATGGATTGTCATATCTATAAATACACCTACTCTCTTAACCTCTTACTAACCATCGGTTGCACACCACAGGCTGCATCTGGCACCAGTGCAATGTTACTGCAGCCAATTCGGTCACCTCAGGGACGCATTTATTACTGCTACAGCAGTAACAGCCTGAAACCTCAATTGCGATTGGGGCCCTGTTGTACCCGGTACTGTGGAAACTGGTAATAAGAGCAGACAGCCCCTGCTCCCACTGTGGCACGCCCACCCATCTTTGATTCATGCGACAGCGGCAGGAAAGGGTCTGATCCTGTCACACAGGAATGAAAAGTGACATTACAAGACATAACCTGCATGGCTTACCTTCCTATCGCATCTAGGGGGGAGTAGGGGTTGTCAGAGGTGGTTAAGGTGCTTAACTGACATGCACTGGGCATCTGGGAGAAACAAAAAATGCAAGCCAGGAGCAAACCCTGGCTCCCTGGAGGTCCTGCTCAGCTGCTGGTACTGGTCCCTGCTGGTTCTGCAGGGAGTTAGGTGGGACGCTGGCGTAGCGCAGTTTTAAAGCCTGCATTGCCTGGACGCTTCTGACTGGGATGGACCAGCCGGGCGCGTAGCTGCCTAGGGGCGGTGAGCTCGGGGCAAGCCTGGTGTGCTGGCACAGCCAGACCTGGAGCTGCCTCTCGCCAGGTGGCCCTGCCACCCGTGTGGGCCCTGCCACTGCTCCTGGCGACTGAGGGCGAGGGGCTGTGCTCACGGCACGGAGGGGACTGCTGCCTGTGTGGGCCCTGCCACTGCTCCCGGCGACTGAGGGCGAGGGGCTGTGCCCATGGCATGGAGGGGAAGAGCCCCTGCAACCGCTGCTGCTGGCCATTCAGCGAGGGGCAGAGAGGACCATGACGACAGTGCTCAGCTTTACAGACTTTTATTTTTCGATCGGTACAGAACGCTGTTGCTATTGTAATAAGGCATCAAATGCGTTATCGAAAAGCTCACAATGGACCATGACGTTTCGCCCTGTCGTGGGCCAACAAGGAGTTTTACAAGATTAAATCGGTTGCTTTTCCAGTCGGTAAACTTTATATTCATTACAGACAGATTTTTAAAAGAATTACAAAGATTAAAAAACTGTAAACATATCAAAACCAGCAACAACCCAGCGTAGCTTCCTAGGAGAGGGTCTCAGGCGTTTCTGCTGCGGGGCTGGCGTTGGGCTGGCAGTGAGAAGGCAAGGCCGGCTGCGACTGGGGGCCGCGCTGGGCGCCCGCGGCCCCGGAGGGGCCGGGGCCGTGTGGCAACCGGCCTCCATTTTGGTGAGAGTCTCCAGCAGGTGCCAGGCAGTTCCCAAATGGCCAGCCTCGACCACAAACGTATAATCGAGAAAAAAAACAACTGAGAAAGCGGGTCACCGGGGAGCTGTTTGAACAGCGGGGAGCCAGCCGCAGGCTGCCGGCGCCTTGCCACAGCACAGGGAGCGCAGAGGCCAGGGCAGGGCCCGGCCCGCAGACACATCGTGAGGTAGAAAATGGGAAAGTTTCACTGCTCAGGTCGGTCAGAAACAAACTGACTGATGGCACAAATCCCAGTACGTTTCTGGGGTACTATGGGGGCACCTAAAACCCATCTGGTACACCCCAAAATTTAGATCCCCAAAGAAAGCTCTCCAGTGATCCATGTGACAGCTTTAGCCCAGGCAACAAAAAAAAAAAAAAAAACAAACAAAGTTTTTATCACACTTGCACCCTTAAAGCATTTAATTTTTGAGCAGGGGAAATCAATTTGCGAGGGTGCACGAGAGGGCAATTAATTTCCCTTGGCCTCAGCCTTTGGTACCACCTCATGCGAGGTGAACGACGCCAAGGCTCGTCCACCGGGCAGCGGGCTAATACATTCATTGTCCACCATCGGCCACCAGACAGCAAGTGTTTTGGTCTCTATCGCACCACACGGCACGAGAACCTGAGAGTCCAGAGGTTTTATATCTCACCACCAACCCACGCAGTCCTGCAATTTGTAAAGGTATCTTGTTGGATGATCAGAGAAATGCCCTGAGGTTTTATCTCCTAAACTCCTGAACTCTGAAGGCCTTCCTTTGCCTCTTCCGTAGTGCACACTAACACCAGAATAAAGAAACTGTGTTAGTCCTGTTACTTAAATTCTCTTACTCCTCACACTTCTGCAGTGTGTATTTAGATTATTAGGTTGACTTACGTTTCCTTAAAATGCTCAGGGAAAATTTGAGGGTTCATTTAAGTATTGCGGGCTCATGATCTGTGACAAGCATTTTACAAAGTGTCAGAAAACTTCTCACTTGATAATAACATACTGACAGTTGGGGGAGCGTTCCCTTTTCTAGTGCTAATAATCAGCATTAAGGCATGCCACGGTTCCTACAAGAAATCTGTGATCCTTACAGCTTTAGCTGTCATTTTTCTGCAATAATGGAATGTACTTCAATTTTATGCATATGTATCATTAAAAAATAAAAAGAATGGCTCTCAGCCTCAGTTTTAGAGCTTCTGTCACATTGGTGAGTACAGCCATTCCTGTTAGCGGCCCAAGCTGGGTTTTCATTCCCCACGACGTCCATGCCCTGCCCCACACTGTCTCGTTGCCCCCAGCTCGGCACCATTTGCCTTCTCACTTGGCATGGCTTTCCCTGAACCTCTTGGAGGTCACAGTCAGTCCTTTCCCATCCTCGGGGCAGCACGGGAGGCAGCGCTGTCCCCACCGCCCCACCTCGAGCCGTGTGTCAGGCCCTGCTGGCAGTGTCCACATACCAGGCCAGCTAAGGAAGAGCCTTCCTCCTCTGTGTCCTGCTTCTTGGGCTATGTACTTCCTCACCCTCACCAATCACCACAGGCTGAAGGCTTCACCTTACATCTGGAAGCTGTTCTATTTATTTACCCTAGAAATTCAATCCTGAATCCCTGACGACACATCCAGAGGGATGTAAGCTCTCCAACAATGACTGTGGAGACGCTGGTCACTGTTGAGTTCCTGCCTGCAAACACACTCCATATCATGACATAAACTGGCAAAATCATCTACTAGGCAGCAGCACCACCTAATAAGGCTGCTCATTTAATTACCAAATAACACTGAACTACAGCGGCGGTTAGAGCAGATAACATCTGAAGCAGCATCTCTTTTGCAGGGCCAACGTTAAAGCCTGGATACCACACCATGCTATTTACAGTGACCAAAGGCATGAAGCTGGAGCAGCACAGGTCCTCGGTCCCTCGGTCGAAGGCACCCACGCCAGCACCCACGGCCGGCAAGCAGGAGGGACTGAACTAGGTGAGTGCCAGACTCAGGTGTCGCATGTGCCTCCTGACATAAACAGCCAGAAAAGAGGAAATGAGGAACCAGGTGGCAAAATAGCATTCAGTCTCTCCGCGTGAGGACCCCACGTTTCCACCTGCCACTTGCTATTCTGAATCTTGTGCTGCCACATATTCCTGGGTAAAGGGGGCATAAAGGAGATCTCCTCCTCCCTTCCCAAGAGAGCTCTCCTCAGGTATGTCACAGTGGGAAAAAAAGTATCATTTAAAAAATATTTGCTATTCCTGATATTTGAGACTTAATTAATGACTGACAAGGCTGTGACAGTGAATCATGTGTTTCTACTAAGACTCTGCAGTCAGGGACTGTACAGACAGAGCTCTTCACTCATGTTCGGCTTTGGCAGGGACACATACATATATTAACATACATATATATGTTAACAGGACATATATATATTAACCACTGTTCAGTAAGAACTGACAGCGGTGCATACAACAATCTTTGTTGGTTTTCTCAGCACTGCAAGAACACAACTTTAATGTTCCACAGAAACTCGCCAGTAATAAAGTAAACAGCATCAGCGGTACTAGTTTTTGGCTACTGTGCCACAGAACTGTGATTAGTAACAACATGTACCCTTGATCATCCCCTATGTTAAGTGAGTCCCACGTCAGCCAGTAAACTGCCCAGTATTTAACCTTTGTATTTCCTGACAGTTTATTTTTTACAAATAAATTGGTCTTTATTGAACAAGCCCCAGAAAGCGCCTTCCTGACATTTCCTTGCTGGTTATGAGAAGGGGCTGACAGCCTAGTGACATAAAACTGAACTTTCAAAAGGACCAGTAAGATGCAGGCAGCCCCAGTATAAGCAAAGCCCTGCAGCTGAGCTTGAATTTCTTCCGGCATCCGTACTGAAAGAGGAGTGTTCAGTCTCAGCATCCCCATGCTTTTTTCACTCTTTGGGTCTCTTGAGACTCCAAACAAGAGGTCAGTTAATTCAAGTTATGGCAGTTTTCATACAAAGACATCTGTCCACCAGGAACTAAACTTCTTTTATATGGGTCACTATAGCTATCAGAAGTTAATAACGATCAATCATTGCTAATCTGAACTGAAATGCAGCCACTGACCTCAAGCTGAAAGAGCCTTTTGTGTCCTACCAATACCACGAGCCATATGGTTCCCTGCCCTTTGCCTCTTATTTTATATTTTAAATAATCGTCACTAATTGTACAATTGTTTGAAAATATGGGAGGTTTGACCAAGTGGTGTTCTTTTTTCCCTTAGCTCTCACTCAGTAGAAGAGAAGGGATCAGCTTAAAATTAAAGGATAAAAAAGCATCTTTCTTAATTAAATATTAGCCCCACTATTTGATTATTGGTCCCGCTTCTTAACAGTCTACCAAGTAGGCTGTTAATAATCCTGCAGGCTGCAACAATTAACAGCTTCCAGAGTGTCAAGGTCGTTCCTGTTCTATACGGGAGTATATAGGCAAGACATCAATGGAATGTTTTATATTAGGATAAAGGAGTATCTGAGGAACCTACTTATCACAAATCTCTTTTTATTCAGTGGTTTTCATATTTTGTATCAGTTGCATTTTCTCTGGCATGTTTTGCCTTTACAACAAGTGCTCATATACTGCAAACATTTGATTATAGAGCTTAAGAAAAAACCATTCTTGTCAGACAAATAAACTGCATCACCAGCTATCTTTAGCCGCATCTGTTTTCTTTAATGAAACACACTTTCCTGTAGAAATGCTGCCTTAAAAATCATGACCACACTAATTATCTATGGCAAGCACATCTTCCTCAACTAACGACAGCTCGAGCATATTATCGTTTGCACCAGACTTCATTCTGAAATTGAAAGACCCATAGAGCTTTGCAGACTCCTTGGAGGAAGCAAACCTGCTCCTCCGGTACAGCTCCCCTTTCCACATGGACATCATCAGCAGGCTGGAGAGCACCACTCCCCCCAGGGTTAAGAGACACAGCCCGGCGATAACGCAGCGGTCCAAGTGAGCCCCAATCCTAGCGCTCTCATTCTCCAGCCTCTCCATCTCCCGGGCAGCCACGGTGTTGGGATCCACAGTCACGTCTCTGGGTACCACGTAGGAAATGATCACCAGCAAAATGCCACTAACCAGGAACAAAATGGCACTAATGAACCCATAGTCCACGGATTTCCCAGCCGCCACCTCTGAGGCCGCGTCGTCCTCCTCAGAGACCAGGGAAGGAGAATCGTGCACCCACTCAGGCGGCAGCTCCCTGCAGGAACGCTGCTGCAGAGGGGCATCCTGGCAGCGGCCGCCTGTAGAACGGGGGGAACTTCTTGCATGCTCCAGGTTTACGTTTTCATCCACGCAGGTGAATGACGTCTCGAGTTCCTGGGCACAGCAGCAGGCTTTCTTCTTCGCTCCATCCTCTTCCCCAGGCAAGCGCTGGGGCGGGTGGCCAGGCTGGGAGGTGCTGGGGGGTGCAGGGTGCTCGTAGGGAGAGGTGCCTGGGGGGGAGGGCTGGGGAGCCGCGGGGGGCTCGGCCACAGGGCCCCTCTGCAAGGGCTTGCGATGCCTCTCGCAGTGCAGGGCTGCCAGGGTGGCAGCTGCTCTGGGGTCCACCTCGCCCCCCTCACGCTGCTGCTGCTCGTAGGGAGGGGATGGCAGGCTCCAGCCGGCAGCGGTGCCCAGGGGCGCCTGCCTGCTCTCCTCGGCCAGGTAGAGAAGCTCTGTGCAAGCCATCGACCTCGTCCTGGCGAGCCCCGACTCCTGGGCTACCGCATCCTGCAGCAAACGCTGCCCCTGACCTGCTGAAGCGGCTTCACGGCACCAGGGCTGCTGTATCTCAGAAATCTTCTACTCTTTCACCAGCGTTTTGTTAGGGACATGGCTTGTGTCAGCTGTTAAATGATTCAACAAATCCTCTCTGACATTCGTTTCTTTTCGGTCTGCAAATGAAAGAGCAGAGGGGAAAAAAAAAAACACACCACCAACAACAAAACCAAACCCGACAACCTCATGATCATACATTAATAAACCAAAGGGACGATAACGCAAATGCAAGGCATCGGTCTTCCTCTCAACTGTTCCAGGGGAGATGGCAAACACGATTGTTTTAACCATGCACTTAAAACGGCAATCCTCTTGCAGACCCAAAATCTATTAGGGAGCCTAATCAACCTTTGACACCAATATCCAATTAAGGCAGTAAGTCATCTACGGAGCACAGGACAACCAGAATAACTGCGCAAAATGTCAGAGGAAAGAGACGTCTATTCTTTCGGAAGCAAGCAACTCCCCCGCCCCCTTCCAAATAAAGAATTTTAAACTCGGATTCACAGACTAATTAGAAAGAAACACGCAAATCCCGTGTAGCTCAATAATCCAGGATCTGTATTCTCTGGTGGAAATCTGATAATCCTACGGGGAAAGCAGTGCTTTCCTACAGCAGATCTCCAGTTTGATTAAGAGCTTTCGGAATGAAATTATGCCTCAAAGACCGATGACTCAAAGACGGATGTTACTTCTCATCTGCAATTAATTCCTTATTACCCCCTTCTTCTGCGCCCCATCCCCCTCGAGGCCGAACGCCCGGTGCCACCAGCAAAAGCCCGCAGCCCCGTAAATGTGTTGCATGCGTAGGAAACACACGTGCGCCTACAGCCTATACGCGACCGGTAACGCGCTGCTCACTCACGCTCCTCTCGGGACCCCGGCGGGAACCGGCCGGGCTCGGAGATGCCCTCCCCGCCGGCGCGGCGCTAGCCGGGGCCACACGCAGCGGCGCGACCCGGGCGACACAGCGGTTCCCCGCGCGCAGCCACGCACCGACAGGCGCACCCGCAGGCAGGGGCACCACGCCGCCGCCGCCGCCTCCCCGCCGGGCTCGCACCTGCCCGGCGCGGCGGCTGGCCCGCCCCGCACACCCGCCCCCCCACCCACCTACCTCCCGCCTCCGCGGCCGGCGGCCACCGCCGCGCCCCACGCCCGCCCTGCGGCCGGCGCCCCGGGGCACAACCGGGCGGCGGCGCCCAGCCCAGCCCAGCCGGGCAGTGCCGAGCCGAGCCGAGCCGCTCCCGGGCGGGCAGCGCCGAGGCGAGGGGGCGGGCTGTGCCGGCGGGCGGCGGCACGCTGGGAGTTGTAGTCCGCAGGCGGCGGGCGGCTGCGCCGCTGCGGCAGCGCCAGGAGCCGCGCCCGCCCGCGCCCCCGCCCCCCCGCCGGCGCCTCCCGGCTGGGGGGCCCGGGGCAGCCGCTGCCTCCCGGGCCTGGCCGCCGGGGTTCAAACCTCACCTCAGCCAGCCCCCTCCGAGCCCCGCGTTCCTGCGTGGGCTTGGAGAGGAGCGTCAGTAAAGCCAGCCTTGCGAGGGTGCTCTGGTGCGTGTGTCTGGCTCCATCGTCACCCAGGCCTTTTTTTTTTTTTTTTTTTTTTTCCGTAATCACGAGGGCTAACGACCTACTCCGTGGAAAGACAACATCAGATTCTCAAATGATCGCAGCGTTCCCAGAGATGAGACTTCAAGAAATGTACTCGCTGCAGGGGACACACAGGCAAATCTCAGGAGCTCGCTCCAAATTGGCAGACTCTCCACACATTTTCTCTGGCAGGCATAAATGACTATTAAAGAAAAGGCTGTTGCCAAAAATACATAATAAAATGAATGACCGGTTGGTAGGAACCTTCACTGACTTTTCTTGCCAGTGCTTTCTCTGAAGTGATAAACTAGGGTGTGAAAATAAATTGTGGAGGAGGGAGAAGAGAAGACTTATCATAGATGGACACTGTGCTGCTGGGGAGAAACCAGGCTCTGGGATGCAAAGGGCGTGGACGGAGGGACCTTTGGCTTGGAGCTGGGATGAGGATGCCCATAGGCAGTAGAAGCAAGCAGCACCTCCCTTCATGGCTGTTGGGCAAGAAAACCGGGCACAAGAGGGAAGGTGAGCTGGGAAGGAACCAGACGAGGCAGAGGAGAGGACAGACTGTCTGAAGGGGTTGTCCTGATGTCAGAGGACAGGGCGATTCTGGGAGAGGACTCTTTGCCAGTTCTGAAACACTGCATTAGGCAGACAAGTCAAAGTTCAGATCCTGCTGAGTCAAAGACAGATCCTGCTGAGACCCAAAAGACCCAGCACAGAAGATCCGATCTTTGTGGCAATAGCTCCCATGAATGCCAAAATTACTTGCCAGGACACAGCAATACCAGGGGACTCCCAGTGCCCATCTCACAGATTGCTCAGTTCTGTGGGTTGGTTTGGACCACTATTTCGAAGCGGCTCCAGGCAGCATTTCCATTAGCAGAGTGCAGTTTCAATGCGTTGAATGGTGTATTATTCAGTCTTTGAAGAAAATTGTAAGGAGAAAATTAGGGAGCAGGGAAAACAGCACAGACTGTCCTTGGAGCTTTTTGTAACAATGCCCTCTTTGAAATAAAGGAGCAAAATAAAACCTAATCAAAGAAAGGAAGAAAAGCCTATCTGTAGATTGTTCAAATACTTTAAAGCAAAAGCAAAGACAGAATCCAACTCTCTTTAAGTGTATTGCACATTTCCATTTGGGAAGCAGCAGGATAGGAACATACAGATACTGGCTGCTGACACCGCAAGCTGCACCTGCCACATCCGACAGACAAGTCTTAATTAAGTGACTGACAGGACAAAATGTGGTGTTCAGCCCCAGCAATGCAGCCTGGAAGAAAGCAAGCACCTCTCTCGGGCCCCAGCGCAATCTGCCAAGGCCTTGGGTGGGCAGTTTCTTTCTGATAGCTGATACAAAGGCAGGAAATTGTTGTCAGGGCACAACAAATGGCCGTGTCATTGATCTTTCAAAAGCCAGGAGCTACAGCACATATTCTTGAGTGCTCGCTAGAACCTTAGTTACTTGTTATTTTAACCGCACACAAATGTCTTGCTGCTTTGCCACCCATTCTCCTCCCCATGATGTGCCAGCTTGTGTTGGGCATGTATATTAATTTTTTGCTAATAATTACAATTCTACAAAGGAAGGAGCAAACGGAGAGGGATCCATGACCCTGTCAAGCCAAATGTTGTCTATTCTTACACGCCTTCCCAGGTGATGCTGCCCCTCCTTTCCCTCCCACAGTGCACAGACTTACAGCAAAATCATTGTCTAGTCAATCTGCAATACTGATGTTTCTTTTCCTTACTTTGCATGCAAAGAGTTAACGGCATTTTTGTTTAAAGAATGTAAGTGATTGTTGCCAATGCTCTGAGGTGTGGAGGTGGTGAAATGAATGCATAGCAACACATGCTCTGCAAACACAAATACAGCTGGTGAAAAGATTAATCAAGCAAGGGCAGGAAGTAAGAACATTTGTCACAGAAAAAAATGGCTACACAGAGCTAAAAAAACGGAGTGATGGACACACGGTGGGGCAGGAATAAAAGACTGGAGTAGACTGTCAGGGTTGATGAGCCTCGTTCTCTCTGCTGCAGCCTACCCCATCACACAGTCCTTTCAGAGACTCAACAGGGCGATAGTAGCAACACAGTGATCATATGGGATGTGACAGTAGACTGATAAAGGTGTCTCAGTTGGGATATATGGGATTAAATCTAAACCATGGTCTAGTCCTGCTTGGAAGCTCTCTTCCAGCTGACCCAACTATAAAAGGGTATCTGAATTAGATGTATATGGCTTTTCTGTTCTCAGCAAGCTATGCTCAGTATAAGGCTGGAAGGAAGGAGGATTGTGAGATCCAGAAGTGATTTCACCCTATCTAACTGTGGTTGCATCTGGAGCCTTGCTGAGGGCTTGGCTAGCCCTGAAGACATCAGAGAAACCAGGCAAACCCAGAAACGGTTTCCTGAATGGTGCGTCCCACCATGGGCTGATGAAGGATGGGTTTAGAAATATTCTGCTTGCTCTTACCAGTCCAGGAAATTTTCCAGTGCTGGATGGGATCCTCAGTGGAGCATTTCCCCAAACATTTTTATTCTTTTAATTCCTTTTAGCTTAATAACATGTATACAGAGTCCTTTAGTGATCTTGTGTTCACAGAATCTTCAGTTCCTTGCCCAGCATGGTCATGGGACCTTGGGTTTCCAGAAGTCCCTATGCAAGCATTGCAAGACTGCATAGCTTCCAAGATAAAGGTGCACTCCGGCCAGCGTGGCTCAGAGCCTAATATATTCAGACACGTCTAGGGAGACTATCGCATAAAATTCCCATTTCCACTCGAACAGATCATATTGCTGACTAAAGTAAAATGGCTAGGGAGCCAATAACAAGGGGCTGCTGTAAAATTTAAAGCCTATTAAAGAAACATATGGACCTGTGTACAGGTCTGTGAAAAATAACAAAGGTAATAGAAGTGAATGAAGAGGCAAAGCTAACCTTTTATGTAAAGTGCAAAAGAAAAAAGTCATACAGTTTTCTTGAGTATGTAAGTATTCTGAGGATAGCAAGCAAATATTTGGACAACTCACTATGAAAAGAAGTATCCAGCATTTCTATGTGTTTAAAACACATTACTGTCGCAGATCTATTGATTTATAAAGCAAAAGTAGATAGAAAGCAATTTAATTCTACTTCGGTTGCTTCGCTAATGCACAGCCATTGTGCATTAACAGAAGACAAATAAATAAATTTACAAAGAGATGGAGAAACTGTAGATGTGTGATATAATGTACCCGAACTGTCAAGTGGAGATCGAATCCTTGCTAAAGTCTTCTGCTTCCCATGTCTGAGTATGTGAAATCATGGTTTGGCCAACTAGAGCTCCTGAGCCAGAACAAAAGAAATCATTCCTTTGTCTTAGAGCAAAGGGTCATCTGGAGGAGCAGGAGTGGAAGAGTGCCGTTCACCCTGACCAGCCTCCCTGCTTTCCTCCTTCGGGAGCTCATACTCAGCCATTTTCCCTCCTGAATCCTTGAACAACTGACCACCCCTGTCTCAACACCCCTACCCTTGACTGTACCTTTATTTTTCTAGCATCCCACTGACTTTCTCACAGCTCTTTCTCAGCAGTCTGTGCTCAGGTTGCACAGTGGAACATCCCTGAGCTGGCTCTGCTGTGTCCACAGCAGGCTGGCTGCCTATTGCCAGGCACCTGGACACCACTCTAAGGGCCTAAGCTGTTGGACACTGGGGTGGTGGAGGCGACTCCTGCCTCCCCAGATGCTTCCATAAGGCTGAGCACTGAGCTGTGCAGCATCCTCTGCAGGAGTCATGGCAGAGCCCAAACACCTCCTTCCTGCCGTGGGCTCGGGGCCACCACGCTTTCCCACAGGCACCTGACCACTGATGGGGGAATACTGTCACTGTGCTGTCTGTCACACCTGTGAGAGCCAAAGTCTCCATTCATTTCTCACCATGGCCACACCTGGGACATTAATGACATGTTTCTTCCCGGGGTCGCCCCACAGACCGGAGGCTGCAGCCCTGAGTGCTGTGTGGCTGCTGAGTGCCAGACGTCATGCACATGACTGATTCCCATCATTGCCTTTTCCAGGCACTTTCCTGGATGGTTATTCTCATTGCCTTCCTGCGCACTTACATGGAAAGACAGTGATTCACCTCCAGTAATGAATCGTTAGATCTGGGAGTTGTAGTCCACCAGTTGTCCAGCACAGGCTGCAAAATACTGATTATGGAATGGAGGAATGCAAAGGAAAAGTGAGATGATAGACTACCCTGAGGGGAAACCAACCTGAAAATCAGAGGCTGCTTGGGGGAGAAATCAAGAAATCACCAAGGAGGTGTTAAGCAAGGGTTTTAAAGGACAGAGGGTAGTGCAGAAAAAAGGGGAGTGCAACATAATATGAGGAAATAATAGCTTGTCCCATAAACTAGTCATTTTTCTTTATGCTGGATCTGGAAACAAAAATTACTCATGGCTAAACAAAAATTACTCGTGGCTGTTGCAGTACACATAAAACTATGGGTGAAAGAAGAAAGTGAAGGCTGCAGTTTCTGACAAGACAAGGAGACACAGCCTTCAGTAAAATATATATTGCTGGTGACAGAATGAGGTTTTATAAAAATTATCAGGAATAGTAGTCAGAAATTCTATATTATCAGCGAAGTATTGAAGAGTATCTTCAACAACAAAAAAGATGTGTTCACATTAGAGAGCTAATGCTTATAATTTATGGAATGAGTCTGTATTAAAAAGACAAAATATTAAAAAAATAATAAAACCTCTTTTCTTGGTAGTGTTTTATGTCTACACATTTCAAAGTATATTAAAAAGCTGAAAACATTATTCCCATTTTAAAGGCAAAGAAGTTGAAACACAGGGAGCTTGTGTACTTCGTTACACGCCAGACAACATGTTACTGCCAAAATCAAGGCACCAGAATTAAGATGAAAGAACAGGGGCTTGAGCCTTGTTCCTCATGCCACTCCTTCTTTAGCCAACTGAAATGGGCAAGTGGTGACTTACGAGGGAACTAAAATCTTCATACCCAACTGGGGGAGAGCCATTGGCATGAGGGAAGAGAGCTGTGGAGCTATATTAAGCTCGTAAGTCATAGCATCAGAGTAAGATGTGCCAGGAAGGTATCTCAGTGGGGTTTCAAAGCAGTGCTAGGGTCCACGCAGACTGCTGATGGTGGCGTTTGTATCTAAATTAGCAGCCAGAACAGCCCAGATTCAAGAGGTCACAAGGCAGCGCTTTCGTCCTTTTTTCTCTTCCTCTCTCCCACAGTCCCTTAAGCTGAGTATCACACTGAGTTTATGTGCGGAGTAAAGCCTTGCCCATGTGTCTAGTCCTGGCCCTGTTACAATCACTATAGCATTTTTGTAATCAACTTTAAACAGACCAGGATTTCTCATTGCCCTTCCCCATCTCCTAGTAGTAATGAGTTTCCTTGTAGAATGTTTTCTGCAAGGAATGGAAAAAAATCTGGTGGGATACAGCAGCCTAAAACCTGGGGTAGATGAACAAAAGGGGAAATGTACGACTAATTACAGTAATATAGGTCCTGACAGATCTGGCAAACTCTTCCAAAGGGCAACATTTCTTGTTCAAATATTGAAAAACAGTTTGAACAAAGTACCAGAAAATAAACTGCGAGAAGCAATCATTCATGGGGCCATGTAAATACGCTAGACTATCTATCTAGGCATTTCCCTCTTTGAAGTCCAATGCTAAGATTTGATCCTGTTTGCTTTCCAAGGGGGTGTGATCAGAGTGAAACTAGAAGGAAAAATATTTCATCTTTTTCAACAGTCAAACCTTTAAAGTTCAGCCTGTCCCCTGAATCCTGAGAATGCAACCTGAGGTTTTTAAACAAGACCTCTATTGATATCAGTGGCAGGCATTGCAGACCAAACACCCACGGACCAGTAAACATTTAACTCATCTGGTATGGTTAAGGCTGTTAATGTTCTTCTTGTCACATAGCCACTGTTCATATTCTGAAGGACTTTCTATTTGCTGTCTTCCTTTGGTAGCCTTGGAGGAGGGCTTGTTAAGGCTGAGCTTAACGGAGATATCTGGAATCAATACAGGAAAATATAACCCAGCCAGATGATTTCATTTTTCTTTAGTTAGGAGTCATGGAAGGAAAATATGACATCATCCTCTATGTTAAACCAGCTCTCCTATAGCTTTTAATTGTGGTGTGGTTTTGAAGCTGTATATTCAAATAGGGATAGCACACTGCATTGGCTCTTTCACAAGCAGAAGTTTGAGAGTCACATGCTGCTAAAGAAAATGTTTTACAGTTTTCTGCTCTTGACACATCAGAGTCATCTTTATCTGGTTACTATGTTATGCATGCAACAGAACTGCAATGATAGTAAAATCTGTGACATGCAGACAGGACTGCGGGCACACAACATGAAAAAAAGCAGTTGCTTACTTGAGCAGTTGAAGAGCTCATAATACATTATTTATGGGAAATCAATATTTGTTTGTAATAACTACATACCATGTCTGTCTGTCCATTCAATAAAGCAAAGCGGTCTCTATCCCACTGTTGGTGAAAAGCAGAAAGCAGGACTGCAGAGGCCTTAGTTTACATTGACTAATTACCAGCAGTTCCTCTGGTAACATCTGGGGAGCCACCACAGGCGGTTTGTGTTTTGCAGGAAGGTTGGCTCTTGAAAAAGAGAAGGTGATTTTAACTTGTGGCAAAGACCTCGTTCCTGGGCAAGCAGGTCGCCGTTACACAGCCCTGAATGCTTTTCGCATTGCGATGGGGATTTCAGGGTAAGAGGCAATGGCATGTAGCAGGCTTTCTGGTGAGAAGTGCCTTAGCATGAGGTTTCCTTGAGTGCAGTCGAAAGAGGAGTGTTGGTGTGGAGGGTGGCAGGACACCTAGCTAGCCCAGGAGAGGACTGCAGTGATCCAGGTGCCCACAGGGGAGTCCCTGAGTTGAGGGGGACAGGGCAGCGCCTGGCAAGGCTGAGCAGGCAGCTTGTGGGTGCCAAGGGTTCCCTGCCAGTAGTTGCCTTCTCCTGGATGAGGGGCACCTGGAGGTGGGCGAGCAAGGGATGGGGATTTACTCTTACTGTGTGCTACATGTATCACCATTTTGTCTTTCCCTGAATAAAGATTTACTTGCTTGCGTGCTTTCTCAGGGTCCTCCCGAGTGGGGAAATCAGACCTAGTGAGGGCATGTGGTTTCCTGGCACTTCTTAGGTGGGGATTTAAATGGTTTAATCATTTGTCTCAAGAGATGTGAAATATGCTGATGCTACTGGTTTCTGCTCTCATTAACCACCTGGCTGAGGCTTATAACTAGACATAAGGTAATAAGAATTTTTCGGTTATTCTTACTTCTGAGGCATCTATGTGTGCATACATGCACAAACACGCACACACACAAAACATATGTGTGCACAAATAGTTAGGTGGAGATTTTCATGGACAGTGGGAGGTTTGGAGGTGAACCTCCACTCCTTTTACTCCAAGTGACGCACTCTCCCCCGCACAATGCTATACAGAAAATTAACCACGGAGAGCTATTTTCCCAAGAAGACGGAAATGGTGTATTTCGAGGTGGGTAGCTGCATTTCAAAGCCAGAAATCTGCATGAAAGACATTTGTACAGTGCCATCTGGACAAGTTTTTAATTAACGTGGAAGATAAAAAATGAATGGAGAGACCAACAATTTCTTCATGTTCAAAGGCATAATCCTGCAGGGGAAAAAATACCCATGGTTATACTTCCAAAGGATTAATAGAGGGCATCTATCACGGATTTACAAAAATAAATTCAGACTGAGAAAGGAATATTTAAAACATTTATGGTTAGTTTTATTAATTGATTAATTTTATTAATTTAGAAGAATTCTGTTTTCTTTAAGCAGAGATAGCAAGAAAGGATAATGACAGCAGATGAAGAAAAAATTGTGTGTATTCTGAATGATGGATTCTTTCCACCTAATCAAATAAATAAGCATAACTTCTGAGGAGGAAACAAGGTGATGAGTATCACTCTGGTTTGGTGCGCATAATGTAGGAGTTCAGCTATCTGTCCATTTACAATGTGATCACCCTTTTTGCTACATGAGCATCAGGAGGTAAGAAAACATATAATTACACTGGAGACTGAGTTTTCTGCCTGCGTTCTGAAGTGTTGAAGTAGAAAGTGTGTGAGGACTATTTGCATTGCATTTCTTTGCAATCTTTGAGAAATATTGCCACTTTTTAACTACTGATCTACTTTTTCATATGGTTTTCTTGTGATATTTTTAAACCAGCAGCATCTACATCCCTGTTTTTGGATGACAGGAGAAATCAAACGATACTTGTGACCATGACAGATTTTATTCAGTTTATCTCAGAGCAGATATATCCTTCTATTTCCATATATATCCACATGTCCTTCTTGTCTGCCGAAACTTATATCATGAGTTTCAATCTGAGAGGGTGTTTTTACATCCTGGAATAAAGTCCTGTGTTTTTGTCCATTGCTACAAATCTGTCTTGGCCTTTTCCTCCCTCGCGTGGACTCTGTAAAACTTTTATTAATGTTTTAAAAGATGTTGAGATCTTGGAATAAAAAGACAACTCAGAGTTAAACAGATATTATACACTTTTTATGCCGGAGGAGGAACAAGCAAACAGTAACTCTGCAAGTGTGAAACCATAGGCGGAGGGAACATATGTCTCCCATTGGGAACAGGAGCGAACTGATTCAATGCAAGTAAAGGATGCTAACATTGCTGCATGAGGCAACATCTGGGCTTAAAGTGAATCACTGCCCAAATCAGCCAGAAGCTAGGGCAGGGGGAGAAAAGATTATGGCTCTGATATTTAGGTTATTATGAAGTTACTTCTTTACTCTGCACTAACACCATTTGTTAAATAACTTAAGAAATACAACATCTATGGCAAAGCCTAAATTTAGGAAGCATACTTCAAGCATCAAGACAATGAGTGTTCAGGAGAAAACCTGATTTTTTTCCTAACATCATTCAAGTTGGAAAATGACATTGTGTCTATGTAGCATGTTCAAAGCCATGAAATGTAGTCTATGGATTAGTGCAAGATGTTCCTGTGGTCTCCAGATGTTTCTCCCTCCTTGGGTATCTTCCTTCTATGCAGACAGCTAAGACTGTCTTCCTTTTCCAGCTCCAAATTTCTGATCATGTATTTTTATGTCTGGATTTTTCCCTGACTTGCTCTAACACTTAACATCAAAAGTAATCTGTTTCACTGCAATTATTCAAGCGGATCCAATGGAGTCAGGTTTGGCATTCATCTGACTCAGTGTGGAGCTATGCAACATAGACCTCTACATTTGAACCAGCTGTCTTGGATGCCACAGTCAACAGAGTTTATGATGAGTTTCATCCAAGCACATGTAGTCATTTACTTCGGGATGAGGCAAGTTGTGCACTATGTTGACTGTGATTGTTGTTCACATTGGCTCTGTCACACACTGTAGACATAGACTACATTTTCACTGTAAGCAGATACATTTAGATTAATCCCACCCTCAGTGGGCAGTTGTCACTGATTTTCAGTGGGATTACTGAAACTATCTCGTTTGAAAAATACTACCTGCTTCCTTGTCAGTAAGGGTCCAAAACCCCTATGCCTGATCTGGACTGAGGAGATTTCAGTTGCTCTCTCTCATATCTTGTCTTTTCCTCCTGTTTCATGGGTTCTCCCTGTTACTCTCCTCTCTGCCTCTTCCATGCTTCCCTCATATGTTGAATATGAATTTATGGTGGTGAAGAAGGAATGTTTTCACTTCTCTGAGCCATCACTACAAGACATGTTTTTGCTGAACTTAGTCGATTTTGATCCAGTACCTGAAGGATTGCTTTGAGTAAGGGACCAGCTCAATGGTGAAATGGGTATGTGTCAGTTCTTCTAGAATGTAGAAATATACATAAGAAATAGCAGTTTCACAACTTTGCAGTGAATTTATTTTATTGACCAAGAACTTGTGTCTTACTCACTGCCTATGGTTCATCTGTTGAGACTGCAAAGTCCTCAGGACAAGTGTAGGGTTTGTATTCCTCATCCACCTCATCATTCACATCCCACTCTAAAAGATGGGTGGGTGGATGGGTGAAAGCGGGCAATTACCTGACTACTGTGCTCTCTAGGTTTATATTTATTCATCATTCTTAGCTGATCCTTATTCTGCAGAGCATAGAGGTAGCTAATAAGGGCAGTGACAAGTACTCTCACAAAGTCACATGCAACTATAAATTTGCATTATTTGGTATTACAACCAAAATGACTGCATGAATTTTGTGTGCAGATGTAGAGACGTAATTTTGGAGATGTGAGCATTAATTTTGGAGATGTGAGCATTAAACAATGGAGGTTGCCAATTAGACAAGGTGTTAAAACATATGTATAGCTGCCAGCATATGTATAAGCTCACTTTACCCATGTGTTTAAGGTGCCTTTTGGATATGGGCCTAGAAATTAAATTTCTTTAAAAATGTGTTTTCTTATACTCAGTTACATTTCTGTTTAGCTATATTTTTTCTGCTTACATCTTTAGCTTTTAGTTTTTTTCCTATAACCAAAATTAAAAATCACTGCTTTTAATTACGAATATGTATTGATGGGCCAGCACCACATAAAACTTACTTACTTCCCAGGGCATACTGAAGCTTGTTCTGAAATTTGCTTTAAATATGGACAAAAAATGATTTAATCTAGATATATTGAAGATGCAAGCATCTTGCAGATTGTTTTGGGCAAGAATATGCAAGAAAATGTTGAAAATTATTCTTGGGAAATATGAATTATGAGTCCCATTTTTGTAGATAATGTTACATCACAAATATTGCTGTTCATTTTAAGCCTGCATGCATTTTCATGCAGGTATTGCAAGGATGATTTATGCATTTCTGAAAATGCAAACACTTCATTTTTCTACTAGTCTGGAAGTAATGCCAAATGCCTGCTCATTCCAATACATGCTGTTTATAACTTTGGCTGCAGCAAAACAGCAGCTTGATTTAACTTCTGTCTCCAGGGTCCATTCGAACACCAGTTACTGGAGAAAATAGCCTTACTTTCAGCTGTTGAATTTAACTTTACAAATAATGCTTAATAACTAGAAAGCAGAGGTAGCCAAGTGGACATATCGTTCTCCTCTGCCAGTCTGCTCTGCGTAATGTCCATCCATTCTTCTTTTGAGAATAAATTAAATTGCTATTGTGGAAAAATGCTGATGGGTAAAGATGATCTTGACACTATGAAGTTATCTGAATATTGTTTGAAGACATGTTGCTGTTGTATTCAGTCTTTATCAATTACAGGAATTTATTTCTAAAATTGCAAGCTGGAAAAAACTTCAATAAAAAATTAAGCCACTATCCTTGACTTCTTTAAGTATTGTCTGTCACAGGAGATGTCAAGAATTTGGAGGAATAATTGAGGGTTCAGAAAATATCTTCCTGTAGAAACTTTCAGGAATGATCATCGTATATTTAAGTAGATGGTAAGCTGTGATTCTTTTTAGCCTCTTGGATGCTTAAAAAGTTATTTTAAATGGATTTTTGTGATGTTTAAAAATTAATTATTTCTCTCAAGAAGGGATACCTGCGTTTTGATGTTGTTAAGGAGAATATATTTTATATAAGGGGGAGAAATTGTAACCATTCTCCAGTTAGAATTCCACTGAAGAACTCTAATCAGGTTTTTACCCTTTGCAGAGAGGCTGAAAATAAAATGGAATAATACTATGCAGAACAGAAGGAAGAGAACAGTGATGTTTAAATATCTTTTAAGATGATGTTAAGGGAGAGGACAGAATGAATCATTCAGGTATCTAAATGCAGACTTCTAGTGTTGCTTTAGATATCAAACAGCAGATATGACAGCAAACCCCCAACTGTCTAGAACAACAGCCAGGTGTAACACCCTAAAGCATCTAAAATGGCACTAGACATCCACATTCTGGCAACTGAATCCCATGCAGAGAGCATACCTTGATTTAATAAAAATATTCCAATGTCAGTTTAGAAAACAGATTTAAGTAGCTAAAAGATCACATTCAAACTGGAGATCTCTTTTGCTCAAGATAAAAACAAGTTCTTGTAATCATGTGTCAAAATGATTATTGTTGTCTGAATAGCTGGAGGAAATTTGGGGGCTCTAAAACCAAGAGATTCATTTAACCAGTGATGCAAGAGACAGACGTGCCTGGGGCCTCAACAGCATCCCCTGCCATTGTGACCAAGTGCAAGCACGTGCTCATATCCTCCTTGCAGAGCAAGGATCTCGCTGTTTCCTTGAAGTATTCTAAATTATTTCCTAGATAAGACAGGGAAAAAACAAAACTTGTGCTCAAAAGCTATTGTTTTTTTTCATACCTGATGGGCTGATGCAGTGAAAGACCTAAGAGAAAGGAATTAATCTAGCTGAAGGTTTGAACAGCTATGAAAAAGCTCTGTTGCTGCTGTTTTGTTTGGATAAACATTTTTTTTATTGTGCTCTTAAATTCTTGTCAAGGGTATTTAAAGGGCTAACTGGGCATCCTGCACCATGGAATTTTAAAATGGGAATAAGTAAACACTACCTTATTTGACAGAGCAAGGTGATTTTCCAAGACGAACAAGCAGCATAAGTCATCTGGCAAAATGTCATGCTGGCCTCTTACGCTAAAGCAAAAAAAAAATTCCCAGAGACTATCTGTCTTAAACTGTCACTGTCTTCTTATAGAGGGTAAATCCCAAGTGGAAAAAGCAATATATTTTTTACCGATAGCAAGGCACAGCCCTCTAGCACAACATGGGACGCTGAGGTCAGGCAGAAGCCAGATGTGAAGATCTCCATCTGCATCATCAGTGTTCAAAGGACTGGAAAAAAAACCAGTCGGAGAAGATGCATCGGATAGCCAAGAACACCTTTACATGCTGCAGAGAATTGTCCTTCCCTGGATCTGCATGGCTGGGAAAAGCAATGTTTGCTTACAGAAAAGGAGAGAGGCCACTGGATCTTTGGCAATGGTGATCCAAAATCTGTGGCTTCAAAACCCTCCCTGGAGCTGAACTGATGGTACAGAAGATCACCCAGGGCAAAGTCTGTGATTGTGGTAGCTGGAGACACCTCAGCTGGGCAGAAATGAGATGGTGGAAGAAGGAGAGAATGGGAACGAGGGGAGAAGGAAGCAATTCACGTGACTGCTGACAGGATCAATGTGCTGTAGACAGGAACATCCTTTCCACTCAGACTCTCATGTTTTCCTTGTTTCCTCTGCATTTGACTTCCAGACCTGTAAGCATCTCATAGCACTAGCACATTTCACGAAAGATCATCCTGTTATGCTTTTCTACTCCTCCAAAAAAGGAAGAATATGCATATTTTAATGTTATGTGATCATTCCAATGCCACTACCAGTTTGGATACAGTAAGTTGAAGGTTATGCTTTTGTAATCTCTGTGCGATGCTACTGATGTGTGGATTTCTAGATGTAATTTATTTAGTGCAATGAAGACGAATCAAGATACAAAAACTCACGTAAATGACTAACGGAAAATTTACAATCCACCTCTGCCACGTCTGTATTAATATCAGTTCAGACTTATTTCACTGCAGCCATTGAGTTATATCAGCCTAAATCTACACATTTGCTATTCGTTTAGCAACCAATGATTCAAGCAGGTTTTGATTTTGATGTGCTTGTCCTCATCCTCGTTAAGCCTTTACAATAGCATTTATGCCTATGATCTGAAAAAGAATGTTATTCCACTTAAGAAGGTATGTTAATGCTACCATTTAGTATTGGAATGGGTGATTTTTTTTTATTCCAGAAAATTTCATGCTGACATTTTTTCAGGTAGAAAATTAATCAGACAAAAGATAGAATGACATTTTAAAAAACCAAACATCTGCTAGCATTGTTATTGCCAGATTCTAATTCGGCAATGACAAGTGTATATGTTTCACAGTGGAAGGTTTTATTTTTCACTTACTGGGTGCTCTGAATGAGCTCAGAATGAGAAGCTGAACACGTACTGCGGACATTCACTCCAAGCAATAGGAATGCTCAAACAGTGGTGCTTCTACCACCAGTCAACCTTTCTTCTAATCCCCAAATCCATCCATTGCCTGAGCATTTATTCCACTGAGATGGTTGCTTCTGCAAAGTGCAGAACAAGGTCTCCTTGGAACAAGAGGATGCCTATCAGTCTCAGGGTAACTTGCATTTTTTTAGGGGTGATGTCTGCATTGTGAAGCAACCCCAAGACATCACAGGAAAATTAGACATTGCTTTGGCAAAGTGAAGAGATTGGTGGGTCTACCTGCTCATTCTTCAGTACTGACACATTTGAGAATTAATAGACTACTTTGAAACTTTCAGCTTTGTTCCCATAGGGGTTCTGATATAGGGCTCTGTTCCTAAGAGCTCTGTACGATAACGTCAGAGTCTGGTTTTCTTCTAAAGGCTTGAGGATCAGGCTCAGTCCCTAAGTCTTTTTTCCCATGCTGTTAGGTACCTCACAAAGTTGAGAGTCAGTCAATAAGAAATGGGCACAGATGTTTTGGGAGGATTTCAGCTGGCTTCATCTGGGCTCCACCATCCCTGTTGTGTGTGGTGGGCTTCACTCTGGTTTCACTCTGTGCTTGTAGCCTCAGTCTCTGCCAGGAGCAGAAACGGGTGCAGTGAGGAGCAGCTGTGCTGCGTGCTGGGCAGGGGATGCAGCACACGCAGCACCGTCCCGTGAGCTGCGTATAGGGGATGGTGCTAAGGAGAGAGAATGTGAGGTGGAGAGAAAAGCCACAATATTGTCCAACACTGAGTCTGAGACAACAAGTTCAATTCATGTTGGATTAGCTGGAGAGGAAAAGAATTGTTTAGCATAAGTTTATATGGAGCACAAAATAATAGACCAGCTGAGCATACAGGGCGTTCTAGATGGCAGTGCCGTTTTGAACATATGCTACAATTATTTCCGCCCCTTTGGTTATACACATACAAACATTAGAAGGGACATCGTTTAGAAATGCACTCGCACTGGAGCGATGTGACATTATGACCGTGTCACTGTGTCGTGGTTTAACCCTGGCCGGCAACTCAGCCCCACTCAGCTGCTCACTCCCTCCCTCCACAATGGGATGGGGGAGAGAATCAGAAGGGTAAAAGTGAGAAAACTCCTGGGTTGAGATAAAGACAGTTTAGTAGGGAAAGCAAAAGCCGCATGCTCAAGCAAAGATAAGCAAAGATAAGCAAGGATAAGTCACCACTTCCCACGGGCAGGCAGGTGCTCAGCCATCTCCAGGAAAGCAGGGCTCCATCACGCATAACAGTGACTTGGGAAGACAAATATTATCACCCCGAATGTCCCTCCCTTCCTTCTTCTTCCCCCCATTTATACACTGAGCATGACGTCATATGGTCTGGAATATCCCTTTGGTCAGTTTGGATCAGCTGTCCTGGCCGTGCCCCCTCCCAGCTTCTTGTGCCCCTGGCAGAGCTGAGCGCTGAGAAGTCCTTGACTGGTGTAAGCACTGCTTAGCAACAACTAAACATCGGTGTGTTACTGACATTCTTCTACTGCTAATCCCAAAACACAGCACTATGCCAGCACTAGGAAGAAAATCAACTCCAGGTGAGACCAGGACACCTGTTTAGCTCCTGCACAGTGACCCATGTCATCTCCACACAAATGTTCCTCAGGGACATGGCTGCTGGTGCCACTGCCACCGCAGCAGGTGTGGTGTCCATGGACTCAACTCCCAGCTCTGGAGTAAGTAGCTGGCTAGGCAGCATCATTATGTCATTTATGGAAAAGTTTTTCTCGACAGACATTTGAGAGATATGTATGGCATCTTGGACAACATGGCCACATTTAAGCCTGAAGTTAATAGGTGCTGTCATGGTTCAGCATTTCGGGAAGGTGTAAGGGACTAGAAACTTGTCTCAACATTGGTGGCAGGCAAGCTTATCTATCGAAGCCTAATCACCACGGCAACTGAGCGGGGCAGTTTAATCACCAGTTTCAGCCCATTGAGTCCCACCCCACCAGAATGACCTAATCGCCACGACAATTGAGTAGGGCAGTTTCGGCCCATTGAGACCCACCCCACAGGAACCTGTGTCCTGTTATCTTGGAGTACATGTCCTCTGCGCATGCGCCCGGGCCCAGAGTTGACTGACAATGGGGAGGGGGCTCGGACCCCCTAGAACCTTCGAGCATACTCTAGTGACGGTACTGGGCATGCGCCCCACTGCCGAGTGGGAGGTGTAGGTATGCAAAACAGTCATCGACTATGCAAAAAGACAACCCTATGAAAGGGGGAACCAGCGGAAACCAGGGGGAGCATCCAGGAACATCTACCCTCCACTAGATTTGAAGATACATCAGGCGCATCGGACCGCTCGGGCCGCACCAGCCGCATGGACCGCGTGGATCTCTCAGGCCGCAGGGACAGCACATAGACCCGTGGTGGTAGCTATCGCAACGCTCCCGTGCCGTTTGTTTCTCCCCCTCTCTTTCCCTTTCTCACTTTTCCTCTCTTTCTCTGCTTTCCTCTCGCGCATTTGTTGTTGGCCAAATAAAGTGACTTGGCACTTGACTCCGTTTTGAGTCTTAATTCTGTTCCCGAGAATGTAAAAGGAACCTAGTCACGACAAAACATTGGAGTTAATCAGAAGTTAAGCCCAGCTGCCCCCAACCTCCCAGAATTATCTGAGGTCGGTTGGAAAGCAAGGGGGTTTAACCTCTGCCAAACTGTTCAACCCAATAGTGGATCGTGACAGCACATTTAGGAAGCTAATGATGGACTTTGGTACTGGCTGGTTTGAAAAAGTTAACCCTGTTAGAAGTAGCCTTTGTTATTTACTGAAGTGTTCAGCCAATGTGTACAGGCAATGAAAATATTGGGAAATGCAGCAAATAGCAAGGGAGGCTGAAAATACTAAATGTATTAGTTAATATATTTATTAGTTAAATATGTTAATCAGTTGACAATTAGTTAAAATATTAAACGTATTGCTAAATACTATTTCTTTTTAGTACTGATTCTAGAAAATAACTAAATACCAGTCCTTATACTGCCAAAGCCAAGAGGCGGGTGGGCAGCTTGGCATGGCAGGGACCAGCGGGGTGGGTGGTGCTGGGCAGCCTGGGGAGCCTCCGCGGGGAGAGCAGGATCCTGCATAGCACCACCCAGGGTTGTATCTGCGGGGGATGACTTTCTCAGCCATCATCTCCTTGAATCCATCACTCCCAGCCTTCATCTCCTTAAATCGCTGCCTCTCCTCTGGGGCCATGCCAACTCCAGCATGCAGTTGGTGCAAAATCTGTGCCACTGTGGCAAGGCCGGAGAAGGAAGTTTGTTATCCCCAGTACCTCCCAAAGGACTCTGACATTTAAATTATTTTAAGCACATGAAACTGAGACTTCTGCAATGTGGGGGAACTCGCAGCAGAGGATAACCAAAGGAAAACCGAGGGCAGGAGGCTTGTAACATTGCATGCTAAAATTGTCCCATGCCTCGTGTGAGCCAGTGCCAGGGTGGATGCTCTGCTGCCTGCGGAGCGCTGGCCGAGGCCGGCAAGGGGCTGCACCAAACCTCCGCCATGGCCAGGGGCCAGCACCGGCCGCAGCAGGCGTGGGCTCTCCTCTCGCCCCCGAGCAGGACTGAAATACCACTTTTTATCAGAGGATGACACTGCTTCAGCAGTCAGTGTCAAGGGCAAAATGGTCGTATGGAACTATTTGGAAAAGTTATGTGAGAAACGTTGCCTGCTTAGTGTGCTTAATCTAGGGAGTAAGCATCTGTCATTTATTTAAGATTCTAGCCTCTATTTAATTACATTTTCAATTAGTTTGCTTTATGAGTACTTATAAATAGATTTTCCCTGAAAAATGGAATGACTTCAAGTTAGTAATAGGTAATTCACTGACAAAAAAATTGAGTGGTGCCTTAATAGAATTAATTGGTAATAAAATTCTTTTATCAAAGTCAGATATGAGATGTGATTTATACATATTGCTATCGATGCCAAGAGAATATTCTTACCATCTCTCCTGGAAATCTTCAGAGTGGTGGTATGGTGTCCAAATGCGTGCTTTACTAATTTCAAAAGGGAATCAAGGGTAGTTCCAGCATCCCTTTTTTATTCTTCCAGATAAAAATTATACTTTTTTAAGAAGACTATATAATGATTTCCTCTGTAAAAAAATTTTCAGCTAAAATAAATTAATGTGCTGATACATGAAAAAAAATTCTTTATGAAATTAAGATCTGGGCATAGTTAGCAGAAATTAGATATATATGCTTCTTCAGGCAAAAGCTAAAGTTAGGGTAAGGGTTTTTTAATGAGAAACATTATCATAGAAAATTGTTAAAAAGCACTTTGTTCTTTTTGTAAAACACAGCAAGACAAATCTGTCACAGTTAAAAATTATTTTCTGTAGCTGGGTAAGTTGTTTATTCCTTTCTAAATGGCAGCCTTCAGGTGGTTTTAGATTCTTCAGAGAGCTCACCTAGCACTTAAACTCTCTCCTAAGGTAAATATTTAAATTTTTTGCATCAAGGTTCATTTATTCTGGTAACCAGGGACAGACACAAAAAGCCAAGTCAAAAACCCATACAGCAACCAGCATTTGCTAAAAGTTTACTGAATTGCCTAAGTTACATGGATGTTGCATGACTATGAATTAACTAAACACTCCGTGAAGTTCAAAATTAGCTGAGGGGTTTATCAACAGGATCTTTCTGTACTACAGAAAATGTTGAAAGCACTGGAAATGGCTGAATTGTTCTAGATACCTGAGGACGGAGCATGTCTTATGCACCAGCTTTTGTTTTCAAAGCTAATTGGGCAGGGACTACTGAGAGGTTTGTATTGGCCTTCAACTTATCTGCTTGTCTTTTTCAAACTTAATTCACAGGCTGACTTTCTGGCATGGGCACGCTCCAGCCCATCTGCCAGAGTGCTGCTGTACTTCTTCATATCGTAAACTGATGCATCAGTTGCAGATGCGCAAAGCACCGTGCCCACTTCAATACATGTTCTGGGATAAAATGTGCAAAACACACATATACGAGCTTGCTGAGAACGACGAGATGCAAATTTTGCCTATGTGCTTCCTAAAAAGGGCCACAGCATGAACATTTGGCCTCTTACCATTAACACACACTTTTTTACTTCACTACTTTGCTGTACATTCCTCTTTCCATGCTTTCACAGGAAAGGAAAAGAAGTACGCTGGGTCATTTGGGAGCTCAGGGCTCTACATAGTCACTCTCTGTGGCAACTAAAACCCCTGAGTTTTCAATGCATTTTTCAACACAGTCTTTCTTTGTCACTTTGCAGGATCACTTAGAATAGCAAAGTTTTGACATTTGTTGTCAAAATCAGAAAACGTCATAACATGACTATCACATCTTCAGGATGAAGCATGCCCAAATCCATGCCTTTCAGCCCCAGCTACAGCAGTAACTTTCCTCTTCTTTTTCCCTCTATCTCCTCCTCCTAGAAAGAAGGCAAATAATACTATTTTTCCTCTTTTCCTCCCCCTCTGCCCAATATAAACTACACATTTCACACATGGGCCACATCTGCACCTGCTCAGTATTTCACCAACACAGAAATGAGACTTACAGAATTCTGCATAAAACAGCACAAAAACAAACAAATAAACAAATAAAAGTGATTATCCTGAAATGCTGCATGCAAAACGAAAGAAATAAGGACAGGGAAATATAATCCAAATGGCATAGTGAAATGTCTGTCTGTTGACTAGCTCAGAGAGTAACTCATCAGACTCCAATTCTGTATAAGAAAACCCTCGCTGAAGCAGCTTCTAGGATAGGCATTCAAGAGAAAAGGCACCTCAGATAACCCCTTTGAGGAAAACTATTTTCTGTCCGATTCTAAATGAAGAGGTTTGCATCAGGGGCTGGCGGTACGCACCCAGGCTGACAGTTAAAAATGTGGGTGAAAAACCATATGACAGAAAGGATGGCACTGGATGGATCAGGAAAAGATGTTAATGCATTTTTGCTTAAGCTCAAAACGTGTTTGGGTGGGGTAGTCCTTTTTTGGATCCCCTGCCCATTTAGGTTTTTATGGGGAGGATCTGTGACTTGCTGCAATGAGTGACAAAACTCACGTGGACTTCCAAGAGGAAAGGATTGCCACCCTTCAGAAAGGGGCTATGGTATCAGTTTGTGCAGCACACAGTACAAGGAGGCCTTGGTATCCTCAGGGTCTGTAGGTGATACAGTAATACGGTGCAGAAATTAGTGAGAATAAGCAGAATCTGACTCCTAAGGCATCCACAATCCTACTTTTGCTAATTAAAAGAGCATAAAAGGGACAGAAAACGTAATCTGGCTTTGAATACATTTTCCAGCACTCTTTCCTGGGAGGGCCAAAGGGAATTGTTCTGATAAGAAGGAAAATATAAAGGATGTGTTTCTGAGATATTTATTGTGTTGAAATATGTACAGAGAAAGACTAGTCCTGAAGAACAGATGAGGGTTTTTTTAACTGATTTCAGCATATTTCACTCACTGGCTAAACTCACCGACTTCCCAAACTTCTCAAAATACCCATTCAGACCCATATAATCAGCAGTGGCTAAAGATTCATTAGGAGGAGTTTGTCCAGCATTGAGAAAGGAAGACTGATGTGGTATTTCACTTCATTTACCTCCCAGAGAGGTTATCTGAGCCATGCGCTGTAGTGCAGGCACGGACATCTATTCACTGTCCATGGCTGTTTCAGTTGTTGGACTACCGATGGCACAACTAGCAGATCACTGTCATGTCAGTGAAAAAGGAGACAAAGTTGACACAGACTGGAAGACTCAGTCACATCTGTGCCTGTAGTGTTTTAATAGTTATACAATGTGTGAATACTGTTAATTTTTTGTAGAAGTCACACAATGTTGTATGTGCTTGCCCATAGCAAGATATAGCTAATTCCAACTGAGGAAGCTATAACTATCTCAGGTTTTAGCCTGGGATGTGTCTTGTCATATTCTGACCTCTTTAGCTCAAATGAAGTAATTTTGATGCTCAGGCAGTCTGGGCTGCCTGGGCAGAGGGGCAAAGGCACGCAGCGAGAGGTTAATAACCCCGGCATAGAGCATGGGGCCAGTGCTCTTCTCTTCCTGGCCCCATCACCACCTCCATCACCTCACCCAGCCAAGGCCAACCCGATGGGGATCACCTTTTTGTAGCATGTAGAGCTTGTGGTTTAAGTGACGAGAGCCTCTAAGTGGAACAATTGGAAAACTTGTACATAGGAAGTGAATGGTGAACCAGAAGGCTGAAAATTGACTAGGCTTCACATAAATTCTACCAATTAAACAGAATATCTTTGTGAGGAAGACTTTTAAATCCATGCTTGATTTTCATCCTAATCAGAACAATACCTTTTTTCAGCATGCTCTGGCTCTGCAGCAAAATACACTTATATTTACTGAGCACTAAGAAACATTCACCTAGCTTAAATGATGTGAAAGAGAATGATGTATTTGTGCCTTGAGGTTTTCCTTCTCCTAATGTAGGACTTGTATTAAAAACACCCTCCACACTTAAAAGCCTGACAGTTGTCTTCATTTATGCCCAGGGTTTCACACATCAGGGGCTGTAGTGAGCTGGGGAGCAGGAGCAGATATGCAGCAAATTGTGCCTTTCCTTCCTGACGGTCAGCAGGTGCACAGACAGTGAGGAAGGCAGTTATTCTATTTTTCCATAGTTTTGTCTCCTTGTAATTTCCGAAGGCCCATAAAAATAATGATGAAGAGATCAGCGACCCAGTTACAATGAACTTACTTTTTTTTTCTGGTGAGGGAGCATTTGGCCTTTTGGATTTTACAAAACAGGAGAGGAACATTATTAAAAAGGCTCAGTTAAGAAGGAAAAGTTCAGAAATAAAATAGAGCTGTCACTTAACTCTTGTGTTTTATTATACTTACAGTGATCTGAAACATATATCTTGTTCTTCTCCCTTGGATCTCACTAGTATTCTACCACATAATGAAGACAAAAAAGTAAGTGATTACTGCAAGTTTTGAAGTCCCCCAAATTTGCAATGACTTTTGGAAAAGTGAGTAGACCAGTAGCCATCAAACACCAGGAGATGAGTTACACTACCCCCATGCAGTTACTATATCTATGTGGAAAAGCTGTGCAGCAGATGGTAACCCCAGCTAGTCTTTGCTATGTTTACTTTATTTACATACAAACGAATGGATTCTTTTTTTAGTTATTTATTTTCTTTTGCATCGCCAGCTCTGCCCAGACTTGGTGAGTGGGGAAATACAAATGACTTTGCATCACAGACAATATTTGTTACCATAAATGAAGCCGGCTGGGAACTCCACCTTCTTAGTTCAGGTAGGACACGGAAAAGCTAGTTAGATCTGTGCCCTCTTCCCTGTAACAGTCCTTGCCTATCTGTGAAGGATGTTGCATCCCCAGATCTTTTAGTGAAACACCTGAATTCAAGAACAGAAATTATTTTAACAGTAAATATCAAGAGAACAGTGTAACAACAAAGCTCATTTTCTCTTTAGAGGGACTGAGCCTGTCCCTTCTGGCATGAAAATGTTAGCTGGCTCTAGTGAATTGTGCCCTTCTATTTCTGGGCTGGTGCATGGGCCACATGCTTATTTAGGGGTTTCTTTCCAAGGGAATAAGGTTTATTGCTGAGGCGTTATCAAAACCTGAGCTAATAATGCACACAGTGTGTAGAAGTGTCCTGGACAATTACTTGGTCTTTGATAACCATGAAATGCCCCAGAAAGAGGGAAAAGCCATAGTGGAAGAATTCTTTCTATCATGTACAACAATGTCTGAAAGTCTCATTCCCTCTGCTTGCTCCAGATCATCTCTGGTATGGATTTGTCTGATGACTAAAGGGTTGTAACCACCTCCTTGTCACAAGGATTGTTCCCAAACTGGAGATATTTAGTGTCCTCCGGTGTCATCAGATATGAGTGTGGTTATGCAATCTCTGCATTTGTATTGTGGCTGGATCTTTTGTCTCTCTGCACCTCTCTTTAAATATTCTACCCGTTTTTCTCTCTTTGCCATCTATCCTGTTTGGAAATTTTCAGAGCAGCAGCTCTCATTTGAATGTGCGCAGATGAAATCCACATGAAGCTCCTTTTTATAGCAGCAACAGCGCCCTGATACAGAAACATGCTCCAGCATCAGATTACTGTTGTTTCATTTCTCACATTCCCATTGAGCCCTCTAACACCAGCCCAGTAACAACAATTTGGTTTAACACCTTCCTTGTCACTGTTTTCACTCGTTCACCCCTAATATGTGGATATTACAAACTCTCACAACTATAATTGATCACAGCTTTTTGAGATCTTTCTCATCTTGTTATTTTATCTGTTAATTACAGATATATATTGAAATTATAGGTTTCCATGTCAACAAAGCTCCTCTCTTTCCATCCAGCAAGTGAGCTGTTCTTGAAAGCTGGCCAGCTGGCTTTGGTTTTTTACCTTGGCCTGAGTTTGTGGTGGAAGTAGAAGGCTTGTATTACTTTCTTAACTGTTTGCATGGAGGATGAGTGCATTGCTACAAATGTAGGCATATGACTTTATATCGTATATTCATCATAAGCAAAGGACATAGCTGACATCTTGTAGCCTTAACTGTCCTTGGCTTCAAGAATATATTGAAGTTTGCCTACCACTGTAGTATCCAGAGAAGAGGAACGATCTCACACCCAAGTGTGTGAGGAGCTGTAACTATGCTTAGGTTCTCTATAAAGAGTGAGATGCATCTAGAGGGAAGGTTCAACAAATCTGTCCTCCCTGTTTTATGTAATTCTCAAATTTTTGAACCATCTGTCCCATAAGAAATATTCTCCGTTCCAGAAATGAGGCTTTAAAAATACCAAAAGTGATAGGATTAAAAAGAATACACACAGAAACTTTTCTTAGTCCCTTCTCCTGAGGTCAACAGCTCTTGAAAGCAACCTATTTCCAGTCAGTGTTGGATCAGGGATTTACAATCAGGAAAATACTAATTTTGTTGAAATCCAAATAGTATGTTAAGGGAGGCAAGCTGGAGAACTTGGCAGGTCAGAGCTGCAGGAGGCCAAGGTGGTTCAGTGGTGCAGCAGAGCGCACTGGAGGTCTTCACCCACAGTAGAGCTCCTCACCCACGCTGGAGGTCCTCGCTGGCACTGGAGGTCCTCTCCTTCTCCCAGCTGGCTGTGAAACAGGAGGAGCATCTGGGCATCACAGCCTCGTGGGAAGGGCAGTGGTCTAGGAGGAAAAGTTCCATGTGGGTCATCATCCAGCAAGGTGAAAGCAACACTCAAGAAAAGAAAAGATATATTTCTTTTTAAATCATTCTCCAGTCACTTGATTTGATTCATTTGATGTTATTTGCGAAATGCAACCTCTGTGTGTCATGCACCATACATGTGCTTAGTTCTCGGTACAGGTTTTGCCAGGCATCCAAGTTAAGGGGAATGAAATCGTGGGGCTTTTAAAATTGTACCTTCTTCACTGGAGCATGCTAGAGGACAAATGTTTTCATTCCTGCCTAAAGGAATAGAGAGAGTTAATAGATTAACACTCACAAATGCAGGATGAAGCCTATGAATAAACGCCGTGCCTTTGCATTTGTATGAAGAGCTAATGTAGTTGAAAGAAAAACACATCACAAATTACAAGTGCAGAGCTTACAAGGATATTCATAAATGTAAATAGCTGTAGAAAAAATGAAATCTTTCAGAAACACAACTGAGGAAATTAAAAGATACAAGTAATTCAAACAAGCATCAAAGGCCTGCTTTTTGGAGGAGCTGTTGCTAATGAAGAAACAATTGACTTCACAGAGCAGCTATGCTAATGAACAGTGCTTTATGGATGATAATGAAGTATTTTTTATGAATGCCTAATAAAGACAAAACTGGTGAAACAGTGAATAATAATGAAAACTGAAAATCTCTTAGAAATTAAAGGAATTGTGAACAAATATGTTTATGCTGTACTGAGAGCAATAATTACTTATGTTCTTTTCGCATTTTCAAGAGCAAGAAATACAAAGTCCCAATTCTCTACAGAATTTAAGTACAAGCTTAAAGTGCAGCACTGGATTAAATTTGGGTAGTAGTAGGCAGAAGAATGGCTTGGTATCCATGGAGAGTAACACAGAATCATAGAATCATTTAGGTTTGAAAAGACCTTTCAGAACATCAAGTCCAACTGTTAACCTAACACTGCTAAGTCCACCACTAAACCATGTCCCTCAGTGCCACATCTAATAATCTTTTAAATATCTCCAGGGATGGGGACTCAACCACTTCTCTGGGCAGCCCGTTCCAGTGCTGGACAACCCTTTTGCTGAAGACATTTTTCCTAGTATCCAATCTAAACCTCTCTTGGCACAACTTGAGGACATTTTCCCTCGTCCTATCGGTAGTTATTTGGGAGAGGAGACTGACACCCACCTCGCTACAACCTCCTTTCAGGTAGTTGTAGAGGGCAATAAGGTCTCCCCTCAGCCTCTTCTCCTCCAGACTAAACAACCCCAGCTCCCTCAGCCGCTCCTTGTAAGACTTGTGCTCCAGATCCCTCACCAGCTTTGTCGCTCTCCTCTGGACATGTTCCAGCACCTCAATGTCTTTCTTGTAGTGAGGGGCCCAAAACTGAACACGGTCCTCGAGGTGCAGCCTTATCTCGCCCAACCTGGCATCATCTGCAAACTTACTGAGGGTGCACTCAATCCCCTCATCCAGATCACTGATAAAGGTACTGAACAGAACTGGCCCCATCACTGAGCCCTGGGGAACACCACTTGTGATTGGCTGCCAACTGGACTTAACTCCATTCACCACAACTCTTTGGGCCCCACCATCCAGCCAGCTCTTTACCCAGGGAAGAGTACACCCATCCAAGCCATGAGCAACCAGTTTCTCCAGAATGCTGTGGGAAACAGTGTCAAAGGCTTTACTAAAATCCAAGTAAAAAACACCCATAGCCTTTCCCTTACCCACTAAGCAGGTCACCTTGTCACAGAAGGAGATCAGGTTAGTCAAGAGGACCTGTCTTTCATAAACACATACTGACTGGGCCTGATCACCTGGTTGTCCTGATGGCACTCAAAATTTTCTGCTCCAAAACCTTCACTGGCACTGAGGTCAGACTGACAGGTCTGTAGTTCTCTGGATCCTCCTTCTCACCCTTCTTGTGGATGGGTGTCACATTTCCTAACCTCCAGTTAACTGGGACCTCTCTGGTTAGCTGGGACTGCTGATAAATGATTGAAAGTGGCTTGGTGAGCACTTCTTCCAGCTCCCTCAGTACCCTTGGCTGGATCCCATCTGGCCCCATAGGCTTGTTTATGTGTCTAAGTGATGTAGCAGGTCGCTAACCATTTCCCCTTGGATTATGGGGGCTTTATTCTGCTCCCTGTCCCGTTTTTCCAGCTCAGGGGGGCTGGGTACCCTGAGAACAACTGCTCTGACTATTAAAGGCTGAGGCAAAGAAGGCATTAAGTACCTCAGCCTTTTCCTCATCCTTTGTCACTATGTTTCCCCCCACATCCAGTAAAGGATGGAGATACTCCTTAGCCCGCCTTTTGTTGCTAATGTATTTATAGAAACATTTTTGTTGTCTTTTATGGACGTAGCCAGATTAAGTTCTAGCTGGGCTTTGGCCCTTCTAATTTTCTCACTACATAACCTCACGATTTCCTTCTTGAGGCCTTCCTGGACTCCTTTGCCCTTCAGGACTGCCTCCCAAGGGACTCTATCAGCCAGCCTTCTATACAGTCCAGAGTCTGCCCTCTGGAAGTGCAAGGTGGCAGTTCTGCTACCTCATTACTTCTCCAAGAATTGAAAACTCTGTCATTTCATGATTGCTATGCCCAAGACAGCTTCCAACCACCACATCACCCACAAGTGCTTCTCTGTTTGCGAACAACAGGTCCAGTGGTACATCTTCCCTAGTGTGCTCACTCACCAGCTGTGTCAGGAACTTATCTTCCACACACTCCAGGAACCTCTGAGACTGTTTCCTCTCTGCTGTATTGTTTTTCTAGCAGACATCTGGTAAGTTGAAGTCCCCATAAGAACAAGGGCTAGCGATTGTGAGACTTCTCCCAGCTGCTTATAGAATATTTTGTCTGCCTCTTCATCCTGCTTGGGTGGTCTATAACAGACTCCCACCATGATATGTGCCTTGTTGGCCTTCCCCCTGATTCTTACCCATAAACACTCAACCCTATTGTCACCATCGTTAAGCTCTAGACAATGAAAACACTCCCTAGCATACAGGGCTACCCCACCACCTCTCCTTCCTTGCTTATCCCACCTGAAAAGTTCCCACCATCCATGGGAGCACTCCACTTGTGCAAGTCATCCCACCATGTTTCTGTGATGGCAGCTACATCATAGTTTTCCTGCTGCAGAATGGCTTCCAGGTCCTTCTGTTTGTTTCCATGCTGTGTGCATGTATTGGGTTTGTGTGGCAAGGCTTTGGTAGTGGGGGGGGCTACAGGGGTGGTTTCTGTGAGCAGCTACTGGAAGCAGCAGTGTCCGACAGAGCCAATGCCAGCTGGCTCCAAGGCAGACCCACCGCTGTCCAAGGCCGAGTCCATCGCTGATGGTGGTAGTGTCTCTGGGATAATATATTTAAGAAGGGGCAAAAAAAGGTCCTGAGAGAGAATGGTAGCTGGAGAGAGAGGAGTTGAGAGGATGCGAGAGAAAACAGCCCTGAAAACATCAAGGTCAGTGCAGCAGGAGGGGAGGAGGTGCTCCAGGTGCTGGAGCAGACATTCCACTGAAGCCCATGAAGAAGACTTGGTGGAGCAGATCCCCACCTGCAGCCTGGGGAGGACCCCACGCCAGAGCAGGGGGGTGCCCGAAGGAGGCTGTGCCCCCGTGGGAAGCCCGCGCTGGAGCAGGCTCCTGGCAGGGCCTGTGGCCCCGGGGGAGGGGCCCGGGCCAGGCTGGAGCAGCTGGTGAGGAACTGCAGCCCGTGGGAAGGGCCCAGGCTGGAGCAGTGCGTGGGGGACTGTCTGCCGTGGGAGGGACCCCGGGCTGGGGCAGGGGCAGGGGGTGAGGAGTCCTGCCCTGGGGAGGAAGGAGCGGCAGGGACAGCGTGGGATGGACAGACCCCAACCCTCATTCCCTGTTGCCCTGCACTGCTGGGGGGAGGAGGGAGAGAAAATTGGGAGCGAAGGGAGCCTGGGAAGAAGGGAGGGGTGGGGGGAAGGTGTTTTAAGATTCTTTTTTTTTTATCGTCTTCTACTCTGATTTGATTGGTAATAAATTAAACTAATTTCCCTCAGTTGAGTCCATTTTGCCCATGATGGTAACTGGTGAATGATCACTCCCTGTCCTTATCTCGACCCATGAGCTTTTAATTATATATTTCTCTCCCCTGTCCAGCTGAGGAGGGGAGTGATAGAGCAGCTTTGGTGGGCAGCTGGTGTCCAGCCAGGCTCAACCCATCACAGTGTGTTGGTGTAGATGCATTTCAGTTGGGCCGTTGATCCTGCCAACTTTTCTGGGGGGAGAAGCCCTACTTCCTACATGACCATTCTCAGGTGCTTCCATGGTTTCTAACACATCAATAACCCTAACACATCAATAAACCTTTCTAACACATCAACAACGTATCCATAGGTAACCAAATGCAGGGTCTAATATGAATAAGCATGATGTATGGCTGCTATGCTGGGCCATAAGGGAAGCGCCAGTGGACAAATACACTGCAGCATGTGGCTGGGTCTGTCCCAAAAGTTTGGCAACCACATAGATGCTATGGAAAAGAGCAGGAAAAGGTTTTCAGACTCCCAAAATACAACATGGTATTGGCAGTCAGGAGGTCTACAGAATTAAAATACCTTGCTCTGAACACAGAAAAGATCATATAGACTCTTACTTGCAGACTGTAGATTTTATGATCAAAAGCTGTAGATTTATGAAATGTTAACACTACATATTATTAACATTAAGGTATTTTGCAGTGCAATTAAAGATGTTTTGTGCAGCACCTATAAGCACGGGAGAGGTTACCTGATATTTCTTTCCCAGATTGGTGCTCAGCTGTATTCTTAACCTCCTTGTGTTTTTAAGACTTCCTACTTTAAAACCTCTAGTAAAAATATTGTTCTATGCACCAACATTTGTTCCAAGCACTCCTCAAAAATAAAATAAAGCAAAACAAACCAAAAACCTCCCATAAAATAAAATAAGAAAGCGAAGAGTTTTGCAGTTACCTTGGTATGCCACGAGATGTCAGGATCTGCAAGTGCTGGCCTCATAACCACTGCCACAGCTTGAAATAACACATCCGTTTTTCTCTTTCCTCTGGATAGCTGGGGTTTTTTATTCCTAATTCTTTCTGTCTACCTGCTGTTCTCTAGACATGGCTGTGACATAAATGCAGGAACCCCTTACATGGTAATAACCCTATATGAATTATTATGGCTACCAAAGGTAGAAATAAAAATTTGTTTACCAGCTAAATGTAGAAAATGTATCATGTTAATGTGAGATTTAAAATGTTTTTACTGGGAAGCTATCAAGCTTTTTGCTCCTGATGCTGAATCATAATTCTTGGTTTTCTCAAAAAAGCTCAGTTAATTTCTGAATTTTTTCCTCTTATTTTACAGTATGGTTTTGAAAGTTTATTTGCCCCCAACTTCTTACTCATCTACTGACATGTTCTATTATTTTTCAGAAAAATCCTCTACCTCTTGTTCCCGCAAGCATCATTTCTGCAGAACAAGAGCAGTGTTTGGTCTCTGAGCCCATTCATGTTTTTTTCCAGTGCAGAATTTATCCCGTGGTGAGGAATGTAGGACTCAGCCCCTGATCAGAACAGTTCCTGCCTGCGTGCAGCAGGGTCCTCAGGCCTCAAAAGGAGATGTAGTACCCTCTGCTGTTCTAGAGAGGGAAACTTCTTCCCCGCAAAAGACATCATGCTAACCTTACAGGAGTCTGATTAAGTGCTAAAAGATATTTCTCTATTCTTTCCAGAATATCTTTTCATTGAGCAAGTATACCTGTTGGCTATATGGACTAACAACTTCTTTTAGCATTTTGCCTCATTCTTGGTTCCTGGGATCTTGGCACAGTCACACCTGGATAACACACAAAGTATTGTGTCTCTCTGTTCACAAGCTCACCTTTAAGCCTTCTTGTACAGGTGTAGAGCATGTGAAGATACAGTCCATGCTCGGGTGGCTTGTTAAAATCTGGCTCCTGTAAGGTAAGAATAGCACTGAGGGCTTGACAGCGAGGACTTCTGCACAGGTTGCATAAGACTTCTGGGGAGGCACATCCCATGCTTTGCCAAATGAGGGCTTTAAGCATGTGCTGAACTGCAAGGACGCACTTAGATCCCACCAGGCACAGACCTGTGCAGCTTACTGAAGATGAGACGGCTTAAACTTGACATTCTCCTTAATCAACTGCTTATGTTCTTTGCTGGACTGGAGCCTAAGGCTTTGGTGTCTCCAGCAGCAGGCTTTTAATCTTTTATTTTGGCATCTGATCTAGGCCACTCTCTGGTGCTATTTAAGTGATCAACATGGAAACGTTGTCATCTAGGAAAATTACGCAAACTTTTCTCTCCATATTTTGGTATAGCTGGCTTATGCCAACAATGAGGGTAAAAATATGTCAACAGCTATTGTTATACTCTAAAATCAACAATATAACCTTGGTCACATCATTGCAATATTTGTTTATCAGAAATGTCACTCTATGTAATTTAAATTTGTCCAAAACATACATGAACATCTTTCTGAGCTGCTTCTCAGCCTTCCAGCTGAGCGGGCACCCATCCACTGTTCTCTTTGTTAAATCACACTGCTTTTTTTTTTTTTTTTTTTTTTTTTAATCTAATGAAGGCATCTGATTAGATACTCGCTTTTCAGTCGAGGGCAGCCTGGAAACAAATAGATGAGACTAATGGAATCCTAATGGCCTGTAAAAAGGAACCTTTTATTGTGACATTTTAAAGCTTATAATGGGTTCTTCTGCTTCTGTTGCTGTCTCAGTGCAGAATATGGGCACAGTCCTCTAACATGTCAAGTGAATTTGTTTAAGTAAATAAATAGAAATATAATTAAAGCACATATTCAAACTCTGAAGAGCTCTTATTTTGGTTTGAGTGACTAATAGAAACCAAGACTATAATTGCTACTTGTCTGTGTTCATGCTTAAGATGAGTAGGCAGGACTTGGCACATGCTCACTATCTACCCAAAAAGAAATACATGTGAATTTTAGATGTTGACACCTTAAAAAAATAGACCAGGGTAGCCAAGAATTATAGTATGACTTCAGTTATTTAATTTATGGGCTGACTTGTCTAATGCCAAGCTAAAGTGGTGAAGCACTGAACTGAAGTAAGACAGATGGTCAGTGAATCAACATTTCTGTGAAGAGTGATGCTTTTATCCATTTTTTCAGTTCTCTTAGCATTATTATCACAGTATTGATCCAAGCATTGGATTTTGTATCAATTTACATCACCTGATATCATACGATCAGGGTAAGAGCAAACATAATCTTTCTCCAAGAAAGATGCAATTTTAATAAGCTTTCTGGAGAAAACAGCTGTGGCAATTTTCATGGAAAACTAGAGGTCAGCCCACTGTTTACATAAATATTTAAACCCTTTAACAGCATTCTTCTGCATACACATTTCTATTATATTACCTTTAAAAACATTTTGTTCCTTGCTGCTTAGGAAGATGTCAGAGATCCATAATGCAGGACCTCCTGTTTTGAGCTCCACTGTACTAAACAGTACCAAACAGGCTGCCGCTAGCCCTGTTTTATAATTTTTCCAAAGGAAATTATTTTACGGGTTGGAGGGGTTTTTCATCTTCACAATAAAATGTTCAGATATCAATGAATTAGCAGCTTCTATGATGGAAAATGTTACAACTGCATTTTTGTGATGGGGTTTACTGCTCAGGTAAGTGCCTTTTCCTGCTCTGGTGCTCATGAGTAGAAGCAAACAAACATTTTTTTTTAATTCTCCTCCACATCACATATCTGGGCGCTCTGGCGATACAGATCAGTTGTGTAAAACAGGAGCTTTGGATGCCTCTTGCAGCTGGTGGGAGTGCACCAAGCACCTGCAGCAAGGGCTCCTCTCGGCCATGCCTGAAACGGGCATTCCTCTCAGCAAACAACAGCCACGTTCATGGTCTGTAAGAGGTGGCCAGGTTACAACACATCGTGCTATTTATGCAGTGGGCTTGTCCACCATTTTTACCTTATTATCCCTCTCTTCCATAGGCATGACAGCTTCCCAACACGGGCTGGTCCACCAGTCAGCCCAGGCAGGGATCTTCAGTGACTTTGGCTTTCTCCCCTTAGTTCCATTCTCTCACATAATACACACAACCTTCTTCATTTTGTTTTGTTTTACTTGCTCCATATGTGCATTTTTGCAAATGTTTTTTGACCAGAAAGGTGAAGAAGGGGTTGTCGGAGTACAGCTTTCTAACTGCAATGATCTGTCTTTACTGGAGCATTGCAGTTCACCCTCAGGGCTTTCACCTGAACGTAGGGAGGGCAGGACATATGCATTATATAGTGCTACAGCAATTTTATGTCCAAACCACTATGTGCTAAACAGCTTCCATTAACATAATGTCATTTCACGAAGGAAAAAAAATCCCCACTCTCTGAAGATTAAACACCTTTTCCTTTACTGCGGCTTTCTAGCAGAATATCAAAGCTAGCCTAGAATACAGGTCTTGTGCTTTCAAGATATCCAACCACTTGAACCCACTTAGCTTAAAAAAATACCAAAAGTTCCAGGAAAAGTAAGATAATTTACTTTATTCTTATAGCACGCCGGAAGTAGAGGCTTCTGTGCAGCTCTTGCAACAGACAGTCACAGGTGCCAAAAGTTTACATGGGTTCATGATTTGACAACTTCATGGAAGAGAAATCCACTGGGGCTTCCTAAATGCACAGTTATCACAAGACTCATGAAGCTCATAAGCTGCAAATGACTGAAGGAGACTCCTAAGATATGATGTGTGCTTGTCCTATTATTGTGCTTTTGCCTAGACATCCGTTTCTGTCTTTGGACTGATCCAGTATGTTTGTTCTTATGTTCTTGCTCAGAGAACTTTCTGGAGAGCCAGTCCAAGACAGAAAAAAGATTTTTGCCAGGAACATGAAGCACAGTGTCCGACGCCATCCGTATGGAGTGAGTGGTAGGAAACAGTTTTCAAGCACCACGTGTTTTGGCCTCTGGGAAGCTGCTGTCACTCGTGTTGCTGGTGGCAGTGTTCAGCACATGCACACAAAAAATAAAAAAAATTCCTTGGAATTCCTGCTCTAAACTGAACCCAGCAGCAGCTTGCTCAAACAAAACATTTTTGTGTATTCCAAATTAAACTGTTTACATGGAAAACAAACATTTATCTCTGAGGTAAACTTCAGAAAATATATTATGGATTGGTAGATTTTGATCGTGTCACTTAAAAAGCTATCGAAAACTCACTCGAGTGTTAAAGTGATGAAATGGTGCTAGAACTCATAAACAATACAGCATGGCTTTGCTTTGAATAAAATTTCCTGAATTAAACCTCAAGGAGAACAGTAGGAGTTATTAAAAAGTGACGGTTCCTATAGAGGTTTTCCTGTAGAAACAATCCCAACTTCATGCATGACCAAAGTAATGGCAACAAAGATTCCCTCCTTCTTAGTATTTTAGCTTTGGTTTTGCTTTTTGACCTTCCAAATACCTGCAAGTACAATGTTGAAGAATGACTGAACTCAGCAATTACTATCCTGAATCAACATAAAGGTTTTTCTTAACTGAAAAAGAAAATATCTCTCTTCTTTGTTCTTGGGTTTAATCATTAAGACCTCTGGATGAGAAAGGTCCTACTGCTCAGTGCTGCACTGGAGGAGCAGGGTTAGTCATAGGCTCAGCATCATTTCTCAGCAGCCGTGCACCAGCAGGGCTGAGCAGCACTACTGCTGGTACTAAAACATGAAAATCCAGCAGTATACACCGAGATGAAGTAATGCGCTTCAGCACTGGGGCCACCCTCATCCATTACACCAGCAGTGGTAAGGCCCCCATTAACCCCCATCCCCAGCAGGCTTGGCTGTCACTGCTGCTGACCCACAGCCCCTCCTCATGGGCGATGGCAGCAGCAGCTGGCAGAGGTGTGCAGAGGGATGACCCCTATTTGGAGCTTCTGAAACCCTCAAAGGCTGCCTGAGACAGGCATCCCTTTCACCCTGCCCTTGCTACAGCTCTTGGTGCACAGTCAGAGAAATCTGCATTTCAGGAGACCGTATCCCATGTTACTGTAGACAATGTTGTCTCCCAGCAGTGAATACATACTGCAATCTAAATTTAATGTTAATAGAACTAACAGAGGAATTCTGGGTTTGAGTTGAGCCAATGCAGGATTTTGAGTGAAAATATCCAGAGAAAAACTCTGCAGTTTTAACCCCTACTGAGCTGGGACTGGGGCAACTCAGCCCTGGCACAGAGCTGCAATTCACTCCTTAGGGATCATCTAGGGTGGGTTCAGCTTGGGACTGGAGACTCCCAACTCCAGGTCTCTGGTTCTAAGTGTCTGCCTGTGAGCTAGAGGCTGCTACAGTTGCCCACACATTGATGTTCAGAGCCATTTGAGATGCCCTGAAGACTTCAGCGCAGGGCAGGTAGGAGGGCAGTGCAGGACCTGCAGGAAGCCCCATGCTCCTCCAGGACAGCGGTTGGGTACCTGATGAGGTCCCAAGCAGCATTAGGCACCCACGTGTGGGCTGCTCTCCACTGGGGGCTTAGATGGCTGGCTCACATGTACATTCTGTATTTAAACGCGCAAGCCAAAGATGAATCTTACCTCTACAGTAACAGAGAAATGGGACACTAATAAATAATGTTGAGATTCATGTAGTATTACTATTAAGTATTTCTTTTAAGTAGTTCCTGAGGTCCTAAATCCTTGCAGCGATGAGGTCAGATTTTGTACTAGTAATTCCTAAAAGCCAGCTGTCTCTGTGGAAAGGGCTTCGGGTACCAGGAGAGCAGAGCAGGGAGCAGGCTGCAGCAGGGAGCGCAGAAGGGAAGGCACAAGCGCGCTTAAAAGCTTACATGGCTGAAAAATGGTTGATCCCTCCTGCCTCTTCCTGAGGCAACCTTTGACTGCGGGAACCTGAGGTACGTCTTTGAGTGTTTGGTCTTTCACTCGCAGGGCAGAATCTGGACCCCTTCGTGTACATGGAAAGAGTAAAGGATACTTTGCCTACTGCAAAAATGACAGGCAATGGACAGGCCAGTCATACTTCAAGGGCAAGACTCCTCTTCTGAAAGCAAGGAGAAAAATCTCTTTAACTCAAGTCTGGGACTTTACTCCAAACTGACCTGCTGATTTGTAGGCAAAACCACCTAACTATTGCACTTAAAAAAAAAAAAAAAAAGTTCTGCATTTTTTCCTTGGCCCATAGTGCATTTTATCTACCTTTTCATTACTGTTTCCTCCCTTGTTAGTTCTCCCAAATGACTGATTTTTTCGTTTTCTTTCCTCTCTAAAAGAACAACTTATTTTCTGCATTTATTAGCACTCAGATGATTCCTTATTATCGGTAATTTTTCTTTGTTTATAATTTTTCATAGTAGATAGAATATTCTCAAGATTCAGAAAGCATTTGGTTATCATTTTCCTCTTCTGGCCAATAGATGGGACTCTTACCGCTGATATCTCTTCTCTCTTTGATCTTATCGCATAGATAAATCGTGCAAAAACCATTCTTGAAATCTGAACCCTGAGGGATACATGTTACCCCACGTCGCTGAAAAACATAGATGCTATGACTGCTGCAGCTGTTGACAACTCAAATATGCCAGATACGGAGGATGCTGGAGACAACAGAACCTGGGATTAGAGCAGGTTTATCTTTCAAACAAAGTGCTTCATGAGTCAATTAAAAACACCGTTCTGGTTTTTCCTCCCAGCAAGGATACATATTGTCGGAGTCAGTTAACATGAAAAATAACAAATAAACCAGTGAACAAGTCAAGTTAGGGGGGTTAATCTTGACTTTGTTCCTGTTGCCTTTTAATCTTAGACGCAAGACTGTCACACAAGTTGCTAAAGCTTATCAAGAGCCGTCCTGCACTTGAAACACTGGATTTTGTTGGAAGGGAAATGGTTGATGGAAGCAGCACTTTCAGCAAATTTCTGGTGAAATAGGTGGGGCATCAGTGGATTTCAGCCTAATTGGAAACACACCGGCTCCCTAGGGAGACCTGAGGACTCCCGTGTTTCCACTGGCTTCCCTGGCTGAGAAATTGTTGCTGGAAATCCTGGGACATTGTCAGCAGCTCTTGTAGTCAGTGCCCTGACTTCGATGGCAGGGAGGCTGGGACCTCTGGGGAGGGGGGGAAATCTTGGGGGAAGCCCTTTTGCAGACAAGTCAGGGAGCTGAATGCCTGGAAGATCTGACACAGTTAAACTGGTGTTCAGAAATTGCCTCTCCAGGTGTAATTTCCATTGCATTTCCTTTTCCTAGTGAAATATTTTGATTACTTTAACTTGTATTTTCAGATTTTGGAATGGAAAAGGAAAGATGAAGTCCTGCAGCGAACTGCAGTGTCCCACAGTGGAATACTCTTTATTTTCTAACTCTGGAGATGGTTGTGAAATAGTGAGCCGTTTTATCTGCAAGGGTGCGTTGCTCTCTGTTGCTCTTGTTGCACTGGTATAACTGCACATTTTCTTTTAAAGAAACATGTTCCCATGTGTTCTGTTCCCCTGTGTATTGTGCCTTAGGGGGTGGGTGGGGGGGTGGCCTCCAGCCCCTGCTCAGCAATGGCCTGGTTAACGCCATGTGTTAGGGTACGAATGTCAGCACATGCTCTGTGTGTGTGTGTGTGTGTGTGTGTGTGCAACGAATACTCACCACTGCCTCGAAGGCATTTGCCCCAAATTGATCATATTAAAGAGGATGATGCTGTCAGCCCCCAGCTGATGGTGTTGAAGTGGGAGATGACCATCAGCCAGATTAAGCAGCAGCTGGGGAACTATGCATGACTTTCAAGAAAAAGAAGTCACCCAGAAAAGGGATATGAAAGGTGTGTGAAAATTTGTGACAGAGAAAGCAAAGACAGTACGGAGCCGCAATCAAGCTGGGTTTGACACTGCCAGGAATCACCCCGCCAGCATCACCACCTCCGCCCGGGCCAGACAGAGCATCGTGCCATGGGGTGCTGTGGGGTGCCTCTGCCCAGCTGGAGAGGGACGGGACAGCAGCACTCTGGGGGACCCATGCCTGCGGCATGCAAACCTGAACTCGCAGGGTGCTGACATTTACATATTTATTAACATTTTGTTGTCTAGCATTGTGGATATTACTGATATCGTCCTAATTTTACAGGACACGGTTGAGAGGGTTTGCCTCAGTGTGTGTTTGGCTGGACCTTGTGCTGGAGAGCCATAGCCACACTCCTGGAGCATGTCTCGTGCTTTAATTTCATCCAGAAGAAATCAGTTTCATGCAGAAAGAACCCAGCGCTCCAAACCCATTCCCAAAGCACGGACAAGAGGGGCAAATGGGAGCTCCCCCAGCAGAGCAGCTAGTGCAGATGTGCCCTCAACTGAGTGGGGTGTGTTACCATCAATCACATGGACATCTCAACCAGCGGGTCAGGGGGAAGGATCACCTATGGCAGAGGGGTATTGAAAGCCTGAGCGCTGAGCTGCCTGCAACCAGCCCAGCTTTGCAGAGGGCATGTCTGCCTATCCCACCCATGTTTCGCTAGGAAAATGAACAATGATGTCATCATGACCTCATGCATTTCTGTAATAAAAACCCTAAATAAATGATAGGTATTCTAATTTATTAGAATTTAATCCATTCTTTTTTATTTAAAATCTGTCCTATTTTTAATTACAGATCATTCGAGTTCCAAATGGCAAAGAGGAGAACATGAAGTAAAACACGATGGCTACAACACATGGCAATTCCTTACTGAAACATCGTCACCTGTGACTGACTACTGTAGCCCCCCAAAATACCTTCTTTCTGTTTTTCTGTAATAACCAGTATGTTGCCTTCTCCCCTCTTTGTGCAGTAAGTGAATTATTGTAGTTCTATGCTACAGGCAAACCTGGCACTTGGTAAAATGAAATATTAATATTTGGGGTTCTTATAATCTCAACAGGTTTTCCTTGCTTTGCTGCAAGCAACCCCCCACCCCCACCCCAACCTGCAAGCTAACCCCCAGGTGAGCTGGGTGTGCATTAAACAAAGGGGTTTGGGCAAGTCGTGCAGCATCCCACTCAGAGCACACTGGAAAGGGGTGGAGGCTTTGGTCACCTCCTGATTAAAAAAGCAAAATAGGGGAAGGGACAAGGGGATTTCTTGATCATGTTGAAGTTCTGCAGATAAAATGTGTCATTGCCTTTAGCAAGGACTTTCATTTGTCCCCAGGCTGTAAGCAGGACGGCCAGACCACCTAGTCAGCTCAGATGTCATGTCAAATGGTCAAAAGTTGTATTCATTCACATTCTCTGCTCTCGGCTGCCCTTTGCAAGGCTCTCCAACTGTTGTTTGGACAAAAGCTTTGCTCGGGACTTGGTTTTGCAGGCAAATGCAAAAGTGTATGTGTTTTACAGGGCAGCTCAGTGTCCTGCGCGTAAGTACTGCACAGCATGCTTAGGCAACATATGTGTCCCTGTCATCCCTCGGAGTGAGCTTGCTTCCAGCCCACATAAACACCTGTTATCGCCACGCTTTGTCTGGAACTTTCTGAACCGACACAGCAAGGTTACAGAATATTGAATTTTCCTGAATCTCTAAGCTGTTGTTAACTACTTTTCTTGTGTCTCAAATGATGGATTTGTTTCTCTCCTCCTACTTGCCTCCCCTGCACTCCCCAAAACATGTTGAAACTGATGACCTGCACATTTAGACAAATTAAAGGAAACGTCTCCTTATGTTGCACATGATTAACCTCTAACTTCACCAGTGGAGGAGAACATTATTTCAAACACTACAGGTGTACTTTGAAAAGGGCAGAACAATTTTAATACCTAGTAGCTTTACAGACAAATTTAATAAATTAAGAGTAATCTGTCATTATACTTTGAGGTACTGCATGGCTGTATAAGAAGCCAAGACGCAATATATTTTCCTCCAGATGGAAATCTGCCCAACATATTAGCGATTTTTCCATTATACTTTTCCAAAGTATAATCATCAGTGTTGATGGCCTGAAGCTGAGTTTATTGAAAGAACAATCTGAAATGCAAGGGCAAACAGACCTGATTTTCTTGGGAACTTGAAACCATAATGAGATGCTTCTGACCTATGATGCACCTGCGTACACCTTTTCTGGCCTCTACGCTTGAGAGAATGATGAGTAAGAGCCTCATTAAACTGCTTGGTGATGGTGGCTATTTGGGTGAGTGGTGACTTCTGTACAGTAGCTGTGATGGGAGCTGGAGTCTGGCAGCCCAGCATCCAGGCAGGCTGCACCGCTTATCATCCTCTTGACTCTCTGTGCCCTTTGCCTCCCTCCAAGGGCTCCACTCATCATACTCAGTGCACAGGGTTTGAGGACATTTTACAGTGTTTTGTATTCCTGGGGAAATATGAATGCTAGGTCAAATGATGCTTTCAGCTATCTGTGGCTAGATACATCAATTTAAGTGTAGTCCATTAATGTAATAATTCTGAATTTGTGATACACTGTTTTGCTCTCCTGCACGGAACAGTTATGGGTTTGTAATGGCTTTCCTTTTTTCCAAGCACACTTGAAACCTTCTGCACTGTCCACTAGAGTGGACGACCTTCTTTGCCTCCGAATTCAGGTAAATCATATAACCAAATATTTCCACCCCAATTCTACAAAAAGAAAAGAGCTGAGTCAAGCAAGCAATGACAACAGCAGTGCCAAATAAATTGAGGACCCAGGATGGCCTTACACAAAACTGAAGCTGATCAGTGTAATCCAGGAAAGCCAAAAGCCTTCTCTACTCTATTTTACCTGTATTTAAAAATAAATGGATTAATGGAAATTATTATGATTTCAATATTTTTTTATTTTCTTCTGTATTTTCCCTATTAAAAATTAATACGAGTGAAACATTTTAATTTCAATACATTTTGACTTTAATTTTTTTTCTTTCACTATTGGGAAACTGAGAGACAAGAAGAGTGACGGGTGCCTATATTATTTGTAAAGGTACCTGCTTCGTGTGGATTCCTGGCTCCCCACATCTTGCATATTCATCTTTGCCTCCTACTCTGCTTTGCTCCTTGCAGTGGAAGAAGAGCACCCGTTACAAATATAAGCACTGCACAGCTCAGAGGACAGTTTCTCCCTCTGAACTGATTCCTTAAGTAACGCATGGCGGTATGGTAGAAAAATCAGTCTCTTTCCCTTCTGTGCATAGGTGAAATAACTTTTCAGATTCTTCACATGGAAGTCCAAAAAGATCCCAAGATGTTTCACCTTTCACAAGAACCACTGAGCACATGCTGTAGAGACCTAGGACTAGGGTGCTCTGCAGCAGCCATGTCACTTTTGGGCATTTGCCATACTTTGCAGGTCATTATCTCCCACTTCTACATCTTACTACTCCTTTCCTTTCAGTGGTTGGAGTTTTCCGTCACTGCTTTTTGCTCTTTGGACACACTTGCCATGCTCATGCTAGCCCAAGAAGGAAAGGAACAATGAGGGGCACAGGGTGGTAATCACAGATGTTCTTCTCCACACAGAAGAATGGTAGGGAAAGCAGCTTCTGAAACCACCCAGCCAGCTTCTCTGCAGGCAGTGGGAATTAGTAGGCTGAGTAATCTGCAACTCACTGTGCCTGACACGTGCCCAGTATGTACCATGGTTTGCTGCATCCTAAGGGGCCACTGGAATGAAGGTGGGACTCTAAGACACTAATAATTTTGCAGACAAATTAACAAACAACCATTTGCTCCATCTGCAATGCACAAGTGGGTTTTTTTCCTTTTTTTTTTTTTTTTTTCATTTGCTTGCTAAACAATCCAGCAGCGTAAAATTATTGTGGAAGAAGGTTTTGTTATCAGTTGCACACAGCTGTAGCTTAAAGGAGAGAAAACTCACTGAAGCATTCAGAACTGGCAGCGCAAAAGCTATGGTGGAGGTACCCATCCGCAGAAGGTACACAGCCTGGTGTGGGTCTCTGCCTTGACCTCATGTAAATCCTTTCACTGCAAATGATGCTGAGAGCTGACAACAGCTTTACTGAGCTGGATTAGAAAGGACTGGCTATATCACAATAGCTGTTACACAAACTACTTACATTAATAAATGTCAGGTATTGAGGACTGAAAGAAGTGATTGCTCCTTCAAGAGAGGGGAGTAGAGTAGATTTAGTCAACGTTTTTGCTTTTTTAAGTTGGAGAAAAAGATGTGGCCCTTTCCTCTCCCAAGAACATGTAGTTAGCTTAATTAGCAAACACAAAATTCAGTAACAGGCTTGAATTTCTCACACTTTTATTAACCATTCATTAGATTAACTCTTAGAGCAATGCCACTTAGTTCTTGGTGCTATACAAACACACAACAAGGTTCAATCCCTGCCTGACAGTGGTCTAAGGAGAGAACAGAGACCAAAAGTAGGAGATAAAATCCCCAATTATAGCTGGGGACCAACTCACAGAACATCTAAATCGTTTGCTCAGGTCATGGATGGTATGGATAAACATTTCTTGACCCAATTCAACCTTATTCCAGTCCCTTATACATCAGCATTTTTTGTGTGGTAATTAGCAAATTACCGTAAATGCTCTTTTTAGAGTAATAATTTAGTATGTATGATGAATGAGTGAGATTATATTATAAGGGTTTGGCCCAGAAATATCATTGTTACCAGATCAGCATTTTCTGTTGACATAGCATAATGGGATATAGTCCTGGGCAGCCATAGTTTTTTCAGACATTATAATAAGTACTGTTTTTCTGATTAGCACAATTCTCCCCTTAAAACAAGAAAAAGTATATCAGCTACAGCTACTCTTTGCTGGAAAAAAAAAGTAGAAAATTACAATGAATGTGTCTATCTTATCCTCCTGAGAAAAAAACCAGCAGTATATAAAACAGGAATTTGTAGTCTGTAAAGAAAAGTAGTGCTTTACAGGAAAAAATAAACTATTTCTTTGCTGGATTTTCAAACGTGTCTTACCAAGTCAAAAGAAAATTAAAGTAGCTAAAGCTATTTAAAGGTTCAAAGCCAGTGCTCACCATCTCTTTTGGGTCATATGAGAGAGCACAGTAAGAGAGGAAGAAAAGCACAATTTATTTAAGAAACCATTTTTTCTCTTTGCCATTTTTTCCTCCTATTTCTTCTTCCTCTCCAATGTCTTTTTCAGTGCTTCCTGTGATTCTGAGTTGAATGCTGATGAACCAATACTTGAAACAAATATATGACCAAGCTGAGGGACTTGAAATTTGTCACCACAGGAGACCTCTGACTTTTACAGCTGGAAGCTGAGAAGTTTAGCAAGCCCTGTGGTTTTTTGATGAATTATAAAAATGAAGGGCCAGTGCAGGATTTATATATATAATCAGATGAAATAATTTTAAATTGAAATCAGAATAAAGAAATAACAGATGTGAGGATGTGATAACTATCAGTAAAGGTGGGAGAGACTTCATAAACTCAGCACTGTTGACCATCAGACCAGATAGTCAGTGAGTATCGAGGCTTTGCATTCAGGTGCTGTATTTAAAAGGGAGTAAGTGAGTAACCAGTGTCTCCCACACCAAACCTCTGTGCCATTCTGTCCTGGCTCAGATGCACAGAGGGAGGACCAGACCCACTGACCCACCTGGGGCTGAAGGGCCCCTTTCTCCACTGAGAAATCAGTCCACCACTCCCCATCAGCTAAGCTCCAAGGTGAGAAAGGCCATGGCTGTGTTAGATCTCCTTTTCAGGGACCCAGAGACATGGGCAGATTTGATGTACTCTTGTCTTCCAAAGTCTTTTTTCATCCCATTTCCTATATGCTGAATCAAATAATCCAGAGTCCAGAACTATGGTCCTTGAGATACTGATAATTCATCTTCTGAACCGCTCTCTTCTGTCATGTATTCATATTGCCTGGTAACTGTCAAATTGGAGTGATTTAAGCTATGGTCTATGAAAGAGAAGTAAAAGCTCCTTTCCAAGAGCTTTCACAGTCAAACTAGAGAGTACTCTTGCAACTTTATTTGAGGAGAAGAAAACCATCAGACAGTAATTGTTAATTTCCTGTTAGCCCAAGAGGCCAGTTAGCATTTGGGATCCTGCAGATCTATTCTGTTAGAGGAAGAAACCAGTTCTGGAGCCTAGTTCACCCTTGGTATAATGCTGCCTGTGCACAAAAAGTGCAAAGATGGTCTTGTTTGCCTGATCACAGAGGAATTAGGTAAAAGTAAGAATTTTCTCCTGGGTTTGGGGTGGTGTTTTAGCCTCTTTTCAGACACCACTTTGACGGTTTGACCTTCCTTCAGGAGCAGTTAGCCACAATAGCTGAGCCCAAAGCATCACCCTGCCACCACCCTTCCAGCCCCCTCCCTTGTGGTGCATTTGCCGTTCTTTCACCACATGAGACGCTCAACTCACTCAACCACTAATTCAGAATGAAAAAGTACTTGAAGCAGGACAGATTATTCAGAGACCAGGCAAGTGTCTGAGCAGGTGACTGGGCTGGGCCAGGCTGTGCATGCAGAAAGGTCTGGAGCAGGCAACACAGCAGTGGAGCGCAAGGGTGGCCCTTTCCACCACCATGAGCTACGGAGGTGGCAGAGGTCTGTCCTCTGACTGAACAGGAAGGAATTGCTCTTTTTGCCATCATTATCTCCTGAGTAGCTATAGTAACACAGTGTCATGCTTTTTTTAGTGATGCAAAGTCCTCTCTAGCAGTACTCCAAAAAACAGCAGAAGACATTTAAAATCTGAAGATCAATGTTGATCATATTTTTACTTTAGGAAGAGCATCAAGGAAGGCACAGACAGGGAAAAAAGACCATTTCTTAGCAATCATTTACCCCTTGGGGAAAATTCAGTCCTGTGTCACAGCTGTGTAGCATGTGCTGTGTTATGCAGAGTGGATGACAAAGCAGGTGATGTCATAAGCAACCTGATTGCCAAAGGTCTGTTTTGTGTAGTCCACTTGTGCTTTCTATAATGACTTCAGAAGAGACGAGGACTAGGAATGAGTCAAATGGCTTTTTGTTCTTTTTCAGACTCTCTTGCATATTCATAGGTTAAAAAAAACCCCAAAAAACCAACCAAAGCAGAAAAGTATTTCTGTAAACCCATGATGTTGACAGTGGAGCCAGGAGCAGGTGAAATACTTTACATCAGTTCCGACTTATTTAGTGTCAAATGTTGTCTTTACTTCCATGGTAGATATTTGCTTTTAAAAGACTTTCAAAATGTAATGTTTAGAAGGTTTCAGCTAATTAGAAGCCATCTAGTGCCCTAGTGCCAGTATACCCTCCTAGGCTTTTATAAGCTTTTATGTATTTTTGAAAAGAGCTGGATCAAGCCTGAGCATTTGCAAATTAACTGCTCTTCCTGCATCTGACCAGTAAGCCAGGAGAGCTAAAAAATTCAGGTCTATCCTAACATGTATCCTATAGAAATTAAATAAATGATGCATCTGTGGGCGCAGACATGAACTTCTGGTTCTCATGCATAGATCATTAAATAACTGAATATTGTAGTTTTGTCACATGAAAGGAAAAACAATGCTGTGTTTTTTCTGGCTCTTCACAAATATGTACATTATCAAATTAACAGGAAGGAAATCCAGTCTTGGTGTTATTCAGTTAGCTGATCCCATTCTAACATCTTGGATTCATGTCACTGCCTTTATAGAATACATTATTCCTTTTTTTTTCTATACATATGTACTGGAGCTAGCATCCCTTATATTATACTGATTAAGAAGCTGAAACCCTACACTCCTAATTGGATCTGGGCAAACACGAGAGGATCAATATTGCTCACACATTGTCAAGGTCTATCGTAAGTGATCTGAAGTCAGAAGAGAGACAGAATCCTACATATTTCTGCGAAGAGGTTGCAATATTGCTTAATGAGGTCTGTGGAGTACACCCACACTGATACAATCAGGAGTAGTTTCTAAATTCCTACTGTTGAAATTCTGTTAGCAAGTCAAAAATATTTACTGGAATAATAAAATGGTCATTATCTACTGTTTCTAAAAGTCAATGGGAATACTCTTTTCTTTTTAAGAGCCATGAGGATTACCATTTGACTGCCTCTCTGCTCACAGTTTTAAAGTGGCTTCAGTTTTAACTCTATAGACTCCACCTCAGCTGGAAAATTGGTTTGCATTATTCTTGTCCGTTCAGTAATGCCGATTTAATCTGGTCAGAACCAGCTCATGTGCTGAAAATTTGTTGTTTACAAGACAAGTTTTTCAGACAGACTTGTATGTTACAGGTTACTTAGGTTAATCTTTTCTTCTAATTGGACAACTTTGTTACTATGTCAACAATGATTTAATGTTTTGCTGACAACTCATGCAAATATTATCTTTAGTAAATTTGCAGCTCACTCAAAGTCCTTTCAACTAACAGGTGCTTGCAAACAAAACCATCCTTAATATAGCCTTCCTTTGCTATTTCCTCACAAAATCCCCCAAAACAATGAACACCCCTCGAGTCCTGGGGTTCAACTGAAAAACTCTACCCTTAACTCCCGAATAATTCCAGAGATTCAGGGATTCTGAAGCTACAAACAAGAAAACACTCTTTCAGACCTTTTCTCCACCGGTACTTCTCATTTTAATGAGTGGTTCAGGCTTCAGTCTTGGTTATTCACCCTCATGCTTGGAACTGAAAAATTCCCTCCCAGAAAAACCCCAACAACACAAACCCAGGAACTGTGTATCTGCATAAAGTATTCATCATGAGCTTTGTCTTTTATTTCCTTAAAGATTCATGCATGTGATTTCTTTGATCAATGACATATTCATGGACTTCAAAAAGATCTTATGATTACTTATGATCTTTATGATTATAAAGGTTCTCACACAGAGAAAATGCGTGGCCATTTCCAACAGCTTTTACTCCACTTGTGTTTGCTCAACTTCTGTCTCTTCATCAGGGAGCAGAAAGTTTGCCATGAGCCATCAATGATAAGATACACACAAAAAGCAATGGGCAGCAGTCAGATTCAGAGCAAACAGATCAAAAGCAACTGAGGCTGAAATGTTTTTGTACCGAGGACTTATTCTCCCAGGCTCTTCCATATTTTTTTCTCTTTCTTTTCATGAGAACACTACACTTTGACTACATCAGACAAACTAAAGGCATGAAGCTAAGCAGTCAGAATGGTTTGTAGGATCACTGGAAAGATTTCCGTTTATGAATGGATATTTAAAAGTAAAGGTATGTGAAAGACTGCCCAAGATCACATGGCAAATTACTGCTGGAGCTGGAAATAGTACCCAGAACTACCAATCCCAAATTAATTACTCGGTGCAAGTTGATCTTCAGGATGCAAGGGAACTGCCCTGGGGTAGGAGGGAACATCTTCTTGTGAATACATAATTAATTAAAAGACAGGAATAAATGGTCAATTTAAGCAGGGAAGTCACTACCAGAATTCCCCAGGCCTATGTGCTGATTTACGTATCAATAAAAAATTTAGAAAGGGAGGAGAATAAAGTGGCATCGTTTGCTGAAAATTCTAAATTATTTTGTGTGATAAAAACAAAGGCTGACTGAGAAGATTGCATAAGGAACCCACAGTACTGAAAAAAAGTCAGATGAAAGTCAATGTTGACTTCTGTTGATGAATAGGAAGTGATGCATATGTGAAAGCAATTTTAACTCTGCACATATTGTGGAAGGCTCTGAAAGGGCCACTCATATTAATGAGGGATACTTGAGAATTATAATAGATCATTTTACATTTAATTTCAGTGGTTAGGAACAGTTAAATGTCATTATGCCACTATGTAAACTGATAGAGTACACACACTTTGAAGACTATGAACGATCCTGGTGCTCTGATCTCAAAAAGGAGGAGGTAAAACCAAAAGAAGGCTAGAGAACAGCTGAAAGAAGGATATAAGGTACAAGGAGCAATTATACAGACTAATATATTTCAACAAGAAAAAAAGGCAGCTGAAGTTGGATGCTGAAAGTCTAACAAATGGCAAACAGAAGGATAATTGTTCATTTCCTGTTCTGCAAAGACAAGTAGAGATGATCATATGAAGCTAGCAGGTGGAAGATTCAAAACAAACAGGAGGACATATTTCTTCTCATGATGGTCTGATCTAGTATGATTGATCTTGTATTATATTATAATCTAATTCAACATGAAGTATCAAAACCTGTATTTCAAGTTTTAAAGTGTATTTGGAGGAAATATTTTCCAATAAGATAAAGCTGTTGTAAATCAAGGTAGCTTGACTGCATAAAAACAAAAGAAGAAATATGTAGAGGCATAGAGGGAAGAAAGGCAGGGAATAGAAGGTAAAAATGTTTAGATTGGCTGTTGCTGTTTATGGAAAGCTGGACATGAGCTGGCAATGTGCGCTGGCAGCCCAGAAGGCCAACCGTACCCTGGGCTGCATCAAAAGCAGCATGGCCAGCAGGTCGAGGGAGGGGATTCTGCCCCTCTACTCTGCTCTGGTGACACCCCACCTGGAGCCCTGCATCCAGCTCAGCCCTCAGCACAAGAAGGAAATGGACCTGTAGGAGAAGGTCCAGAGGAGGGCTACTAAAATGATCTAAGGGCTGGAGCACCTGTCCTATGAGGACAGGCTGAGAGAGCTGGGGTTGTTCAGCCTGGAGAAGAGAAGGCTGCGGGGAGACCTGATTGCAGCCTTTCAGCACTTAAAGGCAGCTTTTTAGCAGGGCCTGTGATAGGACAAGGGGCAACAGTTTTAAACTAAAAGAGAGTAGATTTAGACTAGATATAAAGAAGAAACTCTTTACAATGAGGGCGGTGAAACACTGGAATGGGTTGCCCAGAGAGGTGGTAGATGCCCATCCCTGGAAACATTCAAGGCCAGGTTGGACGGGGCTCTGAGCAACCTGATCGAGTTGAAGATGTCCCTGCTCACTGCAGGGGGGTTGGGCTAGATGACCTCTAAAGGTCCCGTCCAACCCAAACCATTCTATTCTATGCTTGTTTGTTTTTTAATTGTTGGAGAAAAGGATGTAGGTAGGAAGTGAAGACGAATTAAACAAATGACTGCTTTAAAAAAAAAGATTAAACCCCCCCAGTTCTCACTTTCCTGAAATACTTTGATCTGTGGTATTATTTCCAGAAAAATATGAAGTTACAAAGGTAACAATGTCTTTACAGCCACAAAGGCTAATTTCTGCTCACGCAGCTAATGAATGATTTCCCTTGTTGCCTGAAGTATTGCAAAGGGAACTTTCAATTTCTTTCAAACCTCTCTTGTACATGTACATACAGTTTGATTTAAAAAGAAATACTTTAATTCTGTTTTCTAAAAACCACAACAAAAGAGATTTAACTCACCGTATTTGAGTAAGTTTCAAATTTTTCACAGGACATTTCCTCCCTGGAGGAAATCAGAGTGCAGAACCTATGTGTAAAACTGATTTGTTTTCCACAAGGGGTTGAGAAAGTTATTGCTTCAGTTGTCACATCAAGCTGACACAGCACATGGAAAAATATCTCCAGTAGCCTAAAATCACATGTTATTCCTTAATCCTCTTTGAAGATTTTGTGTCATTCACATTTTTCTTTGAGGGATATTTTATTTATCTGCGGTTTATGGATGCGCAAACAAGAAGTCTGATACTGTTGTACTTTTAGCCAGAAAGGCCTTTATTGTGTTTTAGGAAAATAAAAAACTAAGAACTGTCAGCACTGACTCTACTTAAAGGTCTCCTGATCCTTATGAGATCAGGATCAATGTGTTTTGTCAATAGCTGGTGACAGCTGAATGCCATTACATTCAGATATAGAAATGACAGCTTCCAGCAGAGCATTGTTTATCTCCAGTTAAAAATTTAGAGGTTCCTCTGGTTGCTTCTATTTCATCACATAAATAGACCTCTGACAGCGAGACCTGCTTCTCCTCAAAGTCAGGCAGACCAGGGACTAAAATCTTGGGATTTTAGGGAAACGTCAGGACCTAGTGTTAAAATTAACAAGCTAAGAAGAGGCAGTAAGCAGAAAGCTGGTGGGTCAGTCTCCCCAGGGCTATTTTTTTTGGTACGAACTGCTGCAGCCCACCTGAAGAGAGGGCACATGGGGAAATTCAAGTCTCTGTGAGGAGACAGAGTCCAGCTCTCCAACATGACCCTTGACAGGTCTCTTCCAGTACATTTTCACTTTTTTTTTTTTTAGAAGAAATAACCATTTTTTGACTGATGGAAGCGTCACTGAGGTGTTTCAAAGACCTTTAATACATAGCAAAAAAGGCTTAATAGTTACCGATTACATTTTCACAAGTTTCTTATTTTTTTGGCAGGCTGTGCTTTTCCAGTAAAAAAAGAGGTGTTTTAGAAGGGCATTTCTTCAGCTGTGACTCATTCTGCACACTAACATCTTCACTGATTTGGGGCCGATAAAACATTCCCATTGCTATAATTGCATAGCTCTTGAATTTGACTCCAGGGCTTGCTTCCCTTTTAGAACTTTTCTTTTCTATAATACCCTGAAACTCTGTTTTGTTGTTTGGGGATTTTTTTGCCTTGATGTGGGAACTGTTGTCTGTTCAACAACTCTACCTCTTTCCTCTCCTGCATTTTTGGTCTAAAATCTTGAGTGCAAAGCCGTAGAGGATGTCTTCTCTAGACCCTTTACTTCGCCTTCATCCTGACTTTTATCTTTTCCTTGTTTGTTTTGAGTGAATCACAAGTACCTGCATTTCCTGGGGAAGAGATGGTGAAGCAGACAGACAAGAGACAGTCTGCAAATGATATTCTGGAGTCTTCTCTTGAGTTGCTTTCAATTTATTCTAATACCTCCTTTCTGTATCCAAACAACACATTATCCTAATCCACTTATTGCTGCATGATAAGCAGCATGAAATAGGCTTTGCTGAGGATTTTTTTGCAGCAATTGAAATTTCTCTGAAACAATTTGATCACTTCTGTCTGAAATTACCCTTCTCAGATCATTTATTCTGTAAAGTTAATGATATGCGTACTGTAACTGGTTTGCTCACTAAGTTTTGAGTCCCCTATGATTAAAGTGCTTATTCTCATCAGCAAAATGAAGCTGTAGTCTATGCAAAGATATGCCATGGGGCAATTTCTAGATCATTCTGGAAACCCGTTTGGTGCAGCCATGACCTGCTGAGAGCACTTCATCCTGGTTCATAGAATCATAGAATCATAGAAAGTTTTGGGTTGGAAGGGACCCCTAGAGGTCATCTAGTCCAACCCCCCTGCAGTGAGCAGGGACACCGCTAACCAGATCAGGTTTCTCAGAGCCCCATCCAACCTGTCCTTGTGTTTTGTTTTTTTTTTTTATTTTTATTTTTGTCTGTCCATTACTGAAGGAAGTTTATTAGAATTTATACAAGAATTCCTACAAGCTTACTATTATTTCTAAATGTGTATTTCATGGAACAATTCAGGTTGGAAGAGACTTCAAAATGTGTCCAGTTCAACCTGCACAAAGCAGGCTCAGGTGCAAGATCAGACAAGGTTGCTTAGGGCTTTATCCAGTTGGATCTTGGAACACTCTTAAAGATGGAGACAACATAACAAGTCTGGGCAACATCCTTCTTCCTTCCCTGCCTCTCTCCTCCCTGTCTCCCCAAAAACTGGAACCTTACTTTTCTGGACAGAACTGGTCTCTTCTAGGAGGGCTCTTCAGGTGGGCTTTTTAGGCAAGGCCTATTAATCAAAAGACTGCAGGTCAATAGTGGTACAGAAACAGATGCCTTTTCTCTACATATCAGCAATGTGGAATGATTTGTACCTGAACTACTAGACAAAACTGAACTTGTGCACCAGCTGCTTTCTGCTGCATCCCATCTGCAGAGATGTCTCTGCATCTTCTGATCCAGAAATGGAGCCCTGGAGCTTTTTTCCTTAGTCACAGACAACAGTTCCTCTCACAACTTTCTGTTTCCATAAGTTGCTCGATTACGAGAATAGGAAACGGCACATTTCTGGGTGAGCTGTGGCTATCTGTATTACAACTTAGCTTCTCTTAAGTGTCCCGTTAAACAATGACCCCATTAATTTTAAATCAGATTCAAAGATATTAGTTCAGCTAACACCTAAGTGGCTCAGATGTTCCTTGCTTTGATGGTTTAAAGTATCTTGGGAAGACTTTTCTTTATAGAATCATCCCTTTTCCCATGCAAGCAATAGTATTTGCAGTTCTGAGTTAGGATTCATGGAAGTGCTCCTGTGCCATAACCGACGGCCTGTTCAGGCCCCTTGGCTGTACTGCTGGACAGATTTGTCTTGGGGAATTTGTTGTGGTTTTAGGGCAAGGACTCTTGGAAGACTGCGGTTGCTGAAAGGGGCCTGCACACACACTTCTTGCTAGAGCCTTCCCAGTGCCAGCCTGCTTATTCACCACAAACTCATCAGATTTTGGAGCAACCCTGGGCCAGCTCTAATGAAATAATGCAGGGAGATGTGACAACAAAAAAAGGCCAAGCCCTTTGCTACTCTGTCCCTGCAGGCTCCCAGCAAAACTAAAGATTCACAGAAATTCAGATGTGTGAATGCTTCTGGCTCTGCACAGCTTTTCAAAAAGTTGTGGCATGGCAGCACTGTCCCCATTTGCACATGCACACATAGTTGCATCTTTACTTTACGAACTTTAATTCTGAGCTTTTGAATCCTTTTGGTAGGTCCCATAGAATTTAGCTGCTGTTTGACTTGTGTTCAAACACCAGATAAATAGGAAAGTTTCCAGTTTTTGCTGTAACTTTGAACATAATAAAATCTTGATGTAATGGAAAATGGCTGTTTCTTTTGTTTGGGCTCTCAGAAAACTGACTGAACACTTCCAGAGAGAGACAGCGCCTTTTCCAAACCAGCTCATTCATTGTGAGCGAGGACAGCTTCCCAACCCTGCAGGGCGAGCGGGATGTCCTTGACCTGCATCACCATCAGTGGGGAGAGGGGAAGTCTGACAGGCAGCTGCTGCGCTTGTATTTTTGAAAGTTGAGAGATGCATTGCCTAAACCCGTTGTTCACACCCCTTTCTGCCTCAGCCTTGAACGTGCTGCCTCAGAGCCCCCGGAATTTGGCAGGTCTGCCTCTGTGAAGCTGCCTTGTGAAGCACAATGAAAGCTTCTGGAACCTACTGCCTTCATGCCCATACACATTGCAGAGGACACACGTTTCAGTGGGTTACAGACACTCAGGAAATCCATACAGCTTCCATGAGCCTTAGCTATATGTATTTCACTATTTAACATAATTTCAGCTGCGATAAAATTATCTGACCATTAATGCTGTGTTGTCAAGGAGACTATTTGGCCTTTCTCAGAGAGAGTTCACTGGGTGGAAAACAAAAAGCTTGGGATAACAATTCATTTTAAAAGAGCGCCCACGCATAACCATTGATACTGTACAAAAAGCAGCATACATTAATTTTTTGTTTCTACCCTCATAAAAATCAGTTGTCCTAGTCGGTGTGTATTCCAGTGCTCAAACTGGATGGGGTTTGAACTCCTAGAGATCTCTGACAAAATGTTCTAGGTTATTTATGGCTGTCGGGGAGCAAAAGACAAGGAAGCAAATTGTGACTGTGTATTACTGCGGTGGCAATAGCAGAGGCCAATTTATGAGAATGCTGCATTGTAAGTGCAGTCCAGGTAGAAAGAAGATGTTTCTGATGCCTATGAATAATAGGACAGGAACTGTTTCCTGTGTCTCTTTGCACAGTCAGGGTCTGATCCAATGTCTGCTGGTATCAGTGGAGAAAACTCCCTTTCACTTTGTGTTTTGGGTCCAGTCTGTGTAGAAACAAGATCGTGACCAAAAAGAAAAATGAAAAAGAGCCAGCCACAAAGGAAAGTCTTGGTGGGAGTTTGCACCTTCCAGCAGAGACATGGTGTGCAGGAGTGCCCACGCCTGCCCTGCTGTCCCTGCAGGACATGTGGGCCCCCTCCAAGTTTTGAACTGCCATGGCAGGAAGGCTGGGGATGCAAGTCCTCTCAGGTAAAGCTAGGCTGGAAGTATCTCAGCTCTACCCTTCAGCAGCCACTGTTCTGGCATAGGTATCCACTGCTTGCTTCATCTGATGCATAAGGAGATGTGAAAATGATTTTGAGATACGAGTTGCTCTTCCCACAGAAGTTGTGCACTGCCATAACCAGGATGTGAACAGTCATTGCAGGCAGGTGAAACAGGCAACCAGGGCATAGAGACACAAACCACAGCCTCTAAATCAGGGGCAGGCATTCATTTTGAAAGAAAGACATTCCCCTGGCATGATTCAAAACTAATTGAAATAACTAACAACCATACTAGAGCTCTCCAACCAATGGCTGTCATCCAGCAGGCTCAGTTTTCAGAAAAGTCACTGCTTTGTTATTTTATCAAGACTAACCATCATGAAGTTGGACTTAATGGGCGCTCATCAACACCAAGGACTGTGGCCGCGTGTCCACTTCTTGTCATCTGAACCGTAATGAACCTCTAAAATGACAAGCAATCCAAAATGCATTTCTCTAATTACTCAGTACACATGCATTTCTCTAATTACTCAGTACACATTGAAATTACCATCCTACAAAAGATCATGACTGAAAAGTGTGGGTTTAGAGCTGGGATGCTCAACAAGAAATACACCCATACAGCTCGCTGCATTGGGAACATTCTCTGAGATAGCTGTCGTCTTCAGACAGTGGTTTCCATCCACAGACTGTACTCAGTGTTCAAGCTTCAAAATGAACCACAGTTTGCCACCATTCTTTTGGCAAGCCAGTAAATCAGAAAAGCTTTTTAAAAATTAGGGCTTTTTTTTGTAAGTGTTGGTTTCCTAGGATATTTTACAGTTAATAATGAATGCTATTTTTTTCAACTAAAAATCCTTTGTACAGGACTTGGACTTGCTGTAATTGCCCCAGGAAAATGTGAGCAGTGGATGGATGCAAAATGTGATCCATTTGATCTGATTGAGTATATGTTATGTTTTACTTCTATGCATAGTTTGCACACCTCTTCCTAATAATAAGTCGTCAAATAAAAATGATTCCCAAATGACATCCTGAATGAGCTCATACAGACACACAGACACAAAGCAGCACTCTATTAACTGCACTTTGTGAATGCCCATCCTTCTTTTCTGAATTCTTTATGTTTCCAGAGGTTTTCTGATGCATATATCACAGACAAATAGCTTATTTGTATTGAAACAGTTCATAAAGTGCCCGTTGCCAGGGCAACTGTACCTTTTTCAGATGTATTTGCAAGGATGGAGGCTTCCTGCCTCTTTGGTTCTTCATAAGCAGCTTAAAAATGAGGACTCACCTCCCCAACACACAAAGACATCTGCATGGCATTGAATTAAAGAACCATAAGCTGTAGTATGTTGTTAAGTTTGACCCGGTCTATCTTCATTGCAACATGCATCAAAGTACTGATCCAGTTGAATACATTTATTCAACTAGCCTGCTTTTTAAACTTAATTTTATAGAACCATAGAATCACAGAATCATTTAGGTTGGAAAAGACCTTTCAGATCATCAAGTCCAACCGTTAACCTAACCCTGCCATCCCACTACTAAACCATGTCCCTAAGCACCTCGTCTACCCAGCTTTTAAATACCTCCAGGGATGGGGACTTGACCACTTCCCTGTGCAGCCTCAGGACATTAGTTATTCATTTGATATTGCTTTTACACTCATTCTAAATTTTACATTGTTGGGGTTGATATGCTTTCATGCTCTTCCCTTCACGCAGCTGTATGACCCTTCCCCTGGCCACCATTTTAAAAAAAGGTGTATATACCACATCTCCTCAAAGTCATGAAGAGTGCTGGTTCTTGTTCAGCTTTTCCAAGGTTTTCTACAACCTTTATGAGCTGATTCCATCAAAAAAAGATTATAGTCAATTAAAGGACTATATAACTTTCATTAATGGCCCTAGCAATGGTGTGAAATGCAAAGGAAGACCATCTTGGACAAACAACTTCTATGGCTGCAAATGGCCAAGGCTGATTGAAAAAGTGAACATGTAGCAACTGAAAACAAAATGCAATTTTAGTCCATTATGGGCTGGTGTCTTTGTGCTGCCCAGCTTTGTGAGAGTGAAGGGACAACAAGGCTTACAAAAGCTGTTTGAAACTGGCTAAAATAGCTCTGTTTCTTGGAGTGTTAAATGAAGACAAATATGACCAACTCATGTTCCAACTCTGCATTTTTGCTACTGCTCCATCTCATGTGCTGACTGAGCAAGCAATGGCTGTTGGGGCCTGGAGCCACAAATTTTCTCCTTCTTATAGCAGTGCTTATTCTGAGACGATATTTTGTGTTTGTTTAGTTTAAATCCTGGCGTTCTGAACTGCTTAGAATCATAGAATCATAGAATCATAGAATGTTTTGGGTTGGAAGGGACCCCTAGAGGTCATTTAGTCCAACCCCCATGCAGGGAGCAGGGACACCGCTAACTAGATCAGGTTGCTCAGAGCCCCATCCAACCTGGCCTTGAATGTTTCCAGGGATGGGGCCTCTACCACCTCCCTGGGCAACCCGTTGCAGTGTTTCACCACCCTACTGTAAAGAATTTCCTCCTTATATCCAGTCTAAACCTACCCTGCTTCCATTTAAAACCATTACCCCTTGTCCTGTCACAGCTGGCCCTACTAAAAAGATTTTTCCCATCTTTCCTATAGGCCCCCTTTAGGTACTGAAAGGCTGCAATCAGGTCTCCCCGCAGCCGCCTTTTCTCCAGGCTGAACAAGCCCAACTACCCCAGCCTGTCCTCATAAGAGAGGTGCTCCAGCCCTCGGATCATTTTAGTAGCCCTCCTCTGGACCCGCTCCAACAGTTCCATGTCCTTCTTGTGCTGAGGGCTCCAGAGCTGGACGCAGTACTCTAGGTGAGGTCTCAGCAGAGCAGAGTAGAGGGGCAGAATCACCTCCCTCGACCTGCTGGCCACACTGCTTTTGATGCAGCCCAGGGTAGGGTTGGCCTTCTGGGCCACCAGCGCACATTGCCAGCTCATGTCCAGCTTTTCATCCACCAGCACGCCCAAGTCCCTCTCAGCAGGGCTGCTCTCGATCCTTTCTTCCCCCAGCCTGTATTGATACTGGGGGTTACCCCGACCCAGATGCAGGACCTTGCACTTGGCCTTGTTGAACCTCATGAGGTTCACACAGGCCCACCTCTCCAGCCTGTCCAGGTCTCTCTGGATGACATCCCGTCCTTCTGGTGTGTCAACCATACCACTCAGTTTGGTGTCATCCGCAAACTTGCTGAGGGTGCATTCGATCTCGCTGTCTAAGTCATTGATGAATATATTAAACAGCACCGGTCCCAGTACGGACCCCTGAGGGACACCACTCATCACCTGTCTCCATCCGGACATTAAGCCATTGACCACTACCCTCTGGATGTGACCATCCAGCCAGTTCCTTATCCACTGAACAGTCCACCCATCAAATCCATAGCTCTCCAATTTAGAGAGAAGGATGTTGTGCGGGACCGTGTCAAAGGCTTTGCAGAAGTCCAGATAGATGACGTCCATTGGTTTTCCTTTGTCCACTGTTGTTGTCACACCATCATAGAAAGTCACTAGGTTCGTCAGGCAGGACTTGCCCTTGGTGAAGCCAAGCTGGCTATCTCGAATTATCTCCCTGGCCTCCATGTGCCTTAGCATAGCTTCTAGGAGGATCTGTTCCATGATCTTCCCAGGCACAGAGGTGAGGCTGACAGGTCGGTAGTTCCCAGGGTCTTCCTTTCTACCCTTTTTGAAAACGGGCACAATGTTTCCCTTCTTCCAGTCACCAGGGACTTCACCTGACTGCCATGACTTGTCAAATATCACGGAGAGTGGCTTGGCGACTACATCGGCCAATTCCCTCAGGACTCTGGGATGCATCTCATCAGGTCCCAAGCTTGTTTGTATGAACTATATTTCATATTTTGTGGACGGTGTTAGGTAAAGGTTGCTTTTCTTTACTGAGTTGAATGTCATTTTCCATTACATGGTTTGGTTGTGGACTTGGTAGCGTTAGGTTAATGGTTGGACTCAATGATCTTAAGGGTCTTTTCCAACCTAAATGATTCTATGATTCTACGATTCTATCATCTTCTGCATGTATGGCAACAAGGGTGTCACTTAACTGACTTACAAAGGTAGTACGTGGTTTTGAAAAAATGGCCAAGACTTGTCACCTAGCTGTGGCTCACTATTTCTCTGCAATTACATGAAAAATAAGGGCAGATCTTCAGGCTGGTAAGCTCCAAAAATAAGTGCTGTTTCATGGATAACCACATAGAGTACGGTTTCTGCCCTGCAAAAGCTATCAAAGGACAGGCAAGAAATCACTGAATGGTACATACACTGATACTGAAGGATTCTCCGAGTCACCTCCATGGACACCGTGAAAGCTTAATAAGAATTTTAAAGTTCAAGAGACAGCAACCTAGTCCCCTGTAGAGAAAGCTCCTATGGAAACCGTATTTAAGGGACAGAATTAACCTCACGTAATATACATTTGCAAATATTTTCCACTGAAATCACTGCGTAGCTTATAGGAAAGTCCTAGATTCATTTTCATATAAGTTTTACTAAATTGAAATCCACTTCTAAATTAACAATGCATTAGGAAAAAAACATTATTTAACAAATCCTCAGAGATGTGTGACTGTGTAAGGGCAGTCACAATCAATAAGACAAAACAAAAGCTTCCTTTTGAGCTTGTAGGCTTTTTTATTGTCTCCTTTGCAACCCTTTTGGGAACATGGAGAGCCAGGATGAGAAAACTGGCACACAAATTTATGTGCAGAAATACCACATTTAGGGGAGGGGAATGTGGGATTCCCATGGAGGATGGTCAGGATCCGAGCCCTGGTGCTCCTGGCTGTATAGAGCATTAGTGTGGGGAGTAGTAAGCAGGGAGAGGACCAAGTGTACCCATGCCAGCTTATGGCAGTGTACACAGAAATGCTGAGTCTGAATGCCCGTGTGACTGCAGCTCAGATAAACGCTCTCTGTTCATTACTGCTTAACATGATTAATTATTGAAGAATTATTTTTTTTCAACTACTAGTACCTGCTCTCTCAAAGGACAGTAAATAGTGACTCTTGGTGTTTCAGATAGTTTCTCTTGTTATTTTACTGCAAAGGAAGAAAGGATGGACTGAAACATAAAGCAGCAGTTGTTAAGGGTTTTTTCCTCCTTTTCTTTAAAGCAAAATTTACCAGTGAGCAGCAGTGTTTCTCTCCCTCCATCTAAGTTTAATGATGTGTTGATTTGTCAGACTTGCTTGAAATTGTAATGTTTTCTTCCAGGAAGTTTGCTTAGGGCTGTGGGCTGAGCAGCCCTCCTGGAAGACCTGCTGTATGGACTGCTCCTCCCTGTGCTATGTCCCTGCCAGCCTAGCGTGAACAAGCAATGTAAGTCATACCATAACCAGCTTCAAGGAAACAACCCTTGAATCCATCCTTTTGGTTACAGAGAGGCCCAACCAGCTTTTGGCTTCCCAGGCGGTCTGCATGCCTTTGATACCCACCCATTCCCATTTATACACCCAGACTCCATGCACCCCCCAAAACACACAGAGGACTGAAAAGATCTGAAGCACCGTTAAGCTGATAACAACCTCTAACGTGCAGCTCATGGCTCTCCAACACTACCTAGTGTCAGTGGTGGGTATGGACGCATTAGAGAGGATGCTGAAATGGCCAAATATCATCAGATATGTTAGTAAGATTCTCCGAAGGAATGTGTCCATTAAGATCTGGCTTTCATTTCACACAGAAAACACCTGGCCAAACCTGCAAGAGGAAGGTTTTTTGTGAGGTTTCTCAAAAGCAATGAGGGCAGGTTTGGTTTTGGTGCCTCCTGCTTACAAGAAGTGCCAAATTTGCTGCCAAAAGATCTAATTCTAAATCTAAATTCTAAATCTAAAATTCTAATAGATCTAATTCTAAATCTAAATTGAGATTGGCAGAGAATTTGGTCCTGGAAGCCAAACCTTGACTTTATGGTGTATTGTACAGTTCTATATTTCAGAAGCATTGCAGAAGTCTATGGACTGACTACAACTATACAGCATGGAAAGTATCAGCTATGACCAAGGCAAGAAGCAACTGTTAAAATGAAAGAGGATCCACCTGAAGAACAAACAGAGCAGTGCAAATAACCATCCTCTTTCAAGGAAGGCAGAACTGGGGTTCGGCTACTATCTGGTGAGAGTCACACCTGTCTTGGCTGCTGCTGCCCCATGACCAGCACTGAAGAAATGCAACATCAGAAGTGCTTTTAAGAAGACACAGGAAAGCACTCTTTCTTGGTCTGTTATTTTTTTGAAGTGTCTGTCCCCAGAATGAGGAAAGCGAGGAAGCTCTTCATGAAGTGACTGCCCCATCCAGCACGTCCTGCATTTTGTTTCAGAAGAGCACCAAGCCTGTGTGGGTGGCTGCTCCACTCATTTTCTGTTTCACTGGCTTGGATGGAAAGCAAAAATGCTGTGTCCATCCTGCTTTCTGCTCACCTCTTCCAGTGCTGCTGTCAAGACCCATTCCCATGCCCAAGTTGGCCTGTTTTGTTATTTTTTCCTCCCAGTTTCTTTATTTTCTGGCTTATGTGGCTTCCTTAATCCTCCTGGCTCTCTAAAAAATGGCCATTGACTGTAGTTCCTTTCCTGCTGCTTGTCCCTCACATCTTTTTCTCTCAGGTTTCCTTGGTGGCTATTTTTCACCCCCTTCTGCTGCTGGTTCAAAGGCTTCCACAGAAGGCAGCAAGGATCCCCCTGAAGAGCCGGGCTGTCTCTTAAAGCTGCCTTAGTGCTGATGTCAGACTGACAGCATCCATGGGTGAGCCAGGTCACAGGGGTGGGTGCTGCTGGCCTGTACAGGTGCTCCGCCAGCAATTTATGGGATGATGCTGCTCAGGCAGGTCTATAGGCATGGGATTAACATTTCTTTCAGACTATTACAGCCACTGCCACTGGTACTCATGTCCTAGCTCACTGTTTTTTGTTTCTTCCTTCCTTGTTTTATTCTACTCCAATTTTTCTCCCTGTCCTCAGGAACAGTATTAACCCTCTTAAACTCCATGTGTTAAGTAAGAAGCTGCAGTGTGAAGCAACCCTTCTGTGTTACATCGTATGTTGTGAACCTGTTCTCGATGGTTGTTTTTTCTCAGTAAAGCCATTTCCTCTCCCATGTTATTAGCAAATAACAGGACCTGCTGTTTATATCTCCACATGACCTTGTTCTTCATACATATGCGCTATGAAAGTACGAAGCAGCGTCACAGAGACAGAGTCTATGGTTCCATGTTACGGCTCTGTCGGTACTTATGGAGAGTTGATTTTAGCCTGTGGTGCTAACATAAATTTTTCAGGTAACAATTCATTACTAGCACACGATAATTGAGCCTGGCAGTTCACCTTGAAGATAAACCAAAGCATAGCAAGAGACAAATGAGGAGCAGCTCCGCTGTACTCTTAAATCTACATATAAAATTACTGGAGCAGATACTAGGGACCGCAGCACTGCTCATTCATTTCAGTGACTGAGCTCTGGGTCATACAGCCCTACTTCACTTTCTGTCCAATTTAAAATGTTTTATTGCCTTGTACTTATCTTCTCTGTTGATAGGTTAAGAGGAAGCTACTTCTGAGGCACCAACACCCCACTGTGCTGCTGATCACTTTGAGAAAAAAAAAAAGGTAGAGCACTATAACCAGCTAAACCTCCACAGGGGGTGATACTAGGCTGAAGTCAACTCAGCAGGTATTTTTCGCTCACTGTTGACACCACCTTAAGCTTTGCAACTGAGTGGGTAACAACCCCATGTGCCTGTTAAAGATTCAACCATGTCACATCAGGGTGGGGGATGTGACAGACCTCTGCCTTCCCCGCTCCATCCCACCACGCTGAGAGCAGCCGGAGCAGAGGAAGCAGGTCTCTGGCTTGATGCATGCCACTGTGAACCTGTCTGTGACAATACAGCCTATGATCCTTCCTGCTAAGATGGTTATGAAAAATGTCCGCAAAATGTAACAGGCCTTTGGAGCTAAGGGCAAGGGAGAAAACTCCATGGAAGGGCGTGTGCTGTACACAGTCATAGAGGGGTTTACAGAGGACAAAGGGGAAGATGGGGGAGCAAAAGAGCTGTCTGTGCTAGAAAATTGTCATGCAAACCATGCTATCCATTAACAAAAATGTGGTTTTGCAGTCTGGTAAAATAATGCGTCAACACTTAATTATTAATTCCATAATAATGCATATAAATACCTCTAATACATCTGAAAAAATGTGGTCACGCATATCTCCTAAGGAAGTTATTTACTTCAGTTAAAGGATATCTTTATAGCTGTGGTGTTATACAGTGAATTAAAAGTATTTTCAGATGTCAGCTACATACTCGCTGCCCATTCACAATACAATTATAACAGAAATTAATGAATCTCAAAAGGTGCAAACTTACCATTTTTTGCACCTCTGCATTCTAAGCAGTAAGAGAATAAAAGGAAACAAAATCAAATCTCCAGGAAGGAAACAACATTTGTTCACCTTTATCTCGCAGGATTACTGCTTGAGTAGATTTTATTTGATTCAGACCTATTTGCTTATCTCTAATTAATAGCATAAGTGATTTGCTCCTCTGATTGTCTGTTATCACTGTGGGGTTTTATTTAGCTGTTTCATATGGATAAGTCACTGCATTGTCCTTAGGATTGCATGTCTCATTGTATTTATCAAATCTACACTTACAAAATCAAGTGAGAAGTTCTTTGAACAGCAGAAATACAGTCGCTGGTTCTTTGCAAAAATTAGTTAAATTCTCTGGTGTCTAACAAGGCACAAATTCTGATCCAAGTTTCTCCCCTATGTTAGGTTATGTATAATGGCTCTCTCCTGCATGGGTTTTCTGATATCCTTGTTCAAAACTTACTCCATTCCAGATGCATCCATTACCTTGGGTTCCTGTTCTTTGTGTACCCATTTGTTTTAAAATTTGTCAGCCTTAATGTATTTGAGACAGCTAGCCTTTCTGTCAAATGTATTTGAAGTTTGTTAAAGCTTCCAAGAATTACTTAGGTTGAACAAGCAAACAGATGAAGAGGCACAAGCTTCACTCCTTTCTCATATCAAAATGAAAATCAGGAGGCTAGATTCTGAGCTGGTCTAATTTGGTACAGGCCCAAAAGAAGGCAAAATAAAGCATCATACTGTCATTCCTTGCTGCTTTTACCATGGACTCATCCTAATTCTAGCAACAATCACTCTGGCTCTGCTCTGCTGCATTTCCAAACCTACTGTTTGTTCTATTTATTACATATAGATGAGTAAGTGATTTTGTGATTTACTTTTGCGTTAAAGAGCAAACACACTCAAAGACATTTAACTGGAAGTGAAATCAAAGCAGTTGTTTTCAAAACTTTTATGAAGCTCAGAGGTATGAAGAAATAGATTTGTGTTTTCAGTGATGGAACATGACTCTTTTTTCGTTTATTAGAAATGATTTAATGTTTTGAAATTATGAAATACAACTGCTATTTTTTTTTTCTTCCCAGCAAAAGTACTTTACTAGGACTGAAGCAAATTTGAAAGTTGTTTCAGTCATCCTGGCTGTATTTGTTTCTATGAACCCCATTTTTAGAGATCCCTTCACTCAACTATAGCAGTAATTCTGTGGCCTTCCAGCAATGCCCCCGTCATTACCCAGTGTCGTGTGCAAGAAGTCGTGGTATAAATCTGTTTTCCATAATAGACCATACAACATGAAGCCAAGGATGTAGAACAGCATATTGTTTTCATACACTTATACTAACAGCTTTCAGTCTGCTCCACATTGTAGCTGAACAACCAGCCATCTACAACCGACCACCTCAGGTGACTGCCAGACGTCTTTTCAGCAGGTTTTTTACCATGGTCTAGTAAAGACGCCACTGGGATTACAAACTCCCATCTTCTGCATGGGTCTCTTCTACAGTGTTTACGGTGATCAATACCAAATAGCTGAGCACATCTGGTTAGTCGAACACCAGATGTTTTTATGTTTTTTTGCACAACTCACTTTTTCACTGCTAGTTAGGAAGCAGTTGCCAAGCGTTACATCTGTTAGGGATCTGGCCCCATAAACCTCAAACCAGTCTGATGATCTCCCGCATACTTGGGCAGCTGATGGTCTGTGCTCCATCTGGACCAAGCCTGCTGCCACACCAGCTGAGAGCTACTGTCTCAGATGCTGTTTTCCAGTGCCTTTTTCTAAGATTTTATTGAGCTGTTTATTGAGCAAGGAATAAAGTGCTTAGCTGTCAATTGCTTTGCAAGACCAAGTAAGTCAACCTCCTTCCCAACTACCAGACTGGTATTTCAAAACCTGCAGAGCATCTCACTATGAATGTGCCAAACTGCCTGTTGGTAATCAAGGTACTCAGGTGAGATGAGTAATATTCACAGCAAGGAAGAATTTGCATTAAACATTATCCATTTATAGTATCTTAATGAGTGATTTAATATCCTTGTGTTGCATTTCTTCTGAGCATAAGGAGCCGGTAGTGTGCTGAATTATGGTAAGTCTTTCTACTACAAACAAAGTTAAATGAATGTCCTGAAATTCTGTCTGATCATTCATTACTTTATCCTCTAGAATAATAGACAAGCAACTATATTCTTTATGAGAAAACTCTATGCAGAGTCATGGTAAAATTAATATTTTTTCTCCTGACTTGAGGTTCTCTAGACACACAAAGCAAGTGATAGAAAATTGGTTTTACATAGAAACTAGGAAGTTCTGACCTTGAAGTAAAACTATCGGATCTGTGAGAGCTAAAACTCAACCACCAGAGACAAGATTTCTGCTTAGATATTTCAGGCAGTTATTACATTTTTTTGTTTCAAATATTGGATTTCTTTTATAGGCAATTAATTTTAAAGCCTATAATATACATGTGTGCTCATAGAATCAAAACCTTATAGCATGAGATCCAGCATAATTGTAAAATACTTTGATTTTTGCTAAGAATTTGGGATTATAGTCTACTTTTTACCCATAATCACAAAAGGCTTTCCATTGTGTCTTTCAAAGTATGTACAACAATTTTAATCCAAAGTACACATATGAAATAAAGCAGAGCGACAGTATACCTTTTCTTCTTTAAAATTATGCATTATCAAATAGCTTTAATAAGTCTTGATGTAAGGATGAAAATATATAATATAAGACGGAATAATGCCAAGCTTCTGCAGTGTTACTTTGGGATGAAAGCTCAAGAAAGCCCGCACAGGAGAAGTAGGGGCTTCTATTGTTTTCCGTGATGCTGACAGCTCCCTTAGCAGAGAAAATGTCCAGCAGCTGACCCCAATCCTAGGTGTTCCTATTCCTTCCCCTGTGAACTCCTACCACCACTCCAGTTTTTTCCCAGGGTAGCATTCGCTTCAGACATGAGACGAAAGTTTAAATAAAATTTTACAACCCTTTTTACTTTTAAAAGTGAGGCGGCCTATGTTCAGGGTCTGATTGAATTAACGCTATTATAAAATCTCAGCAGTTCAGGGAAGGAAGAACAGTGATTGGTTTTAAAGGGTGAAACAAAAGCCAAAGTTTTCTTTATTACATACAAACTACCTTCTAAAACAGTTATCTTATTCACCTTACTACCTGCAAGAACTGATAAACAGTGTTGCAGAAAAACCAACATGTAATGACATGCTGTATACAAGGCATCCACTTCAGGGGTACAACAGGAAAAGGCTTTCAAGGAAAAAGATCTCCATCATTAGTAAGTGATGTGATTGACCATGGAGTAATTCAGCATAAGTAAACTTTTAAAATTCATACATTAGGTCATTCAGCTGGGGTACAGAATCAATGGTGCATGACTCCATTCGGTCCGTCACAAGGAGCACAAACTGTGTGTGTGGCTCGGCATGGCTGTCTATCATCTGCAGCCTTTTCGGTTCAGGTCATCTTTTTGGTTCTTACATGTTGAAGTTGTATTTGATGGAAGCTCAGTGTTGGGAGGTCCTCATCTGAAGCTCACTGCTCCCACACAATGGGAGCTTTCTTGGAATCCAGCTACTTCCTGAGGACACGTAGTCTGGGACAGGACACAGTAGTTAGTGCTCTTTCAACAGCAGCTTTTGTGTGAAAAGCGGTTTCAGAAATTCCCTATGCTACTATGCAAAATTTACATTGGAAGGAAACTTTAGAGGTAATGCAGTACAACCTCCTGAAAAGCTGTCTGACTTCAAAACTGGATCTGGTTGCTCAGGGGCCCAGCTGAGCATTGCGACTCTCCAGGGATGGAGGTTCCATCCTTTCTCCAGGCTCCATCCCCATCCTCAGCCTCTCCCAGGGTGAACAACTCTTTCCTATGTTCAGCTGCACTTTCCCTTGATGCAAGCTGTGGCCTTTGCTTTCTGTCCTTGCCCTACGTGTCCCTGAGAGTTGCCTGCCTCTGCCTTTTCCATAACAACCCCCACAATGGGTACCTGAAGGCTCCAGATAGTCCCTGGATCAAGCCCTCTTTCCTCCAGGCTGAGCAAGTTCTATTCCTTCAGCCTCATCCCATACCCCATGTGCATCTCTGCAAATTGTCTTAGTGATTTTCTGCTGGATATCCTCCAGCTTATCCATACTTCTCTTGCAGTGGAAGCTCAAAACAGGACATGGTATTTCTCATATGGCCATGTGTGTGCTAAGGAGAGGGAAATAACTTTGCCTTCACTTGGTATCTATGAGCTTGTTAGTACTCAGCTCAGTACTCAGTACCTCCATGTAGGGGAGCTTAGCAATAAAGTACTGCTCCCACTTGTTTACATCATTTCTGTGTGCAAGATATATAAAGAAAACAGAGAAAAATCATAAAATAGACCAAAGATTTCACACATGGTCTGCAAACTGTGCATAAATGTCCTGGACTATTCCTTATGATTCAGCTGTCAAAGGTACTGAGCCTCTGTCTTTAGTTATCTGTGTTTAGGACAAGAGGGTTGGTGACATACCCAGAAATTCTGGACTCGCTGTTCATGAGGGATCTCCAACACTTGACTAACTTTGGATAACGCTAGCCCAATTGCCTAGCTACTTTCTGTGCTTAAGTATAATTTTAGTAAATTGACTCACCCTTTTCCCTTCAGCACTTGCTATAATGACTTGAAACATTTCCCTAATCAGGGTTAACAATGATTAGCTTGCAGCCAAGCCATGATTTCTGACTCGGTGCTTCCACCCATACCACATCATTTGCGTCCCTGGGCCAGTTATGTATCTGCTATATGCCCATCAAGCAGTTAGGATTGACCAAAGAAATTATTGAAGCAATGTGCATTTGGAATAAATCATCCCAAGGATCACTGGTGTTTGCTCCTGATTAACGCAGTGATTTGGGGATCAGTAAATCCTTTGTCCTAAGCCTAGACGTTCTGGCTGACCTCTACTGCGGGCTGAGCATGGACACCTCACCTCCTTGTTTCTCTACCCAGGGAGGTATCAGGATGAGCTATCGCTTGCAGCACTTTCTGAAGATAAAATGCTCCATAATGCATTTGCCACACCATTACACCTTACCGCTGCTGTGAGAAGTGCCACTGGATACTGAGGTCAGACAGAACGGGAATGGTGTACTGGGGCAGAATCCTTTGAGCTTTCCTCCAAATAAGGAGATTTGGTGTGATGCCTGGAAATGCCTCAGAAATACTCTGCTGGCAAACACAGAGAGAGAGAGATATGAGAGACAGATAGATAAATACATAGATACTTAATTCTTGCTTGTTTCTTTCAATCCCCTTTCTCATGTGCCTAACAAGTCCTCCAGGTTCTCTCCCAACAGCTCTGTGTTTCTCTTTTAAAATTCAGATTTGCAGCCTCTTGGTTCTTTTCAGTGATGTTCTCTCTGTCACCATCTTATCAATAGTTTTCTCCTTCAACCCCTTAGGTGTTTTTCATCTACCATAAATCTTTGTGATGCACTGCTGAAAACACTAAAAAAGAACCCCTTCACTTTTTTTTCTGTTTGCTTCAAAACTGACAAGTGTTTTCTTTATTTTTCCTTCTGGGACTTTTTGCTATCAAACACATGTTTCTATTTTGTCTTTTCTTGCCCTTTTCTTTAAAATGCAAAGCCACCCTGAAGTTATTCATTGTCGCTTTGTTGGGGGGGGGGGAGGAGCAGGTATTGTTGGTTTTCTTGCTCTGTACCCTCAGGTGCATGCAGGTGAGTATGTAGGAAGGAACATGGAACTTTGTTTTACAAGCAGGTAAAGTATTATTTAAAACATAATCATTATGATATACCTGCTTGGGTCTTGAAAAGATAATGTGACTGCACCATGCATATACAGAATTTACTGATTTCTGAAGGAACTATTAGAATAAGAGCAGCAGCTCCTTGTCTATATAGCAATGAGCTCTGAGTACATTTCTGCTGAGTTTAAAGTTCATCAATGGCTGCTAACCTCATCTCAGTTGTAATAAAAGAAATCAGACCCCAAAGAGCATGAAATTGCACAATTAGAGTGCTTTGTCTACAATATTAGACATGTGCATGTTTTAGACATCGTAAATCATGCCTTGTTCTTAGTGTGGCTTGTTATCATCCAATTAATCTCTTCAAAAATTGCTCCAGGCTGAAAATATTATTCTCACATAAAGATGCTTGTCTTGACAGCTGTGCAAAGCATTTGTTGAAATGTAGTATGAGACCACGTTTCCAATGTAAAAACAGTGAAATACAAACTTATAAGTAACTTCCATGCTCTCTTAATGAATCATTGAAGTATTAAAGAGAATGATCACCTGTACGTTAAATACTTGGAATCATATTGTACTTGCAGAGATAGCCCTTCATTTTAGTGGTCCACACTATTTTGTAGTGCTCAGGCCAACTGAATGCTAAAGCCAAAGGTACAGGCATCATTTGATAGTGCCAGAATGCCTTCTATCAGCATTCAGTATGCTGATCCTACATGGCTAATAGATCTTTTAAACACATGTGGCAAGTGTGAGTATATTAGTGAAATTCAAGGCATCCTCTTTAGTCTAAAATAGTATTAAACAACTCTTGGAGCTTGAAGCATTTACTTCCACACACAGCATGACTGAACGCATTTATAGAAATGCTATCAATTAGTTTTAATTTTTTTTCTGGTCAAAAATTATGATCTATACAGTACTCAGTATATTAAAAATATTACATTTATATAATTGATGTCCTGGGGCAGGTATTCTTTTTTGCCTTTTCACTGTCATAAAATGACAGTTTATGTTTCTAGTGCTTGTTATTGGGAATCACGATATCATTTTGATACCTACTGTCTTTTTTTCTTTGGAGTTAAGAAACACTTTATAAAATGGGAAAATGGGCAGGTTCAGATCCTTAGGCTGTTCAAATGAACATAGCCCTATTACAATCAACCTGAGAATGATCCCTCTGCTTTAAATTTTCTCCCAGAGCCAAGTGGCCAATATTTAAATAAGTGTCACAAGTACCTATGGTGGTTTTGGTGACTGCTTTCTTAGACAGCAAGACAGCAAGTCTTTTAATGATCATACTCAAATAAGAGGTTTGGGATGGAAAAGGCAGGATAACAAATGTGATCTGCAAAAAATCAATTATCCTTGATTGTAAACTGTATTTGAACTTGCATTCAACATCACTGGGCACAGAGCTTTGCAGGAAAGTCTGAAAAACACTAATCCCTTAAGAGGGTTGTAAAGTTACCGTACCATGACTCTTTCTTCTGCTGGTCTTCAGCTGCTCTGGTTTATATCTGTGCCACCAAGATGTAGATGCCATCCCATGGTGCTGTGGCAGAGCAGGGAGCTCAGCAGAGGCCCTGTGGTGCTTGTCAGAGAGATGTCCAGCCTTCCCTATTTGGATCCTTTCCAGCTCACTGGGAAAGGGACTAAATTTCTCAGGACTGAAATTCCCAGCACAGCGAACCTCATTTTTTTAGCATGCATACCCATAATTTGCCAAGGCTGACAGAGTTTAGGTATTTCTCCTTGCTTTGAACAGTGAGGCACAAATGTTATGGCTGGACTTTTCACCGGGTACCAGGGACCTTTATCTAGTTACTGGAGTCCTGAGGGTAGTTCAGTCTTTCCCAACGTTCACCTGAGGATCTTCCAAATCCCACTGAAGGTCTGAGGCTCTGTGTCCCACTTTTCCTCTTGAAGAAGGCACAAGGCACATGAGCACGGGCATGCCTACAGTCATGCGATCAGAGAGCGTCTGGCCCCTCCTGCTCCCAAGCAGAATCAGCCACATCTATTATAGGTGGCTTTTTACTCATCCCTAATAGAATCATAGAATCATAGAATCCTAGGTTGGAAGGGACCTCAAGGATCATCTAGTCCAACCTTTCTAGGTAAGAGCACAGTCTAGACAAGATGGCCAAGCACCCTGTCCAGCTGAGTCTTGAAAGTGTGTTGAAGCCTCTGGCTGCACCAGGCAGTCTATTCCAAAGCCTCACAATCCTTACTGGTAAAAGGTTTTTCCAACCTGAACCTTCACTGTTGCTGTTTCAGAGGATTATTTCCATCATGGAGGTGGAAAACAGTTTATTCATTTTCATTTTGCAGCCTCTATCTTCTCTTCTGAAGGGCAGATGACCTAGATTTGTTTGTCATTTTCTCACAGATCCTGCTGTCATAGATCTTTACTCTAGCTATTCTCTGAGTTGTATCCGCATCTCAGTAGGCACGTCCCAAAACTGGACACAGCCCAGTGAGGGATGAATTCATATATCACGTTGGATATGATCCTGCTGATATGCTCCAGATGAGAATTTAATTTCACACCAGTTTCTCATTAGCCCTTTGTACTGGTGGCCGTATGTCTTGGGAACAGATGAGCTGCTTCTGCAGAATCATTCTCCTGCCAGTTATTCCACACTGGTTTTGTGTACCTGCTTGCTCCTGCCAAAGTCTACCACTTTGTGCTTTCCCCTATTGAACTGCCCCCCCTCTTTCTTCAGAGCACTTTTCTGTGGTGATTTTAACTTAGCTGATGGTGTCTTAGGAGGTAAAGTCCAAGTGAATGCAGATAATTCAGCAAATCAAAAAACTTCATGAACGCAGTCTTCCTCACCCATTCTTTTGTGTGATCTCTGATTTTTTTCTGGAAAAGCTCCTTCTGCTTCATCAGGTCCTTGTAACAGTTTCTTTCTGCCTGAGTTGATAGAAATTAGTGAGGAAAAGAGTAGACCTCTTTAAAGTCCTTTCAGTCTCCTTTGCCACATGATCCCAGATCTTTCTCAACAGACTACAGTATCCAGTGACCTCATTGATAGGCAATAGACAAAAACAGATTTCCCATGTGAGGTAACTGATTGCTTAAATCAATTTTTCTTACTTTTTGTGACCACTGTTTTTTCAGAAAAAATAAGGAAAATTCCTTATTACTTGCCTTAAGCTAAAAGCCAACACCACTCCAACAAGAAGATTAAAAGAAAACAAAGATGATGCAAACTCCCGCACCTTTGAAACAGGATTTGCACTCTCATACATGTTAAAAGCCCTTAAATCAAATAGAATTTGTCAGATACATGTAGGAATCTCCAAGTGATCATAAGTCCTAAATCACTTAGGCACTTTTGGAAAACTCACCCAGGTTTTTAGCAGTACCTCAGTGGAGGTATTCTTTGGTGACAGGCAGCAAAAAATTTCTTAGAAAGAAGGATCACTGCCTTGGGTAATGAGATTTATCTCACAGAAGATGTGCTTGGTCCCCTCACAATCTTTACTCATAAAAGGCTTTTCCAGGTGCAGATTCATCCCATAGACCAGGCACTTTGCCACAGGCTCACTACATTAGCACAAAAACACAGCTACGTGGTGCAGCAGATGTAGGAGAATAAATTCTAGTTGACCACAGTTACTACAATATTTAACCATGCCAAGTGTCAATCCGAAACACACTTGGAACTGACCGTGCCAGTAGCTAGTTACCCACCTCAAAAGCCAGCCTTTGGATGGTACTGACGTTACATGACCGGTGGTGACTTTAGTTCCTTACAAACTGCAGCCTTGGAGATATTTGTACAGCAGTAAGTGCTCGGTGCTCCCTCAGAGGTGCACACAGAGTAAAGACTCCAAATTACCTATGATTTTTTATGAACCCTGAATACAGACAGGTAATAAGAGTACGAAATTGCCATTTTTGCAGAGCAGAAATTTTTTTTTTCAGAAACAGAAAAAGCCAGCTGGGGAAGTGATCTGAGTTAGTGAAACAGAATTAAGAATAATTTATAGCTAGTGGGGTAAAGTGTTTACAGTGATTTGTTGTTCCATTTCAGTGTGTGCTTAACGTTATGAGACAGCTTGTTATGGGTTTGTTGTGCCTCAAGTGAGCAGAGACACATTTTAATTAAGACAAATGGGAAAAAATTTGGACAAGAATGTTGTTGGCGAAGTGGTATACAGCACAGGGTGTATCAACACAATGCCTCCCCCTCTCCCTCCTGCCCAAATGGTTGTACCAACAGAAATATATTAGCAAAAGTCAGCACATCTCAGGGGCTTGTTTTTCCACCTATTGTTGTGGACTTGCTAACTGCATCTGTACTCATTTGTACATGTAATGTCAACTGATGCCTGGACCAACAGGTATGCGTATAAAATGGAGCAACAGATACGCAGTAAAAGTTTCACAGTGATCTCTGGTCCATCTGCTCTCAAAATTTCTCTGGCACAGCTGCTGGGTTTGCATGTATTAATGCTGAACTGCTTTCGAAACTAGCCAGTGTATTTTGATGGTTGCATTAACACAACATTAACTGGGAGAAAAACCTGATCTTTTACTGATTCCCACATTCACTATGTGATCTTTGACTGATGGTCATGTTAAAAGGGTAATTTGAATGTATCAGGTAATGTGCATCACATGATGTTTATGCCAAATCCACAACTCCAGGTGCTTTAATTACATAGAACACATATTTAGAATCATAGAATCATAGAATGTTTTGGGTTGGAAGGGACCCCTAGAGGCCATCTAGCCCAACCCCCCTGCAGTGAGCAGGGACACCGCTAACCAGATCAGGTTGCTCAGAGCCCCATCCAACCCTGGCCTTGAATGTTTCCAGGGATGGGGCCTCCACCACCTCTCTGGGCAACCCATTCCAGTGTTTCACCACCCTTGTTGTAAAGAATTTCTTCCTTGTATCCAGTCTAAACCTACCCTGCTTCCATTTAAAACCATTACCCCTTGTGCCGTCACAGCTATCCCTACTAAAAAGATTTTCCCCATCTTTCCTATAGGCCCCCTTCAGGTACTGAAAGGCTGCAATCAGGTCTCCCCACAGCCTTCTCTTCTCCAGGCTGAACAAGCCCAACTCTCTCAGTCTGTCCTCATATTTACAGTCTAGAAATTCCTTCTACAATTATTGCAGATTTTACAGAAACCTTGTAGGTTGGGGAAGTACTGTATGGAAGGAAAAGGGAAATGCTGCATAGAGAATGTTAATCAATACTGTCAAAATCCTCTGAATGCCTCCTGTGGATAAACTTCCCTATAGCCATACAGTGACAACGCTACACACTTTTCTTTACCAGAATGCAACACTTGGCAAAAAGCCATAAAAAGTGAACTACTGGCTGAGACAAAATGCTCTATCCCATCTCTGATACAGACCAGTAGCAGATGCAGAAGAATGAGGCAAGCATCAGATGATACATTTCTTGCACATCTTCCAGACATCCCAGATTCACTTCAAAGTCATGTGGGCTTTTAAATAATCTCCAGCTTCTCTGTACCCCATGTCCTCAGCCATTACTTCTGGCACTGCAAACGCATACTCTCAGACATCTGTGTTCTTCAGTTTCAGTTCCTCAGCCCCAGCTCAGGCCATCCACATCACCTATGTAAGCTAACAGAATACATGGAAACATGTGGAACAAGGCTTATGATGGGACAGTGTGGCAGAAAGACATTAGTCACCAATGAAAAAGAAATCAGTCTATGGAGGTGCCGAAACCTTCTGATTCAGCTGAAGTCACTGAGGGTTAAGGGATTTATATAGGCTGTCAACCAACTTGGTTTCCTGGTTTGAACTCTGGTTCAACCCCCTGCTGGGTTTGATCCCTGTTGAATCCCTGATTACTGACACTGAACCTGTGCTAGTTCACTCCTGGACTCTCTCCTGGTGTGTTTTATGCTATGTGGTTGAGTGGCTTGGGCTACACCCTTTAAAGCCACACCACTTTAAAAGCATAGATTGCTAATGGGGAATCTGTCCAGTTTGAAGGATAAAATGTGGAGTGCGAAGGAGTCTGGGAGGAATCCTTTTTCTGACACCTGGGTGTCACACTGGTGCTGGCCTTCTTCCTTTTTCAGCTGTGTCCAGAATAGCGGGATCTGCAGATCATATGGAGCAGATCGTATGGAGCAGGTCTCAATAAGACCCATGATATGATTCTGTGGATAAAGCGTTGGTCAAGTAACCAGTAACCTGAATTTTCCCACAGGTCACTGCTAGGCCCCTGGCAATGAATCTGATTCTTTTCACCTGTTTCTTCATCTGTTAAATATGAATAATGATATTTGCTTTACTTTGTTAAGTACTTAGAGTTCTACAGATGAAAAGCATCTGAACACAACTGAAGTGTGAACAGGCAAATGGAAAAAATGGCTGGAAAATTTAACTGAGTGGCTTCAGGTCTCTGAAATTGTTTGAGTCTAATTTCCAGCCCTGGTTCAGGTGGCATCCTCTCTTTGTCACCACCTGTTGTTTCAGTCTCTTTAAAATCCTGGTTTTGCAAGCATTACACCATGTACCTATGCTAATCCCTCTCTCTCAACACTAAAATGTTTGAAATCCAAGTTGCTTTTCCCCATTTCTTTTAACCCTTCCTGAGCAAAGGGAAAAAACTATTGCCCTGAATGGAGAAAAAAAGGGGATTTTTAAGGCAGATTTAATCTCCAACCTTTTAACACAATAGTGTAAGGACAAACAATGGGTTGAAACACTGCGATGGAGGAGTTGACAAGGGCTCTTTCACAGAGCCCTGCAGAAGGGTTTGCTATGGTTTCTCCTACTGAAATATTAAAATTGGCAGAAGGTGACACAGTAAAGCTCCGCATCCATCTCCAGGGCCAGCTGGGCTCCTAAGTACTGCTACTGCATCCGTAGCTCTTTCACCAGCACATCTCAAAGAAGTTATTTCTACCAGGTTTTGTTTTGTCTGTGGTTTTACACAACCTGACTGAACAAGGAGGCATTTATTGAAGCAGAGGAGACGGTGGTGGATTAGTAACCCTCTGTGTGCGTGCGCGCGTGTGTTTGACTGATCTCATTAAGAAGCAATTTGTTCTCTGACGGTTTTATTGTTGCTGTGCTACAATCCAGAAAAGAGCTGAAAAGGCTCAGGAGTGATGAAAGCAATAGCAATAGAGGTTTTGAAGAGAATTGTCTGTAAAGTAAAGTAGAGAAACCCAATTTTTCCTGCTGTTTTCAGAAGCTGGGGTATGTTTCTTCCTGTCAGCTCTGAAGGGACTCTTGCAGCTCCCTGCAAAGCAGGAGGCAAGTGTAAATTACTGTCACTGTCACAGGGGCAGGGACACAGGGGAAGTCAGAATTTTAGAAATTGTTGTGGTTTTGTTGTCAGTCAACCTCCCCTTTGCTTGCCAGGGTGAATTGATATGATCGATACGGGAGATAGCCACCTGCGAGCAGAGAGGGAAAGCAGCGAGAAGTAGAAAACCTGTGGGGCTTTACAAATCCCTCTCACCTCCCACTGCTGTCTCCACCCTCGGTACGTCGTGGCTCCTCCTGGAAAAGCAGTGATGCTGAAGTCTGCCTGGACTGGATCCGCTCAGTCCCATGCACTGCTTTAGCCAGCTGGCAGTGCAGGAGGGCTCTGCTTTCCCTGCTGCTGCCTCCTCCTCCTCCTCTGCAGGGGGGGAAGATCTCCACACGCTGTGTTTTCAGGCATGCCTCAGATGGGCTATGAGAAAACAGACTTTTAACCTGTGTGAATGAGCTGGAGTCTTAGAGGGATTAACCTGGCTGATAATTGAATTTAAAAAGACTGAAAGTCCAGGTGCTTTCAGGTGAGTGGAAGACAACACAGGAATGGGACTGTGACTACATGGAGAATGTGCTCTGGGGCTACGGCTCACCCACGCTCTGCTCCGCTCACCCTTTTGCAGGGGACCATGGAGAACATGTGCTGAGGCTGAGTGCTGGGCAGAAGGAGCAGTGGGCTGGTGAAGATGGAGAATGGCACAGGAGATGAGCAGAACCAAACTGGGCTGCCACTATCAAGCCAGGAGGTTGTTACAGCCGAATACCAAGTGGTTACCATCCTCTTGGTCCTCCTCATCTGTGGACTGGGCATCGTGGGCAACATCATGGTGGTTTTGGTGGTCCTCAGAACCAAACACATGAGAACTCCCACTAACTGCTATCTGGTGAGTCTGGCCGTGGCAGATCTCATGGTGCTTGTGGCTGCAGGACTGCCCAATATCACAGAAAGCCTCTATAGATCCTGGGTGTATGGCTACGTGGGGTGCCTCTGCATCACTTATCTCCAGTACCTAGGGATCAATGCTTCTTCTTTTTCCATCACTGCCTTCACCATTGAGAGATACATAGCCATCTGCCACCCAATCAAAGCTCAATTCCTATGCACTTTTTCAAGAGCCAAAAAGATCATTATTTTTGTCTGGGCTTTCACCTCCATATACTGTATGCTCTGGTTTTTCTTGCTAGACCTTAATACAGTAGTCTACAAAGACACTACTGTTGTGTCCTGTGGCTACAAGGTGTCCAGGAGCTATTACTCTCCTATCTACATGATGGACTTTGGTATATTTTATGTCTTGCCAATGGTATTGGCAACTGTCCTCTATGGCCTGATTGCTAGAATACTGTTCCTGAACCCCATCCCTTCGGACCCAAAAGAACACTCTAAGACATGGAGGAATGATGTGACTCACCAGAGCAAGCCCGTGAATTCCAAGATGACTAACAGGAGTTTCAATAGCACTATTGCTTCTCGAAGGCAGGTAGGAACAGCAGTTTGAAATGGCTTTCTGAAACCTAAATCCCACTTGTTTTAGAGATCACTAATCTAAACCTATGGAAGGGGGTAAAATATATTCTCCCTTTTTGCTAAGAAGTCATGCTGAAATTTTGTGATGTGTATACACATATGTATAAATATGGGGCTTTTTCTTGCCTATTCATTATTACCTACTGCAAGGACTGAAAAACAAATAGTATTTTTTCCCTATACCAAAAAACTATTAGGAAGTGGCAATAAAGAGTGAAGCATTTTTACCTATAGTTTCTTTATATTACAGCCTGTTAATAATCCTGCCAAGTATACAAAGTGACTCTTGAGTTATTTTTGAGATCTGAAGAGAAGGAACTAGCCTGGGAGTTTGGGAGACTTGAGGTTTTGCCCCAGCCAAGGCGCTGTGTCACTCTGCAAACACAGTCGTTACTTTTCCCGTCTCTAACTCTCTTGTGAAAAGTCTGCTTAAGCAAATCTGTATATAAAAGTGCTTTGTAAATGCTAAGTATCTTTATTATTCTGTTTCTCATAAAATATTTTTGTGTATTGATGGCTCAAAACTGAGGCATAGGTTTGACTAGCTTCTTTTTATACTGTTGAAGATGTATGCTGCAATGTGTAATTATACAGGTAGAATATAGCCTGTAGATTAATTTGTGGCTGTTTGCAATAAGCCGTGCTGCCTCATACTCACACAGCATACAGAGCAGGTAGCACGGCCGGGTGCAGCGCTGAGCAATGCAGGCTGCATCCCTTCACAGCTGGCTCTTGGGAGCGGGCTCCGGCTGGGTCCGGCAGTTTGATGCGAGCGTGGGGAAGCGATGCTCTGTGCTGCATGACTTGGCTTAGAGCCCCCAGCAGCCTCTGCAAGGAGCCCCGGGGGGTCGCTCTGCCACGCGGTACGCTTCTGGCCCCCTGCACTGTGCAGTTCCCTCAGGAAGCACAACCGAGGTGTGCACCTTTTCAAACAAGCTGAGTGGCCCCCTTGGGTGACAGGTTGAAATTTGTATTCTTCTTGTTTTATGTAGATTGCTACTGTTTAATGAGAGGGACCATTTTCCCTTATTACAGAGGTGACACTGACCTCAGAAGTTAACTGAGCTGCCTGCTAGAGCACCAAGCGCTCGCAGAGCCCTAGAACCATGCTTTGAAATGCACAACTGAAACATGTGGGCTAGGTTATATTTAATTATGTGTCTCCAATTGTAGTTAATAGTCAGATTAGAAGTGTTAAATTTTGTTTTTCTTTGTCCATTAATTAGTAGAAGAAGAAGAAGATAATCTGCTTTTCAAGTTCCAAATATCACTTCAGTATGCATGCTTGATTACATGTCCTTAGCATCACTTGAAATCTTTTACATTATCCACATTGCTGAATGTGGATACTGTTATATTATGAAACCAAAAATTGAGGATTATAATGTGATGTCTTTTATGTCTTGTAAAGACAGCAAGACTTTTTCTAAAAGCCTAAGTAACCTGACTGTTTAAAGTAGCATCATTATGAGTAAAGATAGAATTTTTACATATAGTACAGCATAGGAAATAAAGCAAGGATAGTGTGGCATTATTATTCCCCTGGTATCAGTACAGGCTGGGGGAATAAAGGATCGAGAGCAGCCCTGCCGAGAGGGACTTGGGGGTGCTGGTGGATGAAAAGCTGGACATGAGCCGGCAATGTGCGCTGGCAGCCCAGAAGGCCAACCGTACCCTGGGCTGCATCAGGAGAAGCGTGGCCAGCAGGTCGAGGGAGGGGATTCTGCCCCTCTGCTCTGCTCTGGTGAGACCCCACCTGGAGCCCTGCATCCAGCTCTGGAGCCCTCAGCACAAGAAGGACATGGACCTGTTGGAGCGGGTCCAGAGGAGGGCTACTAAAATGATCCAAGGGCTGGAGCACCTCTCCTATAAGGACAGGCTGAGAGAGTTGGGGTTGTTCAGCCTGGAGAAGAGAAGGCTGCGGGGAGACCTGATTATGGCCTTTCAGTACCTAAAGGGGGCCTATAGGAAAGATGGGGATAATCTTTTTAGTAGGGCCAGCTGTGACAGGACAAGGGGTAATGGTTTTAAACTAAACCAGGGTAGGTTTAGACTAGATATAAGGAGGAAATTCTTTACAACAAGGGTAGTGAAACACTGGAACGGGTTGCCCAGAGAGGTGGTGGAGGCCCCATCCCTGGGAACATTCAAGGCCAGGTTGGACGGGGCTCTGAGCAACCTGATTGAGTTAGCGGTGTCCCTGCTCACTGCAGGGGGGTTGGACTAGATGGCCTCTAGGGGTCCCTTCCAACCCAAAGCTTTCTATGCTTCTATGATTATTAGTAATATTTTTTATATAATAGTAGCATGCAAAATATAGCCAGTGGTGTAAAATGGGAAAACACAAAGTTCTAAAATCTCAACAATAAGACACACAAATGAAAATTTCTTGTTGCTCTGGCAAAGACGTGTAGAGCTGACAGTGTAGTATGGCCTCATAATGAGTTCTGCTGTCATGTAAACTGTCTGTATGCCTTCTCGGAACTGCGCCTGCACTACAGTAATGAAGCAATTTCCAGCATGTGATCTGTAGAAAAAGTGACTGAAAATGTGTTGTGCACTTCCTACTTCTGTGGCAGTTTTCATATTTATCCAAAAACATTTCTACAAAATTAGATTTGTGCATACTCCTGTGGTGGGCTGGCTCTGGCTGGCAACCAAACACCCACCCAGCTGCTTGCTCACTCCTCCCCACAGAAGAACAGGGGAAAAACAGGAGCAAGAAGGCACATGGGTCAAGATAAGGACAGGAAGATAACTTATCGGTTACTGTCATGAGCAATACAGACTTGCCTTGGAGAAAATTAACTTAATTTATTGCCAATTTATTGCCCCTTGTTGTAGCCACAAGTTACACTCAGTCCCTTATGTGAGGCCACCAGCGGTGTCGGATGGGGGAGAGTTGCGATCAGGTTGCAGAGGTTTCTCTCTGCTACTCCTTCCTTTTCACTCTTTTCCTCTGTTTCAGTGAGGATCCTCCATGGGCAGCAGTCCCTTCAGGTGCTACTTCACCAAGGATTGCCTCCTCCTCCTCTGACTTTGGTGTTCCCTCTGCTGTTTCTCACTCTTTTGTTCCCTTCTCCTCTTTCTCCCTCTCTTTTCCCAGCGTTTTTGCCATTTCCTAAATATGTTTTCACAGAGGTGCCACCAGCTTGGCTGATGGGCTCAGCTGTGTCCTGTGGTCAGTCCACTGGAGCTGGATGGAACCATTTGTGTCTGGCACAGGGCAGCCCTGACCTTCTCAGAGAGGCCAACCCTGCAACCTGCCCACTGTCAAAATCTGGACATGGTCATTCAGTACTGTTCCGTTGAGTGGTTACGATTAATTATTATTATAATTAACCTATTATGAGCTCACATTTATATAATATACCAGAATGAATCAGTAAGTTAGATAGGTTTCCTCAACCTTCATGAAGCTTTAACTGAAGAATTTCATAACCATTTTTGACAATGATTAATACAACATGGCAGTATGTGAATTGATTTATGCACTTAGTCCAACCTGGTTTGCTTGACTAATCTGGATTTAGTTTGACCTAAACTGCCAGGTCATACTAATGTCGTTAATTTTCACGGGACTTCTCATTATCAGTTTTGAAAGTCTTCCTTTGTTAAAAATGGTCAAAACTTGTTTTTTGCCTGGGTAAGGGAGTGTTTTGTCCCCTACCTTGTCAGACAGTATCTGTGTTTGAGTTGAAGAGCACTGATTGAAGCTGTTTCCAACTCACGGCTGAAATAGATTCCATTGCCTTGTTGTTTTTTAGACCTTTTTTTTTTTTTTCACCTATATTACTGTGTTAACATTATCTGTACTGTCTGCTTTGTCTTTCTATATCAGCTTACGAGAATTAGCCTTCTGTATACAGTCACTACTTTCTATTGTGAGTCATACAGTTATGCAATTTCAATTGTTTTCTTAAAAAATATCAATAAATCATTTAGGTTTCTGGTATGAGAGTTAGCCCAGAATTAGAAGCTGATGGACTGAGAATATGAAGAGCAACTTGCAAACCATGCTGGATTCAACACCAAGGATGCTTCCTCATATCTGGCACCAAGTGAAAGAGCAGGGCAAGAAAGGAACAACCCTGATATGGCATCTAGAATAGCTGTTCTCAGTAAATATAGAGTGAAATACCCATTTCCTCACAGCTGTGTAGGTCAAATACCTGAGCTGAGGCAAGGGGGGGTAGGAAGGCCAACAGTGAAATAAACAGGAGGGAGGGAGGTGTCTGCTGCTGAAGGAGAATAGATGGAACATGTTCAGTTAAGTTAGAACAGATATTTTCAGTCTCTGATGTAAACAGACATAATGCCAGCACTGAAGGGGAAGAAAGTGGTCAGGTGGTCAGAGGACTTCTGTTTTGCTTTCAAAACAGAACAGCAATTTAGATCATTCTACGATTTAGAAAGAAGGCCTGGAATTTATATTAGAATGGTGAGTCAAGCCTATCTGAACATATTTTTCCTGAGAGCTGTCTAGCGGTGAGCTCAGAGTGAGGCTATCTTACATCTCCAGTGAACAAAAATCAGCTCTTCCAGGTAGAAAGTGGTCCTCTGCTTACTCGTTCCATACCCTGCCTTCACTCTCCCACCCATATAATTTAAAAGTCACTGAACTATGTTAGTTCTAGGAAATATTTATTTCATTCCAATGTTTGGAGAGCTAACAGGAACGAAATCTTCTTACTGAAGAATCAATAACCCCATATCAAGAACCACCAATGGACAAAACCTTCAAAGTACTCTTCAGGGCCCCTGGAAGTTTTCATTCAAAGCACTGCAAGACAAAACTGAACAAGGAAGACAAGCAAAAACAACAGGTATAGAAAATCAGTCTTTTTTTAAAAAAATGTTTAAAGAGGGAGAAAGGCACAAAATAAGCTTTCTTTTCCCATAAAATATCTCATTTCCAACATATTTTTGTTTCACTGAACAACATCTATTACCACTGATATTGGACAACTACAAAAATTATGAGTTGTTTACACTGCAAACTAAAGTTCTGCCAAGGAAAGGAGCACCAATGTGTACCCATAGGATGTGTCAAACTCCATTCTTGCATCCACTTCTGAAGAGCTGAATCGATCCCACTTGTGCAATCTTTATTCTGTTTTACAGAACTGTACTGGACAGCTGGGTGTGATAGTCATATTTTAAAGGTTTTCAAAAATAAAAGTAGTTTTATTTGACAGTCAGGCACTCCTTTGTATATGGGAGTACATTTCCAATTCACTCTGTATTTTCCATCAGACTCCCAGTGTCCGAGAAGGAACATAAACCCCTTCATTCTGGAAGCTAAATCCAGCTGATCCACTCTTTATGGAAGGCAGTAGGAGTCACATATTGCCTTTGCAGAGCTTTTAATCAGCCACTACAAGTCAATAGGCAACACCTGACTTTCTCCTGAGAGAAGATCTTTGCCAGAAGGAGGCGAGATGTTGGTATGCTCCATTTTCAGAGGAATCAGTGTGTGCTCAAGGCTATGTGGCAGTAGTCCCTGAGGAATCAACTGGTGTTACGCTTGTTTTTAGTATTGAAACATGCAGGTAGATCTTCCAGCGTGTGTTTAGTTTGTGACTTAAAGAAAAATCTTAAACACCCATTAGGTCTGATGGAGCTGGTGATGACTGCATTGAATGGGCTTTCAGCTATGTTTTGCAAAGAAAATAACTTTGCTAGACTGAAATTCATATATAGCTGAACAATACCGTGGGAAAGCATCTGACTGCCAATAGGGGGTCAGTGATAAACAGTGGCATGATGGTTTTTGCAACAGATTAGGAGAAAATGAAAAGGTGACTAAGAGTAAGGTGAGACCTCTTTGGCCACAGAGAAACTATAGGGTATTTCTGCTGAGTGACTTGCACAATTTGAACCTGAGAAAAGAGAGTGAAACAGGCCTGGTGTACACATTTCCTCAAGTTAAACAGGAGGGAAGGTGAGAAAGCAAAATTTTCCAGCACCCTTCAGTTGAACTCAGGTCACAGTAGCTGAAACTTCAAAGCTTAACAGAGGAAAGATCAATATCATTAGAAGATGATATCATGACAAAGACTATCTCTTAAGGCTAGACGGTTCAAAGTCCCATTTACCTGATTCAAAGAAGGAACTTCAATGTGAATTTGATGTTAAGTTTTATCTTACAACTATATGATCATCTGGACAGTTGATCACAGGTCCCGAGGGAGTGAAGGTGATTTCTATTCACTCACCAGAAACTACAGACTATGAATTTGGAGCTGTCCAGTTAAACACGTGATTTGAATGTGTAAGGAATCCTGGACCTCATGAAGCACTGGGAAACTGTAATCATTGTCATGGAACTAGGGTAAAAACTGCATGTAGTGGGAAGAAAGATTGAACATGAGCCAAAGGAATATGACCCAACAGTGGACTTTGACCCAGATCCCTCAGGACCTTAGATTAAAGAAATTTCCCTCCAGTACTTTGTTATAATTTCACAGAGGCTGGCAGGCACCTCTGGAGATCATCCAGTCCGACCCCAGTGGTAGTACCACTTTCAGTGGTGCTGTGGTAGGCTGAAGGTATCTAGCTTGTTAGACTGCTAGGGAGCTGTTCTTCTGTCACTTTGTTTTAGTTTCTTCATTGCAGTTGCAAAGGCAGACGCAACAGTTAGATCACTTATTTTTCAGGCATGCTTATGATTACATTAACCTACCAATTCGGGTCTTTGCTATTCCAAAATGGCCTGTTATTGGTACTTGCAAGCCATCCATATTGTTAAGTCTTCCAGGAAATACATTTGCTGACTGTATCCTAATCGAAATGAATAGCAATTGAGCAAACATTAGCTGTAGTTACGGGCATTTATCGCACATAAATAGTAATGTGTGTGCATAAATTCAAGCTGGAAAAAATACAAGTGCTTGTACCAAAGATTTGACCAGATTGTCCATTACTAAAAAACCCAAAGACAAACCAAATTCAATATAATCAGCTCCTTGCCTCTATCAAGCAGAAGTTCACGTCCAGCTTATATTCACATGCATTACAACTTCAACTTTACACATGCCTGAAACTCAAGCCTGAAACTCAAGCTAATAGTTCTTTAGTCTTTACTCATAGTCTTCCTTTCTGTATCTTTACACCATAAAGTACCATAAGTATCAAAATAAATCTCAACACTTCTTATTCTTTGCTTTTTCATATATACCACCACCACAATTCCATTTACTTCTAAACTGTCTTTGCTTGCAGAAATGAAAGAAATAATGGTTCCTATTTGGACTTTGGAAGGTTTAGCCATTTCTTTTATAGTTGCTGGTTAGGACGGTGAATTCAGTGCAGATGTGTACCTGTCATGGTAAAAGTTGAAGGCTGATCACAGTTTCCTCTTTTGTCCATTTTAGGCATTCTATTCCCAAGTCTTCTATTAAAAAGACAAGAGAGAAAGAAAGGTTTCTCTTCATGAATAGAAAATGTGTTCTTCAAAGTATTCAGAGCAGATTTCACAATAAAACTGACAAGTTCACTAACAAGTAAAACCAACCGACATTAAATGTTTTTACTGTGTGTAATATGAGGGAGAAAAGCAGCTGTTTCTGCCTTTTTTTTTTTTGTGGGTGCTAATTTTGCTAACAGTGCTTCTTTTTTTCCTAGTAGTACAGGTACTAGGATCTATCAGCATTTCTAAAACATTAATGCTTTTTCTTCTGAAGATCTGAATCATTTTGTTCTGCTCAGAAGCAAGAAAATGTCCTGAAGACCCAGGAATTGCAGGAAGGCAGAAGAGCATGAGAGAACTTAAAACTGAAGGACAGAAAAGGGATTTGCCTGTCTCACAGAAAAACTTTGAAAATATGGGGAAAATGGAACCCTTTTTCTAAGAGTGCCTGTTCTGTGAGCTACCTTGGCAAGCAGCTCATTACCTTTTAAAAGAGCAAGAGGCCAGGGGAAGCAGATTGGAAAACAAGGAAGCACCGTAGTCCCCTTTTTGTAGCAGCTAAGAGCCATACATTGGCTGATATGCTCATGGAATCACAAGCTGAGCTGTGTGCTTTTTGTTCTCTTTACCATATGCTCCTCACCTGTCTGGTCCTCCAGATCAGGTCCTTGTTCTGGCTGTGTTGATCTCTCCCACACTTCCATTTTATCCCACCTACCTCAGCCAACAAATCCCAAATTTTTTCCTTGCCCATCTGTAATATCAACACTGAATTACATACTTGCAGGTAGATTTCTTACTTTCCCTAAAGGAATTCCTAGTTTCCTCAGGTATCAAGGGGACTGTGGAAAATAAATACAGCCTCAGATGGCAAATGTGTTTGTTTATACTTGAGATGGGATCCTACTCACTTAACTTTATGTGTTTCTCACAAAGTTAGTTGCTTAGTTCAATCAAATCATCTAAGATCTCTCTGTGGTAGGTTAAAACAGGTAGGTTACCCTCTAGGAAAAGCCCTTTCTTATACATTGATGCAGTATGTGGTGATCTGACCCCCCGAGAAACCCCTCTGTTCTCTCACAGCAGAGCAAGCACAGATTCCAGCTTGCAATGCAAGATAAGTTTTGTATGGCTTACGTGAAATCCTCAGTCGTTTCGCTTGGTTTCACTTGTGGCGTTATTATATCAAGATATTAATCCTTTTATTTATTTAATCCTCCTCCTCATTGTACAACTTCTTTTGGATTACAGAATCATGGACTGACATATACAATCTCTGAGCATTGCAATGAACACCAGCAAGCACAAGAAACAAAGATATATTACATGCCTTTAAAACACCAGAGTGACTCTATGGCACAGTAACTTATTAAGTATGACTATTACATTTACCTATCAAGGTAAGAAAGATTAGTGTTCAAAGGAGAAGGAAGCAACTACCAAACTGTGAGTACTATGGTAATGAAAATATCTCATAAAAGCACTTCCTTAGAATGACAAGACTTTGGAGCAGGAAGGAAAAGGACAATACTAGTTCAGAATTAAAATATTGGGAATCTGTTTAGTAAAAAACCATTTTAAATATTTTTCAGAACATTCTCAGAAACCAAAAGATAGAGCTTGAAGAGTGGTTGCATGCAGCCAGGAACACATTAAATCTCAAGCACTTCACTATCATTCAAAGCACACTTGAAATTTGGACCAAAATGGATTTGCTCAAAGCCTTTTAATCATGTTTTCAATCTCCTTAACTAAGAATAATTTGTACTCTTAGTATAGGATATGCAGCACACATCCACAAGAAAAGAGCAATCAGTGTATGTTTGCCTTCACCTGAGCAATGAATGAGGATGCTGGTGCCTCTGCTTTCAGGGAGCTTTGGTGTATGGTTACAGGTAATAAAAAGCAGGTTCTTAAAGTAGTTTTTCGTCCTTGCACTCCACTGATGTCAAATAATTAGCCCCCCCAAATATATTTATTTATGTTTCGTATGAAGTGATCTGAAAAATTATTATGGCAGTTTACTTAAGCAAAGTACACCAAACTTTCCTCTAAGCTATTTCTGTGTAGCCCCATCCATCCCAATGAAGACTTTTGGTGTGGATACGAAAGCAGCTTTGGCCTAAATCATGTATTTAGAAGCTGGCTTCATCTACAAAGGCAAATTCAGATGCAAAAAAAGCCCAAGGCATGGTTGCATCTTTGGGTCAGAAGCCCTGAGGGGTGCCTCAGCCTGCAGTGGGATGACAAGCCCACTGGCCATGCTGGGGACAAATTGAGTGGTGCCAGAGCACCTTCTAGGAGCTGCTGGCATTTGCACTAAGGTCATGCCCTGAGGTAGATGGTCATGAAAAGCCACTGCCTCCAGAGCTAGTTTAGGGAGGATTAACAAATGAGCAAGTAACTACCTGAACTCAGGGCCTCACAGTGGGTCTCAGCGACACAACCACAACTGGTCAGGTGGATCAGGCAACTGAATTTCTGCCAGGTTTGTGATTTTTGGCAGCTTTGGAAGGATGTGTGCTGCAGCCAGTTTAAAATTATGGTGAATTCTCCTCATTGTCCTATGCTGACTGAATCACCAAGAGGTGCCACCAAAGAAGTGCCATCCATGGCCACATCCTTCTGCCTCTTCTCTTGCAATGACTGTAGGCTCTGTGGCAGCGTATGGTTATGTGAGTTGGATCATTGACCTGAGCCAACTGAAAACCAGCTCTACAGAGAAGTGCTTCGTTTTCAATTGGACCAACAGTCTGACCCACACCCTCATCTTTGGGGCCAGCACAAGGAGAGAGCTGAGAACAGGATTGCTTTTTTAGAGGCAGTCACAGGTTTCTTTGGCTTCAGTTTATGTCAAGATCAGGACATCGTGGAGTCTGAGCCCTGCAAAACAATGTCTTACCTGGCATAAAGCCTGGCAGTGCAAAGTGAACCTCCTGGCATTTTTAAACACATTCGGGCTGAACTGATCTCAGGTCAGGACACTTTGTGCTGTGACCATGATATTTTTTATCTGGTGCTAGGAGCCTGTTCCAATGTATTGTCAAATCACAGCCTCCGTAAACTGAACATGGCAGCAGTACAAGCTAGAGGTGTTAGATAGAAGGAAAGTGCACATCAAGCTGCCAGTATGCATATGTTCAGCTAATAGTTTGCACACCACATACATATGTATTTGAGGCATATAGGATGCAGTCACTTGAGTAACAACATTTCTTTCATTGCTGTAAAGTATTAATTGTGTGACTCTAAAATATTCCCTTCCTGACAGTAAGATCAATTTACTTCTAGTTCAACCCAGGATTCAAGCTGACAGCTGCACCATTGTAAGTGACTCTCTGAGCAATTTTTTGTTAAAGACATGTTCAGAAGCAATGTAAATGGTCAATGATCAGTACGTGTGATGATAGGGTCCCCTGCTGAGCTTCTGGTAGCAAAGTACTTCGATGCCTGTGTAGACTATTAACCACTCACCCTCTGAATGCCTGGGCTCTGTAAATTGGGCTCAGTCCCATTCTTAATCCAAGCTCCACAAATGGTTACTTTCTTCCTTTAAATGTGGATTATTTTCCATGATGAATGATTATTCTCAGTTGAATGGATTTGCTCAGTTTGGAGGCACAGGCTGGAGCTTGCCTGGAGGGAGGGGAGGCAGCATCTGAGGAGTCCTGAGTCTTCCTCAGCCAGAGCAGGCCAACACTGGGTCACCTCGCTCTTTGCAGCCATGCTCACAGGACTGGTCCTTTTAGAAGTGGTTCAGAAAAAACATCCTTTTAGCTACTGGAGACATTCACATTTGCATTTTGCTCTATTACGATGATTGTGCACAGCAAACAAGAAAAGCGGTTTAGAAGTCATAAGGAAATGTATCAGTCAAGAGACAAAAATGAGGTAATGTTTCTCAGTCTCATTTTTTACTTCTACTGAACACAGCAGTAGGGAAAACAAAAGCGAGGGTGAAGGGAGGAGAATTATAGGATAAAATTGTAGCCTTTGAACATGTACATTTAAAGATAGATAAAGACATCAGATAGATAAAGATGTCAGCCTCACCTCTGTGCTGGGAAGATCATGGAACAGATCCTCCTAGAAGCTATGCTAAGGCACATGGAGGCCAGGGAGATAATTCGAGATAGCCAGCATGGCTTCACCAAGGGCAAGTCCTGCCTGACGAACCTAGTGACTTTCTATGATGGTGTGACAATAACAGTGGACAAGGGAAAACCAATGGATGTCATCTATCTGGACTTCTGCAAAGCCTTTGACACGGTCCCCCGCAACATCCTTCTCTCTAAATTGGAGAGCTATGGATTTGATGGGTGGACTGTTCGGCGGATAAGGAACTGGCTGGCTGGTCACATCCAGAGGGTAGTGGTCAATGGTTCAATGTCCGGATGGAGACTGGTGACGAGTGGTGTCCCTCAGGGGTCCGTACTGGGACCGGTGCTGTTTAATATATTCATCAATGACTTAGACAGCGAGATTGAGTGCACCCTCAGCAAGTTTGCGGATGACACCAAACTGAGTGTCACACCAGAAGGACGGGATGTCATCCAGAGAGACCTGGACAGGCTGGAGAGGTGGGCCTGTGTGAACCTCATGAGGTTCAACAAGGCCAAGTGCAAGGTCCTGCACCTGGGTCGGGGTAACCCCCACTATCAGTACAGGCTGGGGGAAGAAAGGATTGAGAGCAGCCCTGCCGAGAGGGACTTGGGCATGCTGGTGGATGAAAAGCTGGACATGAGCCGGCAATGTGCGCTGGTGGCCCAGAAGGCCAACCCTACCCTGGGCTGCATCAGGAGAAGCATGGCCCGCAGGTCAAGGGAGGTGATTCTGCCCCTCTGCTCTGCTCTGGTGAGACCTCACCTAGAGTACTGCGTCCAGCTCTGGAGCCCTCAGCACAAGAAGGACATGGAACTGTTGGAGCGGGTCCAGAGGAGGGCTACTAAAATGATCCGAGGGCTGGAGCACCTCTCTTATGAGGACAGGCTGAGAGAGTTGGGCTTGTTCAGCCTGGAGAAGAGAAGGCTGCGGGGAGACCAGATTACGGCCTTTCAGTATCTAAAGGGGGCCTATAGGAAAGATGGGGAAAATCTTTTTAGTAGGGATAGCTGTGACAGGACAAGGGGGAATGGTTTTAAACTAAAACAGGGTAGGTTTAGACTGGATATAAGGAGGAAATTCTTTACAACGAGGGTGGTGAAACACTGGAACGGGTTGCCCAGAGAGGTGGTGGAGGCCCCATCCCTGGGACCATTCAAGGCCAGGTTGGACGGGGCTCTGAGCAACCTGATCTGGTTAGCGGTGTCCCTGCTCACTGCAGGGGGGTTGGACTACATGACCTCTAGGGGTTCCTTCCAACCCAAAACATTCTATCATTCTATGATTCTATGATTCTATATCAATTTGTAGAATAACTTTGCTCTTCATCCCATTCTTTATCATAATATCTGTAACAAAAACATCAAATTGGGTTGCATGTGTATGTGTCTTTCTAGATAGCTAGAAGAACATACATCCCTTAGGCAGTGACATTGCAGACTTTCTATGTAACGAGCTATCTGATCAGAAGTCAAGAGAATTATATACTCTTATAACTTCAAACTCAAAAACGCACCTAAAAGTAGCATGTATATATAAGTGATTTTAGTGGAGTTCTCTGTCTGTCCCCCTAGACACAATTAAAACTCTTCTCAATCCACATCTATCCTTTCTGCTAGCAATGAAATTATAACCTATACAGCCAGAATGTATCCTGTGGTTACAGGAGTTGCTGTTTCATTGAAGTATAACTTCAGGTACCCAGAAAGAAGGAATGAAGCAAAGGTAAAAAGAAGTTCCTTAAACTAATCTGTCAATAGGCAACAGCAGTTTTATGTCAAGAAGAAAGACAAATAGTAAAAAAACCTCACAATCAAAAGAAGCAGCTGTAGCTCACCAAAATCAGTGCCAATGCTTTCCAGTTCATGCTCACACACAGTTGACCGAGTCATCTCCTGACTTACACAAGGCTGTGCCACCATACTACCCCACTATCACATATCACTGCATTTTCTACCTTGTTTAACATCTTTCAAACTTTCTCTTATATAGGTACTAGGGAATACCATATATACTGGAATGAAATTATTTGCAAGCGAAAAACTCTTTTTACAGTGGGTTTTTTTCCTAATTTTTTAATTATTTCTTGTTCACTTCATTTCAGCTATGCTGGCTATCTCCAAAGATTGTTTTTTTTCTTTGTTTAATACAGATTTATGCAATATATGGAAGTTCTTATAATAATCGAGTTTTATTCATAATCACTTTTTTCCTGGCTCAGTAAACTTCAATTGACATTTCAGAGTACACATTAAATAATGAAGATCTAATTAAATATTGAGGATTTGAGGAATAGGGATAAGTCTAATTTTTTTTTTCAGTATTTTTAGTTTTTGGAAATTCTTTTAGTGTGTCTGTTAAAGCAGATAATCTAAATAGGTTTCAGGTTCAATTACTCTACAGACTATACTGGTCTAAAGGGGGAGATCTAATGTGGTTGGAAAAAATGGCTTTAGACCCCTTTTTTCCATTTGAATCAATACCTCCCAGCTTGAGAAGTTACAAAGTCTAAGGTCTACAACAATTGGCTTACTTGGATGTTACCTGGAAAGAGTCACTTGATAAAATCAGGAAGAATCTGGAGCCAAGGTTTTTTCTGTCCTTCTTACTGTAGAAAACCTTTCTGAATCACTGATCAGGAATTCCCAGCTGAAGAGTCTGTCCATAGTTTTTTTTTGGTCTTAGAGAAGTAGGAATGTTCCTTCCAAGATTAGTACTAACCTTCTGCCCCTCTTCTGTCTGTGTTCCCCCAGGTTACCAAGATGTTGGCTGTAGTGGTGGTCTTATTTGCGTTTCTATGGATGCCCTACCGCACGCTTGTCGTGGTCAATTCTTTTCTCTCTAGCCCCTTCCAAGAAAACTGGTTCCTGCTATTTTGCAGAATCTGTATTTATTTAAATAGTGCCATCAACCCTGTAATTTACAATCTCATGTCCCAGAAATTCAGAGCAGCCTTCAGGAAACTCTGCAACTGTCAGCAGAAACGGGAGAAGAAACCAGCCAATTACAGCGTGGCCCTAAATTATAACATCATCAAAGAGTCTGATCACTTCAGCACCGAGCTAGAAGATATTACTGTCACCAATACCTACCTGTCCTCTGCAAAATTGTCCCTTGGTGATACGTGTTTGTCATCTGAGGTAACAGTTAATGTATTTTAATGTTTGGTGTAGAGTCCTCATGAACCAGAGCATGTTCATGTGCACGGGGCTGTGCTGGGGCAACACAGCACAGGACCAGGGAAGGCTGTTGGTGACAGATGATGCACCACCAAACAGGGCATGGCAGGGAGGAAGAACTGCCTGGCTCTTGAAAGTGATATTCTCAAAGTCTTGTGCTGAACATGTCGTGCCTGGGAGGATCTGGGCTATGGGGAAGGATGAGGAGAAATGCGTAGGTTAAACCTTACTCTCTGAGGAGCAGAGGGCAATGGTGAAGCATCAGAGAGTGGCACTCGGGCATGGTGCCTCACGTATATGTCTGGCAGGAGGGTGGGCATTGGTGTCTGAGCCCAGTGATTCCTCCTGGGCATGCTCTGCCTGCCTGCAGGAGGACAATGGAACATTTGCTTGTGCCTCACCTCCTGGCTCCAGCCTGGGGTTGACTAGCCTGGTGCCACCATGCAGCTGGTGAGAAGAGAGGACACCCATCTCCCCCACACCAGCACTCTGCTCCTGAGGGTGCTGAAAGCAACATCCATTTCCAAGCTACCTGCACCATCCCCATGTGTAGCACGTTTTTCTAGCCCAGCTCTCTTCTACATGATGATGCATGTTACTCCTTTCATGATGCTTTTTTCCACAATGATACTTAAATGCTCTTTGTAAACCTGTATACCTTAGATCTTACAATATAGATGATCCAGAGAGGCTTAGTTTTTAATTTCTTTTTGCAAATGTTATGAGAATGAAAAATATTTTTTTCTCAGTTTGCTGCTTCTCTCCTCATTTTCAGGCCTGAGGCCCACCTTGTCCTGAGTATGCACTCATATAAAACCTTTGGATGCTCTGTTCTCACCAACCTGTATGAAATGTAAAGGCATTTCTGCTCACAGAAATATGGGAGTTACCACATATCTCTACACACCTGGCTGCATCCTACAAGAAAAACAGCCTCTTGGAGAGTGAAAAGAATATACTACTGAGTCTAACTGAACGAAGCACTTAGTATAACTTTAAGCAGGTGAGATGGCTTCGGTGGAATACCCAAACCCTTCTTCTCATGTATTGGCCAAAGAGTGGTCTGTGTTCTCAGAAAGAACAAGGCTGCCCAGGACGTCTCCAGGGTTGCAGAGCGGGGCAGCGGATGATGCTCCCGGTGAAGGTGAGAGGCAAGGAGAGGAGCTGCCCTCCTGTGTGGCTGCACTGGGCAGTACCGGCAGGGCCCATCTGACAGCAGCCAGAACCGCTGCCAGTTACAGTAATTATCCGCCATTGACTCCCTCATCCCAAAGCAGTGCAAATCTAATTGCAGGCACCATAACACACTTCAATAAGCAGATATCCAATGGCAAAGAGCACAAAACCTTTTTTCTTTGCTTTTTTTTTTTTGTATCTTGAACAGCATGAAATAGGAAGACCATTCAATGAATTCACAACAGGGAATAAACAAAGTAAAAAGTCAGTAGGAAGCTTTAAAAATATCTTATTTTTTTCAACAAGTTAGTTTATAGATGTACCACTGTAAAAGTCAGTCTCAGCTAATACTGAACCCTGTCAGAACTTGACAGGTATTGGAGAGTATTGGACAGGCTTTTACTAGTTAATTTTATCTTGGTTCAATAGTAATTGTGTCTCAGACTGCTACAGGGTGTTTATAGCTTCAATATAGATAATGTCTAGGGAAAAGAGGAAAATTCAGTGAAAAATGACACCTTTTTCATTTTTCATCTCAAAGGTTACCCATTAGAATATTTCAGGACATAAAAAGTGTTGTCAGAAGAGAAGTCACCATGGCTTCTCACTTGGCAGCATAACCACTGGCATGCTCTTCCCACACAGGCCAGTGACAAGCAGCCTGAGGCCACGATCTCCCTGACGGAGCGGCAGTCAAAACATAGCGTATCACTTTGGCTTCGCTCTAGACCAGCTCGTGTTCTTGCCAGAACTATATTTTCCCATTCCTGTGCAGCAGTAACAGCAGCTCAGGAAGATGCCTGCGTATTCTTGCTTGTTGTGAACGTTTTGCACAGCTTTTGTACATGACATTTAAACAGGTGTAAAAAACCTAACTGTTCTAATGAAAAACATATCCAGTGGGGGATGAAAGGGCCAATCTCACTAGCATTGCAAGACTTTCCTATCCAGTTTTCCTTTGCACACACAGCCGCTTCCCCAATTCAAACCATTTTCTCTTACTTTCTGCCATATTTGCAAACTTACAGAGAACTAAATATACCCCCGTGAGCCGTGAGATTTAAATTTTGATGTGAACCTGTGTCTGCTGCATCCAAAAGCCTCTATTCCACGTGCCCGGGATGGCAAGGAGGGAGCGAATAGTCTGTATCCTGCTCTGTCTGCATCCTTGCTTTAACTCCTGTTTTAACCTTGCAGAGCTCCGCAGGTTCTTTCTAGCTCGGCAGAATGATGGCGGGGCACGGAAGGGACCAAGAGCAGGAGTTTTTTAACCAGCAGTACAGATGTGACAAACTTCCTCCAGAAAGGCCTTTTTATCTTTTATTTCCATCAGCTCCTGCCTTTTCATTTTGGCAAGCAGAGGGAGCGAGACCACGGGGGTATCTTGCTTCTTGAGACTTTTACTTCAAATTGTGGGGAGTCAGTTTTAAAACCAGGCAGAACACCATACCCTTGGGCCTTCATCAGGGGCAGGCCGTACACTGGAGCCTGTCCCGTGAAGCCCAGGAGCTGGCAGAGTTTTGGCTGGAGCAGAGCCAGCAGCTGAACCCATGCAGGCTGTGTTGCAATGTTTTCTAAATCCTCTGCATTGGGGCTCTCCCTTATTTACTGGGGTGCTGAGGTTTGCCAGCCTGCCTGCCTGCACAGCACAGGCCGCCAGACACATGCAGTGCGGTCTGTGTCTGTGCAGATGCTCCACCACCATGGCATCTGAACCCACCCACACAACTGGAAGGGGGATGTTCAGCCCCTTTGCTGCTTTTAAAATAAAAAGGAAAAAATAAAATGACAGAGTAAGTCACATGGCAGCCGAGCAGGCAAAGCTGACCAGGGTTCATGAGTCGAAAGAGAAGAATACCAATGTTATTCTAGAGTTAATACCTAACAGTCATATCTCATAAATACAATACTATAGCAGTGACATACACTTCGAACAAACCTTTCCTTTGTAGAGCTTGACGTGAAATTACAGAGTACTGTGCCATTCTGCCGCTCGAGCTGGCTTAAGGCTACAGTTTGCCACCAGAAGGGGAAGTCAGGGATAGGTACCGCAACCTGTGTAACATTTCCTCCAAAGCAACTGTCACAGTAAAATGAAATTATCTGGGAAATCTTACACAGGCATTTATATTTACTTAGCCAAGAGACATATTCAAAGTAAAAGCCTGAGCAAAGCCTTCATGTGCAGTCAGCCAGCACCGCTTGCACCTGGTCAAAGCAGATCCCCTGGCCGATACGGGAAGGAGAGGGTGTGGAGGCAGCTGTAGGTGGAGCTGGCAGGTAGAAATCCTTTTGCTCCTCAAATGTTATCAGTTAGGCATCTATCCACTGCTTGCAGACCAGGCCCTGCCTCCTAAAGAGGTGCCAGAACTAGGTCCTTTTCTTGAAAAGCAAGCAGCCCTTCAGGACAAGTGGCAGGCAATGAGAATGCCTGCTGCAGAAATGCAGCTATGCTGTTGGGAGCACAACTGGCCAGGATAAGAACTGAGCTACATATTCATGTGGTAACGGTAACACAAGCTTACATTTTTTATCTTGACCCTCTTCAGAGTACAGGCTGAACTACTACTCTTACAGACTGACAATATCAGAACTAAATTCTCTCCTTTATTTGCCTTTTTGCTCAAAAAGTAATTTTCTGCTTTCTCAGCCTCTGTCTCCATAGCTCTTTTTTTTTTTCAGATGCTCAGGTGAGGTATTTAAGCCCATATTCTTAGTGTGGTTTCATCAAGGGCTAAAATCTATGTACGTGATTTTTTTATGCATCACTTGGAATAACAATTGAAAAGGTATTATTTCATGCTGATATTTATTCTTGCAAACAGAAATGATTATGGATGCAATATTGTGTGCACAAATGCAATATCTAAAATTGCAGGTTTAAGTTAAGGTGTGGTTTTAACTCATAGCATGCTGTGACTATATCTTTATAGATGTTATTCATTAAGTCCATATTAAATGTATACTGATTCTTACAGCTAACACTATGAAACTTTGCTGGATACCTTGCTAGTGCAATTTTAGATCTATTTCTGTGTTTGCCCTCCTGTTTATAACAGCAACCAGCCTTTTTTCTTGTACCTAGATGTTATAGACTAGATATGTGTATTTATTTAAAAATTTGTGTGATTTTAAGTTTATTGATAATACAGCAAACTTTTTTCTAGAAGTGAAAGTGACTGGATGTCAACTGCTCACTGCAGTGATATAACTATTATCTTTATATACTTGCTTTATGGATAACAAATTCCTTTGCAACCTTTAGTTTGAAAGAACTGTCTGATTGGTAGCAATATTGAAATCCATGTCTATATCCACCTTATTCAATGGCTTTGATGTAAGAGACTGCATTCTTACTGCATTTTTATTTGGAACTTTACCCAGCATGTAGCAGACAAGATGCCGTTGTAGCATCTGGCTTTTGGAGCTCCACTGCTTCCCATGTGAAATATTGAGATGCTGGAAGCTTCAGTGTTGGTAAATTGTGCAGCTGAGAAAAGTTAGGTGTTTTTAAAATACATTTCGGTTCCAATTAGTGCATGACCTCTTTGAAGTCAGAGTTAAGGATATATCAAAACAGCTCCAGTATATTGTGAAGGGGTTTATGATGCTCCTGTGGAAATGAATGGTGCAACTCAAATGATGGAGGTCTCCCTAGCTTTCCTTCAAAAACAGTTACCCGATACAACCAACTGAAGGACTGGTCCTCCCTCTGGAGCTGCTGACGCAGCTCCCGGGCTACACAGTGAATGCTCGGATCAGTCACTTGGCCTGGAAGTAGACAAATATTTCTTGGTTATTTTTTAAAAAGCTGCTCAAAAAAGAAAACGAACCAGATCTGAGCATTGTCACCATGGAAGAAAACATATTATTTCAAAAATGTGCAAAGCTAAATTGTTCTTTCAACAATGCTGCATGTACTTATTTATTTCTCCACTATTGTATGATTCTACTGCGTACAGTTGTTTTACTTGTTACAAACTGCAGTGAAACTTCAAAATGATCTTGCAGTATTTTGTTATCTCTTCTTCAGATGGAATTGTTTCTTTGCTGTTTTGTTCTTTTTTATAAGAGGTTGTTTTCTCCTGGTTCTTTCATTACTATTGGGATCCAGTGATACAACAAATGCCAAAGTTTCAGCCAAAGTGACTGGGACTCGAGAATTCCTTAGTTTGGGAGCTGAATCCTGGAACTTTGAATTCACACAAACTATTCAAGAGCAGCTGGATTAAAAGGAATTTATTTTTTGCCTACCCAGAGTAATTCTGATCTCACTCTGTCACTGCATTGTTTGTTAATATGATTGTGAAATTGTTCAGAGAAATGTACTGCTGATAAATGTAGTCCTTCTAAAAATGAAGAATAATTCTTGTTAAAAAGAAGCATTTTGTAACTCTTTGATGCATGCCACTGTGGAGATTAATTTGTGAAGGATTTTTGTTGCTTTTCTAATTAAATGTTGAGCAAGATAATTATACTGCAACTTTAATTTTTTAACAACCACTTGAATACATACCTTTTGCCTTGCTGTCCTTGGCAATGGACAGATAATGTAACAGCATCCTTTGTCATCTGTAGGGGAATGAGCGTCCTAAAAAAGCAAGCTTTGTTTCCTGAAGGAAGAGCACTTTGCCAGTAGTCTAGCTGTTACAGTGCTTAAATGGAAGGGGATTCATGTGGATCCTTGTCCCTGCTACAAGGATTATTTATGCATTTTGCATTGGACAGCATTAAACAAACAAATAAAAAAAAAAAAAAAAAGGAGATAAAAAAGTCATCTTGGGGAGCAGGGGCAGAAACCAGAAGCCACTTTGTTCTTTGGTCTCCACAATAAACTTATTTCATTCCCCTGCTCAATGGGTACTGGCCTTGCTTTTCTGGTGATGTCAGCCGTTTGCACTTAGACCCAGCCTCAAGAAGACAAGTGGAGGTACTTGGGCTGCTCTGATTTTCCTCCAGGTAATGCATAGGAAACTCACTTTCCTGGGGAGCAGGATATACACAAAGGCTCAATTCCCTAGAGGCGAGACTAAAGCCAAATGCATGTCTTGCATTCCTTGGGTAAACGCTCCATCACTAATACTAAAGACAGATGGCTCATTCTCCTGTCAGATCTTGCCAAATTTGTGAATCCCAGGTAGTAGGTTTCTTAATCTTTTCACCTGGTTCCCAATTCAAGTTGTCTGCATGGGGATGAATAACCTGCTGGAGAGCAGCTCTGCAGATATGAGGCACTACGGATCCTGGTGAACAAGTTGACCATGAGGCAGCAATGAACCCTTGCAGCAAAGGCAGTCATGACCATCCTGGGATGCACTAGACAGAGCATTGCCAGTAGGTGAAGGGAGATGATCCTTCCCTTCTGCTCAGCACCGGTGAGACACGTCCGGGGTACTGTGTCCAGTGCTGGGTTCCTCAGTACAAGAGAGACATGGACATACTGGGGTGAGTCCAGCAAAGGTCCACAGAGATGATGAAGAGACTGGAGCAGCTGACATGTGCAGGGAGGCTGAGAAAGCTGGGATTGCTCAACCTGGAGAAGAGCAGGCTCGGGGGGATCCTACCAGCATGTATGAATACTTGATCAGAGAGAAGCTGGACTGAGGATCTTCTCAGTGGTGCTCAGTGACAGGGCAAGAGTCAATGGGCACAAACTGGAATACAGCAAATTCCACTTAAACGTTAGAAAAAAACCTTTTACTTTGACAGTGGTCAAGGTCCGGAGCAGATTTTCCAGAAAGGCTGTCAAGTCAAGCTTAAGTTCCTCCCTAGAAACCTCACTCTTTGAGCTTTTCCTAACATCTCCAGATCATATCTACTGAGTGTTTATTTGCTTCTATTCAGAAGAACTTTGTTATTTGGTGAAGGTGCATAATTGTCCTATTCCTCTGCAGTGTATTGCATTTCTCTCTCTTTTAGGGCAAATGCAGGAGATCATTTTTCTAATTGTTTTGAGACTTCTTGTGAAGTTTACCATACATGTGCTTCTATTGATGATTTGATACATAGAGCTAAATAAGGAGGAAAAAGACATTTGGTACCTTTTGTTAGTATTGAAAGCATAATGATTTGTGCTACTTCAGAAGATACAAATTCCCATTTATTGCCACTTTTGCATATAAACCTATGAAATATTTTTTTTCTGAGAGCTGCTTCAGTTTTATTTAACTGTTAGATGTTGCCACAATTTTGAGTAAGAGGGAAATATCACCATATTTGATATCGTAGCTTGCTTTTGTGTGCTTTTGTGACAAAACAACATGTCTACATGGCACAGACTTCTAAGAAGTCATTAAGGTGGACTCCTCTGGGTAGGAGAATAACACCTGAGAGGGGATCTTCCCTCATGCTAAAAAAAAGTCTCATCTGAAGAAAAAATGGTGGTGAGACCTTACAGAGCTTATGGATTGTGCAGGAAGCTGGAGAGATTTCCATAAACTTGAAATCTCTTTCAAGAAAACAGCACAGGTGCAAGAATGCGGCTTCAGATCACCAGATCCAGCACTGGGGAAATACATGAATAGCCCTGTCACCAAGTTGTGCCTCATCAAATACTTGGTTGAAAGAAAAACCCAAATAATATATAATATGTAAAAATATTATAACTCCTGCCCAAACAGGTATAGAAATAAGTTTTGAAATACATCTATATATACTGTAGGCAAGTCCCTTCTGCCACCTCAAGGTCGTCACTATGACTTTCTCAAATAATCTCCTGAGAAGGCAGATGTATTTTTTTCAGGCCAGAGGAGTCAACGAGCATGGATGGACTTGTAAAGTATATAGAGATGTGCAAACTGTAAATCTGCTCTAACCAAACTCACCTGGTGAATAAGAGTGCAGTGAGAAAAATAGTTGCAGTGAAGGTCTGAATGAAGAGCCACATATAGCTTGACCTACTGCTCTGGGGTGGCATTCTTCTGAGCAAATGTAGAGACCCAGAAGTAAGCTTCAAACTACCATAACCAACGTCTCTGGATTGACCATAAAGGTGAATTAAATCCTTAATGCATTAGATATGCCCTGTATAGCTGATGGTGCACCAAGGTGGGTTGACCCTAGCCAGCAGCTAAGCCCACCCAGAGCTGCTCACTCACTCCCCACACCAACCCCAGCAGGATAGGGGTGAGAATATGAAAAGCAAAAGCAAGAAAACTTGCACATTGAAATAAAGACCATTTAACAGGTGAAGGAAGGGGCGGGGGGGGGGGGGGAAACTAAGGCAGTCACTCCCCACCTCCCACAAGCAGACCGATGCCCAGACAGCCTCCGAGCAACAGCCACCTTGGAAGCCAAAAACCTCAACCTCTTCTTTACCACTTGGCTTTATTGCTGGGCATGATGTTATATGGTATTGGATATCCCTTTGGCCAATTCAGGTCAGTTCTCCTGGTTGTGCCCTTCCCAACCTTTTGCCCACCCCTGGCCTTATTTTTCTGTGGGGACAGAACTGGAAAAAGCGAAAGCCTTGATGATGTGGGAGCACTACTCAGCAACAGGCAAAATACTGGTGTGTTGCGAACACTGTTTTAGCCACAAATGCAAAACACAGCACCATATGGGCTGCTATGGAGAAGGTTAACTCCATCCCAGCCAGACCCAGTTCATACATTTAAATAGTTATTATTTCTTTATAATGCCTAACATATTAAGAATTTCTTTTGATAAGTATACGTGTTTAGTTCTATGATACAAAACTAGATTTAGAATCAGGTAAGAAGGTGTCATTCAGAGGGTAGGCAACCCTGCTAAGCTCCTGGGAGAGTCCGTTGTGGATGAACAGGACCTGTGCAGAGACACATCTCCAGGGAAATTTGCTGCTTCTGGTGGAACTGGCAGCTGAAATTTCTGACATTGATTCACTGGAAGTAAACAACACCGGGGGGGCACATTTCCCAAAGGAGCAACTACCATAGAATCATAGAATCATAGAATGATAGAATCATTTGGTTGGAAATAACCTGTCTGCCACTGATCTGTGTCCCTAAGTGCCACATCTACCCATCTTTTAAATACCTTCAGGGATGGGGACTCAACAACTTCTCTGGGCAGCCCATTCCAATTCTTGACACCCCTTCTGGTGAAGACATTTTTCCTAATATCCAATGCAAACCTCCCCCGGCACCACTTGAGGCCATTTCCTCTTGTCCTATTGCTTGTTACTTGGGAGAAGAGACCAACACCCACCCAGCTACAACCTCCTTTCAGGTAGTTGGAGAGAGCGATAAGGTCTCCCCTCAGCCTCCTTTTCTCCAGGCTAAACAACCCCACTTCCCTCAGCTGCTCCTCTATGTGCTTAAAAGCTAGTCAGACCTGGGACTAGCTTCTGGATAGTTATGAGTGGCAGGGTGTGGGTGGTAGTATGGGCAAATGCCTAGGACAGTGGTCACCTCCAGTGTTTTGGAACTTTACCCTTGAACAAGTGCAGAATCCTGAAAAATTAGTAGAATATTTGGAAAAATTATGTTGTCACCCTGGAAATTCTAGGGAGACACAAATCACTGCAATGTGCTGGGGCCTGGCACATACTTACCGAGCCCTGTTCAACACTACTCAGTACCCTCAAGGGGAAGAGAAGTCTCTGGATCCAAAACCAAGGTCATAGGCACTGCGGCTACTCCAGCTCCAGTGACAACAACTGCAGCTGCTCCAACCCCTGCCACGGGCACTGCAGCTGAACCAGGGAACCAATCTGTGCCAGTATCAGTTGCCCTTATACACAAGAAGAAATGTTGGAAGCCAAAGTCAGCTCTTTAGAAAAGTAGGATGAAAAAGCAGGGCCACCACAAGGAGAAGAGGAGGAAGAGGAAGAACTCATAAATGAGACAGAAATCACTTGATCCCTATCCTTGAGTGAGCTGCGAGATAAATGATTTCATCCATCATTCACATTGTCACCTGGCTGTTCCCATGCTGGGATAATGGGGCCAGTAGCCTGGCCAGTACCCTGGACTAAAGGGTAGGGAAGCCAAGCAGCTGTGATCTCTCTCTAGGGAAGGGGGCATTGAAAAAGTGATTGGAAAAGGGGCACAAGTCCTCAGCCTCTGGAGGCAACTACTGTCATGTATGAAAGAAAGATATCCCTTCAAGATAGGTATCATATATCGCCCAAGCAAATGGACCACCATGGAGAGAGGTATCCAGTAACTGAGGGAATTAGCTGTGCCAGGGGTGATTATAGTAACCTGAACAATGAGCAGTTACCCAAAGATCTAGATGGATTCTGGTACACAAAACCCATGTGGCAGAAGTTGGTATGGAGCACACCACCATCGTATGCCAACTTGTTGGCAATACTGACCTGGAAAGATGAAGAGGTTCCAACAGTGGATGAAGTGGCTAGCTGACTCTGGGAATACGAAGAAAGTATATCTTCCTCCCTTGTCTCAGCTGTGGAGAAACTGTCCCGGGAGTTCTGGCAACTCAAAGAAGATATGTCCTACTCCCCAGCTGTATGGACTAGTACCTCAGTCATTAGGAGAGGTCAGAGCAGAGTCCCTCTGCTCAAGAGAGAAGATATAGAGAGCACACACCACACAGCATCCTATAGTTTTACCTGCAGAGACCATGGAGAAGACATGAGGAAGTGGGATGGAAAATCTATCTCGACCCTAGAGGCACGGGTATGCGAGTTGCAAGCAAAAACAATTACAAAAGCATTTCAAGAAAACTTGCTGCTCCAGTTTCTAGTGATGGAGTAGACTGCATTCGCTGCAGACAGAGTAGAAGGGCTGATCTTATTTCTGATCTTAATGCAGGAACTCCTGACACATACCTACAAGAAGTGAGTAGCGAACACTATGACCAGGACTAGAGGGCCCCTGCCTCCAGCCAGGTGGAGGAAAGGGACAACCGGGTTTATTGGACTGTGTGGATTCGATGGCCTGGCACATCAGACCCACAGAAGTATAGAGCTTTAGTAGGCACAGTGTGCCCTAATGCCATCTAGCTATACATAGACATAACCCATCTGTATTTCTGGAGTGACAGGGGGATCTCAAGAGCTGACTGTATTGAAGGCCAAAGTGAGCCTAACTGGGAATGGGTGGCAAAAGCACCGCATTGTGACTGGGCCAGATGCTCCGTGCATCCTTGGCATAGACTGCCTCAGGAGAGGGTATTTCAAGGACCCAAAAGAGTACCGGTGGGCTTTTGGTATAGCTGCCTTGGAGGCAGAAGAAATTAAGCAGCTGTCTACCTTGCCTGGTCTCTCAAAGGACCCTTCAGTTGTGGGGTTGCTGAGGGTCAAAGAACAACAAGTGCCGATTGCTACCACAACGGTGCACCAGCAGCAATATCACACCAACCAAGACTCCCTGATTCCCATCCGTAAGCTGATTCGTCGACTGGAGAGCCAAGGAGTGATCAGCAAGACTCGCTCACCTTTTAACAGTCCCATATGGCCAGTGAGAAAGTCTAATGAAGAGCAGATACTAAGAGTAGACTATCGTGGCCTGAATGAAGTCACGCCACCGCTGAGTGCTGCCGTGCTGGACGCGCTAGAACTCCAATATGAACTGGAGTCAAAGGCAGCCAAGTAGTATGGCACAACTGATATCACTATGCATTTTGCTCAATCCCTTTGGCAAGCAGAGTGCAGGGCACAGTTTGCTTTCACTTGAAAGGGTGTTCCGTACACCCGGAATCAACTGCCCAAGGGGTGGAAACACAGCCCTACCATTTGTCATGGACTCATTCAGATGGCACTGGAACACAGTGAATCTCCAGAACATCTGCAATATATTGATGACATCATTGTGTGGGGCAATACAGCAGAGAAGTTTTGAGAAAGGGAAGAAAACAGTCCAAATCCTTCTGAAGGCCAGTTTTGCCATAAAACAAAGTAATAAATAAAATGGCAAGATGGACATCATCAAATTCCAATGGACGTGATCAACAAAATAACAGCTATGTCCCCACCAACTAGCAAAAAGGAAACACAAGCTTTCTTAGGCATTGGGGGGTTTTGGAGACTGCATATTCCAAATTACAATTCCCATGTGAACTCTGATCCAACAGAGCCACCAATACCCGTTGAAGATTCAAACTAGCTCGGCCATTACGACCATCACCTGGGGACAGCACAGACAGGTGAGCATGTCCTGTCTCAGGTAAGGGTGCTGGGCTGCTGCTGGGGAGAGAGTGCTCAGTGGTGTGGGGCAGGACACCAGTGTTCGGCAGAGCATCAGCCCCAGATGGGGTCCCAAGGGCCTCAGCAACCTTTAGCCATGTGTCGCCCCAAGTCTTAGCCTGCACTTTGCTGAGTTTCCCTCCTGAAATACATGTGCTTACACTCGCCATTGGATGTTGTTTCCAAAAACAATACTGTGATATAATGCAACACCAAACACTCTACATAAATGCACTAAGGCAGCACTATATACACAGATTAAACCTGCCTGGTGGAGCTTTTCTCTTTCACACAGAACTCAGTCTTCCCCTGCCCAGAGACCTCTCAGGCTTATGCTGGCATTTGGAGTCTCTTTCAGACCTTGATTTCAGTGGCAAAAAATTAAGGGAAAGCAAAGTTGCATCTCTGCTGACAGATTTGTACTCCAAGTGCACAGACACGTTGTCGTCAGACAACGAGATATATCTGCGCTGCCTGTGTTTCTGATCCAAACGGGCAGAGGAGAAAAGCTCTCAGTCTGCCAAGGCCAAAGCATGGGGCGAACAGACAGAATGTAAGAAACAACAGAAAATAATAACAATATCATATGGTAAATTTCTATTGAGTGTAGGTTAGATGAATGCTCCTTGTCATTGTTAACAACCTTTTATACCCTATAGCTTGTATACATCCAAATAGGAAATCATGAAAATAAGATTATAATAAGAGATTTTCACCCAAAAGCTTCATTTGGATGATAGCTTCCAATAAAAAATGTCCAGAGAACAGGCTGAGCCTAAAATAAGTGGCATCCATCCAACAAGGATCATTTGTGAGGCGAGAGATCTCCCTGGCTATGATGGGCATACCCTGAATTTATATCAACTTCAGAACGCAATGATACGGGTCTCCTGCCAGCCCCACATCAGGTAGGTCCTGTAACAATGAAACAAATCTCTTTTGTCCACAGATAGGTTTTTCTTTCAAATTCTGGACAACAGTTATATGAAAGAAAATAAATAATAACATGAGACAGCTCCCAGTGTCTGGAGGAACTACAGGCAGCAATTTGGGATAGCAGATCAGTCTCATATGCCACTGATTTCTATTTTAAATACAGCAAAGCACATTTAGAAGGAAAGTATGGAAAGATTTGTGGTTTCTTGAAAGACAGGCTGTAATGTGTTTGGGAAGACCTTGTCATTTGGGAGGATGATGAGCAGAAATTACAAAGGGTCAGTGAGTTATTCAGCACATAAGATGCATGTTTAAGAATGGAATGGGAAAAGACAGCTCTGTTGTGTGGAAGCCTCTTCAAAAATTGACTCTTTATAATGCAAACATGAAATTTTTAAATGTAATACTGGAGCCTACTCTATTCATGCAGAACAAGAATTAAAAGAGCAAGTGGCACTGTGAGAGCATACAACGGATGTGTAGAGGCAGATGGCGATGTCTCTATTGCAGCAAGAATGGGTTAGTCTAATTCTTTAGAGATCATGTCTAGTAACAAGTTGCACATCAAGGAAACTTCAAAGGCTGTTGCTGTTACACTAAAACAGGACAAGACAAGATGCTTGAAAGAGACTGCTGTGTCTGATGTACTAAAAAACATAAGGGAGCATGGAGTGAGCTCAGGTAGTAAGGTTGTATTTCTCAAAATTACAAACTCTAATTTCCCCAGTGACGTAACATTCTGGAGTGTCAGACTGAAGTTCAATACACTACTTCTTATTTTGACTTCTTAAATTAAATATATTGGTGCTAAGGAAAACTGTTCTGCAGGTGATAATCGCATGTAGTGAATTAAGTGGCAGCTCAGCACAGGCACTGTTCTGCTGCTGTTGACGCTGTTAAGCTGTTGTACGGCCCCATGGCAAGTGACACTCTTGCGGGAAAGGGACGGAGTGAGCCTGGCCTGGCAATGTTCCCAATAAGCACTTTGGGTGTTGCCACCCTCTTTGTGAGGGCAAGATAATTTATACGGTATGGACACAGACCATGCAGTGCCTTTGGACCTGGAGCTAGCAAGCAGATGGTGGTCTAGTTTGAGTGTTGGCATAGGCACAGCCACTCTACCTCATGGGAACTAAATGACTTTATTATAGACTGCTCTTCTCCAAAGGTAGTAATTCACCTTTCTACCTAATCTCCATGATGCAGTTAAACTCCTAGCGGTTGTTCTCTGCCTGCAGTTTGGTCCTTCACATACAGATCTGAAATTGGACTTCCGTACTAGAAAGCTTGTTTGTCTAATTAAAGATATTACTTCTCCCTAAAAACCATCATCCTGTTATTATAAACAAGAAGAAGAAAATAAACTTTACTATAATATGGGTTAAATTTTTCATAGAATAAGTGTTTTACAGTGTTTGCAGATTTTACTGTTCACCAGAAACTAATAAAAGGACAAGAGAAACAAGCAGTAAAATGCAAAGAAAGGAGACCAACTGAACATGGTTAAAAAAACATTATAGAAGGGATAAACACCATCTAATTATTCCACTAGCTAATTACAACTTTGTAAGTGCCTTTCTGAAAGATTCCAAGTTTGTGCTGAAGTGCTATCAAAATTATTCATATCACCAAATTCATTAAACACAAGCATATGCTTGGTGACCTCTATGTGCTTAAAAGCTTTGCAGAAAAACATTGGCTAATATATTGGAACATTATTTTTAAATAAGAAAGTATACATAAGCAACAACTCCGTGGAATGAGGTATTTATTAAAATTCAGGATATAATAATGGTAAGAAATCAGCTTGTGCAGAAATCCCCTAGCCTGCCATTTCAGTGAGCTGAATCCCCTTCCCTTTGCACCCTGTAGGCCAAGCTCACAACTCCAGTTGCTGCCTCCGGCACAAAAAGCCTGCAGCTCGTGCCCTGTTTTCGGCGGAGGAAACCACAGCACAACTCCACCCTGACCACGCACATCAGCTCTGGAAACCGTGGCCTCCGTTGGAGACCCCTGAGCACACAGGGGGGCATCACTGCCGCCTGCACAAGGCAGCACCTTTGCAGAGAACGTGCCCCCCTTCCTCCCACTCCCCCATGCCTGTGGCCATGCCGCAGTGTACCTGGGTAAAAGAGGGGGCTGCGATGCTGCTAGAAATGATAGCACGATTCGTGAGATGTCTATCCCAAACAATAAATGAGAGAGAGAAAACTTCATCTTATGTTAAAATGTAAGACCAAGTCTGAAACAGGAGGTTGTTTTCTGCTCTTGCCCCAGTAGTAAGACATCGCAGACTTTTCAAGCCTGATGGCATCTTAGTCCTAAACACTAATCTCATTCTGGGGACAACTATCACAATAAGAGAAGACACGGGGGTGAATTCTCTCTTCCCACTTAATGAGAGCTGTCAGAAGCCAGATGGTTTCAGAAAAAAAGCTGGAATACTGTCAGTATTTCAGAAATCTAATTTCTAAGACTGCCAGAAACAGCAAGTCTACATGAATGTATTAAATGCACAGTGGGAAATAAAAGACTGCATCAAAAAATATCTCAGATGGGATATAAGTTCTTTTAATTCCTTCTATTTCAGTACTCAAAAGACACTCTTTGAAGTGATATCCCTCCATAAACCCAAATGAGCAGACTGCATATGTAGGAGAGCTGCCATCAGCTAGGAAGATAAATGCAAATTTATAATGTATATCTTGTAAGGCTAACCACTGAAACCTGTGTTTATTAACAGTGGGTTTAATCCACATACATTGACATCCATAAGAGAAACGAACGAGTAACTTCTGAGCTCTGCAGCAGGGATTCAGTCTCCAGACTTCTGAGTGAAGATGTTTTTTTCTTTAGTCTGTTGTCAGAAGGATTTTCTTTTTCCCCCAAAGGTGCTATCTAATGCATCCTTTCCCTTTTGCTCTAGGGCATTTATTAACCCCTAACTGTGCTGTTCAAGCTGCAAATCCCACTTGATGGTTAGGGGCTGGGAGGGAGCTGGAGGTTGATTTCTAACTTTGGTTGGTTTCCTCGATTCACTAAGATGAAGTAGTGAAACCCTTAGAGCACATAAAAACGAGTACAAGCCCCCACAAGCCAAATGTCCCTTCTGCTCTCCAGAACATCTCTCCCTGTGAAGCTGCTATTGCAAGAGACTGGCTGTGTACAAGGCTTACACTTGCAGGTAGATGGCTCTGGTAAATGGTATTCCTCATTTTCATGAAAGATGTTACTTTCTTGATCTTGGCATCAGTAAGTACACGCAGGGGCAGTATCCCACAGCACGTGTTCCCTACCACTATGGTTGTAAGAGTCGGTGAGTGTTTATGGGCACCTCCATGCAAAAACTGCCTTTGAACATTTATTTCCATGAGTGCCACTTATCTCTCTGTTGTTTTATGCTCTGATTATCAGAGTCCCTGAGCAGCTCCTGGTCTTTACTGCACTTACTGCCACAGCACAGGCAGAGAGAGGCTGAGACTGTGCCCATGATGAAGGCAAACAACACATTTATAACAAGATACATAGGCAGCTTGCTGCATCCACCCTCGGCCCCAATTTGGAGGTGCCAGCATAAGGAGGGCTGCGGCAACCGGACTGCCCATGTCCCTCAGCCCCATGACGCAGGCATTGCCACAGGTCCACAGGGTGGGGGAAGCGGGGGGAGCACTGTCTGTGCAAAGATACTGAAGAAATCAGCTTTGCAGAGGATTTTCCTGACATCGGACAAGGCAGTTGTATTTGCACAGATTTTTTTATTCCAGTTAAAGTTTTCATTCTTCTTAGTGCCTTTGGATGACGTCCAACAGAAAAATTCTCCCAGTTTGTACATTCATTTTCAGGAAAGTTTCCAATACTTAAAGAGGCTGTGTTGAGTATTTATTTATGCCCTGTTTTTTTTTTTTTTTCCACTTTTCTTGAGTTGTCTATTTGTTGTTTCCCCAATAATATGACTGGAACAGACTGAATTACAGAGCATCTGACTAATCAAGAGGTGCTTTGCATTAACAGGCACTGTGTCTTTATGAGGTTTGAGTACTGAAAGTTTGAAAAACTCCTTTGGGAAAGGAGTATTAGAGGTGCTGATCATCAGTACAATTAGTCCTGCTGTTTATTTTCCCCAGGTAGCAAGTCTGGAAAAGAGAAACAAGTATTGTGGGGGAGTGGGGAAAATTTTCTCTGTAATTAAATCATAAACCACTGTAAATGTCAAAGTGGTGTGTTACTCTGTTGTCTTTTACAGAATGAATAATGGATTTAAAAGTTATTTTTTGTGACATAAAGAGAGAATGCCACATGAATCATTCCCTGTCAGCATGACTAGGAGCTGTACCAATCTAATCCATGATTGCTACAACCTTCAGAATATTATTTTTCATAGTTTCTCATATGATGAAATTAATTGAAAATTAATTGAAACTAATTGAAAATTAGAGGCATGTTTTACTGATCAGGAATGAAAGGACAAGGCAAGAACACCTTCTGCTTCTACATCTGTTACCATCAATTCCATCAACAGAAATAGTTCAAAAATTGGTTTGAGATTTTCTGAGTTTCAGAACTTGGTTGAAAGATATAGTATTAATTACTTATGCATAGAGCAATTATTCCTACAGTTGATCCAGCTGGTAGTAGAAATGAAAGAAAGCAGTGAAAGGTTTGTCTAGCATAGCGTTTGTTTTTCAGGATGAGTAGTTTCAGAAATGCAAAGGGTTGGAGCAAAGGAAACAACAAGATTGTGCTACATTGCATGTCCTTTAGTAATGCCATGTGAACCAAGGGGGTAAAGCTTGATATGAAATGGTTTTTAATCTGAATTTTATATCAAGAACATGTTTCAGAACTTACAGACTTACTCTGAGAAAACAAGAGCCTCTGGAGCTAGCTCCCCAAGGCCTTAAAGATACCAGAGTCCATCACAACATGCACCACTTCCAGCTCCCTTTCCCTCCCTTGGCTGCCCCTTCTTCTTTAATAGCTCAGCATGAAGACTGGTCAAGGAGCATCCTTGATTATGCTCAGGCTGTTTCTGTTGCAGGCTCTTTCATGACAGATAAACAGCAGATGCACTCTGAGCAAAACATCTGGATAGTTCAGAAATTGCTTTCTTCAAGTGATAACTTTTTAGCATCTCAAAAATGTAAAATTTCAAAATAAATTGAAAATTTAGAGTCGTTATTACCATCTGCAGTTCCAGATCCTGTACTTGCCTTTGAGTGCAGTGCAGTGGTGAATTCTCCCAGACAACTAAACGGATGTAGCTAAGGCCTGAGCGTTTGACCTGGTAGTAGGTGGTTTTAGGCTCAGGACCTGAAAGCATTATGCAACTACTAGAGAGTAACTCCTGGTGAGTAATAAGGAAAAAGACTACATGAGTGAGGAAAGCCATTGAGTACTTGCAGTAGTTCTGTGCCTTATGACAATACTGAGGAAGGGGCTGCTGTTTGCTTCACACTACACTTCATATGCAAATTACACCTTGGTCACATTGAGAAAAAGGTGGTTTATTTCAGATGTGATTCTATGTGGCAGTTTCAGTCTGTGCTGAAAGCTACAGTGGGTAAAGACCTGTAAGCTGCTCAGTCCTGTGAGTTTTGCTAAGTCCTTAGTGCTTTGCTAAGTATTTTGCTTTTAAATGGAATGAAAAAGAAAGATGACGAATATAAAGAGCATGTCACTCATTGGAAACAGTCACCTCCTGGTACTGCAACCCGTGAGGATGCAATAAAGCTGTATCAAGTCTTACATATCATTAGTACTTGAACTTTTCCCAGCTATGGTGATTTACAGTCATCTACAGGTGATGAGCTTGTTCCAGTACATGGAGCCATGCAGCAGAGACACTGAAGTGCCATGTGGCTATGAGGCTTGCCTTCCAGCAAGGAGGGTCACAGAGAAGCTATGCTACCAAAGAAGACACAGCCTAATGGTGCAGACCTTACTCCTGGTGGAGACTCAGATGAGGTATCCTGTGACCCACCTGCATGTTTCTGCTGAATTAGGGGCCTGGCACATGGAGCTGCACAGGTTTCCCTGCTGTATCCCAGGATGGAGAAGCTGAGAGGTATAAGCAAGCCCAAAAGAACTTCATGAAGAAGGACTGACTTTTGGAAACTGCAAAGGATTTCTGCAGTTTAATCAATTTAAAATTACAGGAGATGGAAGCTGTCAACTACATGAGCAGCTTCCCAGTGGTAGAACATACCCTGTTGGTAATGTAGAGAGCTAACAAGGACTCCCTGACACATCTCAATTTCTCTCTGACACAAGGCTCAATAGAGGAGAAAAAAAGCCTTGAATTTCTAGTTCTGAGGACCACATTCCTTAATTATAAAGGTATCAGTGTTTATCTGATTTTTTCAGACAGAAAGAACCAGCAGCTTCAAAGTGTTAACACCTACCCTTATTTTCACAGGTTGAAAACTAAGATGCCAATGATAATACTGTCAAATGTCAGCATTGTCAATTAATTTGATAATCCTCTAAGTACATAAGAAGCAAGAGGAAACATCTTACTATGGAGAGCTGAAGTATCCACTTTGAATGAGTGACAGCTCACTTTTGTGAGATGCTATTAATGTGGGGTCTTGCTGAAGGGGGTTTGGGCTGACTTTGTTTCTTTGTAAATCAGATCAACTTTCAGAAGCTGGGAAGATGCTGGGTTTGATAACTGCAAGTGGCACTGACTCAAGAGCAAATTAAGGTTATCGTAAGAGAGTGTGACAATGTGATCTTGATTCCACGGCTGTTGAAGGCATACCCTGCAACATATTCAAAGGAATCATAAATCTCATGAACCCTTTGCCAACAAGAACTGACTGTGTTTTTTCAGTGGGTTGTTTCATGTATTTCTAGATCAGAGGTTGATATTTACGCTCAAAACTCTAGGGCTGGTTACTTGGGAAAAGCGAGTCTTTCCTAAATTCATAGCATAACTGAAGATTCAGAGCAAACTGAAGACTACTTTAAGTTTTAAACTAATTTTTGAAACACTTAGTAGTCTCTTGAGACTTAATCTTTGTTTTGGTACAAAAGCCATGTATTTCTGTGTCTGGAAGTGAGAGTCCTGCCTGAAGTTTCATCACCTCTCTTCATATATGTTCAAGAATTATGCTGTGATTTCAAAGTCAGGGAAGTAAGGGTATGGATGAGAAGTTGTTCACCTGTAATTTGTGTAGGCTGAAGATAAAATTCAGCAAGATTCCTACGCTCCCTTCTAGATGCAGAAAACTCTCAATAGAAAGCAAGGAATGATCTGACTATGGGAAACATTAAATAATTCGAAAGAATGGTTCAGCTCAAAGCCAAATCCTAAGATTCAATAGACAGAACTACCCTACCTGTAACAGTGCTATCTAGGAGTAACAGTTACTAGACAGGTGTAAGAACATTTTGTTAATGAAGGCAGTGTTTAAAGTAGTATTCTGACAATTAGTGTTAATAGGCTCAAGATTTCATCCCCAGTGTCTAGCTATTTATCAGTTATTTATTTGTTTACTTTCCTGTCCTTTCCTTTTTTCATGAGCACTATTTTCTTTATCCTATATTTTATACTTTTTTTTTTGTCCTAGAGTAAAATGCTTTTTAACCATATAATATTATAGTATTTAATATAATTATAACCTGCAGCATCCTCAATTTGTCATCCTCTTAGTAGCCTCACCTTGGATGAAAGTGTAGATTCAAGAAAAAAAAAGATGGCTTCACCGATCCTAAGGGCAGATGTTGAACTCCCTGAGCAAGAAGGCATGCGGTATGTTGCTGTAGGTAGAAGAGAAGGCTACCATAGAGAGGTGACTAGTACAAAGCAGGGAAGGTACCTGCTTCATTTACAGTATTTGCAAAGGGAACACAAGTTGACGTGAGGGATCCCAAATCACCCCTGAGCAGTCATGGAGCATGAGATCACATCCCAGATCCTCCTACAGAAAAGCAGAGGCCTGTGTTCATTAGGCAGAGTCCCATCTGTATTTCAAACAAAAATGTCTTTAAATCTGAAATTATGAAGGCCCTCCATGTTGGCAGGTCTCATCAGCACTGAATGCCAACTAGAATTTCTGGTGTCATTTCCAGAACTTTTAGACAAAAGTTTGCCTGTAACAAATTCAACCTCAACAGATGAATCTCATACAGCAAAAAGTGCTGTAGCTTTCTCTACCACAGTGTCGATGTATTTAATTCTCCATGATGTAGCATCAAATGTATCAGAGCACATCAGGTCTCTTTAGAAGAGGAAATAAACCTTCATCTCTGTCATTTTCAAATCAAAGTTTTGCCTTAATTTTACTGCAAAATATCATCTTTCTGTATTAGAACTAGGAACTCTTCCTAACTGGATGAGTAATCAAAGCTGCAAAATGCTTATGCTTGGGTGGCTAATCAGAGCTGCAGACTGTCTGGTTGCTTAGAGCTAGACATGCTTTCAAGTTCAGCTGAATAATTAAAATCCAATGTTTTCCTGTGGAAAATGAGATACTCAGGGCCTAATTTTCAAAATATTTAAGTATTAGCAGCTTGAAGCCTCTGTCAAGCTAGAGAAGAACTAAAGAGCCCCATAAGTACCTAGGTTTTGAATTAGGTTTTGTTTTCCCCCATTAGAAGTTTAGCCTTTCAAAGTAATCAAAGTTGGGGGAAGATGTCTCTTAAACAGTGACACTGCTCTGCAGAGATTCCATCTGTTTCAGCCAGGAAAGATTAAAAATAAAACCATATGATCAGGTGCACCTGTTTTAGTCACAGTAAATAGCAGGGTAATGGAGGACTTGGTAATTTTTATCATCAGTGCCTGGTACTTGTGAAGTGCTTTTCAATTCTGAGTCTTTTGCAAGTACTAATTTATCATCAGAATACTCTTGGGAGGCAAGCCTTAAGGTTATGCTATAGGCAGGGCTCTAAAAGTGGCTTCCTTTTAGACTCTGACCATATTTACTCCAGAGCAATCTCCCTCCGATTCTCCAGCTTTAAGTATAAGAATTTTGAGTGACATGTTCAGATACAAAAATCAAGTGAAATTTAAACTCAGAAGTAGATACCCAAAATGTCTGACTCCCAAGACTGCACAGGGAAATGTATACGGCTACCATTTGACATTTCCATATAATCTAAGTAACTTCATAGGCTGCATGGGGTCAAATCATACTAGGAAACAGTGCTAAAATACCCAAACTGGTGGCAGACGTTATTCAGATATGGTAGTTTCAGGTAGATTCTTTTTGCAGAATTGCATATAGACTAACATGGAAGACATGCCATGGATATACCTATGGTGCCTTCAGTTCTAGAGCTGGTTGTTTCAAGTTAGTTTGGCTATCTATGCCTGACACTTGTTACTGTGTTGACATAAACACAGTAATTTAAATAAAGACCCCTTTCTTTCAGAATTTTAGGAGATGAACTGCATATTCTTACTCTAATGCAGTACTAATCCCTTATTCCCTTGCTGTGTGCAGCATGCTGAGGTTCAAAAAATTTCCAAGTCAGTTTGCTGGACCAAGCTAAACTAAGACACTTCCCCTTCAAATTTCCATCCTTGAGAGAAAGGAGTCCCACTGATTAGCATTTCTGAAAGGCAGGAAAAGCTGTGTTCACATCAAGCATTGTCAAAGCTAAATATACAGAGCTTTAGGCACAAGAAGAAATGTAGATGCTGGATGTATCTTCACTAACCAAAGGGAGTAAAGCACTCACGTATGTGGCAGAATCCCCACAGATGTCAATGGGACAAGGTTTTTTCCCATGGCAATATCATTTCACTTTTACTGGAGCGAGGGAGACAGGCTCTGTGGGTTTATGACTGAATAGGAAGGTACTAGAATTTACAGCTATGAATGCAAATTTAAATCAAATACAGTTATAAGGATCCCTGTATAGAGAACTGTGGTTGGTTACTTTACAACAGTTCAGCACTTTTAAGAGACAGCTTTTTTACTGCTTCTTCTCTGCTTCAAGCTTTGTTGATTATCCTTAAGAACTTCTACTATGAGAAGGTCCAGGAGGAGCAAGGAAAACTAGATAAAATGCCTATCTTTTACTACAAGGGAAGTAGAAGGCACTGAAAATTACAGATCTAGTCAGCTAAGAAAACAGGAGTTAAAAATGTTTTTATTAAAAGTCAATAATGAGAAATAAAAAGAGCTACACTTATATCTGAAATTCAGAAGGGCTTTTGACACTGTCTGGAGTAGTCTTCCATGTGGGTGGCAAGGAAGCTGCAATGCATAGTCCAAGGGCAATCAAAACAGACTTCAGGGCCTCGGGATGGCTGGTAAGGGAATCTGGAGCACAGGTGGTTTTTTTCCTCTTTCCTTCCAGTTGTGGGCAGCAAAATTGAAAGAAATGAACAGCCTCACACACAGCTCCGTGGCTGGTGTCATTGCCACAGTTTTGGGTTATTTGATAATGGGATGGCCTACAGAGCACCAGGCCTGCTGGCAGCAGATAGGATTTACCTTTCTCAAAGGGGGAAGAGGGTCTTTGCTCACAAGCTAGCGGGGCTCATTGATAGAGCTTTAAACTAGACTTGAAGGGGGAGGGGGATAATATCAGGCTTGCCCCTGACAAGCTGTGGGGTGACACGCCAAGGTTAGAGGGGCAGGGTGCTAGTGAGGGCCCTCAGCCTGTTGCTCTGAGGCGTGCTGGCTACACCACAACACACATGAAGTCTTACGGAGATGAGCCAGGGACTCTTGAAGTAATAGGGGCCAACAGGTAAACACCAGTGAAATAACTCAAAGGATCTAAGGTGCATTCCTCTAAGAAGGTGACATGACCAATATCCCAGCTGTGTCTGCTTTTGGATGCTGAGCTTTAAGAAAGATGTAGACAAACTAAGAACCTGAAGTAGATTGTTAGCAATGACAAGAGCTTAAAAACCAGGTACCTATAAGGAGAGGCTGAAGGATTTGAGATTTGGTGCAGAAAAAGTTAGACTGAAAGATGACAAGATAACTTTCTTATCTATGAGGATCTGATCCCAGTCCATGGGGGCCTAGCATCAGAACATGACAAAAATTACTTTCATTTGCATCAAAGGTGCTCTAAGTGAGCTATTTTGGAGCATAATTCTCAAGTTGACAAAACACTGGAACAGACCAGCAAGGAGGATTTTAAATCTCCTGTGCCAGAGATTAAATATGCATCTGTGGGAGGCTGTATATATACTCAGGAGTAGCTATACTCAGTGTTATAGTATTGGAATTTTCAGCTGTAGGCTTCATCTGATATCCTCCAGCATGAGCTCTAGAGAATTTATTAAAATAGACCAAGTTACTCCAAGGGAAGGCTGTTTGCATACACATTTTTTTTTCCCAGCCATTTTTGTTCCTTCACATGTGACACCAAGCAGCCTTATTTGGCTTAGGAATCAGTCTAGCTATAACACACTGAGCTGACTTTGTGTCTACATTATTAAGTGCTGTGGCATAACAGGAGCTCCCGAGGACCTGATGTCCTTATTGCATGAGAGCTTCCTTTGGACTAGCTCTAGTCTGGTCCCATGGCCTGCAAGCTTTGAAACTGTTCTATGTTGGATTGATGCACATATTTGGCATGCACATATTAGACATATTTGACATTACGGTTATTCCCCAAGTCACTTTCATTAATACTTTGACCATAAGTATGACCATAATAGCTCAGCTAAAAGTAGAAGTCAGTTTTTGCTTGGCTGGACACCAAAATTTACCAACTATAACCATAGAGGAATGCCCTTATATTTCCCCTCAGCTGATAAAATTGTTTTCAAAGAATACAAAGCATCATTAAGACAGAAAAAAAAAGTAATTAACTACTAATACATCTGGCAAGATAAAATTTATTCCTTTGGGTTCAAAATGCCATTGGAAAATTTAACTCATTAGACAGAAAGTAAATATAAATGAAAGCAAATATACATGAATTTTCAGTTACACTGTAAAAAGAGAAAACCACAGGTAATTAACTCAGGGACTTTTTTTTTTTTTTTAAAAGGGAGTTGCTAAAAGGGTTTTAGTTTGGATCAGAAGTTTCCTTAGAGGTAAATCTCCCAATTGTCTTCACAGTGGTTTGTATCCTGGAGGTTTTGGACCATGCAATCTAGATCCCTTTTGGATAAAACTAACCTGGAAACTGTGCTCCAGTAGCAACCCGAACTAACTGCAACCACCACTGGGCTGACCCAACACTGCCAAGAATGCTAGTCCAAAATAAAATGATAAATACATGAATATTCATTTATTTATTGATTGATTGATTTATTCTGGTACAAATGGGCCTTTTTTAGTTCAGTACCAAAAAACCTCACCTATTAGCTGAAAGAATCCTAAAATAGCACTTCTAAAGATCTAATTGAAATCTATCTAATCTGCACAACATTTTGCCGTTTCAGTTAGTGTCTTAAGAGAAAGTGCACTCTATGAAGAGTCATTTATTACCTGAGTCATGTTCATCTGCTTAGTACATCACATCCAAGCATTCTGCATGCTGGGGTGTTCATTGAAATGTGTTGCTGACAGAAGATGCAGAGGGAGAAAAACACAGCTGGTGTCCTGTTAATTGAGCAGCTGCATCTAGATAGAAGCATCTTTGAAGCACAGCACATGAACCTGTCAAACAGATTATGTCAATTGTATTTGGAACATTGGGAGTTTGGGGCTCAAACCTTATCACATTGCATAAGCAAAATGTTGGGATGGTGTTGGATCACAGTGCTTCTGGATCAGCCAGTATCAAGTGTAATATAGGATTAACCTAAAATTCATTATTGCAAATATACTATGACCTTGTAATGTAGTTTATAACAGTTCCTTTATTGTAAGCAATGTTTTTCTCACCCTCAGCAGTTATGCACAACAGAAAATTAAACAGTATTAGCTCCTGGTAATTCTCTGCCTGTTAATTGAACAACAAAGCATAGATGCTTGCAATTCTGCCTCCAAGTCTGCACCTGAGGTGCTCTCCATTTAACTACCACTGCCACATGCTTATAATATGATGAGCTTGAGGGTAAAGAAAAAAAAGGAAAAAGTGAGAAAATATTTGGTAACATCATGGAAGGCTCCAACCAGGAGTTGAGGTCATTTATCCAAGAAGTAGGCAAAAGTGTAGACAAGCTTCAAGTTTGGGCTGGTAACTAGGAAACGTGTGAGAGAGAAGTGCATGTTGACACAAGAAGCCCACACTAGAATAGGGTGAAAATGGGTAGGGATGGGTGTTAGACAGCATCCTCCATCTGTTGTTTCATTTCATTCCTTCTACCACACCCTCCTATGAACTCTTCTCTTTCTGCCTCTACTTTCCCCTGTTTTTCCATTCTCTGTAAAACTTCTATCACTGTGAAAATATTATACTGCTGCAAGGTTCCAATGGTGGAAACAAATCTTTCCAACACAGAAGCAAGAATTATCACCTCTGGTCTTCCAGAACTTCGAGTGGTACCTTAGGGTTCTTCCCAAGGCTCTCAAGAGGAAAGACAGGTCACAGCTGTTTTGTGATAAGCCAAAAGCTCCAAGTGTATCAAAATATTTTCACTATTTAGAAGTTAAGGTTTGTTGTTGGCTTTTTCTTTTATATGTATGTGTTTCTTATGTACATTTTTTTCCATTTTCACCTATGTATAAATATTCAGGGAAATTCCCTTCTCTGCAATTTTTAAAAATTATAAATATTTATAAATTTTCTTAAATAAACTCCACAATTAAGTAGTGAAGTTGTCATCTTCCTCTGGCCTACAGACAAATTCTCTGGCACACATTTTACAAAAACAAAAATTCCCGGAAGCATACCAAAACCATGAAACAATTCTTGTGGTGCTGGTACATGATTTTCCATATACCTACATACTTTTACTCAGTGCCCTGCAAGAAAAGTCCTGTGCTATCCCTGACATTTCCCACAAAAAGAAATCACCTACATCACTAAAATATTAAGAAGACACTAAAAATAGTGAAAGCAATCACAGTGCATTTATTAAGTACCACCATATCTCTGCCAGTGGACCTCTGTCCATTATATTAAAAATCAATATAGTATACAGAATATACTGCAAATTCAACTTATATCAAAGAAAAACCCTATCGTTGTTCAAACAATAATGCTTTTACTGTGCTTCTGTGCACCGTAAGACACAGTAAGTGATTTATAAGAATGTGAGAAGGCACATGTCCAAAACCATGGGCCCTTCCTCAAAGAAGGCGGCAAGGGATCTGTGATAGTATGCTCTCATCAACTCTGGTCAAACAGTTAGAAACTGTCAGGGGTTTTCAAGAATTCTGAAAGATTCTGAACTTCAACCCTTCTCCGTGATTCTCCCTCTTGCTGTCACTGATGATCTCCACAACACAGCCTGCAGGCTTCATGTAAGCAGGCAACTTTCAGTTACCTTAAGCTTCCTAGTGAGCATCCATCAACAGCTCTTCATTCTCCTAACACAGCATCCTGTTTTCATGCTTCACCTAGAAGTGATAACTGGGTGGACTCTGTATGATCACTGTGGAGTTTCTTGTGTGTCCTTCATGAATTTCTACAGTTGTGGAAATTGCGCTTTCATAGTACAGACAACTTAACTGCAAGCAGTACAATTTTCTAAATGAAGCATTTGTTATCCATGCTCTGTCAACTTCTATGGCCATTATTTCTAAGAAGCAGCAGAATTACTCAAGGTGGTAGACCATAAGCTTGTATCTCTCCAGGCCATCCCAGTAGTCCACCAGAGAGCCCCCCTCCTACTCTTAGAAAAAAATAGGTCTGATTTCCTGAAAATCATAGTAACGTGCACTTTTCCAGACACCGGTAAATACAACAGGACAGTCCATCACCAGAGCACTGTAGAGCAGATGGGTTAGGAATACTCTAGATATTCCTACGCAATGAAGCCATCAACAAACTTCCAAGGACTGACAAACCTTGAATACATAGTGGTGATACTCATCGTTGTTTAAAAGGTATCTGAGAGAAACTCTTTGATGGTTTCCAGAAGAATACCACTTGACACCCTGAAGTTGGGTTCAGTTATCCCAGATCTACAACGTAGTCCTTTCTCACCTTCAACACTCACTTTGCAAGACCAAAGAGAGCACCCCACCAGGAAAATATTAAGAGGAAAATCCATCTTAAGGTGTTGCTGAATCTCATTATTGCCTTTATCTATGTTCACATCTTCTCATTATGAATTTGTATCCTGTGGTGACATCAAATGCCTGCAAACACAAATGCATGCAAACACACTTCTGTGCATTTCTGACCCCAGAATGCTGTGGTGGCAATGTGAAGGTAGCAGCTATCCCGAACAATCAGTAGTTCATAAACCAGTAAGGTTAGAAGTCCCAAGGAGTCTGAATTAAATGCCTGGGAAAGGAACTCAACCATCTCCAGCTGTTTTCTGCAAGGAAGATCTCCAAAAGCTTAATAATTGGTAGAAGCCCTGCAAGATCTCAAATTTGGTACTATACACTTAAAATAAAGACAGGAATAACTAATAAAAACAGGAAGCTTGGCTTTAGAAATGATATTGCACAACTACTCTTCAACCTTAAATCCCTTCAGCTGCGCTGCCTCTGTGGTGCCCTACAAACATGGTATGTGTGTTACATTGTACGTCAGTTACGTCACCCACCACTGAAGTGGTGGTCCCTTGGTGGTGGCTGTGGTAGGAATTTGGGACCGTGCAGCTTCGCTCTCTGACAGTAGAATCACAGAATCATAGAATCACTTTGGTTGGAAAAGACCTTTAAGATCATCGAGTCCAACCGTTAACCTAACTCTGCCATCCACCACTAAACCATGTCCCTAAGCACCTCATCTAGCCTTCTTTTAAAGACCTCCAGGGATGAGGACTCCACCACCTCCCTCGGCAGCCCATTCCAGAGCCTGACAACCCTCTCAGTGAAGAAGTTTTTCCTAATGTCTAGCCTAAACCTGCCCTGGCGCAGCTTCAAGCCATTCGCCCTCGTCCTATCATCTGTTACCAGGGAGAAGAGGCCGACTCCCACCTCACTACAGCCTCCAGTCAGGCAGTTGTAGAGGGCGATCAGGTCTCCCCTCAGCCTCCTCTTCTCCAGACTAAACAACCCCAGGTCCCTCAGCAGCTCCTCGTATGACTTGTGTTCCAGACCCCTCACCAGCTTGGTTGCTCTCCTCTGGACCTGTTCCAGTAAGGCAACATCTTTCTTGTAGTGAGGGGCCCAAAACTGAACACAGTATTCGAGGGGCGGCCTCACCAGCACCGAGTACAGGGGCACGATCACTTCCCTGCTCCTGCTGGCCACACTATTCCTGATACAGGCCAGGATGCCATTGGCCTTCTTGGCCACCTGGGCACACTGCTGGCTCATATTCAGCCGGCTGTCAACCAGTACACCCAGGTCTTTTTCCACCAGGCAGCTTTGCAGCCACTCTTCCCCAAGCCTGTAGCGCTGCATGGGGTTGTTGTGACCAAAGTGCAGGACCCAGCACTTGGCCTTGTTGAACCTCATACAGTTGGCCTCAGCCCATTGATCCAGCCTGTCCAGGTCCCTTTGCAGAGCCCTTCTCCCCTCCAGCAGATCAACACTCCCACCCAGTTTGGTGTTGTCTGCAAATTTACTGAGGGCACACTCAATCCCCTCATCCAGGTCATTGATATCACTGATAAAGATATTAAACAAGACTGGCCCTAGAACTGAGCCCTGGGGGACACCACTTGTGACCGGCCGCCAACTGGATTTAGCTCCATTCACCATGACTCTCTGGGCTCGGCCACCCAGCCAGTTTTTAACCCAGCGAAGAGTACATCCATCTAGGCCATGAACTGCCAGCTTCTCCAGGAGAATGCTGTGGGAGACTGTGTCGAAGGCTTTGCTGAAGTCCAGGTAGACAACATCCACAGCCTTTCCCTCATCTACCAGGCGGGTCACCTGGTCGTAGAAGGAAATCAGGTTGGTTAGGCAAGACCTGCCTTTCATGAACCCATGCTGACTGGGCCTGATCCCCTGATTGTGCTCCATGTGCCTGGTGAGCACACTCAAGATGAACCGCTCCATAATCTTCCCCGGTACTGAGGTCAGGCTGACAGGTCTGTAGTTCCCCGGATCCTCCTTCCGGCCCTTCTGTAGCAAGCTCTGATCAACAGAGCTTGATCCCACAGTCTTCAACACCGCTGTTTCAGTATGAAATTGGTGGTCACAAGTGTCCCCAGGCTGCTGGCCCTTACATTTTGGGTAGCTGTCAGGAGCCGCAGCCCTGGTGTGCATCCCCAGGCAGCAGCTGGGGGTCCACTGGCTCAGGAGATGGAGGGCTGAGGTGCCAGTCTGGACTCCCTGAGTTTCTCCCAGTGAGCAGGGCACTGCAGGAGGGGCAAGATCTGCCCCTGGGAGCAGGCTTACAGACAGCAGCACTGGCACCATGTGTGTGCCGATTTCATTACTGCGTTCCTTCATGGGTCGGAATAAATGCACAGAATTACATGAGGTTAGCGTTTCAAGGCATACTGCAAGTTTTATTTGTCATGGTGACATCTTTGCATGGGGAAGGGGATCTCCAGGAAAAAAAACAGATGTAAAGCAGCTCGATGCATCATCCAAGACCTGTAGGGGAAAACGCAATGTTGTGGTTTAACCCTGGCCGGCAACTAAGCACCACACCACTGTTTGCCCACTCCCCCACAGTGGGATGGGGGAAAGAATCAGAAAGGTAAAAGTGAGAAAACTCGTGGGCTGAGATAAAGACAGTTTAACAGGGAAAGCCAAAGCTGGGTACTCAAGCAGAGCAAAGCAAGGAATTCATTCACCACTTCCCATGGGCAGGAAGGTGCTCAGCCATCTCTAGGAAAGCAGGGCTCCATCACGCGTAACGGTGACTTGGGAAGACAAATGCCATCACTCAAAATGTCCCCCCCGCCTTCTTCTTCCCCCAGTTTATGTACTGAGCATGATGTCATACGGTCTGGAATAGCCCTTTGGCCAGTTGGGGTCAGCTGTCCTGGCTGTGCCCCCTCCCAGCTTCTTGTACACCTGGCAGAGCAGGGGAGGCTGAAAAGTCCCTGACTGGTGTAAGCACTGCTTAGCAACAACTAACACATCAGTGAGTTATCAACATTTTTCTAGTACTAAATCCAAAACACAGCCCTATGCCACCTATGAAGAAAATTAACTCTGTCCCAGCAGAAACCAGGACACACACAATACCCAGAACTGAAGTGACAGAAAACAGAGCATATGAGCAGCAGGGAAGGAAAAAAAAAACCCACACCAACAAGCAACTGGGTCAGGACCTGAAAAGGCAGAAGTTTAATTAATTTCAGACCTAGGTAATTAGCTAGATTTTTAGCCAATATAATTTAGAGTGTAATTTGTGATGTCTTCCTGTCATCATTGCTGAAAGTGAGCCTGAACAAAACCACTCTCTCACTCAGTAGATAAAAGCAAGCTATCAAAATGAACAAGGAGTGCCTGGGTGCGCCAGCATGCATTTTCTCCTTGCTACGTGTAGCCAAGCACTAATCAAAGCAGAGCTACTCTTGTTTTCTAGTCCTTACCTAGTCTGAAAATCTTCTTGCATCTCAGAGGAGAGACAGACTTACATCTATGTGATGGTGCTTCTGCCCGTGTAAGTTATGCCCCTTTCCATACTCAGTGTTACAGAGGACGTGAGCATCCCTGCCCAGCTGCATTTGCTCCTGTATGTGCGCCAACACATGGGCATGAAAGGTGTGTTTCATGCAGGGACATCCACCTCCCAGGCCAGACCGAGCCTCAGGATACCTTATCAAATGTTGAGTTTCTAAGATTACAGGATGATATTCAAGGCCAGTTACAGCTAATCTGTATCCTCATCCCATTTAAAACTCTCCTCCAGTATAAATCCATATAGTTCAACAGCCCAGTATCCTGTCCATCCTCATGCACTTTCACGCTGTCTCTGCAATTCAGTCACACTCAGGACTGGGCACAGACTGTGCCCCTTTGTTTTTAAGGATTTAGTTAATGATACGCACACTCCTGGAAACAAATTGTTCCACAGAAATTAGGGGTAAGGAAATCAGTCTTGTTTCCTAGAAATTTTTTTTCAAGGTATTCCTGATACTGGTGTGAAAGAAAATTAGCTATGACTGATGCCTTTGCCTTTGCCGTAGTATTACTAGGCTTTCTTTCCTCTTCCCAGCAGCTTGTTTTAATGAAATTTATAGAAATCTTATTTTGTGGAGTTCTTCATGTCTCTGTTGAACTGAGTAAGAAATCAGTCAACACAGAAAACCAGGCAAGAAGTAAACCAACTTTTCATTCAGCAAGAATATACATTTTTTAATATATCTGAGAGCATAATTAAGCTGAGAGCATCCCTTATGCTTCTTGAAGAATATTTACCTCTCAAAAATTCAATGAGCAACAATTTCAAATGGTACTTGAAAGCCATGTCATTTCAAAGGATCAAAGGTTTCTCTCACAGACAATCAATGGCTCGTGTGCAACATGCTAGGAATAGCCTTCGTGCCACTGAGCACACCACAGAAAACATGTCCATTTTCTTTTGGGGATAAAAGGATGAAAAAAGGAGAGAGACGACAGACTGGGTTGTTGAGATCCATCTTTTTTGATGTAGCAAGAGAAAAAACTGTCAACTTGGGCATTTCCAAGAGTCACAGAAAGTGGGGTAATAGGCTTTATTCCAACAGATGTGATACTTCTAGGATGTAAAAGATCTCCGCCCTTTGTGCTGCTTCTCAGGTTCGGATTGGTCTTTTTTGGATTCTCTCCTCAGGTCCTCCTGGTACCCCACCACAGGTGCCAAGCTCCCCAGGCAGGCAAAGCTATTTGGATGAAAACTGAGCTGAAGGTGAGCTCTCGTGAGTTGGTTTGCTGCAAGTAAAGGCACAGGAAAACCACAAAAATTATATCTCAGTTTTGATTACCTTCAACATTTTGTTTTGCTCTGGTAGCAGCAAAGGAAAATTCTCTCCCAGCAGAGAATTACCCCTCTGAATGAATCCACACCTGCTGGTCTGAGGGTGGGGGTGTCAGAGGGTGGGATGGAGGTGGGAGGGAAGTCTCTGGCTGCACAGCAAACAGCAGCAGGGACGGGCCAGATCCATGCATGGACCTGAACGCACTGAAAAAGTGTGCTTTCCAGAAGAACTGTGTTTTCAGCTTGCAAACTGAGTGCAATAAAATTTCTAAAGGCACTATTCAACTCACGGCACAGCAGACCTTAGCCAAGAGTTCCAGGGGTTTCTAGGGGAATAGCAACACCTCTTTTCAGCTACTTAACTGAGGAGTGATCATAAAGAAACACCTAAACCCAAATCCCAAAAGGAGAGCCAGGTGGGATGGAGGGTCTCCAGTCACAGCGTGAATTTTAGTACGTCTTCTGCTACAGTGGAGTTGGGTATTCTCCACAAGAACAACCTCTTCACTAAGAAATGTTTAATACTGTAACCCAAATACCTTTTAAAATGCAATCTACTGAGAAAGCAAACCACTATTTTACTTCTCATGGCGTTTGTCAAGCAGCTCTTACTCTTCCTTTCATATACAGCTGCAGTGATGAGCTCCAGAGCTCATCTGTTAATGATGCTGGCCTATAGCTTGTTCCTCAGCTCTCCTTTTGCCTCATATTAGAAAGACTAAATCTGACTATAAATGAGTAAGTCTGAATCCTTTCCAGGAAGGAGAAATCTTAGCAGCTGCCAAGTGCTGTAATCTGGCACAAAACCCTGTGCCAGGTGTGTCTGAGCCAGCATAACTCAGGGAAAAGGCATCTCATACCTCCACTTCTCCAGCTGACCCACTAGCACCTAGGCATTGCTCATCCCAGTCAATACCAGCACACCCTGGAAACAAGTAAACTTTAGCATTTCCCCTTGGGATCATTTTGCAATCCTGTGTCAACAGTGTCTGGACCAAGACAAAATCCAGCCCAATACAATTTAGCATGAGAGGTGGCCAAACGTGTGTATGGCTCCTTTTCTCCCTTCTCTCCACCCATGCCACCAGAAAAAACTTGTCACAGATCCACATACCTGTGTTTAAAACCTAAAAACAAGAGAAGAAAAAAATCAGACTCTGCCAAGTAAGACATTGATTTCTTATTTAAACAGGAACCAATAAATCCTCTAGTTTAAACAGCCAGCTGGCAAAACTGGAATGCAGTGTAAAGCTGTAATTCATCCTATATATTAATCCTCAGTAAATGGCACCCAAGTCATTTCTGTTTGTATACAGAGCTAAGTGTACAGAGTACTTTACCAAGACACAGATCCCAAATAGCTGATGATGTGAAGGCCTGAACTTGCCAGTTTTTACTTTCTGGCATGCAAGTGAAAACCAGACAAAAGCCCTAGCAGCAAAAAGAAGTGAGATCCACACAGGGAGTATGAATTGAACAAGGTAATTGATGATTTATGTCATATCCTTACCAGAAACAGCTTTCTACCCATATTGGATCTTGACCTATTTTTTCACACTGCTAACCTGAAGATTTCTAATGGATTTTGAGTCTTTACAGTTTGTTGTGGAGATCATTGGGTTATTAAGTTCCTGGGCTTCAGGGTCAACAAAGCAGTTCAGAAAATTAATCTGGCGAGTAATGCCATGGCCAGAAAAATTAAGGTTGAAGTCTTCACAGTGGCAATAAAGAACTTTCAGCATACTTACTCCTATTTACATTTTTTTGATGGACCAAAGCTCCTTGAATTTTGAGGGCTTCACGTCTTAATTGTGTCTTTTTTTTCCCCTGAGTTGCTGCAGTCCCTGTTTGATGATTTACAAGAAATGGCTGCCTTTGAAATGGAGCCAGACACATCCCTCTCTCTTGATTACAGTAAAATTCAGAACTTGGTATAGAACCACGCTGTGACACTCAGCCTGACTAGTAACTCCTCAGCTGGCAATGCACGTTACCAAGCAGTTGGAATGACCAAAAGAAAAACAAAAAGCAAGCAGCTGCCTGCTGGCTAGCCCTTAGCCAGGAGGTGGCATCTGGGCAGAGTGGCCACAGAGTAGGTTTTTGCAAACAGGACAACAAAGAACTCAATGCAAAAGAACACGGGTAGAGAGGGAAGTCACGATGGATGCGTGCAGCTGTTTCATCTGCGGATAAATGCATCCCGTATCCTCTCCCCAAGAGAGAAAACAAAAAATTAAAATTCCAGATGATGTACATGTGTAAAAAAAGTCCTTGTGAACACAAGTTATTGACAATCACACCAGCAATGGGAAAGGGTTGTAGCAGTGGGTTCGGACTAGAACCCATTCTTCACATAGATGTCTTCTGCTCTTTCAGGTCTGTGGGGTACTAGAGGTTCTAGACAGTACCTCAACCAACAGGATTTGCCTCAGTAAATGTGGCCTTGTTCTTGAAACTAATGCTGGTCTTGAGCATCAGAGGTGTAGGGACATTTAGGGAAATTCTCTGCAATATTCTCTGCAAAAGATGGTGTTTCATAATTATCTGAAGCAGAAGACACTTAGGAACTCGAAGTATATGAGTGTATAGTCTTTATCCACTAAATTAAGCTATTCTTTCCTGGCCTGGAGCAGAGGGGGAAGGGAAATAATACATATTAGTATATACAGTCAGTGTGTGTTCAATAACAACAGCGAGCAGAACCAGCAGGCTGCTACTAATGCACGTGAGTTAATCTAGATTTGAAACCAGATGTACATCTCTGTGATCTCACTTAAGCAACAGGCTTCCTAAGTTTGAAATACATTATAGCATGGTCACAGTTCTGGCTTGCAATTGGAGATTTTCCTGGAGACCAGAACATTTTAATTTATAGTAAAACTAGAACAAAATCTTACATAGGATGTCAGATTCTATAAAGATGGTACAATAAAAATGAGTAAGCTTGAAAAAAGCCTTGACAATTTCTGGGTCAGAGAATGATGTTTCAAAAATAATACAGAAGGAAATGAAAAGAAATAGATAACTACGATGAGTGTCACAGAGAAAGGAAAGAAAGAGGAAAGAGCGCTGAAAGAGAAGGTAACTCTGAATTACCCTTTAACATAGGGTCCTTGTGGTGAGAGCCCAGACAAATTCCTATGACTCCAGCAACAAACCAACAGGGCAAGACCACTCATTACCTGTAAGGGCACGTTCCTGGACACACTGTGTGTTAGAGCTGCCAAGGTAACAGAGTGAAAAGGGATGATTGGGGTTGGAAGGGCAACGTGTGTAAAATCTAACAACTGGCAGCTCCCAAAGTGCGTGAGACAAAGCCTTCCACCGACGGCAGCAGAACGCCTGCTGGTGCGGGGGCATTGCACACAGGTACGGCTGCTTAGCTGCGCCTTCTCCTCCTCAAGGACTCAGCATCCATTCCCACCGCAAAGCTTGACTCATTCCTGCCCCTGCAAGGAGGCCAGCCCCAGTGGCCCTGCAGTTTAACACAGCAAACCCTCAGCCTGTTGCTCCCTTCCCGTGCATTTTGGGAGTACAGTCACACCAGTAGCTCCTTTGGGGTTGATCACAGGGGGCAGGATTCTGGCCAGAGCTCTTCAAGTGAAAACACTTCCTCCTAGAAGAAAAAAATAGGAGTTATAAAAAACAATCCAATTAACCAGAGTACATACTCACCAGTTTAATGTTCTGGTGTCCGGTTTGAATGCAAACACAGAGCAAACTTAGAAGCAGTAACAAAAGGCGAAGAACCATTCCAGAGCTTCACAGAAAACAGGAAACAGAGATTAAAAATAAAGTTGAGGACCATGTGGATAAAAAAACATGCATTTGTTTCTGAAAATCCTCATGCACTTTAAGTTAAATCAGCTGTAAGTTATAAAATGTAAGCTATATAAACCAAAAGCAATTAAAAATACAATTTCCTTCAGAGTAAATCTAAACAAAGTGATGCACTGTTACTGTTTACCATCTGTGTTTCTTTTCTTTCTAGGAAAGCACAATATTAAGAAGCCAAATTCATGTGGGTTAGGGCACGCAGGCCTTGCAAAGCCTTGGCTGGAGTGAAAACAACATGCTACCCCGCTGCTATGCCGTTCCATTACGGAGACAGCTGGAATATTCTCCATACAGCTCCCACCCTGGTGCTGTAGCAAACCAGTTCAACAATTTCCCCCAGGGAGAACGTTAGCCTTGGGTGTTTGGAGAGGCTGACAGCTCACGGCATCGCAAGGACAGCGACCACCACAGAGCACGGTAGGCAGGAGGAAGAATCAAGTTTTCAATCTACTTTTTTCTGGCTCAAAGAGAAAAAAAAAAATTCTGCTAGAAGAATGATGAAATCTCAATGCTCTTTTGATGTGCCCCTGTTGCTATGGATAGGTGTCGCGAAGAGACAGCTCCAAACATCCAGGCTTTGAACTTACCTTTGTGCATAGCTCCCAGTGCGTTTCTTTTCTGATAAATGTTTGCTTTTTCTGCCAAAAAGATGCAGATGAAAGGAAGGGACTTTGTATAAAAACCTTTCTCTTGTTTGTAAAAGGAGAAAGCATGTGTTTTGAAATCAGTGAATACAATTGATGGCTCTAAAGGAAACTTTGAATGTCTCTGCTTTGGTGATTAAAGAAGTTAATGTTGATGTTAATAGAATATTTTTAGAGTCTAAGAAAAAAAACCTGTAAACATCAGGAAACAGATGCTTTCTAACTAGCTACATGGCAGCACCAACTTATAAAAATAAATAAGGTCCTTTTAATCTTATTTGTGTTTCAGTCTTAGTAGAAGTCCAGTCTTTGGGGTTTTTTTGTTTTTGTTTTTGTTTTTTTTTAAAGTCTTTCTAAGGGCTGCTTATCTGAATTTTTAAGCTGGATGCTGACTTGATTTTTGTCTTTCAAATGTTTTTTTATTGATTTAGCTAGTTTCTTGAAGCACCAGCATGTGAACATTCGAAACCTAGCAGACTCATATATATTGACGCTTAGAGTCAGTACAGCCATTTGAAACCTACTGCCACATGGGCTGGCCCAGAACGGACATGAAGGCAGCACGATTTAGCCATGGTTCAGAAACACATACTGTCTCCCAAGGTGCACTCAGGACCAGACCTGCTCATTACCTATCACGCATCCCTTAAACTTGTCTTCTAACAGCTCCTCAAACCCATCCCCATTGTAATTTAGTTTGCCCCCCTCTGCTCCTGGAAAAGTATTTATGGTTTACCTGCATAGGTAGAGGGGGAAATCATAGAATCATAGAATCACCTCGGTTGGAAAAGACCTTTAAGATCATCGAGTCCAACTGTTAACCTAGCACTGCCATCCCACCACTAAACCATGTCCCTAAGCACCTCATCTAGCCTTCTTTTAAATACCTCCAGGGATGAGGACGCCACCACCTCCCTGGGCAGCCCATTCCAGAGCCTGACAACCCTCTCGGTGAAGAAGTTTTTCCTAATGTCTAGCCTAAACCTGCCCTGGCACAGCTTCAAGACATTCCCCCTCGTCCTATCATCTGTTACCAAGGAGAAGAGGCCGACCCCCACCTCACTACAGCCTCCTGTCAGGCAGTTGTAGAGGGCGATCAGGTCTCCCCTCAGCCTCCTCTTCTCCAGACTAAACAACCCCAGGTCCCTCAGCAGCTCCTCGTATGACTTGTGTTCCAGACCCCTCACCAGCTTGGTTGCTCTCCTCTGGACCTGTTCCAGTAAGGCAACATCTTTCTTGTAGTGAGGGGCCCAAAACTGAACACAGTATTCGAGGGGCGGCCTCACCAGCACCGAGTACAGGGGCACGATCACTTCCCTACTCCTGCTGGCCACACTATTCCTCATACAAGCCAGGATGCCATTGGCCTTCTTGGCCACCTGGGCACACTGCTGGCTCATATTCAGCCGGCTGTCAACCAGTACCCCCAGGCCTTTTTCCACCAGGCAGCTTTGCAGCCACTCTTCCCCAAGCCTGTAGCGCTGCATGGGGTTGTTGTGACCAAAGTGCAGGACCCAGCACTTGGCCTTGTTGAACCTCATACAGTTGGCCTCGGCCCATTGATCCAGCCTGTCCAGGTCCCTTTGCAGAGCCCTTCTCCCCTCCAGCAGATCAACACTCCCACCCAGTTTGGTGTTGTCTGCAAATTTACTGAGGGCACACTCAATCCCCTCATCCAGGTCATTGATATCATTGATAAAGATATTAAACAAGACTGGCCCTAGAACTGAGCCCTGGGGGACACCACTTGTGACCGGCCGCCAACTGGATTTAGCTCCATTCACCACGACTCTCTGGGCTCGGCCATGCAGCCAGTTTTTAACCCAGCGAAGAGTACATCCATCTAGGCCATGAACTGCCAGCTTCTCCAGGAGAATGCTGTGGGAGACTGTGTCGAAGGCTTTGCTGAAGTCCAGGTAGACAACATCCACAGCCTTTCCCTCATCTACCAGGCGGGTCACCTGGTCATAGAAGGAAATCAGGTTGGTTAGGCAAGACTTGCCTTTCGTGAACCCATGCTGACTGGGCCTGATCCCCTGATTGTGCTCCATGTGCCTGGTGAGCACACTCAAGATGAACCGCTCCATAATCTTCCCCGGTACCGAGGTTAGGCTGACTGGTCTGTAGTTCCCCGGATCCTCCTTCCGGCCCTCCAGCGAGCAGTGTCACAGCCCCCTGCGGGCTGCTCAGGCTTGGAAACACACAGCTCCCATCTCCTGAAGCCCGGGAGGGCTCAGGTTTGCCATAAACCACACAAGGCCAAGGACTGCAGCAAGTCTGGCAGCGCGAGGCACAGGGCACTGGCAGAGGAGAGTGGGGTTTTAACCCAGCACCAGAGCTTCCTCTAACTGACTGGCAGAGACACCAGGAGCTGAGCGTGACCTGGCAGACGAGGAGAAAAGCTGGAGCTGTGCTGGGTCCAACATGTGCTGATCACGGAGCCGGCACCCCAAAGCCACGGACGGGGCCTGGGGCCATGCAGAGCACCACTGCCTGTTTGCTCAGAACAAAGCCATCGGGCAGCTAAAAGCAGTGGCCTAAGGGATGGGAGAGATGGACAGGTATGTCCAGCTTTGGCTGGAGCACTTTATTACATATTTTTTTGTTTCAAAGCCAACCACACACATTGCATTTTCAGAGGAAAGTCCTGTGCATACGGGCACAGCTGGGCACCGCTGGTATTCTGAAACTCAAAATACATCGCTGTTGTAATTTCACAGAGTCAGAATCTCTGCAGAGCTGTAGGGCAGCATGGGCTGGGTTCTTAGGGATTGAGACTTCCGACAGCCAGACGGTTACTGACCCAGGTACCAAAAAGTTCAGGAACTAGGATCATCACTTAAGATAAGCTTGGCTTTAATTAGAGAAAGAATACATGATTCACATGGAAACTGCAAGTTGCTTCTTCCTAGGCTATAATCTTGTTTAGGAATAACGGGGGCTGCTAAGCTCAAGAAACATCCAGAAGTGGCAGGATTTAAGCAGCCGTGCTCCCTCTGCATTGGCAGGCTGCTTTTAACAGGATCCTTTTAAAGCACCATGAAGCACTCTCCAGCCCCCCCCCCCGGCCCGGCTGACTGACCACTGCCAGTACTTAGGAGGCAAAGCTCCACTTTCATGGTCAGTAGGACTCAAGAGCTGCATAGTGAAGTTGTTTTTATAGGTTTCAAGAAATTTAGTTCCGTAATAAATATTGAGCAACCAACTGAAAATTAAATACTGATGGGAAGTGCTAGTTATCTCCAGTTCCAAATTAATGTCTTCTTATGTTTGCCTACAGGTCTGTGAATAATTCCACTAGAAAATCTGAGTTGTGGGAATTCCTTAATTATAAACATTAATCAACTCAAAGTCGAAAACACACAGAAACAATTTGTCATTTGAGATAGAAGCGTATCTCCGAGAGCCTACTTTGTGCTCTTTCCTTGCCAAGCAGACACCCCAGTTAGCAAGTTAACTTATTTCTGCTGTCATAGAAAATAGAGATTTATGATATTGGATACCTGAGGAAGAGCACTAAAATCTGCATAGAGACATCAGATTTGTTCCCGCAGTGAAATGTGCTCGCTAACCCTCAGCTCCATTTGTCGGAGCACCCCAGACCTTCCAGTACGTTGAATTACGGAGCATGGAGGCTGTAGCCATGTAAACAGATGCAGTGAACCTATTACAAATAAGCTGACTTCACTTCTTCCCTGCTTCCCGATGGAACAGAAAGCAGTTACAGCAACTTCGCACGCTGATTTTTCCCTGAAACACAGACTGAGCTAGTGACAGATACACCGATGTCCCCATGGCATTAAGGCACACCGGGTTCAAAATTTGAGGATAGTGCATTTGTTTTTTAAAGCACAAGACAAAGACTTCTAAGAACAGAGAGAAAAAAGTTAAAGTTACCGACATACTTCCCAGAAATAAACAGTGAAACAACGACAAAGCAACCCGAGTTTTAGGGTTTCTTTGGTTTCGTGCGAAAAGGCAGATTTTATTACAGATGTCACATTGGATCCAAAGAGGTTCAGAACTGCACTGCTAGCAGCAGCCAATACTTCTTTCTTTAAATATCTTGTTAGCTATCGCACCTGTGAATTTTTCAGACAGCAGCGAGCACCTGGAGTGACATCAAGCAAGAAGGGGCACAAGAGGAGAAATGCTGACCACACCAGCATCCAGGCAGTTTTGCTGACTTACCTCCGCAAAAGGTATATAAAATGGGAGCAGAGCAAGTCTTGATCATGCATGTGTTCTCTTTCTGATCGGTCCAACTGCTTTGAATGGAGTCTTGCGTGTATTTCTAGGTTTTAAGTAACGCGTATATTTTATCTCGTCTAAGCAAGCCTATTCTGCACAGGTTCCCATGTTTTTACTCTTTTCAGATTCTGACGTTGCAACTCAAGAAAATGTCTTCACAGCATCAGTTTTTATTTCTGTTTAGATGGTCATCAGCTCTTGATCAAGTGAAGAGCCAGTAGTCCTGGTCTCTTTATGACTAGAGGTATCCATCTTCGGCCTCATGGCCGTATTTTAGACATCCTGCATGCAATTCTAATTCCATTATTCAGGAAATTCCAATAAATTGTTCAACCTCAAATTAGTGTAAGGCACTCCACATTTATTAGAGGGGACACATGGAATGGGGAGAATGAAGAGCTTCAAAGAGAAAAATCATTAAAGGCCAATCAGCAGCAATTTCAGTGATAAAGTACCTGAATTAGTATTCAGTGGATCTTATTGCTTTTCTCACTGAAGCCTACTTGTTTTGATAAAAATAAATGCTTATTACTCCTGCATCATTTATTCCAACTTGAGGCATCTGCTCAACACTTGGTCTCTGAGCCATTTAAGTTTGGGTATAATGCAATGCTGAGATATCATATACTTAATCCTCTGCAGGGGAAAAACTCCAGAGGATTCATTAACTGATGTTTTCACATAAAGTAGTTATCGTGACATTGCAACGCATTTATACCAGACTTAGAGGCATTTGCATTTTGATGTGGGACAACATGCGCAGGAGAAGTCATCACAAAACCAGAAGAAAAGGAAAACCAAAAATATAATAGACTTTCCAAGGGGCCCTTGAGTTAATAATCAAGATTTCTTCACATTCGAGAACTTATTCCCATGTTTTAGCATAGAGCAAAATATTTCTACTTAAGGTCACACTGCTGGCTTCACAGCAGGCAGACTCGGGAACAGCCAATGCCTTTTTGGAAAAGCTTCAGGTTAATGAAGAATCCATGCTTTGCCGTCAGTAATGTTAAAAGATTCTTCTCTCCAGTATCCACCGCATCTTCCCCAGTACTTTCAAGCAGTATGGATGCATAAAGGTATGTGCATATATAGGTGGGGCTGAAAATACAAACGCATATACACACACAGCTCTTGCACACCCAGAACTAAAGTAATGCATTAACAAAAGCTAGTGGGTAACGAACATTCATCATAGCATAGTAAAAGTGACACTAAAATGATTCGGTTTTTAAATTTGTTTCTTGCATTGACAATTCCTTGCAAGTGGCAATTTAATTTGATTGCAAAACCATGCTGGAATGGTTTATAAAGGATATTTTGCCTAGAGCATTAGATCAGTAAAAAGTATGATAAATATTTTCCATGTCTACATCTGACCTTTGTTAATTATATCTTTTATCAGATTTTAATTGATACCCAGCTACCACATCATGGTAAACATCATTATTAAAAGAAAGTAATTTTTCAGAAGTAGTTTAAAGTTTTTTTAAAGGAAAAAAATTGCACCAGCAGATACTTCTCCAAGCAAAAAAAGTACTAAACCTTGATTTTGAAATTATTGCAATAGCCTTGACCAAAAGACTTGGTTGATTTTTTTCTTTTCTCTACCTCAAAGACTGCAGCTAAGTTATCTTTTGACCCTGCTGATCTTTACCCATAGCACAAATGCAATGACTAGCTTAGGGAGGAGGGGAAACAAATCTCGCCAGATTTCCAGAAAGCTGTTATGAATGGCACATGGGACTGGCTGCACAAAATTATAAACCAAACTGCAGGAGCAGTTTGCAAAAGCAATCCTGCCAGCCTAAGTGCAGTCATTAGTACCTGAAGCAGCTTGTATTTGGGTATAGAAGACCACATTCCTTTTGGGACAAGGGCAATAACTTCTTACTTCAGTTCAGCTATGTATATCTGCCCTACCCAGCAAGAAGGTGGAATAACACATGAAAAATCTAGGACCACTGATTCCATTATCAGAGAGGTGATCATACACATTTATGAGGACAATCGTGAAATGAAAATCAGAAGTTGATGATTGCCACTGTGATTATAGCAGTTTAATTCATAAGCAAGCGGTGATATGTTAAGTTCGGGATATTAACAGTTTAACTCAAAAACCCCAAAGCCATCTAAAGTAGTTTATGTGGCAGAATCAGACAGCAATAATTCAAGTAAAAATTGTTACTGCATGCTAATATGTGATTGACTGCAGGCTTCAAGTTCATCTCATTTGCATAATGAGAACAGAAAATATAAATTGACAGAAGGCAAGGAAACTCAGAAGTTACAGGGTAATAATGTCCATTATTGAGACAAAGCACAGCAAAATGAAATGAAATAGAAGCTTGAACCTTATCACAGGACACAAGGACAGACAAAATCCTTCCTCATCTCCTTCACTCTCCTGCAAAAAGCACCCCCGGGTTGAGGTAGGGGGGAGAGGAGGGTGTGCAGATCTCTCTACTTCTTCTGTCTAGAAGGGTTTGTCCAGATCATCCGGGTCTTGTATGCAACAAAAACACAGGATTAAGGGATGCAATGTGCACTTTAACACAAGAACACACCTGAATACACGCCAATGCCCTCCAGTAACTACTCCTGTAAATTTGTACGTTGGCAGATAGGAGATACGAAAAAAACTATACAGGGCTTTCCACAGAAATGAGCAAGGAGTGCAACAGTGCATGTCTTGGCAACAGACATGATCTTGCAGTGCAGACACCCATCAGAACTTCACCCTAACAGAAAGCTCCTTAATGTAACAGGTCTTATTTTAAGGAATTTCTTGTTTCTATTTTTCTGTTTTGTTTCAGTAGCATAGGCAGGAGGCACATTTGAAATGAATAGAAATCTGTTAAAAATAATTTTAAAACCCCTTTATTAATAAATTTAACATTTTTTTCCATGTATTTAAACTTCTAGAAGAATACATGATACATTCCAAATATGCAGCCAAGGAAAACGCTGGAAAAGAATATTAGAAATAAATAATGCAAGTCTGTAATGGCCAAATATTTTCTCAGAAATTCTGTAAACACATTCTGATTGGGACCTCTCAGGCAGTACTGTGTCTTAAAATGTAAGATTTCAAGAAATAAAATCCTAGAAAAACTGAAGTATGGTTCTCAGAAAACCACCTCTTAAATATCCAAATTCTATACTCTGTATAAGGCTGCATTACTATGATAAACAAATAAGTCTTTAAATTAAGAGAACACACAAATGGAAATGCTGAGAGTTAAGTGCTTCCCTGTGGCTTGCAGCCATTTAATTATAGTAGCTTGCTGTGCAACAGCATGCAAGGTTCCTCAAGGCAACAAATCTGTTAAATAATACAATGTCCTTAACTCTCACAGAAAGCAAAGTAAGAGAGATACTATCTGACATTCTTCCTGAGAACACCATGATTGCAAATAGGTGAGTAACAAGGAAAAAGGGATTGAACCTCTTCCCTGTGCTCAACTGTTCCGAGAAGCAAACACAAACTCCGTTGAAACAGACACACACTTGGGCAGAAAGCGAGTTTTAGTCATTACATATTATAGTAGAGCCTCTGAAAAGGTAATCATTTTACTTGACTTTGTTTCCTCTGTTGCAGGAGACAGCAGAAGTGTGTTTCCAGATATCTTGACAAAGAACAGCTGAAATTCTCATCTATACTGAAGCATCCTGCAGTAGAGCTGAGGTGGCAAAAGCATGTTGCCTATGAATCCTTCACTCGCTCTTCATTCCTCCATTCCCCAAACATCACAATGTGTTCTTAACTCTGTGTTCCCAGTGATTAATTCTCAGGTTACTAAGTCATATTCATACAGATCTCGAAGCACTCACTGCTGCAAAGTAATCAACTACCCAAAATCTTTTCTGAAGGACCTCTGTATGAATTCTACCACGTTGTGTGACATTATTGCCCAACAATGAAAATTTGGATGCGAAACAGTCATGAAACAGCAATACATTCACTGAGCCTTTTTAAAAAGCATTTTCAAGACAGTTTAAAAAAAAAAAAAAAGAATGAGAAGGGAAGGTTTGCAAATAAATTTTGTTTTAACTTACCCAGGTAAGAGTACAGAAAAACTTTTCAATATTGGATATACAATATAATACTGCTGTATGGAAGAGGAAAATCAGGTTCCTTGAAAAGCTACTGAATTTGGAGGGTTTTTTGCAAGCCACAACTGCTTGTCTCCCTCTTAAATTCCCAGTACATTATTTAACCATTTCACTGATATAAGTCTGGAGAATTTACACGAGAGTCAAAACAATCACAAAGAAACTCTTAGGCCATAAAAAAGGAACACTCATTTTCCTCTTGATAGATTCTTACGGAAGTCTGAAATAATATTGGAAGAGATGTAAACTCCTAGGCCACTTCTTGTGTTTGTGTCAGTCTCAGTGGTTTGTGTCTGCCTCAGTACTTTCATATCACAGACCACAGCAGCTTTCCTGCCAGTATACAATATATTGATTAGGCATTCTTTGCTATGGAGTTATAAGCAAACTATGAAAAAAAAAACAAACCAAAAAAACCAACAATCCAGGGTGGAACTGTCACAACTGACCCTTTTTGGTTTAACTGTATTGACAATGTCAATTTAAAATAAGAAACAAAAATCTTCAGATACAACTTTTCAACAAAATTAACCATGCCCGTTGCATGTACCACATTTGGACTTGTGCATCACGGGCAGAATGGTTAATTACTGACACAGTATTTACAGTGATATCTGAGGCAGAAGCAGCACTTCTGAGTTTCCCACCTCAGGTTACAATACAGGTGCTTTTTCTGTTAGCCATTTTCTAATTGTAAATTAGTCACTCGAGATGAAGTACAATGTCAAGTGAAAATGACACAACTGAGTATAGCTAGACCTCGACTAATACCATTCAATACGTAATCACTAGCTATGTATTCACCCTTACCTTGCGTCAAGAAAAAGCTACTAAAAGCTAGTGTCTCTTAAAATGTGAACAATTTCACTGAAAGCATGAGTAAGTCCCAAATCAATAATCTAAAATCTGCATATACAATGAAATTATTCCACTTGAATTAATTTCCTGCATAAGAGACATAATACTCCATTCATTCCATTCACATTTTACTCAATACTACTGAATATTAAAATATTAAATCATTGTTTTGGTCAACAGTATTTGAGTTTGGGATTTGTTTCTCTTTATGATACATACTTCTTTACTTTGCTCATCATATGCTTGTAACTCAAGGTTTTATTTTCTTTATCTGACCAATTCTTTCATAGGTAAACAATGGCTTTTAAAAACAGAAGGGAACTCTCAAAACTCAGCAGTATGGCAAACACAGTCATTTGGAAAAAAACAATGCATGAATCTATTCACCTGTGCAGGAGCAGCCTCTGACAACTGCTTTAAGAAAGTTGTTAGTGCAGAAGACATTTTCCCATAGCTCTGAAAAAACTTATTTCAGTGACAGGAAAGTTGAAAAACTGTCTCACTATCCTACAGACAAATTCTAATAAAAAATTTTGATTCCCCTGTAAAACATCTCCTTTTAAGTTTCAGCAAATTTTATGGAACATCTCAGATCATTTACCTAGCCAGTTCTTTAACAAATTGTTAACACAAACTACAGCAGAGTATACTGAGTAATTAATTTCCAGAGTTTACCTTTATTAAAAACAAGGTTTTTGTTGTGAGAACAAATAATCTCTCGCTTGTAGCTTGAAAGCCTAAGATAGGATCATTGGCTTCCAGGGTTGCTACTAGCTGCTTAGCAACCTGTCCTACTTGTCTTCCTTCCTTCCTGTTGTAGAGAACTGTGGACAGAGGAGTCGGCTGACGATAGATGAAAACTCGTCGCAAACACTCACAGAGAGCAGCGTAGGAGTAATCTGGAGCACAAGCCATGAACTTCTTGTCCTGCTTTGATGCTTGGACATAACCTGCATAGCCCAAAAAGAAGTATGAGAGAAGTAATATATTGGTTTCAACAGCACTCTAACTTGATAAGAAAAAATCAGCCTTAGCTTAAAAAATAACATGCAATTAGTAACAGGAAAGAAAGAAACAGATACATGTTATTAAGTAAGCCCATCTGGAGGTATGCATTAACCAATTTAATACCAATATACAGTTCTTCTGTACACCTTCCTAACTGGCGTTTTTGATGCGCATGTACGTATAGTTATATCCTCCTCCCACACCTAGCCCCTCTCCACCTCACAAGGTCTTCCATTTTCTCAGCAGGATCATAAGGCGTGGATACATATCTTGGCCCAACATTAGTAATCTAAGCAGAAAACATTATTCTCTACCCTCATCCCCAAGTTTGTAGTTACATCTACAATTTAAGATTTCTGAGTCTACTTGCTCTTGAACAGACACTTAAAACTTGTCTTCTATTTAGAACTGACTGAAAAAAACGAGTTACTTTTCAGCACCCTGTAATCTTTGTTAATATTCATTGAGAAGGAAAGATCTTCCTTTTCTTCTTCCATTACAGAACTCAATCAGTAAACAGACTTATTTCAGATTGATTTCCTATCACACTTTTGTAGAGACTTGAGACACAATCTTTGCAAAGTGACCTACCATCTTTCTGAAAGGTTATTTGCTTCACTTCCATTGAACAATGCATGCCAATGGTTATCACTGAAAGACAGCACCTCTGAGAACAGCAAGCATGCTACAGTTTCCGTTTTTTTGGCTCTCTTTCCTTATTATCATAGGACAGAGATCAAAGTACTTGTACTGGGGCTGGCTGGGATGGGGTTATTGTCTTCACAGCAGACTGTAAGGTGCTGTGTTTTGAATCTGTAGCTAAACCAGTGTTGATAGCTGCACTGGGTTTGCGTTGCAAAGTTTTGGTAGCAGGGAAGGGGCTACAGGGGCGGCTTCTGTGAGCAGCTGCTGGAAGCTTCCCCTGTGTCTGACAGAGCCAATGCCAGCCAGCTCCAAGACGGACCCGCCGCTGGCCAAGGCCGAGCCCATCAGTGATGGTGGTAGCATCTCTGGGATAACATGTTTAAGAAGGAGGGGAAAAAACCTGCGGAACAGCAGCCAGAGAGAGAGAAGTGAGAGGATGTGAGAGAAAACAGCCCCCAGCCCCCTGGCAGTGCCGGGGCCCGGGGCCCCCCCAGGGAGGCCCACGGGGGCGCAGATCCCCACCTGCAGCCCGGGGAGGCCCCCCGGAGCAGGGGGGAGGCTGTGCCCCCGTGGGAAGCCCGCGCTGGAGCAGGCTCCTGGCAGGGCCTGTGGCCCTGTGGGGAGAGGAGCCCAGGCTGGGGCAGGTTTGCTGGCCGGGCTGGTGACCCCGCGGGGACCCACGCTGGAGTCGCCTGCTCCTGAGGGACTGCACCCCGTGGGAAGGAGGGACCCACGCTACATAGAACAAAAAACTTGGTCCCTTCAGTTTCCTTTTGGTTCCTTCCTTCATTTTCAGTCCAAGACTTTAACTCAGAAATACTAATTTTTCAATCATCATCTTTATATAGCTTGTTAAAAACTAATTCCAAAATTTCAAGCAGAGGAAGAAGGAAATAGGGCTACTAACATTGCTTTGGTCAATATAATGAATACTGTAGAGTTTGGAAAACTAGCTTTTTAATCTAGAAAATACTAATTTTTACTATTAGCTCTTGCAAAGTACTTCTAAATTTGGCTGTAGATAAACAAGCTGATGACTTACATCACCTCTGGCATATAAAAGGTGAACTAGATTAGTACAGAAGTGTAAACTTCAATATAATACTGTAAAATGATGGTACAATAAGGAGAGAGAAGTAGAGGAACAATGTTGGTTTTTATCACCTTAGGTACAAAAAGCTCAAAGATATCACAATTTCCTTCCTGTTATTTTCAAAACAATAGAAACACATTCTTAAAACAGTACTACAAAGTCAGCATAGACATTTGAAACTAATAGCAATTTGAAAAAACATATTAATCTTTATCATCTGCTTTTTCCCCAGCATAATGAAATTTGAAACGAGTAAACAAAGAACAAATTGTGAAAGTAACCTCTTTTGTTAGAGGATTTGTTAAAATGCTTACAGCTTAATTTGATATTAAGATAACAGGCTATTAAAAAATCATTCATATTACAAAACTAAATAAATTGCAAAAACTCAGAACAAAACCAGTTATGTGTTATGGTAACCTATGTGAGCTCTACAAAACATCTAATTATCTTCCCTTTCATTTTGGACCCAGACTGAGAGTGGTGAGGTCAAACTAATGTATTTGGGTGAAGGAGGGAATAAATTGTCACACTCGTGGCATTACTGAAGGAATAGGTCTAGAGAACACTTAGACAACATGAAGACTACAGTTGTCACAGCAGAAGTAAATTTGGACCAGATTAATTTTAATGAAAACTGATTTGTTTCTTACTCGGCAGGTACAATACTGGACTATATGGACCATCCTATCTGATCTGATACGGCAATTCTTACTCCTGCATCTGTATCTTTCAAAGTACTTCCTACTTCTGAGCTTTAGGATTCTGCTTCCAACAGTGGGTAAAAACAAATTCTTAGTCCTGATTGCACAGCAATAACTAATGATTCTTCACAATCACATTTTCTACTTTTCTAGCAGTCTGTAATTTCAGAAGGAGTCAGGGGCTTCTTGACACAGAGCTGGCACAGCTATGCCCTTGATTGATTTTTCCTGTCACAATTTTTTTTTTCCAAATTCATGAAAACTTTCCATGTCCACAAAGTTTTGCAGCAGAAGGTTCCATAGCTTAAATGTGCATACGTGAATTATTTATTTTAGCTTCTTTTGAACCTACTATGTACCAGCATCATTTGATGCTCCTAGCTCTTTTAACAAAAGAAACAGTGAACAATCATGAATCAAGAAACAGTCCAATTCTTCAGGCTTGTCACCTGGGTCAATGAGCTAGGAAAAATCTAAAGGTCACTTATAACACCTTACCATAAGCCTATGTACATCTAGACATGTCATTGGTGAACTGCAGCTGTTCCCCTGATGATATGTGTCTGAGTGCTAAGGCACTGATTGTGCTTTCAAGTCTTTAACTCGAGTTCACTTATTCAAGGAACTCTCCTTTTTACTGTGCAGTACTGTGCTTGTATGGTCTGAAAAGTCTTATTTTCCTGCCAAGGCATAAATATTTTATTTCTTATGCTGTAATATTTCTAAAATCAAGCTAGCATGCTGCTATCAACAGAATTATAGTACCTTTCTATTCAAACTTAATTAAGTGAAATATCAACAGAAGCCATACTAAGAGTATTCAGGCAGAGAAGTCTCAAATAGAGGAGTGTGACACAGAAGTTAATTTCCTACCTAAAGCATTGAAAGTTGCAATGTGTTCCCACATGTTCTCTGGTTGGTCAGAGTGGGGCTGCCAGAGAAGAGCATCAACATCATGCCTCAGGCAGAAGCATGGCATTTCTCTGGGATCCACAACAACTGAGAAAAGATACTGGTTGCTTCCAAGATTAATCTGAAAACAAAACAAAGAAATACAAAATACTGATTCAAAGCATAAATAGCTGATTCTGTCACACATAATGCCAAAGTTAGATGATCAACAGATTTATTTTCGTTAGCTGACAAAATGTTTGAAATACATTTCGCGGCATCCCACTGATCAACAGCTCAATACACTACAGGTAGCTAACACATTTCAAGCAGGTGCAATTAAGTTTCTTGGGATATTATTTAGGGAAACATTATGTCCACTACACAAGCAAACAGGAGCATGTTTTGTGTAGAAATGATTTTCTAGGATAGAGGATCCTAACCTAAAAATTCTGATGTTAGAAGGTTGTCTCTAAGTAATCTCTCTGGTTTTCTGCAGGGAAGGAATACTGTCCCTCTGTAGTAAAAGTTGGTAAGCACTGGAACAAGGATCGGTTAGAATACTAACATTATGAAATGTCAACAGTTTTTTGTATACTCACAATCAAGTAATTACTAAATTTCAGATTAGCACACTCTTCATCAAATATATCTAGATCACCAAAACCATTCAATAACTACTTCTATTCACTAGGAATTATCTATTGTTAATTTTTGCATCACAAACAGTTTTGAACAGACTAAAGGAATTAATGTTTCTTTTCCCCAGGTTTCAGTAAGTTTGTGGAGTATGTAGAGAAATATTTCAAGTGCACAACAAAGCAATTCTGAACTTTGATTACTTTTTTCCCCCAGAAGTAATTTACAGTGTTTTGAAAAACCTAGTAAATGTTATTTAAGCTGGGTTAGTTGCCTACTTTACATGCAACAGAGATACAGATCACTTGGACAGACAGCCCAAATGCAAAAAAAAAAAACATTTTGTGAGTGTTGTCAGAACATGAGAGACTCAGCTGCAATAAAGAACCATTCAAACCTGAAGCAAATTCAGGCAAAGCATCCAGAACCAGAAAAGATCTTGAGGAAGACCTTGCCTCTTCTCTTGTCTAGAGCATCTCCACTCCAACGGACATGCACAAATACGTGACATGCCTCCCACACTCCCATAGCTCAGATGTAAGTGTGATGTATTTCACAGAATGACATGCAGCTTTAGTTAACAGAGGTCATTCTGGCACCTAATGGGAAGGCAGACTCACGCTTCTGTACAGGCATACAAGCAAGGGAAGAGTGATCTTACATGTCGGCTCTAGTAGAAAAATGAATGCAAGTTCTTCTGTCGTGTTTCCATAACCCACCTATCAACCAGAAAAGTCTCCTGCCAAAAATCAACTGCTCTCTGAAACTATCTACTGCAATTAGGTATTCAAAGACCTAGCTTTACATAGTCCATTTCCTATTTTCTCCTTGCTCCACAAATTACTGGGAATACTTTCTCCTTTTGTATCTAAAAAGAAGCAATGTCTCTCCCCTTAAGCCATCCCAATTTTACTAAGTATTGGGACATCTGGGTTTCCCCACTGCAAGCACACAGCAACACTTTGTACTTCAAGCATCTTTTACGTTTTTTCAACTACTAATTTTTGTGCATTTTGTCATACATGCCTGCAGCTGGTTTTAACAGGATGCGTAATACAGAACTCAAGCATATGGTAGTGCACATATTAATCTACATAACACAGAAGGCAAACTTTATGATGTAAATGCTACTGCAAGCAGTTCCAAAACCAGGGTAGTGTTTTTAGGTAGCCTGTACTTCACCTGAAAAAGCCCCTCCCCTCCACAGCAAAAAATGTTGTCCATCATGCATCTCTAGTTTCTGATGGCTTGGAAACGCAATAGACTGGAGTTTAGGCCACCGTTAACCTAACTTAAAGAAGTTACATTAATAAAGCAAATATTTCTCCATAGGAGAAACTGAATAACTGCATTTGAGGCAGAGAAGACAAACGTCATTTTGCCACACAAGAACAGGCCAGTATAGCAGACATTACCAGCTGCTAAACCTATTTATTTCAGGTGGATCATTGCCATTGAAACGCACTACAAAATGTCATGAAAAATAGAATCAAGTCTCTTTACAGAACAGATATCATTACATCATCAATGTTTTATATCCTTAAATTATAACTCAGGGTGGGAAATGTTCCTATATAAATATTTCATGATTCTGGACATATGTTTCACAAAGTTCTCTCCAACTTAAGAGCAAAAAGACATATACAACTGTATACTATTGATGATAGTTTACTACAAAGAAGAAAAAAAAAGCTGTATCAGCCACCCTTCTGAAGGAATAGGCCCCTGAACCGTTAACAAAAAAGAAACAAAAAACCCAAACAAAAAAAAGACAATTTGAAAGAAGAACTAAATCAAAGTGAAAATATATTCCTGTATGATGAAAAATCTACTGAAATCATGTTCCTATGTCCTCCAACAAGGAGGAAAACCACAAGATCAGATAGTTGAGGCTGGAAGGGACTTCTGGGAATATTATAGTCCAGTCCTCGCTGCTCAAAGCAGGGTCAGCTAGAGCAGGTTATACACACATGAATATTTCCTACCCACAGCAATTGCCCTTTTGACCATAATGCTTTAAACACATTAGCCTTTGGATTACTTGTATGCCACCCATTTTTAAGAGCTCTTTATAAACACCCCGGAGTTCAAACTTGCTCCACAATGTCATGCCACCTGCCTGAAAGCAGTATATGTCAGATCTGCCTTTCTTGATCCCATGATATTATGTCCCTCCTGGTCTGTGAAATGTCTCTGGGGCACAAAGTTCTTACCCTTCAGGGCAAGAAGCAGTAGTTTAGGCTGTTACTCAGAAGTTTATCCAACCTGGTCTGGAACACCTCAAGGACAGATGCTGCACAACCTTACTAGGCAACCTGACCCATGCCACAGTTATGGTGTAAAAGTTTTTCCTTCCATCCAGTTTGAACTTCTTGGTTCTACTTATGCCTGCTGTCTCTTGTTCTCTCACCACACAATGAACGGCTAAAATCCATTTGAACTGAGCTGTTATAAAGACAGTAATTAGTGGAAGAACATTTTATCTTCTGACAAATGTTACCCATTACACTGTATCCACAAAACAGACAACTTTCCTGGTGGAGCATGCTAGCCTTTAAAATGAATCTTTTTTTCTTTGGCATCACAGATGTATGTACAGGCATATATATACACACACATACAGACATATACATGTGTATCTGTAGTGGCAAAGGAAAAAAGAGATAATTTTTTTTAAAAAAAAAAAAAGAACAAACCAAGATCTGTAAGACACAGACTTAAGACTTCTTCTAGAGCTTTTCTGAGGAAATGGAAAATTATGTACAAAAATAGCTTATTCTATGTGTTCTTTGTGTGCCACAAGGCAGTGATGAGGTGCAATACCAATGTTTATTACAAACTTAGTAGAGGCATCTTGAAAAAAACCTGAAGCCCCAAAAAACCCCAAGATGACAACTTTAAACTGTGATGTTTTCATATGATTATTTTGTTTCCTGCTTTAGGCAATGGACAAGATCAAGTCCTAACCTGCTGTTAGTCAAGGTTGCTTACAATCCAGATCAAGCCTCCTATTAAAACATTTTGCTTACAATTTGTTATTTCCAGTGTGATTGACAACCAAATATCATAAAGTGATCTATGCTCCAGCTCCTTAGTAAAAAGGGTCAACTTTTTACCAGGCCATCTGAAAAGTTACTGAGAAAAATTCAAGCTAAGTAATCTAGAAGAATTTTATGCCACTGAAAAAGACCCCTTTCTTATCATTATTCTGATATAACTTTGCTTTTTCAAATGGCTCACTTGTGAAAGTATATATATAAATTTTTATATATAAAAGGAGCCTTATTCTTACGTTAAAATGACATTACAGAACACACATTGGTTGATAATTTCTGTTGCTACTGTGATTTTACATTATGGAAGAAATTTATTTGGTTTCAAGAGTTTGCACAGATTTTTGTTCTGATAAAATTCAAGTTGCATATCATAAAAAATGTTTTGAAATATTTCTGTATTTAAGGTATCACCATCAAATCTGCATAAGCTTGCACTATCCTCAAGAAAAGCATCACATTCTTCTAATTCTTGAGCATTACAAGGTGGGTTTTCCTTTTCAGGATTTGGATTCTGAAATAAAAAGACAATTAACTACACTGAAAATCCAAGCTACTGAAAAAAAATACACATACACACACACATATATATAAAAAAAATCCTTTTTCATAAAAAAAAAGTTCAACAGGACAGGAAGAATCATTTGCATATCCTTACATACTTAAAGATCAATCTACTGGGTACTTATTCAAAATGAATAGAACCATTTCTGTTGTGGAGGATGGCATGAGTGGTAGGTACAACAAAATCCATTTCAGTTTAAGGAAAGGTATATAAGACACTAAAACATGGACAATAAATTCCTTTGTGTAAGTAGCAAAACTATACAATCAGAAAACCTACACAGGTTTAGTAAATTTACATCAGTGCAAGTTTCTTTCAGACTGCCATCAGAAATGCTATTAAAATGGATTAATTAATTTTGTAAGTGGCTCTAAATACATGCCTCCTTTTATCTTTGCTAATAATTATTTAATATTAATAATGTTGCTATGCATATTTTTCCATGCACTCAAAACAAGAAAAAAGCACATGTATTTTTTGACATCCCACAAGTCAAAGAGCCCATCACTTTTACTAGTAATATGAGAGCATGCTACATACAGAAACAGCTTGCTTCTGCTAATGACGTCTTCCTTGGATAATTTTCAAAATAACCAAGCTATGTTACCTTTGTGATATATTAAAAGAACTAATTTCATGATGACAGAAAGGGACCTTTATTTAACAGAAGGCAAAAATATACACTTTCTCATTAAGTATGAAATAAAGTTGCTTCTTCCATAAAAAAGACACAATCTTGATAACTAACATAAGCTGAAAGCTGAGGCCAAACAGAATGTGTAAGGAAAAATCAGACAGGGCACTGACTCGATTAATCTGACAGGGAGGAGGAGTTGAGTTCCTATGCTCATTTCTTCATCCATTTCAGCTGCTTATTAAGAATTTTTATTTTGGTTCAGTCCACAAAGTGAAGGAGATAGGCACAGTTATTTTTTTTTTAATTGCTAAGTCAATTTAAGTTCAAAGAAAACAAATATGAAGAGATAACAAAGAAACATCCTTAAGTGATAGGAACCAGGAAAATTAAGTGTCATTTACTGCAGGCTAATGCACAAGACTTAAAACAGGGTATCTGTCTCTTTAGAGGCTAGACTTTGGGGTTCATCTCTCCTCTACCAAGCATCTTGATGGCCTCTGGTTTGGTTTACTGTTTCATCAGGTGGCTTTTAAAAAACCTTCCAGGTAAACATCATTACCATAAGCAACTGAGATGACAAAAAGAATCCATGTCCTTATTATACATATGTGGCTAACGCTGCAGTATAACAAAATACATAACATTTATTTAAATGAACAGTTACCTAAGGAAAGATTTTTTTTTTACATGATCATTATTGCACAGAAGCTGAAAAGTTGTGACAAAAAAAAAAAAAAAAATCATTACTTTAGGCTCAATATGAGTTACAAAACAAAAGAAATGTGAAGTTCCCAATAAACCTATGGTCAAAAGTTGTACTACAATATCTTGCCCACAAATAGTGGGGGAGAGAGGAGGGAAATCAATTTAAGCACTAAACAGAATTTATTTTAATAACACTTTTCAGCCTTATTAAAAAAAAGTAATAATCCAAATGTAATATAACAAGACACATAGGGAGTCACACTTCACAAATTTCAGATGAGATGCCGTATTCTAATTAAACCAAAATGGGAAGTATCAAGCAAACAGCAGTTAAAAATTACGTTTTATTTTAAGTAGAATCCTGGTAGAATCTGGGGTTGGGCTAGATGACCTCTAAAGATCCCTTCCAACCCAAAGCATTCTATGATTCTAATACAATAATGCAGGAAAGTTCATAAGTCATTCTTATGCTTTCCTAAATTTTCCTTTTAAAAATTTTTACACTCACAGCCTGTAAGTCCAGTATCCCCAGGAAGACAGTACGAAAGTGTTGCTAACTGATCGATAAACAAAACAGACATCCTTCAAAGTTACTTAAATCAACTGCTTTAAAGCAAACTGCCACATTGTAAGTGGTGAGAACAAAACTTATTTTCAATGTTAAATCAGACTTCAGTTTTGCTGCACAGATGCTGTCACGTAAGCTAAATTCAGTCCCCCCTGCAGATATCACTGTTCAAAGCATATTCACAACCCTAGCGCCATTAGTTTATTAACAGTTTCAGTTAAAAATAAGCATAGAGTTAGGATTCTGAATAGTAAATGAACTGATGAGCTATGTCAATGAAGTGCAAATTAGGGTATCAAGAAAAGACAACAGGCAAATCTACAAGAACTTTCAATGTTTTACTTCCAACTCCTTACCATTACTTCAGAGGTAAGATGCATAAGACTTTCAGCTATTTCAGAACACTGGGAAGAGTCCATAATGAATTCCCCTCTTGTATCACCAACTATCAGCTCTGGCCACCGGGATCCCTCATTTTTCTTAATTAGACAAATTTCCAAACTAAAATGCAAATAGAAGACAAAGAGTAGTACATGAAAACACTGCATCTGTTCTCAGATTGGTCAAAAAGCTTTAAACGTAGATTTGAGCACTTCTCTCCAAACTGAATTAATAATGAAAACCACATATAAAAAACTATTAGCATTCAATTTATAAAATATTCTAATCGAAAATATTCTAAAGAAAAACAGACCAAGGACATGTGACTTATAAAAGCCTAAGAACAAAGAGAATGCGTTCATGTAAGTGTCCTCAGAGTTTTCAATGTAAATGCAGTTTCCACAGAAGCAGTCTTACTAAAATACTTCAAATACCGCAGGAGATCACCTGTAAAGAAATATATTCAAAGAGTGACAGAATTTTACTACAGAGGTTTATTTGAAATCTAACAAGTATTTAATAGGGCTACTTAAGTGTACAGTACCTTTATATAAAATCAAGGCCAAAAATATTTCTATTTTATAGACCTCAGAAATACTAAACCAGTTAACTATCTACATTGCATATCTAAAATAATATCTCAGAAGAGATACGATTTCTGTAACCTGTAAAAAAAAAAACCCAAGAAACAAAACAAACACACCAAACTTAAGAGAACCTGGTATAACCGTTAGGAATAACTAACTAAATAAATTGAAAACAAGAGAATTAGCTGATGCACCAACACAGCAATTCCATCTAATTACTGCACTAGACCAACACATGGCTATAATGATAAAATAAGAGTTAGTTTTATTACATTTGCCTTTTAGATACAGTTATAGGGTCTACAACGACAGTTTTTTACCTGATAGAACAGGAAAACTTTCTAAGTTACTACCTATTGCATCACAGCAATAACTATGCGTTGAACCTGAATCGGTTTCTGAAGCAATTACACTGGTATTAGAAATAGCACACTTTTGCAGAAGATATTTGGAGCAAGTTTTAGACTTTTAATGAACAGATTTGAAGTGGTACTGCAGTACCAACATTAAGAACCGAGTATAACTTATTACCTTGAAATGTGTAATTACTATTTCCCATTAAAGTAGAAGCCTGAGATTCATACAATATTGCTCACCTGATTAATAAAAAAATTGAGTTACTCAGTGGAGTTATTTTTCACTATGATATCTAATAATCAACAGCTGAAAATCATTTTAGTATATAGTATTAGTATAATCTCTATACAAATATTAGTCCCTGTATTTAATTCTTTTGGAGAATAACTATCTTTTACAGTTAACCTCTTGGGGAAAAAGCCAAGATTTTTGATGAGGGAAACCAATGGAAAATCACAGAATATCTCAAGTTGGAAGGGACCCCTACCTGCTCCTTGTAGGACCACCTAAAACTAAACTATAGGACTATCAAAAGAAATTTAAAAAAATTTTTACTGGAAATGTCTTGCAGAAAATGTCACACTAGTTCTTTTATTATAACCAAATCTCACAAGGTATGTACACTTATATACCTCCCATAAAAGTTCAAATAATGCATTACTAAAAAATACTGACATCAAGCTTGTCCAAGCACCCAGCAGTCAGTATTATCTCTACCATGTCTTTTTTCACTTTGTATTTTAAACTATTATAATGGCAAGAATAACTACTACCATATGTATTACATACAGAGCAATATGCAAAATTATCATAAGACACGGTATCTCAGATGTATAACACTCTGCTTCCCAATTTCCACACTCTGGGAATGGAAGTGAAAATGTATGTATTTAAAAGTTGTAATTTGAAACTGCAATAACTCTTTTTTCCCATTTTTCTACTTGAAGCTCAGGCTTCATGATGTCAGAAAGCTATGGTTAATATAAAGTCTATTTTCACCTGAGTCTTCTAAAAACCCCTCCTTAGATGGCTACATTTTCTCTAACGTTATGGTTGGGAACATTACTGTGCCACTGAAATAAATCTGTATTCTCCCTACTTACTGCATGCTCGTTCCGGTTCACAGGATTAAAGTTTGTGCATCTCAAAACCTGCCAAAGGAAACTAAATTGGAAACTCTGCAGGAGACACTGCAGGAAACTTGGTGGACCAAAAATGGAAGGCCAAGGACAGATCGAAATTGCAGAAAAAGTTACAGGGTTTTCTTCATATCAGTAAGGTTCACATATGCAGAAAAACTTCTTGAACTGGTACTCTGAGATAGAAAACTGAAGTGCATACACTTTCATAAAACAGATATTGAATACTGAAAAGTGAAGGGGATCAATAAAACCACCTGCCCTGCTCCAAAGTTCTACCTGGTAAAAAATAAAGTGCAATTTTCCTATTTATTTATATTTATATTACAATATATTGCATTCAGAAAAACTAAACTGTAAAACCAGTAATAAATCTACAGCAAAAAGGGGGGAAAAAACCCCAAAGGAGCCCTGATTATAAAACAAAGTTAAGACAGACTGAAAGATTCTTTTACAAAGTTTTAACACTGAAATTTGAATCTAGAAGAACTGGAGCAAAAAACCAAGATTTCCAAGAAATATACATAGTCAAAAGTATAATTTTTCTTCAGAAGGGATCACTAATTGCAGCACAATCGTATTTTATTGCCAGATGCACAGCAAGAACCACTTCTACACTAGTAGATTATTGGAAATGTCTTTCAACACCTGTGCATTTTTGCTCAAAGCAAGTGCTTGGTGACTGTTAATCAAAGAAAGCTCAAAAATTAAAAAAGTCAATAACAACTCAAAAGTTTTTAATTAGTAAGTTTAGTTTATGGAAACGCAAAAGGGACTGTAATGCAAGTAACCAAATACTGTTATCTGGTATTTATCTCTATATTTTTCAGAAACCATAGTGCTTCAAAGTAAAACTATACTGGATATTAATGATTGGTATTAGAGAACAAGAGGCCAAGCAGAGAATGACAGAAGACATTTCAAAATGCCGTGGAAATGGACACATTCCCCCCACTCTTGCCCCATGCCCAGGAGGTATACCGTGCCCATTAATACATTAGGAACTTTAAGGCAGAGTTTTTCTTAACCAAAGAAATTCTTGATCCTTAGATCTAGTAAATATATTTAAGCATTGCTGTTGCACTCATGCACTGGCTTTGGCTGGGATAGTTAATTTTCTTCATAGTAGCTGGTGTGATGCTATGTTTTTGATTTGGTTTTGATTTCGATAAAAGACAAATATGCTTAGTGATATACACAAGTTTATCTTTTGTTAAATTTATGTTCTTTATCACAGATATTTTAAAAGTTTTCCTAGTGAGAAAAATTAATTTTTATCTTATTTAAAGGAAATACCTCTACTTCCATAGAAACAACTCCTTTCTTCTTATATTTTGTCACATGATGACACCATATACAGAAATTACTCTTTAAGCAATCATTTAACCAAACCTGCTTGTTTCAAGAAATAGTGGCTCATTACTTTATCCTAGGAGTGAGCAAAAGCAGTAAATGTCCAAATACGTACAATATACTGATGGACCTTGTTGCTTTTCCTATACTTGTTGGAAGATCCAATAAAAATTCCATCATGAACCACATCCAAAGAAACAGTTTTACCTACTGACTCATTTCCTCGCATTCCCCCTCCTGCAACAGCCTATATCTTTCTTCCCCACCATTATCTTACATTTAAATAATTTATTTGGTTCAGGACACACACAAGGTGCTTCCAGTCTGTAACCAGTGATGTCACAGAGCTTGTGACACACTAAACCCCAAGGGGTGGAATGTGACTCAGTGAAAACAAACCCCTACAATGGAAGATCACTGGTGGAGATGGGCAAGAGGATGTGCCCACAATGTTCACGGAATTAATGCAAAGAAGCTGACATTATACAACACAAAGGGTGGCCTTTGTTTTAGATAAACATCTATCAACAGTTGAGTGGATCAACAGGTGGTATAAATGTTTCTCTTTGAGTTCATTAAGAGTGTGAGTATCTCCTAGCTAGCCAGACCAGCATGGAGGGAGTGAATATGTGGCTCAGCCCAGGCAGAGTATAAAAACTAGACAACTAACAAAAGAATTTAGAAGAGAGCAATGGGCCAGATCCGGCTTCAATTAACGTATTCCTTCCCAGCAGGTGGGGACGCTCAGCACTGTGATGGTGAGCATGCTATAGAGACCAGTAATGGGAATCACGTTGGTATTGTGACTAAACTGTGTATTGCAATTGCTATATTTTACCAAGTGTAACTTGCATTTGTATTGAATTTGCAGTGTATTTTGTATCACTCTACTAAATCAGAAATCCCATGTAACATCAACTGTCTTCAAATAACTGAATTTGATCATTACACCCTCCATGCATGGAATATCTAGAAGAACCTGGTCAGACAGTATTGGACTCTGACAGCACAACACATAACACCTGCAGCTCAAGAGTCTTATTTTGGTTGAAGTGAACAATCCAGCACAAATAACTTCTAGATCCAAAAAGCTTCTATATCTTAAAAGGAGTACCAGACATAGCCAGTTAAAAAGAGGATTTAACTTTTCATCCTGTAGCCCACTGCTTCAAATATGGCCTTTAACAAATTTAACAAAAAAAAAAAAAAAAAAAAACCCTCACAAATTTAATATTGTAAAAGACACTGGAAAACAAATTATTTAAATTTGTTCTTTTTTAACTATGGACATTCCCACTACTCTCAACTCCTGTTGTGATTACTCATTAATTGTAATAGAATCATAGAATCCTAGGTTGGAAGGGACCTCAAGGATCATCAGGTCCAACCTTTCTAGGCAAGAGCACAGTCTAGACAAGATGGCCCAGCACCCTGTCCAGCTGAGTCTTGAAAGTGTCCAATGTGGCGGAGTCAACCACTGCCCTGGGGAGATTATTCCAATGGTTGACTATTCTCACAATGAAAAATTTCCCTCTCATGTCCAATTGGAATGTCCCCAAGAGCAACTTGTGTCCATTCCCCCTTGTCCTCTCCATGTTACTCCTTGTAAAAAGGGAGTCTCCATTTTCCTTACAGCTTCCCTACCCTTAGGTACTGGTACGTGGTAATGAGATCCTCTCTAAGCCTCCTTTTCTCAAGACTGAACAAACCCAGTTCTTTCAGCCTGTCCTCGTATGGCAGGCTTCCCTGTCCTTTGATCATCTTGGTGGCCCTTCTCTGGACACCCTCCAGCCTGTCCACATCTATTCTGTAGAGCGGAAACCGGAACTGTACACAGTATTCCATGTGTGGCCTGACAAGCACTGAGTAGAGTGGGACAATGACTTCTTTATCTCTGCTGGGGATGCCCTTTGATGCAACCCAGCATCCTATTGGCCTTCTTGGCTGCAGCAGCACACTGCTCATGCACATTGAGCTTGTTGTACACCAGGACGCCCCGGTCCCTTTCCACAGAGCTGCTCTCCAGCAGGGTGAATGCTAGACTGTGCTGCACTCCTGGATTATGTCTTCCCAGGTGTAAGACCTTACACTTGTCAGTGTTGAACTTCATAAGGTTCATAGCTATGATATTAACTAAGGCTACAATAACTACCAAATGTATAGATGGCTAGCACTGGTTAGAATACTTTACCTGTAGTGAAGAAGTATTTGGGTATCTAGATTCACAGATATTACAAAGAGAATACCTGAATCTTGCAATAAGACCACGTATATCAGTATCTGATAGACACTAATATGAGACTTTAAATAATGAAACACACCCATAGATTAAATAAACAATGAGATGAGTTACAGACTGTAAAAAGTATGAACTTTTCAAAGCTCAGAAGTATGATCACAAAGCTCTTAGAGCAGAAAATGCTTAGCCCATTCCAGACTTTCAAACCCACCTTCCTCAGGCAAACAGAAACTTACCACTGTAATTGGCAAGAGAAGCTGTAAAAATTCCAAGGTACTTTTACAGGTAACATGGGCTTAGGGTACAAAGAACAACAAGATCTTTAAAGTGTGGATCAACTATTTGTTTTTCCTATGCGCATACTGCATTTTATTCATCACGACCTAAGTCTTACTTTGAACTTTACCATTACTTTAGATGGTGCTTCAGTTCTAGCTGTTCTGACCGGGTAGCACAAGGGGAAGTAGAACTGCCAAAGATGAACAGAGACTTTCAATCCCTCTTGTAAGTGGAAGGATCAAGAGGAGTATGTTTAGCAGTACTGAAGCATTCAACAGATCCCTCAGTTCATGTTCTACAAGGTAGGACAAAACGGTGCATGTAAGTGTTCACTGTACCTGTTAACTGCAACAAGGTGACTTATAACACAAGCTTTTAGCTTCAAGTCTCAAACAGAAAAACTCAGAAGGGTACATTTTTAAATATATAGGGATTTCAGCCTCCCTTTTGCATGTGCAGAAACACATGTGGAAATAAATCTGAATACTTATGTCACCTTCCAGATACGAAGCATTTTTATTAATGCAAATGTTGTAGACAATCTGCACCCACAAAACCCCCTAAAACAATGGTTGACATGCCTTGTCACTGAGATTAGTTTAGGGCTCTGAAGGCCTAACGATATAGAGTCTGAGCAGAAAGCAAAATCAGATGTCCAGAATTAGGTTGCAGTTCTCTACCAGAGAACTAAAATTCCAGAACTAACAGGTTTTGAAATAAAAAAAAGTAAGCTTGACTCTGGTTTAGGGAGCTCTGAATTCTCTTCCCCTCTCCATTCTTTGGCTTTTTTATTTCAGAAAGAAAGAGACAACTAAAATTCAATTCTCAAAGAAAACCATGAACATTTCTATTTGAGGTCTACAGCATGTTAAATTAACACAGATTAATTTTACATCATGTACATAATATACAATGGATTAGGAAAATATAATATGGACTTTATAAGTCAAACTTGAAGAATTTCTGTTACATTATTACCAAAAAAGCTACTGTTTGTGGAAAGCAGAAGTAGAAATGAAATTATTAACACAAACAACAGGGTAAAAGTCAGTCTAATCAATCCTAAAATTTAGTGAAAAAAAACCCCAAACAAACCCTGTTAAACCAATTAAGTTTACTTTGCTTACGAAGCTATTTTTAACATTTTGATAGCTGGGGGTTTTTCCTGGCTATTTGGAAAAAATGAAGTTTTTCTTTACTACTTCAAAACATTACTGAATTTACTTACTGAATTTATCATGAAAGTTTCATAACTATATTATACACTACCTTTATAAAGGTCATTTAACAGTTTATCTATTCACTTTTCCACTGTGATCAACTAGAAGTGAATGGACACAATTATTCTCAACAAGAATTAAAAAAACCACAAACAGGTAGTCATACAGACAGGTAGTCATACAGACATGCATGGGTTAATCTCCAGTAGCTCATATCACCAAATACTGTTTTAGAAAGGCAACTGACAACATTTTAACAGGACATTAACTCTGGCTGCCACTAAACACAGGAAAGCAAGTGAAAATAAGGTGAGGAGGTTAACATTAGGAGCATCAATGTTGCCTAATATTGCAAAGAACTCTGCTTGACAGCTCAGTAGTAGAAACACTTTTATTTCCTGGTCTGATACAGGTATAGCTATCAGTACAGACATAACGCCTTTTTTTTCTGAAACAAAAGAATTTTGGAAAGGCTGTTCTATGTTGTTGTCATAGCTGGTCATGTAGCTTATGCGCAAGTAACTGTAAGAGGAGGGAATTACTTTCACAATTAGCTAAAGAAACAGTATTGTGAGACAGCATTGCAAAAGCCAGTGAACTATTTTCCGCAGAGAAGACAGATTCTTGTAAGGAGGGATGCAGGGTGTAGCATTAAATGAGTCCATTCCCAGAGGGGCCAGAAATCAGAGATACAGTATACACTTTGAAATAATTTCCTATCAATAGGAAAACTATAAACAATATACAGCACCTTTTGTTCTCTCTAATTATCCATGTGCAGCTTTCATGGTCCACAGATGAATAGAGTTTTCCTTCCAACAAAGGAGGCTGGTCTTTCAGTGTAACACATAAGTTATCTGGGGAAAAGTGTACTTTTATGTCATCCTTCGTGATATCTTCAGGAATGTGAACAGTTATTGTCACATCATCTTCAGTCTGCTGCCAGTAATAGAGAGGGTCTACAGTTGGAAACATGCAGAAAAATACAAACTAGATTACAAATGCTGTCCTGGATTCCACAGCATGCCATGCTGGGAGATATGGAATAGAAGTTTGTGAAAGAATGGAAATTAACTTGCACTCTGAACAATTTACGTAAGATATATTCTGACTATAAAATGGAGAAACTTTTTTAGCAATCAAGTTCATTTGTGTCCCTAATCTGGAGAGCAATTTATACTTATGTCTATACTCAAGTGTGCTGATAGTGTTATACAGTGGGCATTAATTATTACTCTAAGTTTATTGTAGCATACAAAATTGATAACCAAAATGTACCTAAATACACCAAAACATTAATGATTAATAATTTGGTTGAGGAGACATCAGGTGCAGTGGTACTGACAAGCTACTGCATGCTCAGAAATATATGACATTCAGAAATGTGAACATTTTCTTTCTTACCTATTTTGTGAGAAGCTACGTTGACTATTCAACAGAAATTATTTAAGAAGACCAAGTAGTCTTCATCTGCCTTAGATGATGGAGATGAAATAAAACTGCCTGCCCAGAGGTAATGCTTGACTTTTGCTCTTGGGTCTAGAATGTACCTGACGTCATTAAACTGCTACAAGAAGTGGCCTTTTAAGAGAAATGTTTATAAAGAAGGAAGGCTATGAGAACACGATTGGGTAGCGCACAGTTGGTCATAGAAACACACAAAACCAGATGCATTCATTTTCTAAAGAGCAATCCTGTACATGTTACCTTCCTATTTAGAGGAAAAGTGAAGTATGGATAGACCCTTTGGAAGCTTTCAAGTTGTCACAACACAATACAAAATTCAGTTAATCTAAGCTTCACGTCAGCAGCTGTGACACTGGAAGGACTCTTACACTGTTGTCCCTTACGAGTTTCCTGTTTGCAATGGATCACTCACAGGTGCTACAAATATACTTCCCAGAAACTATTAATATCTGAGATACGACAGCCTTCAAATTTCTAAACTTTGACTTTGATTGTATCTGATAGCAAAAGTCTTATAGATCAAGACAACTGAATGACACCAAAACAGTAGCTTAGAATTCCCCTCTCCCCAAGACATCTTCTCATAAGCTGTCAAAAATGTGCAAAGGAGACTATGAAAGAACAAATTAAATACCAAAATACCGATGTGCAACAAAACCGCTCCAGTATTTCTTCATCTGTTTTGTAAAATCCTATAAAAAAGAGAGTTCTATTGCTGGCACATCTTCTTTCATTATCTGATATCTATTATGCCTGCAATTTTATATAACCATGCAACTAGAAGTATAGCCTACATTAGGTTTAGCAAAAGACAAATTCTCTCTGAAAGAGGCATTAGACTTCCCTCTAAACTAGGAGTTCAGGTGTCAGTACTTTCTCTACCAATAGATTTTTTGTGCCATGAGAAGTTTTTGAAAGGTATTGCTGCAAACAGTACTCCACGCGTCACAGATTTCTGGGCTTTGGCAACAGCGTATGTGCACACACATGCATGAAATGAACTGTCCTAAGAGCCATATAATGCTCTTTACCGTGTTTCTTTAATCACACCTATCACACAACTCAAAGCTCTTAAAATCCCTAAAACACTGAACTAGCTAATTCAGGTGACAATTGCATAGAGATTGCATTATGGTGCTCAGTGCACTGAAGAACTCCTTTGCCTCAAGATTTATATGTACAGACTATTCTTAATACAATTGCATGTATAACATCACAGTTACCACAGTGTATAACATTAATATGTTCCAAAAAATGGATCTTTTTGTACTGTTTTCCAAATAGATTTTTACACCATTGACAATGATTGTGCTAGTATCACTCAGTTAGGATTGGTTCATTAACCGATGTCTCATATTCAAAAGCAAAAATAAAATCTGAAACAATAAAATATAACTACATAAACATACATATCACAGAGTTCAGTGATATTTAAGATAAACCAACTTTATTAATAGGCTTTTACATACCCAATTTTGTTTTGATCTCGAAGAAAAAAAGAAACAACTATGGATGCCTTTTGTTGAAGTTTATTTTTTCTGAACTGCTTTCCCACGGGAGAAGAGATAATCTTTTACAGGATTCTCATTGTTTAAAAAGTTTTGGTTTATTTTTCTTTTTAAATTTAGAAAGGCAGGAGTAAATTACGTATCTGAGAACTTTCTGATGAGTCAATGGGTGCCAACTCTGCCCTCTCTCACTTAGGAAGACTGGCTTCTTAATTTGAGTACTTCAGTCAGATGCCTAAATTTAGATGCTACCTTAGCAAATCCACTACTAGCAAATACTTAGTGTAGTTCTGTTTTCAAAATATCCTTTATAACAAAAATTCTTTAAGTGTTCCCTACCGAAAAAAGTTTCTCATATAGGCTTATGCACAATACAACTTCCCAGGGTTAAAACAAACAAAAAAGCTAACCTGTCCTTAAAAAAAAAAAATTAAAACAAAATCTGGAAGATAGATATTAAGACAAACATTTACTGCTAGAATTTCTGAACAGATGCTAAACTGACAAGCTATTTTCTAAGCCAAAAGGGAGAGCAGCCTATCATTTTTAAGTCTCACCTTTCTTTTCATTCGTTGCTTTTGCATCGTCATTTTCTTCCAATTTATCATCTTCATCTTGCATAAATTTGAATGGTTTGTAGGAAACAATCATTAGACCATCACCACTCGGCTCTATTGCTGCATAATGGGGGACTGATTTTCCTTGCAAAACTCTCCTTTTAAAGATTTCATATCTATGATCACCTATAAAATTTAAAAAAAAAATAATCTTAGTGGCAATATTTTTCTAGAACAATAATTTTTAGGAGAAACTCATTACACTTAAAAATACTAAGCAATCCTACCAATTAAATCACAGTACTGTAGTTTAAAAAGAAATTTCTCAGAACTCTGTTTTCCACTGAGTTGTTAAATATGTAGACCCTAAAATTAATCTAACATGGCCCTTTTTTCTTATGATGGCTTTGTTGATCACAGCTAGCCCAGCAATTCACAAAACCACTCACAGCCTCTGTACCAACAAGTTTTCCAAATACACTTTGAGCTGCTATAAAAACTTAAGAAGCAATGAAATAGCCAGTGGTAACACTTTATTCATAATGGGAAATGTCCATCTTCCTCAACTTACGTAAACCACTGCCCTTTAAAAGGCAGATCCCAGCTACTGGCATCAAGGACCATGCCATTCCCTACCTTGCTCCCAAACACATGAGAACCTATGACTCAAAACACCAGTAAGGTGACAGGCTCTAGGGCAATGTCTGTTCTTTTTCCATTAGAATCTTACTGCCCACGGAGTTCTCAGCAATTGATCAACTTCTGAATAGTAACAGATTGTACAAATGGATTTTTAGCAAAAAACTAACAACTTGATAAAATTCTCTCAGGTAATAAAATTATCCACAGGAATTGTGTATGTTTTCACACTTACGCTTTGTCTCATCATTAAAAGAAATCACTGTACTTGTAACTACAGCTTTACTTGAAAGAAACTGGGAACTCATTAGCAGAGACATTAGACAAGACCAGATTATGATGGTAAAAATCATCTATACCACTCTAGCACCCCAAAACATGTTCCTGTTTGACCTCAATGTTAAGCTTAGAGAACATCAAAGTCATAGGAGAATACAAATAATACAAACAAGCCAGGTATAGTTTAGGTCCTCTCAACTGGTTGTCTTGTTTGCTAAGCAAGAAGTGGAGTAAAGAGTAACAACCAGACTATAACGTAATGTATAATGTACTTAGGGGTGTTAATTGAAGCCCCCTCCTTTTTCCTAGAAAGTTTGGTCCGGGGGGGGGGGGGGCCGGGGGGGCGGCGGTATTAATGAAGAGATTCAACTGTTTACTAAATTAGAGACAGAGTAAGACATCTGTACAATCAGAAGACTCTAGGCAACAGGGTAACCTGCTTTAAAAATTAACAAATTACTTCAGCTTAGATACGTGATGAAAAAGAGCATGTCTGTTGTAGTAGGAAGTTAGCCACTCATTGAACGAGCTGTTATTCAACTGACAGAATTTAACTGTACACTGAAACATATCAAATTTGTTTGCACATCTCTCTCACAGCATTTGCACACTTATTAGAACGCTCTACAGCCTCACAACTTTTCATTGTGGGACCAAGCCTTCTGTAGAGTATTTTCAATCAATCATCAACACTTTTACATTTTTAAAGTAACTCGTCATGATCTTTCCGGTACATTTATATTACACGATTTTCCTTCTAAAGAAGGTCAGAAGAAAGCTAAGCATTAACATTTTCTTAAGTCTAATAAAGCAGCATGGTGGTTCTTCATTTCAAGCCCTTACAGTGAGGATTCATAAAACATTAGTTAACTAAAGAAAACAACAGACTTTGAAAGGGTATACATTTGCACAACCCCCTGAAGTACCACACAAGATGGGAACAGACCTAACCCCTGCTTCCATTCAGATTTATTTTCATGCTTCTGGCTTTTTTCTTTGGTAATACAATAGTGGTAGCTGTGACCACTTTGTCTAGCCAGCCAGACATGGCAGAGAGTCTCACAGTTGTAGGTGTCAAGAGACGTAACTATGTTTTAAGGCTTTGCTTCGATGAAGCATAGATTTTGGTAATTTGAGAAATGGCTAGTTGATTAACTACTTGGTTTTTACTACAATCTGATTTGATAAACTGCACCCACAGGCAGTTTTTCAAGAAAAGTTAAGCACAGCAATTGCCTACTGATGAAAGAAGATGCATTGTAATTCCTCAAAACAGCTTTTATCTTTGAGACTGGTTCATACATCACTCTGATTTGCAAGATGTTTATTTAAAAGAAATAAAAATTTAGTTCTCTCTTCATAATTAAAGTTTGCTTTGAGTCTTGTTATTTACATCTCTACTGACTGTAATTATAAAAATTTTGTCTGCCCCTAGGAAATGCTGGGGAACTGGCAAGATTTTTGAAAGATTTTTAAATCCACTTTTATGGAAAAAGTTTCATTCCATGAACATTTGTCTTAAGTTACAAAAAACACACTGTAAAAAAGAATTTGTTTATGAAAACATACAGTATGACAAAATACAAGTAAATCTGTAGTTAGTGCTCTCTTTAAGCAATGGTCTTCCGTTCTAGACTGGCAGTATTACTGATTTAATTTTTCTTACAAGATATGAGTGGTAATGTTCAGAGGTTTCTTTCTCTTGTTGAGCTGGCCACAAAAGCATAAGGCAATTTCACGTGGCTTTCTGGCTCTCTTACAAATACTTCCAACACCCAAGGTTTCAACAGCAGACAACGTGAATAAAGCCACTCATTCTCCTATCCATACTAAATATGTAGAGGACCAGGGAACATTTGGATAGTAACATCGCAGTATGCAATCAACTGCTTTAGTTCAAGTAGTTACAGGTCTTGTTTCTATCAGTATCAAAATTATATCAAAATATATCAAAAATACACGTTTGGAAGATAACACATGAGGCCGTATCACAGTCTTCCCCAAAAGGTAAGTTAATTTAATCTACACATCTTTAAATCGGATGCTGAAGCATGGGGTCTTGTATTCTTTACAGAAATCATATTATTTAACATAAATATATATGTTCATATTGAACAGATAAATTACCCTTTGCCAAACTTCATTAGGATAATACAATAATTAGTAGGTATTAATACACTAGCTAATATGTTTTTAATAACTTCATACTCTTTTATTGTACAAAAACCTAGAAAATGCAGTATTTACTTTTTATGCTACGGTTCTTATATTTATCTCATACTAATACCAATCCCACGACACTGTAAATTGAAGGCTAAAAAAACCAACAAAAAACCCAAAACACAACCAAACAAAACCCCATATCCAACTGTATAACATTTTGAAAAGTGTAACCGACATCAGTTAGAAATAGTTCTGTATAACCTCAATTTTACAAGATCAAGCTAGACAGGAACTACATTTCATAACGTCACAAAGTAAAGTTCTACCCTGTTTTCTAATTACATTAACCACACACGTATAAAACTTTATTTCTTCCTGTCTTCCAAACATTTGTCAGAATTTAAGTCTACGATCAATAATTTGATCTCAAAATATAAGAAAAAATTATCTATGTAAAATCCAAGCTGAAGTTTTGGGGAAAGGAAATCTCAGAACCCGAGGAACAATGAACTTCTAAGACAAAAGAATAAAAGCATAATTTTTTTTTTTAAACATTGCTCACCAGTAATATAAATGTAAAACACTTACCCTCTTTGCTTGTCTCTGCAATTGTAACCCATTCCAAAGTAACATGAAATCCACTTCCTTTTGTGTCCAACTCATCTTTTTCTACCCTAAGCAGCAGCACAGCTACTGAATGAGTATCAGATTTTATAAATGAAACGCTATGTGCTATAATAAATGGACTTCCTAGTTCTTCATTAAACACAATCTAGAAGACAAAATTGTAGTAAAAAGTCAGTCAGTTAAAACTGGAAGTCTTGCTCTTTCTCAGACAGCACTGAAATGCTTCAGTGAATGTCAAATAAGTTAGAGTTTGCTTCCTGCAAACCTCTCTGCCAGCATGAATCCATGAATGTCATACATTTCTGGATCCTCCCTCCTTGGATATCAGGACACTGTTCTGAAATGCTTTTAATTATTATATTATAAAATCATTACAAAGGCCCATTACACAAAGATCCACAAAACCTTCTGCATTATGGCTGTTTACTACTACAATTAAGTAGAGGTAGCAACTGAGGAACAGGACTGGATCCATAAACACAGCATATCAACTGGCGAAAAGAGTCTCACACTCAAGATGAAAGTGTTGGCATTTCAGCAAGGCCCTCTCTAGACGCTCCAACATCCTGAAAACCTTTGCAGACCTTGACACACGCAAACAAGAAGATAAAAAGGCCCAGTGCATTGCTGCCAATGTTTAATCAGTCCTGGTTTTGGCTGGGATAGAGTTAATTTTTTTTTCCCTAGTAGCTGGCATAGTGCTGTGTTTAGTATTTAGCATGAGAAGAATGTTGATAACACACGGGTGTTTTAGTTGTTGCTGAGCAGTACTTACACTGGTCAGGGACTTTTCAGCTTCCCCTGCTCTGCCAGGTGCACAAGAAGCTGGGAGGGGGCACAGCCAGGACAGCTGACCCCAACTGGCCACAGGGCTATTCCAGACCATATGGCATTGTGCTCAGTATAGAAACTGGGGGGAGTTGGCCTGGTAGCAGTGATTGCTGATCGGGGACTGGTTGGGCATCAGTCAGTGGGTGGTAAGCAGTTGCATCACTTTTTTTTCCCCTAGGTTTTGTTTTTCTCTTTCTCTTGTTGTTTTCCTTTTCATTACAATTTATTATTATTTTATTTCAATTATTAAACTGTTCTTATCTCAACCCATGAGTTTTCTTACTTTTGCTCTTCTGATTCTCTCCCCCATCCCACCGAAGCGGGCAGGAGGAGTCAGCGGCTGTGTGCTGCTTAGTTGCTGGCTGGGGCTAAACCACATCAATCATCAACCAGTAGTAACGGGAGGGGGGGCTCTCTTTATTCGCCTACTATCTTTACAAAGAGATTCAACTTTCCTTCTCTATAATGTTTTATGAAGTGGAGTAAGAAACAAAAACCTATAACTAAATGAAGGAGTATAATATTAATGTTTAGGAGGAGCTAGGGCTAGAAGTTTTTGAATTTTTACGTAAATGGTTTGGAAAAGTCCATCTATATTTGGATGGGACTAGGTAGGCAGATGACATAAATATTACTGTCATATTGAAACGCTGTCACGATTTAAACCCCAGCTGGCAACTAAGCCTCACCCAGCCGCTCCCTCACTCCCCCCACAATGGGATGGGGGAGAGAATCAGAAGGGTAAAAGTGAGGAAACTCCTGGGCTGAGATAAAGACAATTTAACAGCGAAAGCAAAAGCCATGTGTGCAAGCAAAGCAAAACAAGCAATTAATTCACCACTTCCCACGGGCAGGCAGGTGTTCAGCCATCTCCAGGAAAGCAGGGCTCCATCACACATAATGGTTACTTGGGAAGTCAAACGCCATCACTCCGAACGTCCCCCCCTTCCTTCTTCTCCCCCCAGATTTATATGCTGAGCATGACATCATACAGTATAGGATATCCCTTGGGTCAGTTGGGGTCAGCTGTGCTGGCTGTGCCCCCTCCCAGCTTCTTGTGCACCCGTAACCTCCTTGCTGGTGGGGTGGGGTGAGAAGCAGAAAAGGCCTTGACTCTGTGTAAGCACTGCTCAGTGGTAACAAAAACATCCCTAAGTTATCAACGCTGTTTCCAGCACAAACTCAAAACACAGTCACTACACTAGCCATATACTAGCCACTATGAAGAAAATTAACTCTACCCCAGCCCAAACTAGTACAAAGGCTAATAAGCACTACTGTGAACATTAAATAATTTCATACAAAAGGACTACGTTTCTTGTAGCTTGAGACATTTAGCAGTTGGTACCTGTAGCTAGATGTTTTAATTCTAGAAATATTTCAGCTTTTCTCAAGAAAAGTACTCGTGCAGCAAGAACACCAAGAAGATTAAAACAAAACAAATCCAAACAGCAGAGAAGAAGAAATAAAACATTCTTTATTTATTAGAACAGTAACACATCAAAATGAAAGAATAAATAACAAGGAATTCAAGCCACGTGGCTGAATGAGTCTAGGCTCAATCCAGCGGCTGTTACTGAAACCTGATAAGGTGTGAGGATTTACGGGGCTGGGATGTTGACATCACTGTAAACCACTGGGTGCTCTAAATACTCCAAAAGTGAATTTAAATGGTGACAGCACCTCAACATACAAATGTCATGTTTTTGTTACACTGACAACTCCAATGCAACTTATGTACATATAAACAATCTCACACAGAACAGAATAAAAACCAGTTGGTATTTATTACCAACCATCTAAAGAACAGGATGACCAATTTCCTACTTACTGAACTCTCAAAAGATGTAGGGGAAGGAGCTAATCAATCATGCTCAAATCTTCTACTTCAGGACATGTACCTGAATTGTTCTTGCCAATACTAAAACCTCCTCAATTGCTTAGGAAACTGCCCTCTAATAAAGAAACTAGATACAAATGTCAGAGCTTTGTACCCAATTCATCTTTCATGAATAAAGAGGAACTAACTCACCACAGACCATGAGACTCATTAGCTCAAGTAGAAATGTAACTTAATTATATTTGTTGTGTCCAATCAGGATAACCAGTACCATTATCAGTGTAGTAAGATCACTTCGATGTGGATGCAAAAAATGCTCCTTATCATCACTCTTTAAAAGAATTAATTATGTAAACAATTTAATCATGAGAAACATAAAACCATACTTCAGTTACAACCAACAATTTTAAGTAAAAATATTAAGCACCAATCATCTTCCAGAGCTAAGTGCACAGTATGACGATTTTCCCTATCAGAGAGGTGGAAATAATATTGCTTACATTATATCTGCTCTGCAGGTAACCCTCAGGGTTACTTATCAAAGCTTTTCAACCAGAAGTTTTAAGTTTTATTCTAGTCTCTGTGGATGCATTTTTAAAACGGGGCAAATTAAATGGTGAATATTTCAAGCACAATGACATCTGCACAGACAAACATCACACAAACCAGAAATCTCCTAACTTAAAAATGAAAGTAGCTTTTAGCTTGGTTGGCAATAATTTCAGACTTCTAAAAAAAAAATATATTATTCCACAGGCCAGCTGAAATAGTAAACAATAAAAGATGGGAGGAAAAAAATCCTAGAGACACATATGAATAGGGAAGGGAAATGAGAAATATTTTTTTAGAAAAAGCTCTGCTAGACAAGCACTTAGCCATCTATCTAGAAACACTCATTTTTACTTAGATTTTTCTTCAGTCAACAGGCTATTCCCATTCGAACACTTGAATTTTAGATATTTTGTGCATAAAGAAATAATTTAGTCATTAGTCATACTTGAACACAATCCTGTATCAGCAATACAGAATTATGATTTAAAGCTTATGCCTCGCAACTTTACATACGTGCAATTCTCATAAGAAATACAAGAATAAGGATTATTTGGTAGATGTACAATTCTTAAATGTGTTATTGCACAACTTACCTCCCACTTTTCAGATGCACTGTTTCCACGCTTGCCTGATTTAATTAGATACAGTCGTCCTGTACCATCAGAAAGGGTAACCCATGTGGAAGATGAGAAGTGTATTGAGGCACAAAGGCGATTATCATAAGCTGTCAAGTCTGTCGGTAGCCTGAAAACTTCTCTTGGTTTTTGTAGAGCAGTGTCCTAAAGCAAACAGTCACACACTAAGACTTTATGAAATATTCATCAATTTCAGGAAGTATTACAGACAAATTAAGTATAACAAATCTCAGAAGCAATTCACCAGTTTCTTTGTGCAGTTGAGCATATTTAGAAAAAAGTGGGTAGCAAGCATCATTACCACATATGTGGAAAAGGTGGTGGAATTTCATCAATCGCTTGGTTCCTATTTACTGAAAACATGAGTGTTCTATAATTGATATTTCAGCACGCAATTTTCTTCCTTCCATTTCACAGCACTAATTACATTTTCCATTTTAAAAAAAAAAAAGGCTTCTCACTTCTTCTCCCTTAGCATTCCCATATAATTAATCACTTACCTGAAATAATTCTATTCCTGGTAAAAATGCGGTGACTTTAAAAGAAATGAAAGCCACAGAACTGTACTCAAACTAGTTAATAAAAACTCACTTCTAAATTAAAAAGAATTTCAGCACATTCTCTTACACAACTGTTATGTTCAAGGTGATATATCATTTCTCCGCTTTCCTAGAGTGGTTATTTTATTCAGTAAGTTAAAGAAGTAACAATTGTGATTAGCTACCAAAGAAAAGCTGTACTAATTCAACTCATGTCTGCAAATAACTTTTCCATCACATAATGATCACACTACGCATCAAGATAAATTTATTTAGCATACTGTATCAGTGGCACACTGCAATCTTATTTTTTTGTCTTTAAGCCAAACCACAAGCATAGATCATTTCTGAGCATGAATAAACTGAGACACTATAGTGAACAAATTGCATAGATGATACAATCCTCAGAGAATAATTTTTTTAAAAAAAATTATACGTATCACTAAATTTTACCAAAAAACCCAACCCAAAACAAAAAGAATCCAGTATTTCCTGCTGTATAAACTTTGCACAAATCATCCTGACTGAGAAACATTGCAAAATGAATGTTAGAATACCAGGTTCATCTATACTTCTAGTAACTGTTCTTAGAACTCCTGCTTTAGTTCAGCATTGCCTTCTTCATTTCCTGATAATTCTAACAGAAGAAACTGCTTTCCTGCTGTAAATTGGACTTCCAACTGTTGTCATTAAGTACAAAGGGATGTCTTCCAGGACATCTTTTAGGGATTATTCTTTATCTTGTGCCTTCACACTTACATGCAGCCCTTTCTTTGCTGAATAAGGCTTTGTAAATCTCTGTTCATTATTTGGCTTGCAGAATGCCAACAACACTGCTGCCTGCTTAGGACTATGATTTACCCCCCTTTGTGAGTTGAAGTAATCTCTGACTATCCAAGAGGCTTGTTAGAAAAAAATCCTGACCAAATCTTTATGATTTGAAAAAAACTTGGCATCACAGTTTAAAAAAATGGTCAAGACAAGCTTTATCAGCAATACAGCTTGATCAGCTACTTACTAAGCAGATCAGGCTGCAGCATTAAGAGCACAAACAAAATATTCTTACAGAGAAATGTAAGATGCAGACTGGAGATTCAGCAACATCACAGTCACGTCTCTACTTTATAATCTTTCAAATAACTGAAATAGAACTTAATTGGTTGAAGTTTTTCAACTGAACTAACGGGCTGGGCAGTATGTCATTAAGTGGGATCCCCCAAGGACTGATACCAGGCCCCATGCTGTTCAACATCTTCATAAATTACCTGGATGATGGGACTGAAAGCAACCTCGTTTGCTGATGACACTAAACTAGATGATGAGGTAGGCATGCCACAAGGGAGAGCTATTTCGCACAGAGACCCAGATAGCCTGGAAGAGTGGGGTAGCAAGAACACTGTGAAGTTCAACAAAGACAAGTGCAAGGTTGTGCACCTGAGACAGAATAACCTACGAGCCCAGTACCAGCTAGGATCTGTGTGGCTGGGGAGCAGCCTTGCTGAAAGGGACCTGGGGGTCCTGGTGGACAACAAGCTGAACATGAGTCAGCAGTGTGCTGCTGCAGCCACAAAGGCAAATTGGATCTTGGATCTGCAGGGGCATTACTAGCACAGATAGAGATGCGATCATCCCACTCTACTCAGTGCTTGTCAGGCTGCACCTCAAGTACTGTGTCCAGTTCTGGTCCCCACAAATGAAAAAGGACATGGTCAGACTGGAGTACCTGCCCTATGGGGGAAGACTGAAAGAGTTAGGTCTTATCTCCCTGGACAAGATTCAGGGAGGAGACCAGCTGGAAGATCTCACACCAAGGCTACCTTTTGTAACCCCTGACACCAAGATCTGTTTGTCTGGAAGGAATGCAGCTAACCTGATAGGACTTGATAAGGGAGCTGGGAGCAGAGGCACTCTTCAGAGACATGTATCAAACACTCTGCAGATAAGGAGACTGATAGGGCAGTCTGCGAGATAAGCTGTGAACTTTCAGCTAAAAGGTAATTCAAGTAGGGGGAGATCACCACCACTGACTCAAGAATGACTCACTCAAATCACCCACCGACTCAAAAGAGGACCAGACAGAGCATGCGTGCTATTTAGCATGGGAAGCGGAGAAGGTGTGTCTAAGCAAGGGATAAAAGTCACACGCTATCCCAAGACTGTGGGCAAAACTTGAAGACAGATGGACCCCCCATCGGCTGGACTGACGCTGGAACCAGGACTGGCGCTCTCTCTTCCCTCCCCAACCCCCTTTTGTTTTACTCTTTTTGTCTCTTGTATCTCTAGTAAGTAACATAAAGCATAGTTTAATGGCATTGCAGCAAAACCCTATGCTTTCTCAAATTACCTAAAAATCACATATTAAAGAATTACAAGCCAGTAACCAATTGTCTGGTGTTGTTTCACCTTAATTTGCCCCAGGGGAATTTCAGGAACCTCACGGCCTGGCTCGTCCTACCCACGGTAGCCGGAGGAGTGGGTCACAGCAACCTCATCACAGTATTCCAGTTCTTAAAGGACAGCTACAAAGAGGACATAGGCTCTCTCTTCACAAGAAGTCACATAGAGAAGACAAGGGGCAATGGGTAAAAGTTACACCAGGAGAGGTTTCATCTCAGCATAAGAGATTTTTTTTTTTAGCGAGAACAATCAATGACTGGAACAATCTCCCCAGGGACATGGTAGAGTCCCCGTCACTGGAGGTTTTCAAGACGCAACAGGACAGGGTGCTAGATAATCTCCTCTAGGCTCCTTTTCCCATGGAAGTTTGGACCATATAATCTTTTGAGGTGCCTTTGAACCTGGGCTGTTCTATGATTCTATGGTGAACATTAACAATATAATTTTTTAGAAACATAATAAATATTCACCACCTTGCCCCTTATACTGATTCATAGACTTCAGGATCTGATGAGGTCTACAAAAAGGTCTTTTACTAATGACAAACAAAACCAATTCCTGTTGTTTCTGTTCTGTATCTTAAAGAAACATTTCTCATGAAGTTATGTCCCTTTCCCCTCATCTCTCAGTTTTATATATATCACAAATAAAACAAATCTAAATGCAATAGGTTTCACAGATACTTTGCAGGCTAGTGTACCTACATATATTTGAAAAAACAAACAATCATCTCTGAGAAAAAAAAAGGTGCCTAACTGGCATTTACAGATCAACATTTCCCTTTTAAAACCCAATATATCTTCCTAATTCAAAAAAAACTACATTGAGAACATAACTAATGGTCATAGAACCAATTAAACTATCTTCAGATTTATTTTCCTAGGCTCATTACCAGCCAGTTAATCTACAATCATTTTAGAAGCTCCACAAATCAGAAAAATCTGCTTAACAATAAGGAATTTTTTCCCTTGTTAGTAAAAAATCAGCATTAGTGTCACTAAAATGAAGATGTTTAAGTAGAAATATGTTTTTAAAAATACAAAATCAGAATTTGAAAGAAAAACATTACAGGAACAGTTTTGAAGGTATTTACAAGTATGTAAAAGGAAGCACAAACAAACTGAAGCATATTTTTGTATTGAAAACCTGGGAGGGGGGAACGAAGTACTTACCTATTCTGTGCCACACAAAATGCACTCTCAGACTACAGTAAGGGTGAGCATCAGACTAAGAAACAGCAGTAAAAAAGTAGCAGATTAAAACAGCGTCTCAGTATAGGCCCTGGAATTTCAGCCACAAATTATTATATTTTCTAAGCATGTCCTGTCCCTCTGTCTTCACTCAAGCAATGGATAGCCTGGGGGGGATCATCTATACAAGTATCTACTTCTAGTGAAAGAAACTCTGTCATTCTAATCTATGAAATAAGGCAGTCAAAAATAGACATACAACACACCATCTTTAAAAGAGTTCTTTGCACCTGTGTACATGTACGCAATACAGAAGGAGCACATTTGTGCATGCAAAGCATGCCATGGCCTCATTTGTTGAGAACGCCATATTTGAGGGGATTTCAAACCCTTTGTATTTTCCAGATGTTATTAAAATCAGATGTGCATTTAAAACATGCTCGGAGGTAAGCAAGATAAATTGGATTTGGGTAAGTACCATTTTAATAAGCAACAGCAAAAAAGACCAGATGACAAACAGATAGACTGCTTGCCTTTTGGGCCTACTTGAATTTGTATTAGAGATCACTGTGTACTACAAAAAGGCACAAGGGCTATTATGGAACTTGCAATGGAAAAGATGCAAATTTGATTTTTAATTATTGGAGGCATTCAAGGTCACTTTGTAGATTCAGTTGCACCACTATGCCCTTTAAACTATTTCACTAATTTATAACACATTCAGGAGAAATGACAGAATTAAAAAACAAACAAACAAACAAAAGCTTCAAAACCTCAAGCCCACAACCCAAATAAAGCAAACAAAAATCCCACAAACACTAGATACAAAGAATTTTGGCTTCCTCATCTTTTACTTAATTTTAAGGTTTCACTGAAAGGCAGTATCTTCCACAAGAGAAGTGTTCCATTGTAACTAGCAGGTTGCATGACTACTGTGCCCAGGGGGGAAAAAAAATAAAAATAAAAATCCCATGTGCTTTATCACGGAAAGACAAAACATTGGCTCTGTTAACAGTGATTTACAGGGCTATACTATGTAACATTACAGAAGACCACACTTGTCAGCCTTCAGGTGAATCTTAACAGTAAGCTTCAAATAGTTTTCTATGTAATTTAAAAAAAAAAGTTATCGACTATCAACCATTTAATCTTCTAAAGCTCACATCAGATTTATCAGCACCGAGCAGGAATGTCAGGACTCAATAAATCTCCTGAAGAAAGTGAAAAAGAATCTTCACTACACAATTACAAAGCCTCTCTCTCAATAGGCGAGAAAGGAAATACTCTTAACACAACTTTTCTGTTCACTATTTTAACTTTAGGCATTCATTAGAACAGTCTCTAATCTCAGTCCAACAATGAAAAGGATGGACTTACCTGAAGCTGAAACAAAACCTGTCCTCAAAACCCTTCTGTGTCAGATTTACTTTTTGACTTACTGTTTCTTGGTTTACCAGCTGGTTAACAGAGGTTAATAGTAACTCCCTAGTTCGGAAGTATGAGGGGATGCTAGAACAACTATAGTCATTTTAACAGAAATCAGATTTACTCATTGTAATTAGGTTTGAATGACAGCAATGCAGTTTCCTTAAGAAAAAAAATAGATACAGCTTCTTGTAAGATCAAGTTCTTAATCTCCTTTCGCTTCTCTACAAAGATTCTTCCTTCAACTATTTTTCAGTCCCAAGTCTCTCTCATCTCTTCCACTGGCCTTTAATTCTAGCTCTGCTCACTTCTTGACAGCGTACTCTGCTTTCTTTTGGCTTCTGTCATTCTGTCCATCTATTCCAGATTTCACCCGGGTGCCTCCACTATTGCAACAACCCCTTTCCTTTCAGCAGCTCATTTGCTGCACATGCCTATGGCTATAACCTTGATTTTGAGCCTTTTAAGCAGCCCACGTTTCAAATTTGTGTAGAAATTCTGAGCAAACAGTTCCTCCACAGGCAAAGTGAGGCAGACCAAGCCAGGGTGTACTCTACTTGCTCCGGATAATTAAGAGCAAGAAGAGTTACAGTTGCCACGATTTCCTCAATTCCATTATTTGAATATAAAAAGAAACTAAGTTGTCTTTGCAAGAAGAGCTGAAGATCAAGAAACCAAGCCCAAGTATTTAACTGCTGGAGGAGAAAACTTTTAATTTTTTCCAGTTATATTCCGGTATTACAAACATCAAGCAATTAAAAAAGTCAAGTCATGTGCAAAAAACCCCAAAAAACCCAACTCAGTAATCCTGTCACTACACTGCCCATTGGGTCTTTAAAACGTCTTTATTGACGCTGGCTTATTGAATGAAAGAAATCCAACAGCTGTAACATAAGAACATTTTTATACAGTATTTCCAGTCAAGTTAGGGTAACAACTTGCTTAACCTGCTATAAAAACCCCATTTGAATACCCATCCATCAGCTTAGAAAATCTGCTTATGTTGATCACTTTTCTTTTCAATTATGTTTATTAGGACACAAGATGGCAGCTATTTATTTAATAATCTGGTGGAACTAAAGCTCCTGACAAGATATCAACCAAATGCCATTTTCTTGAAGATTCCAATGGACCCACCAGTCCTACTAAAATCCTTTATCTAGTTTATCAGCTCAGAAAGAAATTTACACATTTCAGTGCCCTCCTAGGAAAGGAACGTATTGGGTGTCTGTGCTGTGCTGGCAGTGGGGGCTGCAGGGCGGCCCCTGTGAGGAGCGGCTGGGGCTGCCCCATGCTGGACACAGCCACAGGGCATGGCTGAGCTGAGCCAAGGTGGTGGTGCGGAGCAGAGGAAGCAGGTCGTCCCCCAGCAGCCCACGGAGGACCACAGTGGGGCAGATATCTACCCTGCAGCCCGGGGAAAGCCCACGCTGGAGCAAGCTCCTGGCAGGAGCTTTGTTTCCCATCATGCCACGCCATTTTTAATTGGCAATAAATTAAATTAATTTCCTCCAAGTCCCATCTGTTTTGCCTGTGACAGTAATTGGTAAGTGATCTTCCTGTTTTTATCTCAACCCACGAGCTTTCCTGTCTTATTTTCTCCCCGTCCGGTTGAGGAGGGGGAGTGAGAGAGCGTCTGGGTGGGTATCTGGCAGCCAGCCAAGGTTAACAACTACAAGGAAAAAAAAAAAACCACAAAAAATGAGATTGTGACAAGCCGCTGTTCACAGAAGGTTTTCCCTGACAAGCTTCTTTCTTTTAGACGTTCCTACTGGGAATCCAGATGATCTCAGAAGATTTGGAAGAAGTCCCAGAAGATTATTCTGTCTCAGCAAGAGTCAGCCAAAGGCTCCAACTGCCTGTATGTTCTATGAAAAGTAAAGGAACTATTTTGCAGCTCCAGTTCTCAGCCTACCCTCCTCTGGAAATCTGCGTGTCCTGGAAAATCTAGAACTATCATTTCAGAATTTGTCTCACCTCAGCCCCAGCCCAGTAATTTCCACTCCCAGAGCCTTGCACGGAATAAGCCACACCCTCTCAAAAATCACACATCATCCTGTGTTTTCTTTTGCCCCACAGGGTTACAAGTAAAATTCCTTGGTAGCATGACAATGGATATTTTCCTTTCCAAACCTGAAAATTACATGTGGTCAGTTATAGCAGTGAAATAAGCTTAGGCCAGTACCTCGTGGACTGCAGGGCAAAATGTTCTGTGGAGTCTAGCGAGAACAGCATGAAGAGACTCCATAAAGTTTCAACATCTCAGCAGTATACAATCACTCTGAATCATTTGATTAACAAAAGGTTAAAGACTTTCTCCTCCACTCAACTAATTTAAAAATTCCTTCTACTTAACACTCGCACAATCTAATTAATCTTATGTCAACCAACATGATTCCAAAAGTAGATTACAGTAACTGGGAGAAGCTGCCACACCAAAATATATGAATGAAACAGGAACAGCCATAGAAAGCAGGAAAGTACTAATATGTGATGCATTTTGTATTTTCTAGAATTACATTCATCTCATACCAGAATTCAACTGGCTTGTTATATAAAATTAACATTGTTTATGTTATGTTTTTAACATGTAAAAATCAAAGAGCAGCCCTGCATCATTTACTGCCAGATCAAATCTTATTATGAGACATGAATATCTACATGTCACTACCTTCCTCAACATAAAATGTTAACCAAATAACTGGTTATGAATGAAGCATCGCTATTTAAATTAGCTAACAAATGGATACAGTTACGGACTTTTTTTTTTCCTTCTGCTTAGACAAATATTTAAGAAGCTATACTTGATGAGTCAAAAGGATTGAGTTAATCAAAGTCATGAAAACAAAAAATTCTACTTTGTGACAAAAGCATATATTTATTGCTCAACAGGCTACAAGTCAAAATTGTCAGAGACATAATCTTACTCTAAATGATACATTCAAAGCTAAGATGACATTGCAATAGCTGCAAAATCACTGTCAGTAACACAGTCCTTTATTCCTTAATGACTAAGCACTAGAATTGCATGCACACCAGAATTGTGGTGTCCATAAAGCCACATCCTTTCCCCTCCAGAATGATGAATGACTTTGTAACAGAACCTAATGCACCCATGCATTAAAATGGCTCAAAAGAAATAGGAAGTTTGCCTACTTAAGAACATCAGTATAAAAGCAGAGTATCATGTTTTTCAGACTTGGTCTAGCTTGCTTACACTCTACTTCAAATTTGTACAGGACCACCAGCATCTTTTTGCCTCCAATAAGTGATGTCCAGATTAACCTGTTAGTATATAAAGTCTTTCATTTCTAAGTCTAATGTGGACAGCTTCTTTCTCTCCTTATATCTACAATGACTGGATTTTCAAATTAGTAAACAAACAAACACCAAGTAACGTAGGGGAGAAACAGCCACCAACTAGGGAAGAAATATCTTCTTTTCTTCAGCTTGTCACTGTATCTCTGTCTTCCCAGAATGGAAGCAGATGCAATACTATTTCAATACTAATGCAAGACCATTAATTAAGAGATGTCAGAAATTTCACTTAAAATCATTTCATGCTTCCTGTTGAACTGCATTTTTGTTACTCTACCTGTCTTAATGGCTTCCCCCAGTTTTTGCATTTGAATACTCCTTGCCATATTTGCTATCTTATCTACTGCCTACCTTTTCAAATTCAGCAATGTTTAAAAAAAAGTTTATTCTTACCAGAGTCACTGACAGATTCATAACCCTTCCAAACTGATCAACATAGTAGACATTATCCTGGTACCAGGAATCAAGGTGAAGATAATTATACATGCCAAAAGCACGCATGTGGTCAAGGGTATATTGATCATCACGAAGTTTCACTTCTGCTACAGCTGGGGGAATAAAAAAAAAAAGACTTTTTAAACAATTATTTATTTATTTATAATTAATAATTTAAAATTCAAACTAATAATTTTAAAATAATTCTTCCATCCTTGTCCATAGGTCTGGTTTATTTGAAGAAAAATACATTATATACACTTAGTTTAAAATTTCACCATAAACTTGGAAAGCAAGTCATCCACACTGAAGGCCACTTGCAGTCATTCACTGTGATCATGTATTAACTACTACCGTTTATAGTGGCCTGTACTGTCTCTTCCCAACATGTGTTGAGATCCAATTTGTAAATAACCCTCACAAGATGAAGCATACATGCAACAACTAAGTAAAACCTACTTTTAAGTCTCCTTGGGAAAAGCATCCATCATTCCTGATATGTACATGGTACTACAGTAAGTGAAAAAAATTCTGTGTTAACTCCCAACAAAACAACAACCAAAAGAAATATCCCGTCTAACTACATGGACTTCAGTCTTAAATTCTGGAGCAAGCTATCGACACTTGCAATGCAAAAGATTAAAACAATACAAAGCAGAATTAGTACATGGTCGTTACTAAAAAAACCTATGTTCCTAGAACTCCCACTGAGGTTGGAAATCTTGAGAAATATCCACCATACCATCAACATTTCAGACTAAGCTTTTTCTAGCTGAAAGAGGCTGCAGTGAATGGCTGTTCACTATAATGGTACCTTCTTTGAGGCAAGAAGCATGCCTCATACATACAGTCATCCACTTGAACAAGACTTTTCCAAATAGAAAAGCTCTCCTCAGCTACCAATAATCGCAACTGGGGTTATCTTTCTAAGACTAACCAAGTTTTTATTTAAACTAGCAGCAGCTCTTTCTTCCTATTCCACACCTATACAGAAATCAAGCAGCTGTAGTCCTAACATGTCAAAATACAACCAATCCTCAAGTTTTAGCAAAGACATTAGCAGAGGTCTAGCCCATCCTTCTGCAAAATAAGTCTCAAGACAGACTGGAACTCCAGTTCACTCTCCAGTACAGTCATCCCAGGGACCTTAGCTTCCTTGCAGGAAGTTTATCTCAAACGTCACACAACAAGCGAAACCCTTTAGAAAGTTATAAGTAAACTTTGTCAGCCCATGACAGTAACCCCCAGTATCAGTACAGGCTGGGGGAAGAAAGGATCGAGAGCAGCCCTGCCGAGAGGGACTTGGGGGTGCTGGTGGATGAAAAGCTGGACATGAGCCGGCAATGTGCGCTGGCGGCCCAGAAGGCCAACCGTACCCTGGGCTGCATCAGGAGAAGCGTGGCCAGCAGGTCGAGGGAGGGGATTCTGCCCCTCTACTCTGCTCTGGTGAGACCTCACCTAGAGTACTGCGTCCAGCTCTGGAGCCCTCAGCACAAGAAGGACATGGAACTGTTGGAGCGGGTCCAGAGGAGGGCTACTAAAATGATCCGAGGGCTGGAGCACCTCTCTTATGAGGACAGGCTGAGAGAGTTGGGGTTGTTCAGCCTGGAGAAGAGAAGGCTGCGGGGAGACCTGATTGCAGCCTTTCAGTACCTAAAGGGGGCCTATAGGAAAGATGGGGAAAATCTTTTTAGTAGGGCCAGCTGTGTCAGGACAAGGGGTAATGGTTTTAAACTAAAACAGGGTAGGTTTAGACTGGATATGAGGAGGAAATTCTTTACAACGAGGGTGGTGAAACACTGGAACGGGTTGCCCAGAGAGGTGGTGGAGGCCCCATCCCTGGGAACATTCCAGGCCAGGTTGGATGGGGCTCTGAGCAACCTGATCTAGTTAGCAGTGTCCCTGCTCCCTGCAGAGGGGTTGGACTAGATGACCTCTAGGGGTCCCTCCCAACCCAAAACATTCTATGATTCTATGACGATTAGCCTTCAAACTCAGGGCATGGGGAAAGCATCTCAAGACTAATCCTTGTCATAGCAACAGTTATTTTAGTTCCTACTTTTTCAGCTTCCACTTTCTTCTCTTTTCCGCTCAGAAACAGAGCAAAGCTATTTCTAGTATTTCACTTCCATCCACCCCCGTAACAGGGTCCATTCACAACTCTATGCAGCCGTCTGCATCTTAAGACTTCTTGCATTCTTCTTTAGCGTCTACTTAAAACCTCCTGAAGAAGCAGTAGTTTATTTCTACTCTGTCAGAACACCAATTACTGCAAACAGTAGTTCATTTGACAGTGCAATCAGTGCCACTGCATAGCTGTCACTATACCATCAATCAGACAGTCACTGGATGGCTTGGAACTGACCCCATTAGAGATACTGACTATTAACATAAAAGTGGCTAAAGGAAACTATGCAAGATTATACTGTCTGATTAATTAAAAAATCCAGTCATACTATACAGAATGCTTGCAAAATGACAGTATAATTAGCAATTAGTCTCCTAATGACAGTTGATATTGGCAAACCAACAGCATTAATTCCACTCAGCCCAAATCATTATTCATATTCACCACACAGAAGGGATGTCCATACCTCTGCAATTAATAAATTAGTCTTTCTAAAGTCATGGCCCTTCAAAAAAGCTAGAATATCAACAAAGGAGCGAGAAGAAAATACACCTGTCGTAATGTGAAAGACTGTTACCCATCCCAATTTTTACTTTAACTAATTAGAGTATTTTACAGTAAATTACACTGTTAGATGTTATAAAAAATGTTATAAAGGATGTGTGTGAAAACGTGTTTTAAAGCTGTTTGTACAATCAAGCTTTATCACAGAGATATTTTTCCCAACACGACAAGAGATGATGTGAATCTTCTATAAACAATTAAAGACAAACCAAATATAATCTAGGATAATTATTTTCAATGAAATGAAGTACTTCTTGTATAGCTACAGTAACTGATTTTTCTGAAATTAGAATATACATGTGGAAGCATGTAAAGCTTTTTCAGTACAGAAAACCTAAAATTGTCTTATTTTGTAAAGCTTCCTTTCTCCACTTCTCCCCTGACCCCCTAGACACATTGCCACTGTCAGAAAGATACTCAGATAGTGAAATTAGTTCAAACTAGATGCTTCCTAAAGCAAATGTATAACCATTCAAGAAAACTATTGGAACAATATACTATTGATTAGCTAATTGTAAGGTGATAAGCTTTACAAAAGCTGAAAGAACATGAATATATTCTCCGTCCTTGAGTTTTTCAGCCTGTAATGCTGACAAGCCCTGAATAATAAGAGGTCAGGAATAGGAAATTCAAATCCCTTGCATAATTGCAATATGCATTTAATCCTTCATAAACAGAATTCAGAAACTATACAATTTGTAGCCAATTTTAAGTCAGGGATTCAAACAAATGTGTACTGTAATGTCATGAAACACTTCAAATGGTTATGAACTGCTTGCAGAATGTATCCTGCATATATAGCTCTCTGCCAAGAAGAAGTAATGAAAGAAACTATTCCATCCTCGATTAATTGAAACCCATTCTGTGATCAAGTGAAATCTGCGCACAAATGCCATCTGCTATCACATACCATGTGCTCAGATAGATTATAGGAGGTTTTACACTAGGATGAAGTTCATTCCATCCTTTCTACAGCCTTCCAGGTTCAAGTTTTCTTGATGGTCCTTGGAAAAATGAGGAGAAAAGCAACAGGGCTGAGTGGGGGGGGAAAAAAAAAAAGAAGGACAAAAGACAGAAGAAAGGAAGACTTTTTAAAAAGTAAATTCAGAAAAAGAGAAGTTAATATAAAGGGAAGAGATACTTCAATCAACCATCACCTTATTCAGTCGCATAGTTTTGGGTTTTTTTGTTTGGTTAGGATTTTTTGCTGGTATTTTGTTGTTGTGGGTGGTGGGGTTTTCTGTTTTGTTTCGTTTTTTTAAGAGTCACAGACTAATTCACTAGCTTCAACTTTTTGGGTTCAATTAAAAAGCAGCAGTTAATGACAGCTATATTCAACAGAATGATATGTGGTCTCCTCCAAGTTTCTGATAAATCAGTCTGCACTACTAAAACCCAGGAACATTGATTCATACTCTGTCACTCCAGAAAAAGAGAGCAAATATACCAAACGCAAAAATTAAATCTCAGCTTTCAATATTATTTCCCAACAACCCTAGTTAGGTGTGGTATTTCAGATCAGTACAAAGAAAATTATGCCACTTTTCTAGAACTGTATTTATCTCTGGCTCCATGCTTAAAAAAAAAAAAGTAATTTGACTCAAAATTTTTCAAAGACAATTATGTGGAGATTTTCACTCACACCGCCTTTACTTAAAAGCAAAAGCATTAAATACAAAGCAACTCATAAGAATCAACAGAAGGAGTAAGATGTCCCTAACCTAATTGGATCTTATTAGAATTATTACTCTGCACTGCAAAAAAAAAAGTCCTGTGAATAAAGAGCACTATCAAGGGACTTATACTTCAACTGAATAGTTATGTCTTACATCTGCCATCAAACACCATAAAGCAGAACTAGGAAAAAAAAAAAAAAAAAGGAAAAAAGGTAGAAAAAAAGGGTGAGATTCCCCCCCCCCTTCATTTTTAGATGTTTTACGGAATACATCAAAACAACTTTACCAGAAAATATGTAAAACAATTAATGTATTATTTTAGGGCACCAAACGTTATATGCTTGTATGTCATACTTTGTTTTGCAATGCCACCCAGTGGAAGCAACTTAGTATTTCATATACAGTTATCTACTAGTAGAAGAGATTACATTAATTTATTTTCTAATACCAGCATTCAAAGATCCTTCTAACCCTGCATTAATTCATTTCGTTTAATATTGACAAATTTGTTTTTATTGTTAATAGCAGCAGCATCTCCTTGCTGTTGTTGAGTAAAAGTACAAGACTTGTTTATTCTACTGCAGTATGTTAATAGACTAAACACAAAAATTTACTGTTTACTAAAGACATAGCTTGCTAAACACAAGCACAGGCTGACAGATACCACCTAATGAAGTATTTTTGCAGGATCAAATTACTTACACAGGTGTGAAAAGTAAATTGGATCTATCATGCACTAAACTGAACAAATAAATTGAACAAGATCCAAAAACTAGCAAGGCACTTGTGAAAAGTATCACTATAGCAATGCCTTGATTTATAAGCTGACTTGTGCCAGCTGCAGGAACCATTTTCTTTAACACTAATTATAAGGCAGCACTTTCCTCTACTTTATCTTTTTCTTTCTCAAGATATTAAAGTACAACCCGAGAACAGATATACAAGTGCCTGAGACCTAAACCTAGATTTATGAACTACAGCTGTAAATGTCTGAAAAAGCCACCAGTCACAGTTTCTTAGTATTTCCCATACATCACTTTAAAGACTTTTTTATATATTTAATTTTTGAAATGGAAAACATTTTAACAAAAATCTGCAGTCCTCATCTATTTAGAATAGGTGCACAACTGACTATCCAAGAACCACATAGTTTGTTTGACCATAAGCAGGACATCAAATAAAGAACAAACCAAGAGACTGTACCTTTGCTATGCTAACTGTTACCATCTTTGACTCGGCTGTAGTACGCTCCTCACACAGATACGGTCCCTTACGTTTGGACTGTCTTTTAAAAGGCAACACCTACATCAATCTTACAATAAAAATGCCAAACTACGTAAACAAAAAGTGTTACTCGTTAGATTTCCCAGATCTATCACAGATGCATATACAGTATCACCTAACATATTCACTCATCCTTCAATACACAATTCACATCCAGATAACAGATAACTTTGTAGGCAAGTATTTTGTTCTGTAAATATACAGTAGCAGAGATCAGTCCATCCAAATTGTCTATTACTGTCCCAGCTTTATAAGAAAGGGAAACTAATTCATGCACCTTACAAAAGACCCAAATTTCACAAATCAATAAAGCTAGAATGCTGAGAGATTTCAGGGGGCAGGGCCAAGGTTGTAGGCATGCAGCCAACATGACTTTGTGTTCATGTTCTTCTCAGTCAATTGAGAACTGGATGAAATCATCCGTTAACGGACCGGTGCCTCAAATGCTAATAATGCTTGACAGAAAAATCAGAGCACGGAATGAACAGCCTGAAGATCCACCTCTGATCTGGGGGCAGAGTATGAAGGAAAAGCAGTTAATTGGCTCAGGTTTGTAGAAGATACTAATTTTATATGCAGTTCTCTAAATCGCATGTACACATGTACGTCACTCAGCGGGGCATCTGGCCCCACCACGCGTGCACCAGCCAAGACCAGACCTAGCACGCAGATTTTCTTACCCATTTGGAAACTAAGTCTAAACCCCAGCGGCAGACAGCTGCAAAAGAACGAGCTGACAACAGCCGGAGGCCTTGGTCCACCGTGAAGCCGCGTGAGGCTGGGGGGTGGGGGGGGCGGGCAATGACAACTTTGCATCCAATTATAACGACAAAAATCGAGGCGAAAGGCTGAGTCTCAAACGCCCGCCGTCCCCGACAGAGGGCAGGCGCGCAGGCCTCCCGGTAAGGCGGGCCGGGCTTTCCCCGCCTCAGGGAGCGCTTGCACCGACGGCCGCTGGGCCGGGCCGGGCCGGGCCGCGGAGCCCCGCAAGACGGCGGCGGGAAAGGCGGGCGGAGCCGGTGCCCTCCCCCGCTGCCCCGGCGGGCGGCCGCGCCGCGGGGGGGGGCCCCGGCCCCGCTCCTCACCCGCGTCGAGCCCCAGCTGGTAGCAGGCCAGCGGCTCCAGGGACAGCTTGTAGCCCTCGAACTTGGGGTCCAAGAGCAGGCGCTTGGCCTGCAGGGTGCAGTGGGCGGCGCCCGCCATGCCGCTGCTCCGGGGGAGACTCCGGGAAGGGGCGGCAACCCGGCGGCCCCTCAGGCGACGCGCGGGAGCCACCGCGGAGCGCCACGGGAAGGGCCGCGCGGGCCGCGGGGCTTGCTGGGAGAGGTAGTCCGGGCCCGGGCGCGGCCGTGAGCCCGCGGCACGCCGGGAGCGGCAGTCCCCGAGCCGCCGCACCGCCCCAGACTACGCTTCCCGGCGGCGCCCGCGGAGAGGGCGGGGCAGGAGCGGGTTGTGCGTGGGGAAGCGGCTCCGCCTTCTGTCGCCGGGGACGGGCGGCGCCGCGGAGGGGTAAGCCGGGAGCGCGGCGGCCCGGGGCTGGGCCTGCGGCTCGGGGGCCGTGTCGGGGCCGCCTCCCCGCCCGGGCGGGGCCCGGTGACCGCCCGGCCGGGCCGGTACCGGTGTTCCCGGCCGTGAACCGCGGGGATGTGCAAGCGGGCAGGGCGCGGCACGTCGTTCTGTGCAAGTGACTTCGGGGTTTGTGGTGTTAATGGAGCCGCTGTTTGTTAGAACTCTCTTCTGCCCTGTGCAGGCTTGTGAAAAACCTAGATTTCCAAAATGAATAAAGATGCCCAGATGAGAGCGACCATTAACCAGAAGCTGATAGAAACGGGAGAGCGAGAGCGGTAAGCAGGCTTCCTCCTCCGCGCCAGGAAGAGGCTTTAAAAGTTAGCAAACGTGAACTGTACCTACAAGTAAAGATTAAGTAAACTTAACTCGAAATTCTTCGAATGCCTGCATGTGAAAGCCTTGTGCGTTATATAAAGCTATCTTAAAGTATTTTTGCCTTTTGAACAGTTTTATTTTAATTTTACACTTTGAAAAGAGAAGCTGGGAAAATGAAGGATGGGGTGATTGGCTTATGAACTCTAAAGCTTTTTCTTATTCTGGTGTATTGTGTTGGAAAACTCCGCATTTGTATAAAAATCACTATTAAATGCAATTTGTTGCAGTTAAATCTTATTTCCTGATAAAGAGAATGAGACAAAACTTTCCTTTTTACTTTTAAGTTTTTCTTGTGTTCATATCCCTTTTCTTGTTAGGGAAAGAAATATGCAATGGAACACATAGAACAGCACTTGTGCAAGTCTTTGTATAAATCCTAATGAAGGCAAACGAGAAAATTACGCAATGTAGTGTGGGAGCTGCTTTCTGGCCTTTTGTTGTCTCTTCAGTCTTTTCTAATTGCATTTTATTTACATACCACTAGCATGCTTATGATGTTTCCCTCCTCATCATTTCACGTTATTTGTAACACCACACACCAAAAGCTCTATTTCCTCCATTTTTCAAGGCCCGTATGAGAAGGAGTCATCTTCCTAGGTCACTGCATAGCCCTGTACCTAGTGCAACCTTTTGTAGGCTGACGTAGTGTCTGTGCTCTACTTCTTCCCTTTGGAGACAGCACAGAGCTTCAGCAGAGCAAGCAATTTCTTGAAATGGTATTAGGACCTATGTTACTCTAATTTGAGTAAGAGGAGTTTTGACTGGATGTCAAAGGCTGTACTATGATCAGAGACAAGAGCACTCGGGTTTCTTGAATTAAGAACTCTCCAGAAGCAGTGAACTTCAGCAGTATTATTACTCTGCTTTTTGTCATCAATTTATCTGCCCTCTACACAATTCAGCAAGCAAAAATGATTGGACCTACACAATTCAGCCTCTTGCTGCCATCCTTTCCTTCATAAAAACAGAATTTTGGACGGTACAAAATAGGTAGGATGGTACAAAATAAGTAGGCTCGCTAGCCGATGGAATAAAGGATGAAGATATTAAAGCTTATTTTATCATATCTTACTTTCATTTTCCCTTCTTCTGTTTTTCAGTACTAATAGCTAGCCTTCAATACTTTATTTTGATACATGGAGTAGGTGTATCATTGCAGCAGATTGTTGCCTGTCTTTTCTGTTTAGTGCCTGAATCCTTGTTGCTTATGCTTATAATCGCTAACCACGCTTAGGAAGATACACGATTCCTTTGTCTTCACCCAACACAAGTTAAAGTGTAACTGGGGAGAGAAACCTGCAGTTGAAGACAGTAGTACAGAATTCTCCTTTCAGAAAGGGGGGGGGGGGAAAGGTGTTATTTATTTTGAAAGCCTGGTTTCAGGTGAAATATTCTAACTTTGAAAGTTAGCCTGTGTTTGCTAACAGAGTAGACTTGGGCAGTTCATGATTCAAGGACTTCTTCTGTGGCTGCAGCATCAACGCTGCCTGATGAAATACCATGAATTAGCTTCTGAGCTGCTGACTTCTCAGAGTCCAACATGGTAAACTGAAATTGGTACTCATGCGAGTTAGGATTCATAGAATCGTTTAGGTTGGAAAAGACCTTTAAGATCATCAAGTCCAAGCGTTAACCTAACCCTGCCATCCCACTGCTAAACCATGTCCCTAAGCACCTCATCTTCTTTTAAATACCTCCAGGGATGGGGACTCAACCACCTCCCTGGGCAGCCTGTTCCAGTGCTTGACAACCCTTTCAGTGAAAAAATTTTTCCTAATGTCCTGCCCTGACGCAACTTCAGACCATTCCCCCTCGTCCTATCATCCATCACCAGGGAGAAGAAGCCGACCCCCACCTTGCTACAGGTAGTTGTAGAGGGTGATAGGGTCTCCTCTCCAGGCTAAACAACCCCAGGTCCCTCAGCTGCTCCTCATAAGCCTTGTGCTCCAGACCCCTCACCAGCTTTGTTGCTCTCCTCTGGACATGTTCCAGCACCTCAATGTCTTTCTTGTAGTGAGGGGCCCAAAACTGAACACAGTATTCAAGGTGCGGCCTCACCAGCACCAAGTGCAGGGGCACGATCACTTCCCTACTCCTGCTGGCCACACTATTCCTGATACAGGCCAGGATGCCATTGGCCTTCTTGGCCACCTGGGCACACTGCTGGCTCACATTCAGCTGGCTGTCAACCAACACCCCCAGGTCCGTTTCTACCAGGCAGCTTTGCAGCCACTCTTCCCAAGCCTGTAGCGCTGCATGGGGTTGTTGTGACCAAAGTGCAGGACCCGGCACTTGGCCTTGTTGAACCTCATACATTTGGCCTTGGCCCATCGATCCAGCCTGTCCCGGTCCCTCTGCAGAGCCCTCCTTCCCTCGAGCAGATCGACACTCCCACCCAGTTTGGTGTCATCTGCAAATTTACTGAGGGCACACTCAATCCCCTCATCCAGGTCATTGATAAGGATGTTAAACAAGACTGGCCCTAGAACTGAGCCCTGGGGGACACCGCTTGTGACCGGCCACCAACTGGATTTAACTCTGTTGACCACAACTCTCTGGGCTCAGCCATCCATCAAGTTTTTTACCCAGCAAAGAGTATTCCTTTCTAAGCCATGAGCCACCAGCTTCTCTAGGAGAATTCACATGCTGTTCAGCCATTTCTGCTGCTGGTCTGGGAGTTCTGCTATGAGTAGTAATTGTAAGCTTAACTTTCACACTGAAGTATATTTAAGCTGTCAGGAATGTTTGCTGTTCCTAACAAGTTTGTATATTGTTTTAACAGCCTTAAAGAGTTGCTGAGAGCCAAATTAATTGAATGCGGCTGGAAGGATCAGTTGAAGGCACACTGTAAAGGTAAGGGTTGTCAAATAAGTAATATCCTTTGTAGTCAACTGAGGTTATGGCCAAATAAAAGTCCCAGAGGAAAGCTTTCCTGCTGAACACTCAATTTAAATGAGACTCGGGCAAGAGGAAAGTATCCCTAGCAGTTGGTTTTGCGTGCAGGAAAGCATCTTACCCTCTTGGAAAAAAAAAAAAGTAAATCTTGAAACTTACTCTCTGAGATGAAACTTATCAAGCTTCTGAGAAAAGTACTGGAATTGGTTCCCTAAATATTCATGATGATACAGGTTTTTGTTTTGAGAGAGATCACTTCCTTACCACAGGAGAATAAAAACCAAGATGAAGGAAAATGGAGCAAATACAGTGGTTCGCAACTCAGAGAACTTCCTTGTCTGCATATGGGAGAGAAAGAAGTGCATTGGTACTCTTTCTGAATACAATTATTTAAAATAAGATGATGACCCTCTAAGTTCCAAGATCTTTAGTTTTTAAAGTATTTGGTATTACTACATTTTACTGACTTGTAGATTGTATGAAACCATTATAAATAGTATTTCAACATCCAGGAATATTACCACATGATGAAATTTCCTTAAAGTAACAAATGCCTCGAGCTTTCACTTTAATGCTGGTATGTTGTGCCCAGCAACTCAACATTGCATTACAAAGTTTTTCTTTTTGTAGGGTCGAGTGTGTTAAAATGTTTTCATAGGTGAATTTGCAGAGAAGGCTGAAATGATTCATGCTTGCAGAATGATGGCACCTGACTGATGCCACTGCCAGAGATGACCCATTTCAGTAGCACAGATAGTGAAAGGGATGTTTATCTGCTTTCTCAACTGTACACTTTATAAACTGCTATAGTGAAGTTACATAAAATTGATTGGTTTGCATTAGTATTTTGAACTACCTGCAGCTGAAAATGCAAAAATAAGTTCAGTTGCCCCTGTTAAGGGCCTAACAACTTCAAACAGAAAGGACAGAGAAGGATTTGGATTTTTTTGTTTGTTGTTGTTTTGTTAGGGTGTCCGGGTTTTTTTGGTAGCTTGTTCTCTTGCCAGTGTGGATTAGGGCCAATAATTGAGCAATCCAGGATTAATTTCTACAGATAATTCAGCCAAGAAAAACAGTTTACAAATAGTCCACGTGATGTCAGTTCGGAAAACATATTCAGTGTCTTGGGGACAATCAGTCCTATGGACCAACATATAGTTAAAAACATTCATGTTTTGACAACATGTTTTAGGTTTATGCTGCTGAATTGACGTTTCTTTTCAACACTGACTTCTGCATTTCTCAGTAGTCTTCAAGGCATTATAAGTAGACAATTTGTTTAAATATCGGTATGTATTAATCATACAGTGTATCTTAATCATAGCTTTTATTTTGTTGTAGATGCATACCTTTCTTTCGCTGGGTAAAAAACTTGATGGATGGCTGAGCCCAGAGAGTTGTGGTCAACAGAGTTAAATCCAGTTGGCGGCCGGTCACAAGGGGTGTCCCCCAGGGCTCAGTTTAAGGGCCAGTCTTGTTTAATATCTTTATCGATGGCCTGGATGAGGGGATAGAGTGTGCCCTCAGTAAATTTGCAGATGACACCAAACTGGGTGGGAGTGTCGATCTACTCGAGGGAAGGAGGGCTCTGCAGAGGGACCGGGACAGGCTGGATCGATGGGCCAAGGCCAAATGTATGAGGTTCAACAAGGCCAAGTGCCGGGTCCTGCACTTTGGTCACAACAACCCCATGCAGCGCTACAGGCTTGGGGAAGAGTGGCTGGAAAGCTGCCTGGCAGAAAAGGACCTGGGGGTGTTGGTTGACAGCCAGCTGAATGTGAGCCAGCAGTGTGCCCAGGTGGCCAAGAAGGCCAATGGCATCCTGGCCTGTATCAGGAATAGTGTGGCCAGCAGGAGTAGGGAAGTGATCGTGCCCCTGCACTTGGTGCTGGTGAGGCCGCACCTTGAATACTGTGTTCAGTTTTGGGCCCCTCACTACAAGAAAGACATTGAGGTGCTGGAACATGTCCAGAGGAGAGCAACAAAGCTGGTGAGGGGTCTGGAGCACAAGGCTTATGAGGAGCAGCTGAGGGACCTGGGGTTGTTTAGTCTGGAGAAGAGGAGGCTGAGGGGAGACCTGATCGCCCTCTACAACTGCCTGACAGGAGGCTGTAGTGAGATGGGGGTTGGCCTCTTCTCCCTGGTGATGGATGATAGGACGAGGGGGAATGGTCTGAAGTTGCGTCAGGGCGGGATATTAGGTTGGACATTAGGAAAAACTTCTTCACCGAGAGGGTTGTCAGGCTCTGGAATGGGCTGCCCAGGGAGGTGGTGGCGTCCTCATCCCTGGAGGTATTTAAAAGAAGGATAGATGGGGTGCTTAGGGACATGGTTTAGTGGTGGGATAGCAGAGTTACGTTAAAGGTTGGACTCGATGATCTTAAAGGTCTTTTCCAACCAAAGTGATTCCATGATTCTATTCTATGATTCTTTCAGATATGCTTTCTTACTTTGCTGAAATATATAGATATACACTGTTTAAACCAGTTAGGAAGAGTAGTAAGCATTTACTGTCTCTCTGGTCTCCCTTGTTGTATATTCCAAAGCTTTTTTCCAATTGCACCTCTTTCTCACTATTATGTAAATAATGTGTTTGAAGAGATAAGCGAACCAACTTAGGAACCGCTACAACACTCCAGTAATATGCACATCTGGTAATGTTCAGATAAGCTTAAACTTGGTAACATTTGATTCTAAAATATGAGCTGATCAAGATGGATCAGTAGTGACAAGTTCCCATCCTTAAACCTATGGTATGAATGAGAGACTAAATCCACTGTACAGTGCAGCGTAGGTACTGAGTTCATAACCTATGTCTAGGTCACAAGCTACTTCATTTTCTCTGATGACCTATGCATGCAGGTTTTGTCTCTTGATTGTTGGCACAAGTTTTGTCTTCTAATAAATGAATTAAAAGACCTAAAAAATACCTGTCTTGGTCTTCCCAGATGTCATTAAAGAAAAAGGATTAGAGCATGTTACTGTTGACGATTTGGTGGCAGAAATCACTCCCAAAGGCAGAGGTAAGAAAATGCAAACATGGATGTGGTAGTACATCAGTAAACCTACCTACCTGCATTTCATTGAAATTTTGAAAGCAGCACTATTAACTTGCCTGTCTTGGATTCAAGGAAAGTTCTTAATGGCTTCAAGGAAAAATGTTAATAGCTTGATATTAACTACAAATAAAACGTGGATTTGTATTGTGTAACAGCCATTCAAAATCTGTAATGAGCTGTGTGTGTAGACTACTTTTGCAGGTTACATTATTTAGTCAAGAGTCTGTATTCATCATTAGAATTGACTTAATGGTCCCAAGAAAACTTGGGGTATGAGGCAGAGATGTTTTAAAATTCCAGTTCTTTTCAAGATGGAAAATCTGAACTAGCAGTACTAGTGCAATGGGAAGTGGGAAAGGACATAGCATACAGATACGGAAAAATGGAATCTCTTAAGGAAATACTGCAGTCTTTATATAGTTCTTCTTGGACTCTCTAATAGGCTTTGCTGTTAGTGGGAGAAACTTCATTAAGTCTTAAATAAAAATAACCCTTCAAAATAACTTGCTGAAGACTCCTACTCTGAAGTCATGGCTGAGATTTTTTTGTCTTAAATTTGTGAAGAAAAAAATAGGATCATCAAACTAGTTTCTGATGATTATATCCTGTTTGCTGTTGAATAATCCTTTCCCTCAAACTTTCCAATTTTCTTGACTACGGCTAGGAAAAAAAAACCACCAATAATGACAGTGTTCTCAATAGACTTCAATTTTAGCCTATTTTAAAAGGGAGAAATATGCTATATGAAAATCAAGTCGCTTCTGTTATTTTGGGTATTTACAGCATTGCAAGAACAAACAAAGAATAGAAGTAGTTGTTGTAAAAATAAAATTTTCCATTTTGTCTTTTTTACTTCTTGCTTTCATTTGTGTTTTAGCCTTGGTACCAGACAGTGTAAAGAAAGAACTCTTGCAAAGAATAAGAACCTTCCTTGCCCAGCATGCCAGCCTTTAACTTCGACATTCACCTGGGATAGTGTTTCTGTTTCTGTATTATGTCAATCATGTCAGGATTGGAATGCAGTTTCCATACTTAAAGATGGAAAATCTTTTTTTTTTGTATGATGAAGTTTCTTTGCACTGCATTGATTTCTTAAACTTGGTGTTATTTTAATAAAAAATTTTGTGGACTTGTGGTTTTAAGGCTCTTCCCTCTATCAGTGCACTGTAATATGGTGTCACCTATTCCAGTGTTTAATAATCCATAATTTTATATGGTTGTGCAGACTTCCTCATAATTTAAAAAAAGAAGCGTGACTAACAAGTATGTTAACTAGAAATGCAGAAGGGGGTGGGGGGGAACGTCTGGAAAATGGGATATGACATGCTACTGAGCATACCCTTTCTAATTTTCCCTAAGTAGCTGGACAGCATGAAGAAGTTAAGACTACATGACACTTCTGGTGCCATTCCTCTCGGTACTACTTTGCCAGAGAGTGAGTGGTCTGAAGTCTCTGATTTGTGTTGCAAATATCCACCCAGTGATTCATAGGAGGATGAATTCTTCACACAAAAAAAGCCAGTCATATCTTTCATCAATAATTCTCTCTCCACATTAATTAAAAAGTCACTGTTCTGATCCACAACAACTACTGTTTTCTAGCTTTGCCCATAGTACTGGTAATTTTTAATTATATGGCTCTTTGGGGCCTTTTGAAATTTAAGTGTGGTACAACGATTTGCCAACGTAAGTCTCTTAAGATGACACAATTTGCATTCTCATATCTGGAACTGCAACATCAGCCAGGTCTATAAATAGCTACGAAAATAAAGTTGATGAATAGAGCGGATCAGGAAAGGGGCTCTGAAGTGAGAACGTTTAATTTTTGCCAGCTGCAATTCAAGGTTCAGTGTCTGATAGGCAGTGAAGTGGAGGAGCAGCATCAGCAGGAACTGAACGAGCAATTAGACACTGTTGTGATTCGGCTACTGTGAAAAACGAATTGACTCAATATAAATCTTAATCCTCCTAATTGGAAGAATACTCTAAAAACGGGCTTGGCGCGGAGCTGTTCTTCCCCAGCCGCTTGGGAAGCCGTGCCTGCGCCAGGGGGCCGGGCTCTCCCCCCGCCCAGGCCCCGCTCTGAGCTCTCACCCCGGGAGCCGCCGGGGGGCGCCCGCGCCCCACGCCAGGGAGGGCGGCAGCGGCTCCCCCGCCGCTCCCTCGGCGTCGGAAGAGAAACATGAAGATGGGCTCTGCTACGGGGCGAAGCGCTTGCTTCCCCCGCTGCCTGCTCACTGGGAGGGCCGGCGGGTGCGGCTGGGGCTGAGCTGGGCTGGGCTCGGCTGAGCTGAGCTGAGCTGGTCACCTGCGTGGGGCTGGGGGGCTGTGGCAGCAGCAGGGGTACCCGTGCCAGGCTGTGAGTGCTCTGTTACCTCCTGCTCAGGATGCGAGATGGGGAGCGGGCGTGAGAGAAGAGCCAAGCCTTAGGCGAAGGCAGTCTGGCACGAGACAAAAGTCAATGTGAACTGGGCAGTACCAGGACTCAATGGAACAAGAGGTAACCGGTCACGAACACCTTTTGTCTACATGAGACTGAGCTCCTGCTGAGCCTGGAACATCGCAGGAGCCAGGACTGGGGATCTGCTGCAGTGCACAGATACTCCTGCAGGCCTGTGCTGTACTCTTTTACATCTACCTTCATGCCAGTTTTAGCATTACTGCATGTCATTGTCTCCACACAGTTAAATAATGGTGGATGTCAGAAAGAAGAAAATTATTTCTTCCACTTAAAAGTCCATCTTGTTTTTTTAAAAAGTTTATTTGCATTGGGCATGTTAATTCAATGTTTGCAACTTCATTTGCAATGAGTACGTTCTGTTTGAATTGCATATATGTACCTGTATTCTGAGCTTTTCATTCTAGACTCAATTTACCCAATGCTAGTAACTGATGGAGTACAGAATGTTTTTTCACACAATCTAGCAGAACATATCCTAGCTGTGTGTTTAATACATGGCAAGGCTGTAAAAAATCCTCTGTATTCTTAGTCTTGTTCTGAGAGGTCTTTACTGATGTTCTTTGATACTTTGCATGCGACTTGAAAAGTCTTTGCTCGATGAATGGCTGCAGTGTGTCATGGGCACACAATAACTTGCTCCAGAGCTTCCAGTTGATTTCCTTCACTGTGGTGGGAGAGGGCCAGACTTAAGGTATTCATACACCGAACTGTGGAAGGCTTGTTGTCTGATTAGTAAACATTTGAGATTCCATCTAGAACATGACTGTTGAAGTGCAGTTGCTGTAAGTGTGGTGTAGTTCTCCTCTGTAGGCAGCTCGTGCTTGGCACAGAATAAAGACTGAGCGCTGAATGAATTTTCAGAAAGCTGTGCTGACCAATCTGAAGTTAAAGGCCTGACAAGTAGCTCACATGCTTACAAAAAAAAGTTGTCAAGTTCTGCACAGACTGGCTTAAAATGCAGGAGCGTGTAGAGACCCAGAAGGGAGAGGAGCGAGCCACTGCCTTCTGGACACACACCAGCGGCTCCCGTGTCAGGGTAACACAGGCTGCTCTCTGATACAAGCAGCCCAACGCCACATGTTCCCCCAGTAAGTTCTGCTAATCACACCAGTGCAGCCTCCATTCAATAGCTAGGCCAAAAGCACGTTTGACATGTGCATATACAAATTACACTGGAGCATACTGGTCAGAGGTATCTTGATGGATCTTCTTAGAAAGAAGTTTAATATGGGGTGATATCAGCAATGGGAGATGGTTTCTTGAGGAATAGATAGGTCCCCTTACTAGCCTCATATTTTTGTTTTAACTGCAGGTTTTATTCTCAGATGTGCAGGGTGGCTTTGTTTTGCAAACTCATCTCTGCACAGTCTCAGTTTCTACTCATTTGGTTGAGTACTGAAAACAATGGGTAACATTCAGGATTCAGCCAGAACATTATTGTCCTGTTGAGGTTTTTTTCGCACACTGAAAAATAAGATGATCTGTACTGTCAAAGGTTCCATACCTATAGCATATACAGATAGACAGATGCGTTAATTACTTTTTCTTCAAAATTTCAGCATTTTCAATGTCATGAAATGTGTCCGTTCCTTACAAAGGCAGACAGCACCCAGAACTAGATAGCCAAGAAGTGACAATTTAGGATTGATGTGAATTACCTCGGCTGTTGAGCATATACTTCTTTTAGGTGGCAGCCCTATATATACACTCTAGTAGCTGATTCAGCGTGGTCCTTTTGTAGACAAGCCTGTAAAAAATAAAATCAGTTTGTAAATTGACATTAAAATAATGGGACAGATAACAGCTAGAGTACATTGGTATAGCTCTGGATGCTCACTAATCCAAATTCTATGTGACAGTGAATTCAATAGCCCTAATGCTGCCAATGAAAGACCCATAGAAAAAACTTAGCTTAGCCTCTCCCTTAGTCAGGCCCTGAGGGGTCTGAAATACACAATGAACTGAAACTGGTTAGATTCTCATTTGTTTGATAATTACTTCCCCATGAATACTTTTCCACATGGACATAGTCCAGTCAAAAAATGTTATAAAACAGTAACATCACCAAGAAATTCTGCAGAGATGTCAGACCTACATCTTTGATAGAACCTTATCAATTGTCCAATACAGGTTTTTAAATTGCGTGTGGGGGGGGTTCTATTCTTTTTTTTCCCATTCTTCTTCATTCCTGTTTACTACCCATAATGTTTCGGTACAGACTTTGATCACTTGGGGAACAATTATGTCTGAAGTCTGTTTAAATCCAGTAAGAGTCCATCAGTGCTATACAAAATTATTGCTACTTCTCAATTCTTCTCTCTGGGAGGGTCCTTTGGGGTGGCAGCTCTGCGCTACCTAGCCCATATCCTCATCTTTACTTTCAGATAATGGAATATGTTTTAATTTTAGTGATTGTGGCACCTTGATAGTTTGTCTTTAACTTACTTAGTGACTGAGTTTTCACTGGAGCAATGAAAAATATCCAATGCTTTTACCTGCTGGCTTTCTTTAAATTTCTAAATATTTGCAATTGAAATCAGAATTGTGTTCTACTTGGCCTGTTTTTCTCAGCTGTTCAGTTTCTAAAAGAAACACCTATGGCTGCAGAACCAAATTTGTATGACTGGAGCCCAAAATAAGGAAAAATAAATTACTTTCCTCATAAATAATTTATACTTCACCAATTTAGTGTAATGAATAGGCTAATCAGCATTCTACTTGGAATGAGAAAAGGCCTAATCTTGCTTTAGTGTATTTCATATTTACCATGGTGCTATCCATCTGAGCAACATTATTCTTTAAAATGTTCTTTACGCTTACCTTATAATTAGTGAAGTGATTTAGTAGTAGATAATAAAAAATATCCCTCTAAGAAATCCCTGCTGATTTCTGTTTGTTGTAGTTACTAGGAAAGAGGTTATCCATTCTTTCCATCATTGATCCTGAAGTAAAGTATTGAGTTGCTGCTGACAAAATCAGCGGCTGGCTGCCTGTGGGTGAATACTGGCAAGAGCAGAGCAACCTGGCCTCTTCTGTTGGCCGGCTCCCTTCGGCTGCCCGTGTACAAAGTCAGTGCAGTGCTGAGGTGTTTTTTATCTAGCACAGAGGGCAAAAGCAACTCTTCATTCCCTGGAAAGCAACGACACCAGAAATCATAGTGAAAAACTCACTGTCTGCTTCCGTGGGATCTTTGAATGCACGTGAACAGAGACGAGCATAACACTGATCTCAGCTCTGTATACTGCATTGGTGAGACTGAGACTCATGATGTATGACTCGCATTTTTGAAAGGAAGAAGGAAAAAATGGAGCATTGAATGAGAAAAAGGAATTATTGAGGGCTAGCACTGCTAGTTATGCTTTAAAAATCTCCCAGTGTTAGTTTACTGAAAAGAAAGCTGAGAGAAAATATGGTTGTGATGTGTCAGAACCTCCTCAGGGAAAGAATAGGAAACAAAGGGCACTTTAACTGAGAGGGGCATGAAGAGTAGATGGAAATAGAAGTCAGACAAATTAAAATTTAAAACAAGATGGCATTTGTAAAAGTACAGCTGCTTAATCACTGGAACAAACTATGAAGAAATACAGTGGATCCTTCATTTTTCAATGCTTTCCTGTGTACAAGATGCCTTTCTGGAAGAGCTGCTTTAGTTCAGAGTTACTCAAACTTTCTGGAAATGCAGTACTCACCTATGGGTGTTCCCCAGAGTTGGCAGCAGCAGCTCAGTTTCTTCCAGCTGAGAAAGGAAAACCAGAATAAATACTCTGTGTTTATACTTCTGCTCCCTTTCAAAAGAAACAGAGGCATCCCCAAAAATGTAAGGTCCAGTGCAGTTCACTGATTTGTCTAAATGTCCTCTGCTTTTTAACTCCTCTGTCTGGAAGAGCTGAGCAGCATCTTAGATGCTATTTTCTAACACTTTCCAGGGTGAATCTTTTAATGAAGTTTCCATAAAGAGAAATGCTGCTTGAGTTGAACACAAGCAGGAGCTGTTAGACACAGTGCAGGTGTGACGGGGTGGAAGGCAATGCCCTCGGAATCTACGATGGAACTGGCAGTAGCAGTTAAGCATTACACAATCTTTTTTTTTGTAACTTGGATTGAAAAATGCTTCTATCTAGCTAATCTATTTGTTAACTTTTTCATGTGCATTTCATTCTGAGATAAGTTTCTGCCCAAATCCTGGATCAGTTTGCTAATAATTTGAGTAGTCCAGATTACATTGGAAAATACCTGTTGACATATTTTTTGCAAGGAGATATTTCATCAAATAGTCAATGGATGGAAGAGGACTGTTCTTCCTCTGTTGAATAAAGATCAGAAAGAATATTATCTATGCCTGGTTTCTGCCTACTGACTGCCACAATGATAAAAATGACTTAAAATGCTTCCTCACTATCATGAGGTAAACAGGAAAACATGATAAAGAATGAAAAAATGTATTTATTTCACTTCCTTATTTCCCATCTTTGATTGCTGTCTCCTCTAGACTATATGTGTGAGGTTATGCAGTTATATTCAAAACCAGCTGTTGGTTTTTCCCCCCCATCAGAACTGGGATCCAGGTGTCCCAATCCAAATTACTGAGACAGTAAAGTTTGTCTGAAGATGGCATTGATTTTTTTTAGTCAGACTTTGGGAGCTCAACACTTCCAACACCTACCTGGGCTTGGCACATAGGTTCTCAAATAAGAACTTGAGTTTTTAAGTTTTTCAGCTATAACATAGGTCTTTTCTGCTGAATTGATTTGTTTTAAAATGGGAAAAGGGAGAATTCATGATTAATTTAAGGGGTTTTTTTCCTATTAAGTTCTTTCCACAACTTTAGAATAATTCTTCTTGAAAAGAAAGATGAACTGGCAAAAAGGGCATGAAAAAAAAGAAAAGAAACTCCCATTTTACCAATAGATAGAAACTCTTCTAACAAATGGTCACATATAAAGAACAGTTTCATGATTATCCTCCCCTCAAAAAAAAAGCAAACCTAGAAAGAAAATCCTTTGCTTACCTAAATGCTTTCTCCAACAAAACTTCATGACCTTACCTCTCCATCCTATGCACTCTCTCCCATTTCCTTAAATGCAAATCATACGCATGCAGACATGCACACACAAGCATATCCATGTAACTAACTATTTTTATAAAGCAACATGCTAGATACTCAGTTACTTGGAGGATTTGAATTCAAATGCTAACACCATGCCTAGGATCCATCTTCTAATAACTTGAACTTAGTACTTCCCTTAATAACAAACACAAGGCAGGCCATGCATGTAAGTCAAGCAAGATTACTTAATGGCTGCGTACTACAGGATGGAAAGGAAGATTTTCTATTTAGTAAGGAAGTGATAAATTAGTTGTACAAAGAATAGGCTCCATTATTCTCCCCCTAATTTGCAGTTGAGGAACGTAAGGATTATAAGGAATATAAAACATAAGCTTTCTTCCCATATAAAAAAGCTAGGGAACTAATTTTTTTCTGGCAAGTCTAATACTATTTTCTAGTTTAGTTTATGCACCTGTTTTACCTATTAAAATCAGTAATGACTGAGAGCCAATATGGATCATGATCACCTAGAACACATTCTAAGTGGACCTTAAGCACCAATATCCACGTTTGCTGTCCAAAAGCTGCTCAACTGCAACCAGATGGCAGTTACAGAAGTTTTTAAGTATTGTAACTGTAGATATATTTATTAATGCAAAATTGAAGTCTATGCACAATCCTGTCTCTGTACATGCTGGAGTTGCCCTGCTGTCTGCAGCTAAAGGTATGCCAAGGCATCCAGCTGGCACCTGAAGGAAACTGGGATCTAGGAGCCAGAACAGAGTGCTTTAATTCCCCTGAAATTGGAATTGCAAGCACAACTTGCACTTATTGGGGGAATTTGCTTCCTGCCAAAATGCAGCAGCAGGCACTGCTTTCTTTAGGATGTGGCTGAATGAAGAGAAAATAATCAGGATAACTTGTATATATAGAGGCTAATTGTTAAATTACACAGTCAAGATCTAAATAGCTGGTAGATTCTTTATTTGGGAGAAAAGATGGGTTAGTCACCTCCTTCCTGACCTTCCAAAATGTAAGTAATCCCTCTCTTCAAATTTGCTGCCTCCTGGGAGAATGGCCTTACTGGCAAGCTACAGTCTTTCCTGTCACGAGTCATGGGGGGAAGCAGAATTCCAATGCTTCTGTTCACTTCTGCTACAGTGAAAAAAATAATAATTGCACGAGCAGAAGGAAGCCTGGCTCTGTTGCCTCTTGGTTAGCTCACTCGCCTGGCAGGGACAGAGGAAACTGGATTCTGGTACCTGCTCCCAGCATCAACTCTGTATGTTGACCCAGCATCATTAAATACAGAAACACCCTAAGAAGGAGAAGCTGATGCTGTCAGAGGAGAAAGGAACCCAGGATCTTCTCTTCAGGAAACTTCTCAGCATCACGCTAAAGTCACACCTTCTTCATCACCTCCAAGTTCTTCACAGCACTGAACAAACCAACCAGCCTCTTTCAGCTGAAGTGGGTATTCCTCTTGGCCAACTGGGGGTTCTGCCCCCAAAGAAGGTCTTGTCAGCTGACCAGGCTCCAGTGTGAAGGTCAGCGCCTCGCAGAGGAGGACTAAAGGAGACAGAACCCCTGCATCATTCTCAGGGGAGCAACGAAAACTGCCTGATCCAGCAGGAGGTCAAACCTCCGCAGTCTGCTCAGGGAGACGTAGGCAGTCACTGCTGCTTTTGGCCTCTCATGGCCACTGCTTCCAAAAAAAATACTTTGGGTGTGTGCCTTTTCACAGTTTCGAATATGATTTTTTTATATATTATATGCTTGTTAAAAGTCAGGTTATTGAATTTTCCTACAAAGGCCTCTCACCAAGATCACTGGTCTGGAAATTTCTTCTACAAGGCGTATCAAGCCTTAATGTGCATGAGGGAAGGAATTTAAGGTATGCTGGCAGAGGCAGCAGAGAGCAGAGCTTCTGCCTGGAAGACCTTTAGAGAGAAAAGAGGCTTTCATGACTACTTGCCTACTTACTTGGGAAAGGGGACAGATTTTCATACATGCTAGAATACACATTTGCCTAAACTTATACTTAAAATGTTCCTAATGATGGAACCACCCCCTCTCATGTAGAGTTTCAAGATAGTTAATGATGAAATTTCAAAAGAGCAGAATATGGATTTGTAGCGGCAGTATAGAAATTTACTTCTGAACTTTATAGTAAAAACCTGCTATTTTTCTGTAGTTGAAACTACAAAAACTCTACTTTGACCAGAATCAAACACTTGTTGAGGGTAAAATCTCTTCTGCAAATGTAAAACTCGTGTTACTGCACAATTCAACAGGACTGTAACTGAGGAAAGGTACCCTCAGATAAAACAGCTATTCGCAGCTTTAACGAATGACTGAACAGTAAGAGAGCACACAAGACAAAGCACATATACCGTAGGAAGGGGAATTCATATTGAAAGAGAGACTGTATCTCTTTTATAGACAGAATGAAGTTATTAAATAGAAACATGAATGTATCAGGATGGCACCTACCCAGTGGCTGTGGAACAGTCAACCATGAAATGATGGAAATTGCTTTAGATGCAAAGAACTGACACTAGCAAACTTGCAAATTGTCAGGTGATGTGGTTAGTATGTTTGCTCCTTAATATCTGTAAAAGAAAAGCAAAGCATTAATTTAAAAAAATGTAGCTCCCTAACAAAATTTATTAGTTTACTGTAGCAGTACTACATTTGCTGTGGCAATGAAATACTTAAGATTCAAGAAGATCTCTTTGGGAAAACTGATCCACAGGAATCCAAGTTAAAAACATAAGAGCTAAGGGTTAATGACATTTTTGAACAGAGAAGTATTTATCCCTGCAAACATTTATTTTAGAAATTATGTTTATATTATTCCTAAATTTGAAGTTGCATAATTATGTTTTTATGAAGACAGTTATTCTTCATTAGGGGTCTGCCAATTTCCGAGATTTTTTCCCATTAACGGAACAGCCACACACAGGTCTGTTGTGCATTTAGGGGGATAGTGTGGGTGAGCCGCTCTGGCAGTTTTTATATTAAGTGTGGGTGTTTATATGCATATTTTAAAACATTTCATTCTCACTGTGGCATATTCCCTATTGAGTATATAGACCATAATGCCAAAACCTGAATGTGTTCTCAAAGGAAATGTCACTGGCTATCTTCATAACCTGACCTCTCCTCGCGTGCCACGCTCACAGTTCTGCTTTTAGCTGTGAATGCAGATGAAGATGATGTTCCAGTTTCTGCTTTAGACAGAAAGCTATACTGTAAGGTGTACCTATTTGCCATGCAGGTGTTTTTGAAACGGTGCTTAAAATCAAAACCAGCATTGCAGGTACTGAGTTTCTCTTACTGAACGCAGGTTCTGCAGGCACAAGGGTGTCAGGCCCCACCTGAGCAACACCATAGGAGTGCTGCCCTTCAGCTTGGCCACAGCTCTGTCCTGACTCACTATGGACTGTATTGATCCTGGACCAGTAGCCTGACTCCCTGGCTTGTCCTTGGATCTGCCTCATCACCAGAAACCTGCTGGACAGTCCGGACTCTGAGCTGCCCCCAGCCTGCCCTGCTCGGGTCCTGCTGCAAGCCATACCATGCTTGGCTCCTTGTCCCTTTGGTGCCTGCTTCGTGATTAAGAGTTGGGGAAATGCAGTTACAGCATCTGTCAGGCCATGGGAAGAGGGAAGTGAAGGAACCCCACATGATTCCAGGGTGTCCCCACAGGACATCTGTGCATCCATCTCCTCGCTGCCTGAACCAAGGGTACAGAAACCAGCAGCGGGCAGGTTCGCTCTACTGGCAGAACGGGAAGTCTTTGAGGGAAGGTGTTTAAAGAGAGCAGAAGGGACTCGGTGGCATGGTTTGGAGTTGAAGGGACTTCCTATCAGTGCCTTCTTAAATTGACTAGGCCCCACAGTGAGGAGGGGACAAAGCCTCCCTTTACCTCATCTATGGAGTCTGTCGAACGTGATGCAACCGGAGGCACACACGGAGCTCTGGAAAATCTGACATTAGTCAACATCTTCCCCCTTCCCTTTGCTGCACATCAGCAGGGAAGGAACACACTGCACCCGGAGGCCAGCCCGCCAACGTGCACAAGCACTTTTGGAAGCATCCTCGGAACAAACCGAGGCACCGGCAAGACCCGCTGCCAGCTGAGGCTACCCCTGCCAGAAGCTACTTCGAGCGGATTTATTTTTTTTCAGTAGGTTCCAAATTTGCAGCCCAGCGCGCAGCCAGCCACACAGGAGTACCTTTACAACCACACACGCGGCTCCCTGACAAAAAGACTCACGCTTTTATATCACAGTGGCCCGAAACGACAAAGACCTGGCTCAACCCCGCCCCGGGGCCAGGCAGCCGCTGTGGCGAAGCGGGCGGGCGGCTGGCGGAGGCGGGGCAGCGCTGTGCTGGGTGCCGAGCGCCGGCCCCACCGCGAAGCCACGTCGGCCCGGGGCGGCCCCCTTGGCCCGGCGGCGCAGGGCGGGAGTGGCGGGCCCGGGCCGGCTTCGGTTGGGGGGGGGCGGCGCGCGGCGCGCGCCCGGCTTCGAATGAAGGGCGGCCGGCGGGGGGGGGCTGCGGGAGCGGCCGCCTCGGCCCCTGGCGCCCCGCGCCCCCCGGGGCCCTCCCCCGAGCGGGGGGGGCCGCTTCCTTCGCCGCTGGCTGCCCGCTTCCGCCTCGGCGCGGCTGGGCCGGGCCCCTTCTGGGTGGGGAGAGGGGGGGAAATTTCACGGGCTGGGAAAAAACATGAAGTGACCGGCGAGTAGGTGGGCAGCCTTTGGGGGCTGGGAGGTTTGGCACCCTGTGGGAAAGGAGGGGCGGCAGGGGGGGAACACGTCCTGTCAGGGCTGGGGGGGTTAAATTTTTTTTGGTGTTTAAGACTCTGTGGGACTGCACTGCATGGGGTTACCTGGTCTGAAATTTTTCTTTGTTCGTGCTGGGTGACAAATTGCCTAAAAGTTAGCTTGAAAGTTGCTTAGCACACCGTTAAAGACTGAAGAATCTCTTACCAGGCCACAGAAAACTTAAGGGCTACCATCTGGCGTCAGCGCTGGCTCTAACAACGCGTGAGCCTGGACTGTTCTGTAGAATGGTGGGGCACTATTTCATGGGCATGAATTCACCATGTAAGTGCCTCAGTTGCACATCCAATGAAAAATAGTATAGCTTGCTGCTTTGTAGTCCATCTGAATACTCTAGAAATACAGACATGCCCTGTAGATACTTCTTTAAGCCATCTTGCACAGCATGTCTTCTAGTGTATCTTGATTGTAAATAGCTGGTGCTTATTGAGACGGCAGATGTTGCAAAATTACTTTGTGGTAGTAATGGTGAAAGTGTGTTAGTTTGTCATCTCTGACTTTCTGTGTAGATACAGATAGCTTAAGTCCAGGGTGACTAATAAGGTCTGGAACAGAACTGGGGTCTCTTAAATCCCGGTTCTGTGTCTGAGAACTTCTCCAGTGTTGCAAAGTCAGTTACGTGAATTAGTGCATTATGTCAGAGACTTCTTGCAAATGTGAACTGAGTTGTGTAGTGTCATGGGGTGGCATGACTTCAATCTTTGTTCTGCGTGCTGATTTTCAGAAGGCAGTAGCATATATAGGTAAGGAATCATCAAAGAATGACTGTGATTAGTCAGTGGATGTAAACTTTCTACTTTAACTAATGTTGCCTTGAAAAATAGAACTTATTCAAATAGAACAGGAGGCTTCAAGAGTTCACATTAATAAGATTGGAACTATATTCAGTTTCTTGGAGAGAAAGGGGTGAGATGAGGTGGTATTACTATAGAAGTTTTATGGCTCTAGGAGTAGCAAGCTTAAAAAAAAAGTTGAAACTCTGTGTGTCATATAACAGTGTTGGGTGTCTAGGAGTGACTTAGGAATGGCCAGCATGCATCAATTTTTACTGCCTTTAGTTAGAGAAACATTCCTTCTTGAATTTTGATATCTTCTGCAGCTCCTGATAGTCATGAAATCTTCCTGGATTTGAGCACCTTGGATGACTTAGCTCACTCCCATAAATCATAGGCAGAGTAGTCTTCTCTCCCAGCTACCTCCCAAGTGCCTACTTAAGGTGCTTGCACTGAAAGTTGGAGCATTAGTGTGGAAACTGCACTGCCTGTTACAGATGTTCCCTGACTACCTACCCTTAGTTAGAGGAGATTCCCTTTAGATTCTGCCCCTCTCTCTGTTGCTGTAGTAGCATTGTTTCAAGGTTCACTTGGGCTGCCGTTTAATCTATCCATTTATCAAACTCAGTGGTAAAGACATTAACCTGGTAAGTTATTTTCCTCCTCCTCCGGTGTTCCCAAAATTATGTTTCTATATGAAGTGATTTAAAAAACCCCCAACCAACCAAAAACCAAACATAGAAATCAACCAGGAAGAGGGAAGTGGAACCTCCTCCTTAGGCTACAGAATCATGGTTGCTCTCTTTGAAATGCAGGAGATGCTGGTTGTGTCTTTCATTACCTGACTGAATGCTGTTCCTGAATCATTATGTTGTCGTTTTTAAAATACAGAATGTCTTTGTACATCTTGTAATGTACATGTACATGATTGGAGGAGGGTTTCCGTGCTTGAAAATAAAAAGTTATTTTAGCTCTCTCTACTAATCTTCATAAGATTCCATCTCCCTATAAACCTGCTTGGGCATCTTCAGATTGATGTGGCCGCCCCACTTCTGTAAAACTTCATACAAAATGAACTTTTAAGAAATCCTGTCCTTGCCACTGAAACTTTGGATAATCGTATGGCACTTGCAAAGTTTTTATCAGCTGTTCTAGTGAAAACATACTGGTTCGGTGGTGGTTTTGTGGAGTTTTGGGGCTGACACATGTAAGCACTGAAGGCCATGTTAGTCTTTTGTACTAGGAAATGGTCATCTAATCTTGCTTTAGGAGGGTGAGGCTTTTTTTGTGGCTACTCATGTAAATATGTAGTTGGCGGGGAACCTTTCAGTTTCAGCCAATTTATTTTTAGTCTTGATTTAGATGCCATCCTTTAGCTATTTAGCTAGCTGTGTTTAATATAAGTTAAAGTCACTGTTTCCAAGATGTCTTTATGTATTCATTCCAGAGTCACAGATGAGTTGATGTGAAAGAAAATGTCATTTATTCACAAAGCACTGGTAATTCAAGGCAGAAATTCCATTCTGAAGATGGTGATACCTAAATAAAACTACACAGTACAAATCAGTCAGCATTGTAGAGGAACAGAAGAGAGCAGGATGGGTGCTCTGTAATATGACTGTTTTGACATCTTTTTCAATGCCAGTAGGAGATGAGTTCACTAGAAGAAAACAAGTCTCTAAAGCAACTTTAGTGCCACAAAGTGACTTTATTTCAGTCGACTCTGTCTCTTGACATACTGTTTAAGTGGTGTTTGTGTGTGCAGTTAGGTATGAAAAAGGAAGTGCTTCTCCAGATGACAGCGTGCTCATTGTACAGCGATGGCCAGTGAGAGTCTTGCTTATTGCACCATAGTTGACTAACTCAGCTGGACTATACATGCTGTGGACGATTTGCTGGCTAGTGTCAGTGAAGTCAGGCGTGCCACTGCTGAAAGCTGAAAGTAATGTAAAAATGTTTCAGTTCAATACACTTCTGAGCTTCCTCTCCCTTCGCTATATTTCCTTTATGGATCCATAACATGTTTTCAGGGGTAAGTTGCCTCATTCTTCTGACTTGGCTCTAATGTGTTTAACATCTTGCTGCTGCCGAGCTTCAATCCTTTCCATGCTCATCTTGCGTGTGGGCAATTGCTGTGACATTTTACCAATAGAAAGGCAGTGTAAGCTGCGCAAGTCAAACTCCAGCTAAATTTGGTGTCTGTTACAAAATTGTTGCATTGGCTGCTAGAATTAAATTAATTAGGACTCATGTCCTGATTTATTTACTTATTTATATCTGGAATTTAAAAGTTCAGTTGGCAGTAAGTCTGATAAATGTAATACATTAGAAGCAATCTCAGTAATGGGAGAAGGAAAGCTCTATCTCATTTTACAAATGAGAAGCTGAGGCATGAGGCATGGTATGCATAAAGGTGTATCAGGCTGACAGACAACTCTATCAGATTTCTTCTGAATTCTAGTCCAGTGTTTCACCTTCGGCTTCATCAGTTAAGAAATGTTCTAGGATTCTTGCTGGAGCACTGCCACTTTGTATTATGTCTTTGTGCTGTCCTGTATTGTAGTCAGCTGCTGATACAATTGTAGGTCCTTTTGGGATTGATTATCAGGGAAAGGCTTAAAAAAAGAAAAGGAAGAAAGAAGGCTTTGGCCCTGCCATTTAGCATTACACTGTTCAGTATCTGTTCCTGTTCATGAGATAAGGAAGATACATGGCTGTGCTTCTTTCCAGTGTTTGAGAAAGATGGAGAACAAGAAAAGAACGAACACTTTGTTTCACTTAACAAGTTTAGTGTAATGGTGTCAGGTGAATTAAGTTTGTAGTGAACTCGGGACGTATTAAGGTTCCAGGTACGTTTGTATTTATACAACTGCTTCAGAATATAAAATCATTTCCCTTTGGGAAAATTAATTAATTATCTTAAAAAACCCAAAACCCCTAACACACACACACACCCCCCCCCCAAGGCACCAAACAAAACTCAAAGCCTTTAGCTTACCTTTAACTTTTATTTTTGGGAAGTGCTGTCCTTACAGCAACACGTAAATGCTTCAAGTGCTGTTTCAGACACCAGGGAGAATGCTTGACTTCTCCTGATCTTGAGCCAATAATTGGTTCAAGATTCTATTTTAAACAGCTTTTAGCATATTGCTAAAATTAATGCCTATATACTGCTGCATATCTTAGTTAGCAGTATAAAAAAAAAACTGATTAAAGTACTTTTTAAAGGTGCAGGATTGCAGGATTAGTAATATTAGCAATTATTACTATGGTGAGCTGATAGCATATTGTTGGCAAAACTCTGATTGTGCATCTGACAATTTGTAGTGTGCAGAGCTTAATTGGCAAGACTACAATCAAAGTTCAGAGAAGAGGCAGGCAAAGCAGTACTTGCTGTCTTGAAGGGCCTAGTGCTGCCGCAGTTGAAGTGAAATGCAGCTTTAACACAAATACATTGTGTGATTGTGTGTATCTGTCATCATAACTCTGACATTTTTGAATGACATGTAGAAAGTGGAGAGGGACAAGCTATCTGATTGTTACGGGCAATGATGATAGCTATTGAACCCTGCCAAATAGGCATACTGGTGATATCGGAAGTGTCGTCACTCATCTGTAGGAGTGACCTGGAAAAAATGGTGGCTAACTCTTGTCAGCAGTGGACTTGACAAGCTTGCAAGCCAGACTTCTTGTGGATTCTGGTTTGTAGTTGTTTAACTTTATATTGGGAAGTCAATGCACTATACAATTTGAGATATATATATATATATATATATATATATATATATAATTAATGTTGTTTTGGTTTTAGTTTTGTGCTTAGCTAATAACCTTCCTAGTCCTTTGAACTTAGGCACAAATATCAAGTCTGCAGAAGTTTTTGAGTAACAGTTGCTTTCTAAAATAACCTTTTTCAATCAATAGCTGGTTGTGGTTTTTTTGGTTTTTTTTAATTTAGGAACTGTCTTGGCTGCGTGGTGTGGCGGTTAGGTAGGCTAAATAGTGGGGAAAATGGATTTTCCGTTTCTAATGTTGAGTACTTTTCTACTCCTTCCCTCCTGCCCCCCAAGCTGTTAGAAGAGTGAATTCTGACAGAAAAGTGGAGTGAGCTTCTAAACAAGCTTCCTTTCAGAAAAGATATACCTTTATTCTCATTTCAGCAGTTCACCTGCTCTTCATACTGCAAATACCAGGTAGATGGCTTCTAGCTGCCTCTTCTAAAAGTAACAATTTCTTTCACCAATTCAGGGTTAGTTTGCAATACTTTCTGCCTTTAGAACAGACAACTGTCCATCTTGTTGCTGTCTGCTATTTTTTCACTAACTTCCACTATTTCTGAATCCTTCAAATTCTTGACTGATGAATTCTTCTGTCACCTAGATACTGTCAGAATTGCTTATTCCAGAAGGTAAGGAAGTGCTTGAGCACAATATGAAATTATAGTCCTGTCTTTAAAGCTAAATGCGTTGTACAGCATCTGCTGTTCTTGCTTCTTTGTGGGAAGTTTGCCTGTTCCCTATTCCTGTTAGGTGAAAAGCTCATTTAATACCCACTCTAGTACAAGCTTATCTACATTTTTAAGTCTCCCATGAAATGAGATTAGGACAATGCTAGTGTTGAAGTAGAGGTGAAATGTGTCTTATGAGGCCTCTCTCCTCAGCTACAGCTTGGTAGTGCGGTCTGTAATTTGGTAGTTACTTACTGACTTAAGCCTTCCATTTTACAGTAAAAGGGCCTGTTTGTTTAGTATCTACCCTGTATGATTTTTCAGTAGTGAAAATTCTTTATCTGGACCGAATGTGAAGCAGTATTTCCAGTACTGTATTACTACAGTGTTTAATACTAGTTACATTATAGCAAATGAGCACCAATGAAAAATAAATCTTAAGCTCCATGAAGCTCACAAATCCCATTATGTACTTTTTAATAAAATCCTCAGGACAGTATTGGAGCAGCCCACCTAATGATCCACCTTCCTGACTCTTCCTAACTTAAAGCCTGGAATATAAAAAGTGATTTAAATGCCATAGCATATTTGAAATCAAGCTGTCCTTCCATGGAATGCTCATGGCCTGAGGAAATGTCACAGGGCTGCCTTCTCTTCTCACCAGGAGGTATGTTAAACTTACAACAGAAAATGTTGTTGCAAGTGTAGATGTATGTAATGAAAAGCTATTTGTGAAGCCTAACCTCTTCTTCTTTGCTCTGAAATCTTCACCTGTAGAAGAGGGGTAAGGGATCCTTGTATTACCGCAGATTATTTTGACTCGCTCTGTACCTTTTTGAGGGGATCTGTTGGAATAATGTGGTATACTGTGTATAAATTCTCTAGATTATGAAATTGACACTGAAAAGTAGCTGCCAACATAAGTGGCTTCAGCCAAAGGTCAATTTTTTATTGGCTGGGTTAGCTAGCATGATCCAGTCTGGCACAGGAATATTGATAGATCTAGGGGTTCACTGGTGCTACAGTGCACACAGGATAAACAGTCTTTGCTGATGATTTTTCAGTGACACTCATTCTAAAATACAGTGTTTGTTTTCATCATACATTTCCATCAAAATAGAAACTATATTTAAATGTCCGATTTTGACTAAATTTACAATTTGTATATGCAAGACTTGCTCAAGCTTCTTACAGATGATTATTCTGTTTTCCTTGCATTGCTGGTGTTCAGTGCCATTGTTCGTGTCTAAAACAGATCGGCTTTACAGTCACTGCAATTGATTGCCTGCCCTTCCCCTTTAAAAGTATCTTTAACTGTGACTTTACCTATGATCATGTGCTGTTTCTTTAAAGGTCATATATATTAGGTACTTGTATTATTTACATCAGTGAAATGTCCCGATAGTAGTGTCTTTGCTCCAGGTACCTCCTCTCTTTTCTTGCATTAATATAGTTTCACAGGATGCTTCTTGCTTATGAGCAACTAAGGAAATTGGCTTTAAGAACTATGTAAAGATGTATAATCCTCTACATCTAATTTTTTTTTTCTTTTGCAGGAAGGGTTTCTCACCATGGCCATAACACAGTTTCGACTCTTTAAAATCTGTACTTGCCTGGCAGCAGTGCTTTCTTTCATTAAAAAGTTAATATGCAGGTAAACATGTCTTATTTAATTTGGTTACCTTTTCTTTTTTGATTACAGGTTCTTCTACTTCTTTCCTTCTCCCAACACCCTCCCACCACTTTTCCCAGCTCTGATTTTACTAACTGCAAAACAATCAAGACAAATAAAAACTAAGTCAAATTCATTCTTTAATCTTCACATTCCTTCAGAGTGCAAAAGTCTACGTAGCGCAGTTGGGGGTGTATTTTGTGGTATGATAGCTCTAATGAGCGGTGTTTTCTAAACAGCTATGACAGGGTTTTAAAATTGCCTTTTAAGGCTATCCTGTGTCAAACTTGAAGAAAAATTGTTCTCCGCATTTTCTAAAGGAGCTTGGCAAGCGATATTTTGGTTTTTAAGGGGTTCAGTTAATGGCAGCATCCACGCAGTCATCAGTCAGTAGGAATTCCTTATAAGTGATTCTCATCCTGCTTTATTAAGAAACGTTTGCCTGAAACTTCAGATTGTTCTGCCTGTTGAAGATTCTTTCAGAAGTTTGGAGGACAGTAATTAAAGATCAAGGGAATTGCCTTTTTTTTTTTTTAATGAACATGACTTATTTTTGCTTACTCTTGTAAGTCATACTTAGTGTTCTTTTGCATTGTAGACCATGAACACAGCAGTGTAGTACCTAGAAGAATTCAAAAACCCATCAAGAGTTACGGTTAAATAATAGTAGGGTTCAGCAGTACAGTAGCAGAGTACCTGAGGTAGATCTTCACAGCACTGTGCTGTCATCTGGACTGCTGTTCCTTCTTGCCACTCTTGTAGAATGTTGTTTTACATAAACAAATAGCAGTCTAGAGAAATGTATTCTCCTTTTGTGTAAGATTACTACTTTGCCAGTGAGGTTAAAACATATGCAGAATATATAGTAAACAAAAAATAACTGTTTATTTGCTGTTCACCTTTACTTATTCCAAGAATAAGAGGAAGCTCTCAGCTGCTTGGTAAACTGACTGCGGATCTAGTGAGGCTTTGAAGGGATACATTTTAATGCTGTGTACAAATACATAGTTGTCAGCCTTAGTGCTATGATTTGAATTCCAAATTAACTTAAGAATACTTGCTGTTTAAGTTCTAAAAGGAGTCAAAACTCTGAGTTGATGATAGCTTCTATATTATGGGGACCCTTCATCTCTCTAAGTGTTAAGGTAGCTTTTATAAGCAGATAATTGTTTGGTAGGTGTAATGACAGTACTTTCCTCCATTTTTCAATTTTTGAATGAACTAAATGAAATGAACAACTGAGGAACTGCTTGGGAGTAAAAAGTAGGAGAACTTTTCTTCTGTGAACAACAATTAGTTGAAAGAATGAAAATTTAAAATCTTTGACATAAGCAAGTCAGTAGATCAAATTAGTTCAGTCCATTAACTACAGATGTTTCTCCTGTTTAATGTTAGCTGCAAAGCATAGCTTGATAAGTTTTGTTTTCCTATAATGCACCCAGCATATGAGCATGCCTGGTAACCAGCAAATGTGATTTAATTAAATGTGCATTTTAATTCAATGGATATGAGCTAGTACTTATTTAGTTTATATTAGTTTTTAATTTAAACAAGTGCCTGTAGAGATAGTGCATCTTCTAGTCAGCGTGAAGCCTACATTTAGTACTAGTCATCTCTTTAGTTAAAACTTTTTTTGATAAACAACGGCCTGCCTGAATTCAATGTTTCCAGGAATAAAAGGCATAAGTATAAAAAGAGATGAAACTTCATTCTGTTTAAATTTTCTAGTTATCTTCTCCAGCTGAGAAGTCTGGATGCTGCTAATTAGTAAGGAGAAACAAAACCAAGAATTCTTGAGGCATTTGGCTTTCAGAGCAGTGATCAGTATCTGTCTAATGATGGTTGTGAAGCAATAAGCATCTTTTTCCCTATGTAGAAAAACTGGAGATATGTAGCCTTCCTCAGTGCTGCTGTGTGTAGAATACTCTTTCTCACGTTGTATGACAGAAGCTGTTTCCTCCCACCTTCACCCTTGTCAGTGTAACATTTTGGCTGGATGAATGTTTATTATAAGCCACTTGCTGAAGTCTTCTAGGCCATGTAAGTAGGGAAGTGTATACAATTGCAGAAGTGGTGGCTTAGAGTAGTATTAAAGATATGAAAGTTGTACAGGTCAGAAGGAGGATATTTCCAAGCTTGGGCTTCCTTTAGAGACATCAACTAAATCCAATCAGCCAGAACCAGAAGTCTCTAATGTGTTTGAGGGAACAGTGTTTTCACCTTCCTTTACCCCTAAACTATGTTGCTTTTCAGCGTAAAGGAGCAGTTTCTAAAGGGGCTAGAGTTAATTATATAAAGCTTGAAAATTTGATGATAGCACCTGATCTTTCCTGAGGAAGAATCTGTTGGGCTTCAAGTAGGAAAAATACATCTAATCACTCGCTAGCATGCAGCAGAGGTGGTATTGCAAGCAATTCAGCTATTCTGAGTTGATGGTAGAACGGTCTATAATAGTAAAATTAATGAACTCCAGATTGTAGTTACCCAGTTTTATTTTCATAAGCAGTAATAAATGAAACATAACTTTTCCAGGCTGTATAAGGTTATTTACGTGACTTTTACTATAGGAGCTTACGCTCCTTGGGGAAAACATGGGTGTGAGCCTGAATTTCATTCTCTTGTCTTGTAAGGTTTTAAAATATAGTGAATGTCACCTAAGAAAATTTTAATTAGTTTTTACTTAACGGCAGCGTTCAAAGATCACAATATCTAGGTGCTTTCTTTGTAATGCATTAGTGTTTGTCTTCAGCTAAAATTATTTGATGTAGTTGCTGAAATGTTTTTGTTGAAACAGTGTTCTTAAAGTAAGTAGAAGTGTGTATTGAACAGAAGCTGTTGACTTGCATAATCTTGTACTACTTCTGTTCAGACTTTGAAGGAAAAAGTGCTTTGGAGGGTTTTTTAAAATCAACCAGCTCAGCAAGCTATTTGTGAGACACAGCTTAACATCTAAGACAAGTAGAAAAATTTCTCAGCTTACAGTAGAAATGGTTATCTTTAAACAAACACGGATCAATAGTGTTTGCTTCATAAGCGCTGACAATCAAAAAATTTTAACTGACTGTGTGCAAATAACTGAGTTAATTTGTCCATTTTCATAGTTCTTAGAGTTGCTCCTCTACTTCCACTGCAGTTTGAAAAGTAAATTACACTTTGAAATTATTGTTAACGCCACTTTAGATTTATGATGAAATTCCTTTATTTAGCTGAATTTTACTGTCAGTAGTTAATATTAAGGTAGTTTAAGCACTTAATGTTTTGGCCGTGAATATTTTCAGTAGTGCTGTTCTCAGACTTCCTTTTTGTTTTTTTTTAAACTTAGTGCTCATGTTTTCAGAGCTTGGAGGAATCCTACATTTTTCTTTCAGGTCTGGAAGAGGGCGAAAGTTAAGTGGAGATGAAATAACTTTGCCAACCACAGTGGATTATTCATCTGTTCCTAAACAGGTAATTGCTTAAGTGGTAGGTGATTTAATCACTGTTAAGTGATTGTCTATTATACCAGTCCTACAACAGAATTGGAATATATCTTAGAAAAAATATAATATTATTACATATGGTATATAATAGTAAGTATATATCTTGGCAAGATACAAGAAGACAAGGTTTTACTTGCAGGTAATATTAACTTGTACCATATACTTCTATTCAGCCAGAAGTAGAAGACTGGTCTTCATGGGATGAAGATGCACCTACCAGTGTGAAGATTGAAGGTGGCAATGGTAATGTGGCTGCTCAGCAAAATCCTTTGGAACAAATGGAACCTGATTATTTCAAAGATATGACACCAACTATAAGAAAAACTCAAAAAGTAGGTTTTGCACTTTCAGCTATACTTAACAGAGGGTTTTCCTTGCTTTGAAATAGGCTATGAGTAAATTGGCAACTTACAGAAGGTGCTTCTGGTAAAATTAAGCTGTCCTATTGAAATGAGAATAGGTGCTGGTGTCTAGTCTAACATGTCCAATTAAAAATACTGACTCTTTGAGATCTTACCAGATGTGATGGTCATTCATGTTTACATCTTTAGTCTTAATGTTATTGGAAACTTACGAAGAATTTCATAGTCTGAAGGCTCTGGGAAGGATAATGTGAGAACCCTTGAGTCACTTTAATTATGAAAATGGAACCACTGCACTAAGATACTTATGCTCATACCTTTCCACTACTTGAACAGAGACAGTCCGTGCCCTGCTGTCCTGGTTTCAGCTGGGATAGAGTTAATTTTCTTCACAGAAGCTAGCATAGTGCTGTGCTTTGGATTCAGTGCTAGAAGAATGTTGATAACACGCTGATGTTTTTAGTTGTTGCCAAGCAGTGCTCAGACTGCTCAAGGACTTTTTGAGCTTCTCCTGCTCGGCCAGGGGCATAACAAGCTGGGAGTACAGCACAGCTAGGACCCAAACTGTCCAAAGAGCTATTCCATACCATATAACGTCATGCTCAGGGGGGGTTTGGTGAGTCGGTCGCTGCTCGGGTACTGATCGCTGCTCGGGACGGGCTGGGCATCGGTCGGCGGGTGGTGAGCAATTGCATTGTGCATCATTCGTTTTGTATATTCTGTATATTTTGTTATCATTCTCATTATTACTATCATTATTATTTTCTCTTATTAAACTGTCTTTATCTCAGCCCTCAGCTCTAACCTTTTATTTTCTTTCCAATTCTCTCCCCCATCCCACTGAGGGAGGGGGGGGAGTGAGCGAGCGGCTGCGTGGTGCTTAGTTGCCAGCCGGGTTAAACCACAACACCTGCTTTACTGAAGCTTGAGGTAGCAGCACTGCTGTTCTAGAAAACAGTGGTTACTTGTTTCACCAAGTTATATTGGGGAGTCTGGAATTAAGGAGCTGGTATTTCAAAATAGTGTTACCGCTCGTATCTACAATGTCTGGAGGTGGAACTTCAGTCAAATAACAGTGTCTGTCATTGTTAAGTAAGATGGTCTAGTCCTGTTTCCTTTCTTGCATTGATACTAGCATTTGTACAGTCAGTGGAACTGTGAATCTACCTCTTTAGGAAGCAGAGGGGACTTAAAGTATGCTAAACAAAGTGAGTAAGTTTGTGTCTTGAGGTCAAGACAAGTAAGGGATACATGATCTTAGCAACTGTGTTAAATTTGCTGATAAGCCTTTTAGGGGAAGCATTAATGCATGGTTTTCAGCCAAATCAGTACAGAGCTTTATCAGTTGATGCGATAGTAAATTACATTTCAACTGTTGAAATTTAAATTGTCTGCACAGATGGGCTATTGAAGTAGGTAAGAGAACTCATGTTCCAAAGCAGTGTAGCTGTGCAGACAGCACTATCCTCAAGAGTAGTATTTTATAGTGACCTATCACAGAAGGAAGCATGATTTCTCCAAGGAATATATCATGTAATTGATAGCTTATACAAGTACTGGGAGACGTGGCTATTTGATCTGTAATTCTCTGTGCTCTTTCATTGCCTTGATACAGTCATGGATTTCCATGGGACTTAAGAAAAAGGTAGTGGGGGAGGAGGGTGTTCTTGTGTCTCTTGCATTTAGCTTCTCTCACTTATCAGTTCATTTGGCTGTACAGCTTCTGGAACCTGAGCAAGTTTGAAGGCAGAGTGTGGTGTTGTGAAGCTGTACCTTCACAGACACAGAGTTATATGATCACCAAGGAATCTGTGCAGTACTTTGACTTACCACTTTTCATTCCTTTGTAAATTTTCAGATAGTTATTAAAAAACGAGAGCCTTTAAATTTTGGGATTCCAGAAGGAAACACGGGATTCTCTAGCAGATTAGCAGCTACACAAGATATTCCTTTTATTCACCAGTCTGTAAGTATGCTCTAAGTATTGATCTTGTATTTGACAGTTAAATGACTGTTCTGTAGGAGAAGGAATAGTCTGCCTAAGGTCTGTGTTGTAGGGAGCAAGAGGAATGGTTGTGGAATTAACATAATTGTTTTAAAATTGAGTATTTGGTTCAAAGCAATTAAGTAGTTAATCTAATTTTAACTAATTTATTCTACTGAGAAACTTAATAGATCAGTGCAAAAAAGGTAAGAAACTTCCGAACACTTGCATAATTGCAAATCTTCTAAAGCAATGCACTGGATATTTTTATTTTTTGTATTCTACACAGTAAGTTCCTAGCAAAAGAGTAGAAGATGCTTTTTTTTCTTTTTTCCTTGAAAACCTCTGGGTTACCTTTGCTTTATTATCTTGGACCCATTTTTACCCTTCTGCTTTTCCCTTCCTTTCTGTAGGGATTGTATTCTAACAGTCTCCTAACTTTTGCTCTTTAGCCTTTGAAAAAAGTCTAGTTACCTAACAGCCTGTCTGTTTAGAGGGAGATGCGCTCTCTCTCTTCCCCTTTGCCTTCTTCAACAGTGCTTCTGCTTTGATTAACATAATGCACAAAAGGGTCTAGGCAGAAAGCAGTACAGAATAGTCATACCACTTCCTTAGACTGTCTGTAATGAAAATAATTCAGGAAAGGACTTCTAGTGAGTAAAAGCAGCACTCAAGTGATGTTGGACACAAACACGTGGATGTACATGTTGGTTTGTCCATACAACTTCCAGAAATCTTTTACATTATCTACTCAATTCATCTGCTCAACTTATCTCCTCCTTCCTAAAAATGCACTCCAGTCCTTCCTTCCTTCCTTTGTTATCCACCAATAGAATCCAAAAAACACTCCAACAATTAACTGGAAAAAGTCAGGGGAAAATGCATAAACAATAAGCTGAGAAATACTGTCATTTCTTAAATACTTCTGGAAGTCTGAAGAATCAAAGTTAAAAATAAGTGTTTTATCTAATTTTTCCATGTGCTTAGAGCTCCTCTTCTTTTGTTTCAGCCTGAACTGGGAGACTTGGATACTTGGCAGGAAAATACTAATGCCTGGGAAGAAGAGGAAGATGCTGCCTGGCAGGCAGAAGAAGTTCTTAGGTAATTGAAAATAATATAACACTACATTAAGTTTTACGTGTAAAATAATCAAATACAGGCTGATTTGTTGTAACACCTTTCTGTTCTAAGTGCTAAGAATTGTTAAGTAATTCTTAAGACAGACTATTTTTATGCATCTAATTTATGTAGCAGAACACATTTTTGTATCTAACGAATTCAGTAGATGATGTAGTGGGGAAATCTGAGAATCACTGAAACGTTAGAACAACGCGTTAACCCCCCCGCCCTTCCCCCCAAACACAACAATTTATTATATACAAATAGCACATTTCAACTTAAGTAAAATACCACTGGATGCCCTTATAAAAGGGATCATAACCATGTGCTGTGAAGTAAAAATAGTTCAGGATAGAAGGTGAAGTGATAAATATGTTCTTGGAATCCCCACAGGAGCCATGCTTTTCTAGCTAACTTAACTGAACTAGCTGATAAGGCGTGAATGCAAAATCAGTGTCTTGCACAAAATTAGTGTGAATACTTCATCTGTTCCATTTGTGTTCTTTTTTCCTCTTAAGAACACATGGAAGGAGTATGAAGGGTAAAGAGATGCAGACTGAATTTAAACTAATCATGTGCAATGATTTGAATTGGCAGGGACTTAAGTTAACCTGCTTCATTTCAAGTTTTTATCAAACTTTGATTGCTACATCATCAGAAAACCTGCCTCAGATGGTGCCAGCTTCTTGAACTGCTCTCATTCTACTCACAAAATCAGAAATACGAGGCTTCAGTGGGACAATGGTGATAATATGAAATAAGGACATTGAAAAATCATTCTAGACCTGTGTATCTTTAAAGGAAAAAAAGGAATTTTTGCAAAAGAAGGATTCTGGTCAACTATTTATTGTAATATTGGGGAAAATACACTTTTTTCAGCCAGTAGACTAAGACAAGAGGGAAGTCACCAGCACACTTTTGATGCATTAATGGTAGATAATAAATTCAACCAGTTCCAGTTTTGTAAATCTTGTTCTGCAGCAGCTTAACATGTGAGAATAGGGCTGTAATGCAAATATTTTTGTAAACTTAATCAGATACCTGTATGTGTACATACTGGTCAGTATCTTGTTTTTTCTTTAACTTCAGCACTGAAACTGTTTCAGGTCTTGTCTTTTGCTAATGTATCACAGAAGTACAAGCTTTGTGGTATGAATGATGTGCCTTTGGGCTGGTTTTGTTCCAAGGGTAGTACCTTTTCCCATAAAGAATATCAATAGGCTCAGTAAGATCTCTAATCTCTGAAGTGCAATCTACTGAGACTTAATCTATGATGCACCAGACAAAGAAAATGAAAAACAATGAAAAATACTGCTTTTTTTTTTTTAACTGAGAAGTGAAACAACTATTTTTGCTAACTGCAGAGGCTGCATTGTACTTTACTTACCCCTTACCACATTCCACTACAGATGTTTTTAGGACTATGAAAAGAAGTACTCGGACTTTCCAAAGCAGGGACTCATTTACACAAATTAGCTATGATCTGGCCTATACATATGCCAGATTATTTCTGGAGTGTAAAATTTGTGTAATGGATAGTCCCAGGATGGTCAAGGGTGTATTGTCTGCCAATTGTCAGGTTCATGCTCTAGAATACTTAGTAAGAGACATCTCTGACGTGGCGATAGCAGTGGGGTTTTCCCACAAACTCTGTTTTTCAAAGTGTCATCTTACTTGGCTGAAGCTGTTCTAAACATTTCAGCCCAGCATCTTTACTATTGAAAGGCTTCAGCTCAAGTGGTTACTTTTCATAGAATTCCTTCCTGGCCCCACTAAAAATTATCAAACTACTTGTTTTAGAAGGGATGCATGTGTCCAATACTTCAAGTAAATAGGAAGAACATGGTCAGAACTGTAACTGTCTGTATTAATGCTGTTTGGCCAGCTATGAATCGCTACCTCAGTACAATTGATCATTGTGTAAGCTGTATCCCAGCTGTGTGAAGGAAACCCTTTGATTTACTCATGACATCAAATTACAATGTTTTTTTGTAATTAAGGAAGGTGTTGGCTGATTTTTAGCAAGATTGATAGGAAATACCTTCTTGGTTTAGAGCTTCTCTTACATCTGTTATGTAATTAGCATCTGACACTTTAACATAAAACTTATGTATAGTACTTGACAGGCCTGGCTCTGTTTTCAACCTACTGTATTAAGGAAGTGATCTGGAGTCTCTTCTTAATGCTAGAAGACTGCATCTTGGTCTATAAGATGGACTGAAAATTTCAGACTGCTAAATGGGGGACAAAGTCACCATAACCCTCCACAGTGCTAATGCTGACTGTACTCCAGCAGCGCTTATTGAGAATGAAACAAGTGTGCAGAAAAAGCGAGGGTCTCCCCTACATAGCTGTTTCTGGGTACCTGTCGGTGCTTAGTTAGTATTCAGAAGGGTCTTAGACTGGAATATTTTTTTGTGTACTAACAGAATGCTGATCCATCAAGTAAAAATGGGCTGTGGCCTGCTAAATAGCAGAGAAGACTGTATCCTGTGGCCTTCTCTCTGGTGACTCAGTGCGTATAACTAACAGTTGAAATAAGCATGTATAGTAAGCCAAATGCCTCCTGGAATCAAAGCACACTGAAAGACAGGGCTGAGGAGTAGGCTGCTAGTGCCTGAGAAGTTCCTGTAGTCTTAATTTTTTTTTTTTTTCCCCCACTCCCCAGTAGGTCTGGGCTGGGATGCACTGAATCTTCCAGTCAGTGACAAATCAGTATACTGGATGACAAACTGCATTTTCAGTCAATTGAAGTTAGTTAGAACTTGGTTTCTTCTGCAAATTGTAGATCCCTATTTGCACCTTTAGACTTTCTAATGCCAATGAAGTTTTTTTCCCAGTGGGAACAGTTAAGCTAAATGCTGGTGTATTTTTAATTGTGTTGAAGTAAAAGACCAAATGGTATGAAATCTTTTTTATTACAGTTATTCAGTATGTATACAGTAAACAAAAACAAGCTGGGATAAGAATGTTTGCTAACAGTGTTCTGATTATAATTAGTGTTCTGCTAACCAATGAGAGAGGTTTAGGGTTTTTTTGGACATAACTTGTGTTAGGAATGCAAAGCAGGGTTGACATCAGGAGTGAATGCTTTCCTGGTTTAAAGAGCTTGCATCATTATATCCAAACTCTGCTGAACTCCTTGTTTTGGAGCCCAGAAAAAGTGAGTCAGATATGGCTGTAGTTTGTCATAAGCTCTTCCTTTATTAAGAAATAAAGCCTTCCTGAGCCTGAAAGGTAGTAACATTATGTTGAAAACTTGCAGGAAGTTTGGAATAGAGATCACTGTTTTGAATAATGACCAAGTAAAAGAGCAGTGTAAAGGTGATCACTTCATGGTAAGCTACTTGTTCATATTTTTTGGTCACTTCAGTTCCTCTGTCTGAGGTGATATGAAGGTCTTTTCTCATTTGGGCATAACTGAAGTCCAATAAAATTACTCAGCCAGTAGAGGGCATGGAAACCACTTCTCTGTGCAGAGGAGTTCTGTGTCCTGTGGTTTATAAGGGGGAAAAGAAACATGATCTGCTCTGACTTTCCCCACTTCAGAATTGCAAATGAATAGCAGCATTGATCAACACCTCATGTGGCTTTTTGGACCTCTACTGTCTCTTCATTCTGGCTGGTGTACATGTAGCTTCTTCCCTTCTGCATCAGTTCAGAGGTGTGGGGAATATAAGAAACTCTGCTTCTGTCAAGTAGGAAATATTATTACTCTGCATATGCTAGACTGACACCACTGTCAACTACCCGGCCTCCTGGTGGAATGTAGAATAGCAGGTCATGATCTCGGAAAAAAAAAAAAAAAAAAAAAAGCTTGGGCTTCCATTAACTTGGGAGGTAGATCCTGATGTGAGTCACTAATTTCATTCTTCCGTGACAGACATCAGAGCAGCTTAATAGAGCACAGGAAAACTTCTAGCCATTAAAAAAATCAATCAAGGAAAAACATGAAGGTATTAAATTAAGTGCAGCCCCTCTCCTATCCATTACAAAGATAATACATAGTCTTTGTACCTCAAATACTTCATAGTTTTGTGTGCCCAGTTTGTCCATAATTGGAATCTAGCAGAGAAGGTTGCTTCAGATGATGATAGCTTTTAATTCTTTGTTTTACACACTTAAGTGGATGTGCATAGGTAATTTTGGTACAGTGAAAGTTAACTCCTTACTGCCTAGTCAGTTAGAATTCTGTATTCTCTTTTAATAAGCAATTCTTTATTCTTACTGAATCTGTGTTAAATTTCATCTTTTCGAGTTAACGAAGCTTCATTTTTATTTTAAAGTCATCTTGCAAGAACCTTAGCAAATTTTTCGTATCTAATAAACTGAATCAAAAGCAAGAGTGACCTCCTTATGCCATTCCATTACTACTTATGGAATACAGGAGAAAGCTGCAATGTGCCACTTGGAGTATGGATCCTCATTGCCCCTGTACCACTCAGTGATGTGTTCTATCTGAAGTAGGGGAATAAACTGAGTGGATTTTTGTGTTGGTGTTTTCCTTCACTTTAGTCAGCTATGTATTTGTTGAAACTGGAAACCTGTTTTTGTAGACAGATTCTTCAAGCTAGCAGGTAGTGATGTCTGGGGTTTTATAGCAGTGATAAATAATGCTAAAAGGATATTCAACCGAAGACTTGTAAATTATTTTTAATTTCCTTCAAGGCTATTGTTTATATTTGTACTGGACAGTAGAGTACAACACAGATCCTGAACACACGAAAGGCAATATTAGAAGTTATCTCATTTGATCACAAGGAAAATATTTGTAGTACTTGCATTACAAAGAGGATAGCTACTGATGCCTCTGCTGAGGGAAAGCGGAGACACAAGTCAGCATTCCAGACAAGCTGAGCTCTTTTGATTTGAATTCGAAAAGACTGGTAGTCTTCCTACTGAAAGCATTAGATAGATGATTTTTTTTTTTTTCTTCTAAAGAGCTCTAGGCCTTATAACTGGTGTACACTCTTGCTGATTCACTTAATCTGAACCTTTGAGAATTGTGTGGCTTTTAGATTGTAAAATATTTGAGCAAATATTACTGCCCAAGACTAGATTAAACTGAAAAAAGGACTTCAGCAGAGTAAAAGCATAACTGTTCAGAGCCTAACTACTTTAGACTAAAGCTCTGTTTTTTATTAGTTATAATAACCTATTTATTGACAGGAACTTAAGGCACGACTATGCTGAAAATTGGATTCCTGTTGTTTAGCAATTCATGTTTTCTTTACTTGCAGACAACAGAAGATAGCAGAAAGGGAAAAAAGAGCAGCAGAACAGCAACGAAAGAAAATGGAGAAAGAGGCCCAAAGGCTAATGAAAAAGGAACAAAACAAAATTGGTGTAAAACTGTCCTAACAGAAACCAGGCATCAGTGGCAATGCCAGTGAAAAAGAGAATTTCGGCTCTACAACATGCGTAATGGTATTGATTTTAAGTATTTCTAGGACTTAAACACACTGCTTGGTTTCAATACATTCTTCAGGTCATCTTGGAAGCCAGAATTCTCCCAAAATGTCTTGAACTACCAGTAGGTGGTTCTTAAAGGAGAAAAAACCACAGAAAATCATGCCTTGAATGGAATGAAGTCTCCTGCAATAGTTCTATTCCAGCACCCTTCTTTGCAGCAAAAGTGATTGAGCAAGAATGTTGATTGAAAGACACTCTTAATGAACAGCTCAAGCCTAGAGAAAAGAATGTAAATATTCAGTGGTGGGAAATCTACTGTATTGTCCGTGCTTACCTGAAACGTGTAATTAAACAGTTTTAAAGAACCCTTTGCTTCCTGCCTGATAAAGAATGTCTGCTTTAGACTTTCTATAAAAGTATTTATAAATAGTTCACAGTTTTCCATGGGAGATCACACTGACCTGTGCAGAAGAAAATGACTTGTGATGGATGACCTGCAACTCTAAACTCACTCCTGGTAGAGTATGCTATGGTAGAGCACAAGTCACAGCTGAACACTAAAGTGGATTTCTTGTCACTGTGTCACTTGCAGCTTCCTGTGCTCCCGTGCCCATTTACAGCTCTGCAGTGGCTACCAGCAGTGGCATTGCTACGCAGCAGCAGCGCACGCTGCTCCTTTCTTATGAGGCTGATGTTGTGAATGCTAGGGGAGTGGTTTAATCACTTACTTGTATTGGGAAATTTGTATTTCTAGTAGAAATTCTTTTACTTCCTACAGTTAGGAAAAAAAAATCCTCACACCTTATGCTTGATGCATAGGGAAAAATATTGTGTTGTGCTCTTAATAAAGCTAGTGTGAAAATTCTTAGTTCGGTTAACAGCACTTCTCAAATTCCGTTTTTGTACACTTAGGGTATGCATTTACAGTGGAATTCCCCTGGGAAAAGTGGGCAAGGTAAATACACAGTAGAAGACAGCAGTGCTTTAATGAAGAAGAAAAGTTAACGTCTGCTGGAAGGAAAGGTGGGTGGGAGGAGGGGAGTTGATGTGGTTCTTATGTCCAGTTGAGAGCTTCAGTGAATACCTTCTCCATCTTCTGTTGTCCCTGAAGAATTACCTTTAATGGCCTTAGTCACAGAGAAAAGTTTTTAAAAATGTTTAGTATGCTTGTCATATTGCTTAAAATTTTGAACAAGTCAACTGATTTGACAGCAGTTTTCAGATATAAAAGAAGTCCTTGAGAAATGTTAAGTTTTGAAATACATTTTAGAAGGCAACAGTATGCACTTTTGTGCCGATTTTCTGCATGAGTTCTGGCTGGAGTAGGATGGATAAAGTCTGTGCAGAACAAACAGCGATATGGCAAGCAAATCGGCTGGTACACGGTGCTGAAGTACCTGACGGTGGATGGATGGGAGATAAGGAGAAAGTCTGTGAATAAGCTTTAATAATCTGTGCATGTCCTTTTAACCGCGCAGATGAAGTGAGGAGGCACAAGCCATCATGCTCTCACCGTTGCTGACACAGAGCAGGGAAATCTAATAGCCCTTGCCTACTTAAGGTAAAACCTCTTGGAAGCTGTATCTCATCTTTCAAAAAAATAGTTTAGTGCTTACTATTGCGATTTCTGAGACAATGTAAAATAGATGCAAATAAATACCATTTATTAAAAATAATGAAACATGGGCTAGTTAAAAAGTTAGAAACAAAGCCTCTGAATACACCATGAAAGCGCAATTGTTTTTTCAGCCTTCAGCCATGTTAAAACCCATTAGGTTCTGCCACCTCCTTGCACACCAGCCCTCCTATGTTGCTTTTACCTCTCCTGCTGTGTACTTGTGCTGTTTTGGGGTTCTTTTCTCTATCTGCTTCCCTGTACTGAGCACAGCCGCTCTAGGAATTGCTCCCATCTCCTCCTCCATGTGCTGAGATGATGCCAGTAAGGGCTCGGTGCTCTTGTATGTAGTATCTTACACGTTAAAACCCCAGGCACAGGTATCTGTTTCATCTTCCCATATCTTGATTTTTATCCTCAGCTAATGTCAAAACATTTTTCCTAAACATTTTGTTTAGCTGCTGCTCTGTCATTATTTTTTCCATCAGTTTGAGTTCCTTGAGGGATCTTGGAGGCCTGTGGGGTTAGCTGTTTTCCCTCCTGCTGCCCTGGGCTCCTCCTTCTCCCTCTCCATACACTGCCTGTTGGCTGCCTTTGTTTTTTTCTTTTTATTCTTTTCTGAAATCTAGTGATTGCCTTCACTGTTATTCTTAGTCAAGAATGGAAGATAGACCTGCCAGAAGGACTGAAAAATCATCCTTTCCTTGACTGTGCTATAACTGTTCATGTTTGTCGTGCCCTGTGTTCATTTGAAGGGGTTTGGAGCAAAATGTTCATTTGTTCTTCTCATGTAGGGCATACATAAACCAGTGCTTTCATTTTAGTATGTTTTTAGAGGTTGGGATTTAGGAGAGGTAGTTGATTTGGGGGGAAAGGAAGGGAAAGTGAGTATAATCAGAAGTTAAGAACAGCCTGGGGAGAGGGTGGACATAAGTAAGGGTGCAGGTGAAGCTGGTGGGGGGGTGGGCAGTGCCTGTGCCTCAGTTCTCAGCAACTTAGGCACATGCTGGGTACCTCTGAACTGAATGTTGAAGAAAGGCTTTTTTATTCTTGGGTTAGAAAGGAAAATGCTTAGAGGATTATCAACAGGCGTTACTTCAGCCCGGGAAGGAGCTGGGTTGGTTCCTGTGCGATCCTGTAAGCCTGAATTCAAGCAGACATCTGCTGTTTCACCCTTAGCCTGTGAGCTGCATCTCCTCCCCACCTGCTCGCTTTGAGACAAGACTTTACAGTGGGGTGTGGGAGTGGGTATGACCATTTTCTAAACTTGTAGAAAAAGGATAGGAGTTTTTATTGAACTGTTTGGAAGCTGATGGTCCTCGCCTAGCTACTCTGTACAGCACCAGTGGGATCCAGGTGAGACATGACTAAGACTAAAGCCGAATATTAGAGGGAAAAAAATTAAGATGGTACATCTGCAGCAACAGCCAGCACATCCTCTGTGGATCAGGGAACAAAGGTCGGTCCCCAAAAGTCTGGGACTGGAGAATTTATCATGGCACTTAGGCTTCTTCTTAAAAAGACATGAGCTGTCTACATCCTTGCAGTACGGAGAACTGTCGTGGTTTGACCCCAGCCAGCAACTGAGCCCCACAGAGCCGCTTGCTCGCTCCCCCCGCCCCGGTGGGATGGGAAGGGAATCGGAAGGATAAGAGTGAGAAAACTTGTGGGTTGAGATAAAGACAGTTTAACAGGGAAAGCAAAGCAAGGAATTCATTCACCGCTTCCCATGGGCAGGCAGGTGTTCAGCCATCTCCAGGAAAGCAGGGCTCCATCACATGTAACAGTGACTTGGGAAGACAAAGACCGTATGTCCCCCCTTCCTCCTTCTTCCCCCAGCTTTACATGCTGAGCATGATGTCATATGGTGTGGGATATCCCTTTGGTCAGTTGGGGTCAGCTGTCCCAGCTGTGCCCCCTCCCAACTTCTTGTGCCCCCCCAGCCTCCTCACTAGTAGGGTGGGGTGAGGAGCAGAAAAGGCCTTGACTGTGTCAGCACTTCTCAGCAGTAATGAAAATATCCCTGAGTTACCAACACTGTTTCCAGCACAAATCCAAAACACAGCCCCATACCAGCTACTGTGAAGAAAATTATCCCAGCCAAACCCAGCACAAGGAAGAAAGTTGGAGACTTGAAAGCATGCTGAATTTTGGGTAGGTATCAGAGCAAGGGCTTTTATTGGGAAAGTGATGGGAGCGCTGTCACCTCTCGCTAATGCCTTACGAGAGCCAAGTGGACAGAAAGATTTTGAAGGGCAGGAACCAACTTTGATGTTATTCTGGTGTTAGTGCCTTATGTCTTAAACTGCACGTTTAAATATGCTGCTGCTAAATGGAGCCTGCCCGAAACGGTTTGAAATGAGTTTAATTTATTGAAATTTTAAACATACGTGTAGGTTTGTGCTGCTTTGTTGCCTGCTTGCTGCAAAAGAAACCTGTGTAGTCGCAGGTGAATGTCTCTCCTAGAACTGAAGATCACTTTTTCCTCTAAATTATGTTCCATTTCACCACCACTCAAAGTGGAGATTGCTTAAACAATAGTGGGTGTGAAAGAGAAATCCAAAATTGTAATAAAGTTGGTAACATTGGTTATAAAATATTGCTCTCTTGGCCTTGAACAGACATACTCTGAAGTAGCAAGAATGCATTTTCTGTAATGTGGTACAGTCCCCAGAGGAGATCTCTAGGAATGATGAAATTTGATGGTTGTGTAAAACTTAGATTAGCACCCCTTCCAATCTATTAATTTTGGCCCTTGTGTCCATGTAATTAAAAGAAAAAGCTTTAGAAAGTGACCTTTGGGCACTACGTATCACAGTAATGTCCTAAGGCAAGCCAGCTGGCCCGCAGGAACCCAAGGCGGCAGGAGAACATGGAAAAGGAACTTAACGTCAGAGAAAGCAAGATGCTCTTGTGGCCATCTTTGTGAACTCTTGGGGACTATGTTACATCAACTTGTCTCTTCGGTTTCTCTTCCTTAATATAACACTTAATGAACCCTCCTGAATCTTTGGGGCAAATACAAATAATTCAGAACCCAGGCACTGCATAGCACCCTCCTGAGTCTTGCAAATGCTCCCTGCATGTTGGCCAATTATTCCTCCTCCCCTGTGGCTTTCTAATAATGTCCTTCTTCCCAAAAGCTGCGGGGCAATACATGGCATCGTCTGGCTTCACTAGACCTCTTCTGCTCTGGGTTGCACAGGGAGATACTACATTTGCTTTGCTGGAGGGAAACACAGCAGGCCAGTGAGGTTTAAATGGCCAGAGGTGTTGTTGAAAGGTTGGGTAGGGCCAGACAAACCTCATGGTTCCATCTGTTGGGTAGTGTTGCCCTCCTCTGATCTATGCACGGATCTCAAGTTTTGGACATGGAGAATTTGTGGTTTGATGGTCACAGTGGCATCTCAGTGGGCACACCGAGACTGCGTGACTCTCTGCTGGGTTAAACAAGGCCTTCTGGACTGCTCTTAAATGCCAGGAAGACTGACACTCTCCTGGCAGCGCAGAAGTGAGAAGTTACAAGCTTCTACAAGATTGAGTTGGGTTAAAGATTAGGTCACTTGCATGTGTTAATGCAGCGTGTGTGCAGCAGAGCCAGTGGCGTGCGCGTCCACAGACCGACTGGAGCCTTTTCCCTGTCTGAGTGCTTACGCTTGGGGCTGCACTTAGGTTTTCTCAGCCTGACTCTGTTCTCCGGGTCCTGGTGGTTCCCTATGCCCCGGTGCAGTGCCTCCTCCAGCTCTGCCTGTGCTTGACAGCTCAGCTGGGACAGGGTATTCTTTATAGCTTTGCTACATAAAACACTCACACGTTTAACATTTCTAACATGCTTTACTGAACTTGTGATTATAAAGGTAATTTACAATAACGCAATTAAATAAACAATAAGTTAAAACACAATACATTTATACATAGTATGTCAAAGGGGTCGATGACTATCAGGTTCCAATACAGGTAAGACCTTAAACCAACATTAATATTCAAAGTGTATCCACGCCTATACTTATCATTGTAACATGTTTCAAGACTCCCAACAACGTACATTTTTGGTTACAGTCCCCATATATGCAAAAGACCAGTGAAATGCTCGAGCAATTGTATGATTGAGAAGAGCACTACACGAGACAGGCACGAACGATGTGCTGGAAGCTGCCTGGGAATATGGGCTTTACCTCTAAATTGAATTGACACTTCAGACAACAAATGGAAAGTGCTAGCATGCTTTCTGGAGTACACGTGGGAACAAGTCTCCATGTCACTTACTGAACACTGTCGTTTCACAAGTGGTTTAGGTCAGCGCTGCCTAAAGAAATACCCCACCTTTCCCTGGGCATTTGCTCCTGTGCACGTCTTACACCAAACTTGAGCCAGTGCAAAGCGCTTGTACGTTTGCTCAGTGAACCAGCCAGGGAAACTGGGCTTAACGCTAGCTCAGCAAACAGGAAAGTGTGCTAGCTGAAATTCTCTTGATTTCCCTGGTCGTGTTCGCTGGCACCAGAAAGACATCAACACAGTGCCTGGGAGCAGGAGGACTATTTCTGTAGGCAGCAGAACTGTTAAAAACACCAGTCAAAACCATCTTGTGGAACTACAGTGTTCAGCTTTTTCATTTTGAAACAATGAACAGGTTTTTGAACTGATTTATAGTGCAAATCAAATAGTCAAAAGCAAAATGATGGACTCTGCCAGGATATACAGTAACTTTTTATCTATCTCTTCCTTCTTTCTCTCTGCCTCAGCTGGTCGGTGCCCAGGGACAGAGTGGACTTTAGGTTTTGATACTGAAGGGTGTACGGCGTAAAGAGTGCAGGGCCACCAGGCAGCAACCACGAAGCAATGCTCCAATATTGTAAATGGGATCTGTTCCTCCTCTTTGAGTACTGAAAGCCCACATGATAGTTGGTACAACAGGGGCTGCCACAGCCAGAACATCTCTGAGGAGACTGCTGCTCCAGTATCTCTTTATTCCTGTCTGGGAGAAAGTACTGACATACCCAAGGGCTTCATCATCATAAGGTTCTGTAAAATCAAGTTCTTTCATGAAACGGTTTTCATTAACTCCTTGCTCCACCTTCCTGCATGGAGACTCCACAGGAGACAAAAGAATGGCAGAGTTTGGATCACTTGGAGTTAAGTCCATTATGATACCAGAATCACTGAAGCTTCCAAGAGAAAATTCACCCAATTCCTTCAGTGAAGAAGGTGGGCTTAGAGGACAGGCATCTTGAGCTCTGAAGATGCTTTGAATGAGCTGCTCCACATCTAGGCTATATGGCACCACATCAGTCTGGATGGCCTGTTCCACCATTATGTTTCTGCTTTTCTTCTCCTCCTGGGAAGAAGTTAGTTTTTCATCCAGAACATTTTCAAGCATCTCTTTATTCACAGCAGAACTGGAAGGAGCTGGATCACTCAGCTCAGAGGTTGCGGTGGTCAAACTCCCTTCAGACGAATCAGTCCCGTTAGCTGTGTCCTCATTAAGCAGCAGCCCACTATCTGCCACCCCCTCCAGAGCTTGGTCCTCTGTGATGAGGCTGTCTGGCATCATGGCACACAATGCTAACGATGTCCCCTCCGAGTCACACGTGTCCTCCAGGCACTGCTCATCCATCACAGAGCTGTTCTGAGCCATCTCCATGCTCTGCAGCAAAGATTCCAGTTTCTTGTTTTGAACGTTTATGTCTATGAAGTATTTCTGAATTTTTTTGTCTTTCTCAGCCAAGCTGTTTTTCATGGTTTCAATAACCTGCTTGAGTTGTTTAATTTTGCTTCTTGCTTCCTTCAAGGCCAGCTCTGCCTCCACACGATTACACTCTTCTTCAATCCAGTCTTCCCTCATCCGTCCCAGCTGAGCTTTGAGCTCTTCTATTTCTGTTTCCCTGTAGCAAAATAAAAATATTGTAGTCAGTGGAACATGCTGACAAAAGCCTCACATGGACAAGAGCCTCACATTGACCACGGTGGGATGGCTACGCTGCAGAGATGCTCCAAGAAGGAAGCAAATTCCTCCATGCACCATTTGCTGCCGCCTCAGAGAGAGCTGGCAGAGATGTAAGCCGCCTGCCAGGACACGTGGCTGATTGCTACCTGAGTCACCGACCCCGCCACACAGCCAGCAGCCTTGTGGGCTATGCCGTGATCCTGGACATTCTGAGGCGCCAGCGGTGACCTCTAGGTTAGGTCCCACCAGTACAGCGCTTAACATCTCACCTGCTGCCTGGCCCTGGGGGAAATGAGAAACATCTGCTTGGATGCATCCCCCGTGCCTGCCATCAGCTCCTCACCTGCAGCCAGAGCCAGCACTGGCCTTGGGCAGCAGGACGGTGCGGGGCTGCGGGCGCCTGCCCTGCTTTGCCCAGTGCAGAGCCGGAGGCTGCTGCCTTGACTTGCAAGCAAGTGGGGAGAGGGGGCCCCGAGGTGAGATCCAGCCCTCGCAAACACAGAGGTCGGGCTGTCCCGAGCAAGGGGTCCCTGGGACTCTGCCATTCAAACAGCCCTTTGTGCCCGCTTAGGTCGTGTGCGCTGGCGAGCCAGCTCCCAGGGCAGTTTTAGTAAAAGAAACATCTTCTGGTGCTGTGTCATGCACATTGTCACTTCGCTGCTCAGCATCCATACAAAGGACCATTGTGAAAAATTCCATATCTAAGCAACAAAAACACAAGCGGACACACTGGTTTGTGGAAGAGCTTTTCTTTCCTTAGGGCAGAAGGGGGACATTTGTAGTCATATTTCACTGAGTGAGGTAGAACAGGAGTCTAAGCTAATACATGGTGGCAGGTAGAAACTGGTTTTATCTATAAAAGGTCTCAATGCTAAATCAGACAGGTAAAAAATTATTCTTTAAAAATATTCTATCAGGAAAGTTCAAAAAAGGGAAAAGAGCCATATTTGTAACTAAACTGCATGGTACATATTCACTGAGCACACTATGAAACCTGAAATACCTGAAAACAACCTAATCAGACTGACCGTATTTCAAATTTCTTAATGAACAATTTATGAGGTGAAGAAATGAATAAAACCATTCAGAATTCCCACCCCTAAATGCTCCTGAATAAATCTTTAACTCCGATTTCTGAAGTGAAATATACCTTTCTTTAAGTTTGCTCTCAGATTCCTTCAGCTTTGTTTTCAGATGCCGTACTGTAACTTCCTTCTGCTGCAGAGGAGTCAAATACTGTTCTGGGTTTTGTGGCTTAATGCCGTGATTGTCGCCACAAGAATTGTATCTCCCTGATCGCCTGAAAAGAAAAAACAAACAAACCATCACATAACATCACTCCTACAGTTCTTCGTTCCTGGCAAAAAGAAAAACATCCCATTGACTGACACAAAGCTTGACGCATTTGGGGGTCCTCAGTGTCCACACAAGTGACTCCCTCCAGCAAATAAAAGTACTCGAGGAAACGGCTGATTTGTGGCTAAAATTTACTATTTATCATACTTGGTTTCAGTGCCGTTACATCAAATGAGATGTTTAACTTTAAAATCCCTAGCCATCCATCCCCTCACCCGAAATGGGTGCTGTGCCCAAGAGCAGGCAGCCGGGCCGCTGGCACGGGCACCCAGCTGTGGGCACGGCCAGGTGAGGTCGCGTACGGACGGCATTCAGCTCTGCTCCTGAGTTATGAAGCTGAGCATCCTGAAACCCAGAGTCACCCTGTCCAGCTTTAGCTGTCTGTCTGACATGCCTGGCTGTTGAGTTGCCTGTGAGAGAAAAGGAAACAGCAGCAGCATGGTAGCAATTTCTTCCCTGTGATATGTGTCGTATGCTCCGGCAGGTATCGGAAACTGCACTGCTCAGGGAGGCATCTAAGGCTGGGCAGGGTGAATGTTCGCCGGAGTGTATAATGTTTTCTATACTACCCCACCCAACTCTCTCCAAAGTGAAAGGACCCTTCTGCGAAAGAGCCAGTAAATCCCTGTGAGAACCGATGGCGTGAAACCACATGAAGAAGCCTTCGCTCTGGAGGGAAAACCAACTAAAAAGGGCTTTGACTAAAAGGAACCTTGAATTTTACAGTGCTGAAACTAAAAAAGCTTTTACACAGGATGGAGCACCCTGTTGACTGTAAAGCCACCAACATGAGGAGTCACACCTATGCTGAGGAGCAAGGTGGCCTGCTCGGCAACCCGGACAGCTGATCCCGCCTTGCAGTGCAGAGAAGGTAAGTCAGTGCCCTGAACACCGGGATGCTGGAATAAAGACTTGCCTCATCACTGGGCTGCTGTCGCTTCCTTTGTATGAGCCTGAGTTGCTGCTGCTGGCTGAAGAAGCCCGGTAACTCTGGTGGATGTTAGCAGGATTCAGCTGGTTTTTGCACAGTGTTGACAAAGGGTCCTTTTCACGGGAGGCAGGTGGGCTGGCTCCAGACTTGTAGGATAAGGATCCATTATTCCGACCATAAGGGCCACGACTGGAGGGGAACCAAAATGGTTAAAGCGTATTGGATTATCCTTGCCATGCAACTCGTTATGTGTCTTATTTTGCACACAAAGTTGTCAAAACACTAAACGAGACAGATAACTGTGAGTAGCTGGGAAGAAAGAAAGTCCTGAAGGCATCAGCCACTGCACATTCTTTCATTGACTGTGGGGCTCTCAGTCTGAATTACGTGATCTAGGGAAACCTTGGCCGTTTTCACATTTCTCTGTGGATAGCACAATTCCCGGTGACTCCCTCAGATCATCCACGTTCCCTGAAACTCTGACTCTGTTAAGTAATGAGAGGATTGCAGCCTGGGCTAGTGCCAAAAGAACCACAGTTTGGCTTTGCCTGGCCAGGCCTGCGGAGAGATGCCCAGCCCTGGAGGTTTGCTGTAAGACTGCTTTCATGCTTCTCAGCAAGCAGCCCGAGGGATCACAGCGTGCAGTGAAAACAGATTTTGTTTGAGCCACTGTTCTTTTCTGCCTTTGGCATACTGGGTGCTTCAGCTGTCACTGTCAGCTATTCATTTGCTTAGATATAGTTTGAGCCCTACTGAGAGCAGGCTGAAATGGTATTAAAATAAGACAAAGGAAAGCACAGCCTTGTCTTTCTTCCTTCCAGTTTCCCTCATACATATCTACCTTTCTTTTCCCACTCTTTATTAAATAATCTGTCAACTGTGTGTGCTTCAAAGCAATCGGTATCTGCGCTGCCCGGCAGCTGCCAAAGGGCTGGGGCGCTCCGAGGTCAGCGTCTCCAGGCACGTTCCTCGCTTGCTCACTTGGTTTGCCTTCCTGCACACTACCATGCTGCTACCTTCATCCTCCCATGGAAGCTGTTCTTCTAAACCATAATGAAAGGGCAGGTTTCAAAAAATACAGAAAAAAGCAAATCCAGCCAGCAAAAGAAAAGGCTTGAACATAAAAATTTAAATACTGCAGAATTATGAAACAAAATCTCTTCTTAAAACTGTCTGACTTGGTTTCCTCCCTTCTCTGAAAATGGAACAGTTTATAAGGAACAGATGGTTGAGTGGCTGCTGCAAACCTTCATCACGCTGCTGCGGTTTGGGTGATTTTATAATTATTTTACAATGAAGTGCAGGACTGTGGTTTGTGACAACATTGAAATGTTTCATAGCGAGTTAAGTCAAACAGTTCAAAAAGAGCATATTGCAAAGGAGACATCTCCTTCCCCTTTGTGCAGAACAGCACCAGCTCTGGTGTGAGGCAGAACTCGCGCAGACTGTGCCTAACACAGCAATGCGTGTGAAGGAGCACTGTTATAGAGGACTTCTGTCCAGTTAAGTAGGTCAGCATGCTCTCATTTAAAGTTATATTTAAATACACAAAAATATATTAAATGATACATAATCTCACTGAATGTAAGGTGATTTTAGGGCTTCGTATTATACTTAGTACTGTTTATTTTCCCCACAGTCAGTACCTTTACTTGTTAGATTTAATCTAGAGAGTGCTTAAGTAATGTTTATTTTTCTGGTGGTCTCACAATACAGATAGGAAACTGCTCATGAGGCATCGTTCCGCTGAGCTCTGTACACTGGGGCGCACTGTGACCCCGGAGACACCGGCACACGGGTACCCCGCTGCCGTCCCAGCCTGCCTGCCAGCTCCTCCACAAAGGGCAGGAAACCAGTCCTGTCAATTTGAACTCTTCCCCCTCCTACTCCAAAAGATGTAAGCAGCAGGGGTTGCGTGGGCAGAGCACGACGTGCGCGGCTCCATCCAAACGCCCCCGTATTTGCAAGCTGCCTGGTTTGCACTTCACACATGATAGGGAGAAATCTTACAGAAATCTTTCATGAAAGGTTCGTTTAGATAGATGATTATGATCATGTCTTTTATTTGCATATTTATAGTTATATAAAGGTTGGGCAGGGGTGTTTAAGAAAAAGGTGTCAAAGGCAATATTGTCTACTTCTTCCTACAAAAAAGAAGGTCATGATCTGGAAAGGTACCTGCCAAGCCGACAATTTATTACTGAGAGAAAACAAAGCGGTAAGACCAAAAGGTTAACTGGTGAGAAGTACTGCTTTTAACTAACATACAATCAGTTGTCTCCTCCTCCACTCCAGCCAATGCCTTTTCCACCTTACCTGATTGAATCTCCCATACATGTTATGAATAAACAACAAAAAAAATCAGTCACCTGATCTGGCATATTGACAGTTTTTGTGCTCAAGATACAGCAATTTTTTTTTTCTTTCTTATATCACAGTTCTCATCAGTGTAAGTCCTGCCCGACAGCATACCGTTACCCAAAATTTTTGAAAAATCACAGTACTAGTATTGTAGGTATTAGCTGCAGGACCTTACATAGCAGTCTATCTTTGCACAAGCAACACTTGCAATAATCAGGAAAAATTGCTTTGCTTACTTGCGAGAAAAAGAAGATCTTTTGCTTCCAGCAGCAGACATATGGACTTCAGGAGCTGAAATACTGCCCGTGCTGCTTGAAGAGCTAAAATCGGCTTCACTCCCTGGAAAGGAAAAGGGAAGAGTGAAAACATGATGGAAATTATAACTCAAAGACTGTTTTCAAAATAACAGTGAATCACAAGCATCCTTCCTTTGTCCGTCCTGTGTGAATTTTAGAAGTTGCATGAATTTTCAGACGTCCCTGAGGACAAGCGCTGGATTTATTCCAGATTTTTAACATTTCTTCAGCACTGGCACTTCAACAAGAGCAGGGAAAAAAAAGCATTTGGATACAAAACCCTCACACTACAGAAGCCATTTTAGGACTCGGCTGGGAACATTCGTTGTGACAACCTGTTTGCTTTCTCACAGCCACCGGCACATGAATGAGGCTGCTCACGTGGCACCTTCGGGAGCACGGTGGTTAGCAGCACCCAACTGTAACTGGAGACTTCTCTTGCTTTAAACTATATGAAATACTACTTGCAGGGGGGAAAGCTGCTTCCATTTCGGTTTCTGAGGTGATGTACACATACATGTATATATGTATAAATGTGTATGGCCTAATAGGGTATATGCATATATATATATAAGCACACACGTATGCAGGTTTTCATGTGGCACAGAAGCACAGTAAGGCAGTTCTAATAGCCTTAAAATAATCCAATAATCACATGTGACTCTCAAGTGCTTCTCGGGTGCTAAGCCATCTGTCTGACTGCTGACTTCCCATGGATCACGGCTTTTATTTCCCAGGCTCTGGCATATACAAGGAAATCTGTTCTCATTTTGCTAAGGTCAGCACAGGTAGATGTACTGAGAAAGTCTTATCATCTGGAAAAAAACCCCACCCTGAAGTTAGGATTTTTTTCAGTCTGTCACTCAAATGGGAAATGCCCCAAGCCACATCCAGGTCTCATGCTGCAGAGCCACAATAATGGGTGGTGACTTTATCTGAGGGGATGGAAACAACTTTCCATCATCCTTTAAGCAGCCAGTCAGGGGGAGCATCTCTAACCTGAGAATTCCTGGGTGCTGTCCCATGCATAGATACCCCTGGCCAGCGGCTCCAGACCTACCACAAATCCCATTTTTGCTATCTTTTCCACGAGGGGGAGATGCAGCTGCAGCTACCATCCTCCCTGCTGCAGCAGATAAACCTTCAAGTGCACAATGTCTCTTAAATCCTTTGCAGAGCTGATGGGGATGGGCACATCTTGCACCCCTGAATACCTGGGACTGGGAAAAGGCCTTGTCAGAGCCTGCCTTCACAGCCTTAAAAAGGATGAGACATCCACCCTTACCATCTGGCAACTCTTAGCAATCGGTCTTAGGATCAGATGTGTTCAGATTTAACCCAATACTATCACAACCTCAGCAGGTCTGAGACCGGCCCCCATTTCTCTGTGCCTCTGGTTCAGCCCAGAATATCCCTCAGCCCAATTTCGAAGTGCTCAGATACAAAGCCTAGCTCTTCAAAAGGGTACCCCAGGGACACAGCTTTAGCACCTCTAACCAACTCCATAGCCAGTACAACAGACCAGATAATCAGACCCAAGCCACCACAGCTGTAACCAGATCAGAACTGCACGCACGTTTGCAAGGGGAGGGAGGGAGGGAGGGCAGCAAAGCCGCTTTGTTTCACAGGGTATTTATATCATATCTGCAGATGCAGATGTCACTGACCCTCTCCCTGGGAAGCAAAATGACCGTGGGACACGATATCCGAAGCTGCAACAATTTTCCTGATAAACAAAACATTCCCATCTACAAGACTAAAGGACGCTCTGAACGCCGTCTTGGTACCACACTACTCCCAAATCTACTTTTCCAAACGAGACCCGAACAAGTAAAAATGTTGCGCGGATGTCATACCTCTGGTGTTCGGATCCCCAAAACATTCCTGCCCTTGCAGGAGGCCAGCAGCTTTCCAAAGCCAAGCCCTGGCTGTGGCACAGAGAGCAGGAGCCCCAGCCGAAGCTCACCTCTGGTTAAGTAGACCACATCGTAATCAGATCTCGCTATCGAAAGCATTGCAAGGAAGCAAGGCTTAATAATCGCCTCTCCCTGACCCACTTGGCTTGGAGGGCAGCGCTGGGATGGGCTGCCGAGCTAAGCACTGCCGGTAAGAGTTAGCAGAGCTTGAAAACGCAACCACCTCGAAGGCTGAGCTTTCTGAAAGACCGAACTGCATCTGAAACTAGGAACTGTGCCTGCAAAGCACAAATTAACCTTTCTGGCCCCAATTCTGGTAACAGCTACACATAAGCTTAGCACGGAGCACAGGAGACTAATGTTTAAAATTAGGCACATGGCTATTTATAGGATCTTCGAGAACATTTTATAAATTAAAGGGATCACTGCTAGTAATGGTTCCAAGTGTGTTAATGACGTTCAAGCCAGCTTTGCGTGCAGCAGAGCTCAACAGCAATGTTACTAGGAGACTTTAAAAAATATTTTCTCCCATTTGGTAGACATCTCTAAGCAAAATAACATGGCTTCAATCCATAAAATATCAATTGCAACATATTCCTCTGGGTGAGTGTGACTTCCATCTTAAAAATGTCTTAACAAAGAGGTGAAATTCCTTGTGTAGCAGCAACGCGGGCAGGAGCTGAACACAGCCTCTCATCTCTCCTAATGCTGTTCTCCAGGGTGACAGCTCCCTAAGGATGCCTGTTGACTATTTTTGTCCCTGTGACAATGTGATTGCCAAAGCTGACACATGTAAGCCCCAGAACAGCCCATTGATTCAGTGTTAAACACAAAAAGGTTGATATTTCTGAAAAACATATTCTTTTGTCCTAACAGGACACTTGTTTGGCTCTGACCTGAGACTTTCCTGTTAAGAGGACTGTCTTACCCACCCTGTCCTGCAAAAGATGCCACAAGTCGAGCTGCCAGCTTCAGCAGTATCGCATTTGAAATTCATTCATACATATTCATACATGGCCAGCTGTGACAGGACAAAGGGTAATGGTTTTAAACTAAAACGGGGTAGATTTAGATTGGACATAAGAAAGAAAGTGGTGAAACACTGGAACGGGTTGCCCAGAGAGGTGGTGGAGGCCCCATCCCTGGAAACGTTCAAGGCCAGGTTGGACGGGGCTCTGAGCAACCTGATCTAGTTAGCGGTGTCCCTGCTCACTGCAGGGGGGTTGGACTAGATGACCTCTAGGGGTCCCTTCCAACCCAAAGCATTCTATGATTCTGTGTTTCTATATTCTTCCATGTTCCAGCCACTCAATGTCACAGCAGCAACAGGTGAGCCAACTCGGGAATATGCTCTGATGGCACATGTAGGGCATCCGATGCTAGGAAGCCCGTCACTCCGGCCTCCCCCTGCCTCACTGCGGGCTCCAAGCAGCAGCACACCCATGCCATGGGAGTGGAGCTGTGCACTGCTCTGTGCAATGGGAAGAACAACACAAGGATGGCCAACAAATTACTGTAATATTTTCCAGGATTGCTGCTTGCCTGGAATGGGCATCTGAGAAGCAGGAGTGAAATCGTGCGAATCTCGGCTGTCCCTGTGCTTCACCACTCGATGGGCAATGGCACTGAGCTCAGAGCACACCACAAACAGCATCATGCTGTGTGCTGCTTTTCAGCTCTCTTGCTGCCCCGGCGGCACCATGACAGCCACCTAGCTCCAGCTGACATGGAGGGGAGGAGAAGGGAGCCTGCAACCCCGCGACTCTGTGCTGCGCTGCCCACGATGAGGAGCACAACCAGGCAGAGGCAGAGAGGGCAGCCATGGTCCGGCAGACACCTGTGCTCGTCTGTGTCGTGGGTTGGGGACCACAGCTCCGGGGGGTAACGCTGTCCTGCTGCAGCACTGCAGCCGACTGGAAAACCTCCTACTAATTACTCAAGGGCAAATTTTCCATCCTGTATGTAATGCAAGCACAAATTTTGGGGTGGGATTGAGGAAAGAGAGAGCGAGCTGCCTGTGCCAGGGCAGGTATGCCTCCAGCTGGCACTGGTGCGTGTTTATCCCACTCGTGCAGTGCAGCTGTCGTGCCCACTTTTTAGGTACAGAAAAGCCCCACCTTGAGCTCTGTCCTCTTCACTGCCTCAGCCGTAGTGCAAGGATAATGGCACAGCACAGCAACCATGTCACACCTTGCATTCACTGCTTTTGCAGGTAGGACAGATGAGGCACAGAAATACCACGTCATGTATGTATGTATGTATATAGAGACAGTACATACATTTCTTACACAGAGTCACACAATAACCCCACATGCACGCCTGGAGTATGGCATCCCAGTCTGCTACTTCTAGCCATGACAGGTGGTTGGATACCCTGTTGTATTGTCTTCTGGCCTCGGTATTAAAATTCTGTTTGCACTTTAGCATTTAATCTTTTTCCTTCTATAAGAATAAAGCTCGAACTTTCTCATGGACCAAAATATTGTCCATTTGCTATCTAAATAGTAAGATTTGTGGCCAGTGAAGCCATCGCTCCCCGCTCTCCGAGGGACATCCACCAGGCTTCTTGCCTGCTCTCCTTCATCAGACAGACCTGGTGCATTTGCCCAGGTGGCCAAGAAGGCCAATGGCATCCTGGCTTGTATCAGGAATAGTGTGGCCAGCAGGAGTAGGGAAGTGATCGTGCCCCTGTACTCGGTGCTGGTGAGGCCGCACCTCGAATACTGTGTTCAGTTTTGGGCCCCTCACTACAAGAAAGATGTTGCCTTGCTGGAACATGTCCAGAGGAGAGCAACCAAGCTGGTGAGGGGTCTGGAACACAAGTCATACGAGGAGCGGCTGAGGGAACTGGGATTGTTTAGTCTGGAGAAGAGGAGGCTGAGGGGAGACCTGATCGCCCTCTACAACTACCGGAAAGGAGGCTGTAGTGAGGGGGGGTTCGGCCTCTTCTCCCTGGTAACAGACGATAGGATGAGGGGGAATGGTTTGAAGCTGTACCAGGGCAGGTTTAGGCTAGACATTAGGAAAAACTTCTTCACCGAGAGGGTTGTCAGGCTCTGGAATGGGCTGCCGAGGGAGGTGGTGGAGTCCTCATCCCTGGAGGTCTTTAAAAGAAGGCTAGATGAGGTGCTTAGGGACATGGTTTAGTGGTGGGATGGCAGTGCTAGGTTAACGGTTGGACTCGATGATCTTAAAGGTCTTTTCCAACCGAGGTGATTCTATGATTCTATGATTCATTTTATTGTCCATTTGCTATCTAAATAGTAAGACTAAAATATGGAAAAAAGGAAAAAGTTCACATAATATCAGTGACAGGAACATTGACAGCTGAGCAGCAGAACTGGATTCCTAAAACTCAGGATGCATACAAACTTGTTAAAATTTAATCTTTTTGTGTTAGGTCTTTCCTATTTGCAACATCACCACTGTTTCGTAGCTGTCAAAGCATATAAACCACAGAGCTTACCTATCTTCTGACTCCATAAACATGACCTCTTTATAATCACCTTGATGCTAGGTTTTGCATATAGTAACCCAGTGAAACAGAGCTGTAAATAAAACACCGCTGACAGAGACAGCTTGTCCTCAAGATGTAAAGCACTTAAATTTGCTTAGCCTCCTTGCCTTCAAAAGCATCCTGTTAGACTGCAAAGAGACCAAAACCCACATATGTGTTCACCAGCCCCACGCGCCAACTAGAGGAGTAACTGGCACGCTGTCTCTGCAGGTAGCTTTATGTAGAGACCCCAGGGGAAGGGGTAGGGTGTGGCTGCATAAAAAACTCCAGCAAAGCCATTAGAAGAAGCTGGAAAAGTAGGAAGAATTCAGCTGAATTCAGCCCACTATTGAAAGGACCTGTATTTTTAAGATATTTGGGTTCATTTACCTTGAAACCTTTAACTCACAGCTACATGTCTAGTTCCAATCTTTAACAGCATAAGCAGTGTATTTCCAGGAAACAATAATGCTGCTTCTTTTCTATTTAATATGGGGTTGTTCCTGCAAGATTGTTTTTGTGCACCACAAGCAATCTAGGAAAGAAAACCACGCTGCTCACATGCACTGAAAAAAGAAAAAGAAGCTGCAAAGAAGTGATGAAGTCTTGCTTTAGCATTTCAGGCTTTTCTAAAGATAACACCCTTAAAAATGACCCATTTCAAGGGCAAAGTCCCCTAGTGGGAATTGTACTCGATTCACAGTGCCAAGCCCATAGCTGACAGTGGGTTTTGGTTCCAGTCCCTGGCCTTTGACTTAGTACTCGACTTGCTATTGCTACACGCGAGACTCTCGGACTTACTATTGTATTTCACACCAAACAGTAGCTGGGTGAATGCAGATATAATCCTGGGAACAAGGAACAGGACACAGGACTGACTGTCCTCCCTGTGGACTGCTCTAGTCTTTGGGTGACAGAAGCTGCTCCCACATGCTCTACCTCTACCCATGTCTTGTGCTCCCCCCTGCCACAAGGTCTAGAGTCAGCGGAGGAAGCTGAGGAAGACCACTTGGCCACAGTGGTTCAAGAACTCGTAGGAGAGGTGTGGATTTAAACTCCTTTGGTCTAAGGAGGGCACTGAACTCTGATCTTTTCCTCCAGCTCCAACTGCTCAGCTGTGACACAAAACAGGGAGGCAGAACTAGCGCTGGCCGTATTTCATGGGAATGAAACGCACTGATTGCCGGCACTCACAGGGATGGTCTAGCTCCAGTATACACGTTCAGCGTGGATCTGAGTCATGCACCCAGGGCTACAAGTAGGTGGCTAGGCCTGGGAGATGGGGACTCCTCTCTGGCATCTCCTGCGGACTGGCAGAGGTGTGTTCCTGCCTGGCATGCTCTCAGCTGTGAATCTTGGATTTTAGTACCTAACCATCCCACCTGATTTGATGTCCAGTTCAGTCATGGAGCTCAGATTTGTTGAGTTGCGCTCCCAGAACAATGGCGAGAAGCTGGGAGCAGCAATGCTTGGCGTGGTCCGTCCTAAAGGTACCAACAGGCATCCCCTCCCCTACCCCACTGTGCTGGCCAGTGAAGCCATCACTCCCCGCTCTTCAGGGGACATCCACCAGGCTGCTTGCCTGCTCTCCCTCATCAGACAGACCTAGTAATCACGTCTGAGCTGATCACATGGTCCAGTAGCAGCTGGTAACTTGGGCAGCTGGCAAAGATACAGGCAGAGGGGATGTGGAGCAAAACTTTCAGCGTGACTCTCCATAAATTGTTCAAGTCTCCTGGGTGAGCAGACTTCCAGCTCAAAAGCAGACTGAAGACTTTGGGGAAGAACTGCAACACAGATCCTGCTTCCCTGTTTTTGGATCTAAGCTTGATTTTACAAATGATACCCTCAATTCAGACTGCTGGCTGTGTGATCTAAACCAATTTTTTATCTTGATTTTTGCTCATCTTGCTCGCTTACTCTTCATACTTTGGAAGAAGGGTTGTTATCAAATAATTAAAATTTATCTCATTAAGCAGTTTTCTGATCTCATCTAAATACTATAGTTATGGTAGCAATCTGAACTGCATTAATGCAAATTATAAGCACTGCAGATCTCAAAATGAATACAGAATGTGACTTGTGTATGCTGCGAAACCACAATCAATCAAGCCTTTCTCTAAAAGCACAGTCACTACAAACTAATTACTGATATTGGCTGAGAGCCATCATGTATATTCTACGTATCACTATGATCTGGGCTTGTGCTTTTCTTAATTGTTTTTAATTCATGGATTTGTAGAGCAGCCACAAGCGGACGTTGGAACAGACAAAGAGCATTACAAGTTGGGATTTTTTTCTGCTTCGTATACCTTAAGGAGATTCTTCATACAGAAATCAGCCTGACCTAATTATCTTTTGTGCTTCCATACGCAGTTCGAGCTGTTCTAACAACACCTTAAAAATGGCTCTCATAAATTTTCTCTTCTCAGCCTGAAATGACCTTTGTCAGGGGGAACATATGTTCATGGAGCAGAAGGGAACAGACTGGGGAACTTATCTTCCTGTTCAAACAAGAAGGCCCTTTGGATCAGAGATGGAAGGATGCTGCTTTGTGACACCAACCTCAGTAGAAACATTGAGACTGCAAGGTTCAAAACATACACTGAGAGTTGCATAACATGATGCTCAACTTGCATTTGACAGTTTTATAAAATGTATGTGTAAATCTACCTACGGACAAGTATCTTTTATATGCAAGCATGTAGTGTCACCTCAGGAGATTTTTTTTATGTACCTGGCAGTGCTATTTGGTCTGTTTGAAGGGAAATGGATAGGCTGGTCAGAAGTATTTTTAGGAGCTGGAAAATGTCATCTTTGGCAGGGATGACTTAGCAGTACGCAGAAAAGGAGCGAACTCCATCACAGACTGGGAAATCATCCCAGCCCTCCTGTCACGTTGGTGGCAGAAGTTTAACAACGGGCTTTCAGAAGCCCCTTCAACACATCTCCTAAATCTGGTTCCCATGCACAAGGAGGAGAAAGGCTGGCTGGTGCGCAGCAATTAACTGCTCAGGCACGCGTTCGCAGCGCATATGCAAATGCATGAAATCGCATGCTAAACCTGATTCAGCTGAAAGCTTTTGCACAGTCACCCTTAATGTAAGACATATGGTTTTCATTATAATGTGCATAAAACATTTTAAATTGGTTTGACATGTTTTCAATGGGCAAAAGAAAAACACTGGAAGGAGAAAACATATCTGGGAGGTAACTAACTAACCAACCCTGCAGTCCCAGGATGGAAAGCAAGATCTGCCGTAAGCTAATCAAACATTTACTATAACACATACGTTGAAATGATCACAAAAGCATAGTAGAGTTCAAGTGTCATCTATTGAAAAGAACAGTAAAAGTCTGCCCAATATATTGATTGGTTGCCTAAACTATATTTTTTACAGTAATAAAGCCAAGGTAGGTCTGAGGGCAACACATTCCAAGTTATGACTGCTGTCATTTGCTGATTTTTTTCCCCAATAGCACTCATCGTTAAGAAGCACGAATGACCGACATGAAGCCTGTGCTTTTTCAGCTTATTAATCCTTGCGGGTTTGTGGTCTGCCAACAGCAAACAGTCACAGCCTGCCCGGATTTCAAAAGCCAACAGCTTCCTATTACTTACAGAATTCCAGAAGGGAGGTGTAGAGACCTGTAATGAAGAGCCTCAGCGTGGAAGCAGTACAAGGTTCGTAAAATTAATAAAATATGAAACAAACCCTGCAGAATTTTCATTTCCTTTAAATACATTTTATGTAACAGTATATATAAGATGCACTATTCTAAAGTAGGTTTACTATTTTGTTATGTCACATTAAGGGTGCTATATTTCAAGCTCCCTGGGGAAGTGATATCCACCTTGCAGTGACTGTTGGCTGGATTTATGAAAGGATGCCAGGTCCCCAGCTCCCAGGGGAGAATTTTGGAAGTGGGTCTCTCCCTATCTGCCACCCCACTCGGGAATACCTCCTGTTGGCTGCAGTGAGAAAAGCTTCTCAGCTGTGCAAAACTCTTGTTTCTGGGCAGGCTAGAAGCAGGTCAGCATTAAAAGCACTGAACAGCTTGGTGCCTGGCTCCTGTCTGAAGACCGGGCTGGATGTTTCACACTACACCAAATACATCAGGGAAGCCCTCTTTGGCTGCCTGCTTTACTGGGGAAAGGATCCACCTGGGATTTACAGGGCCAGAATTGGGAGGAGGCTGCACAGCATCTCCCTGCCACACCACCAGGAACATGCACTGCATCCAGCAGTAAGAAGTGGATGAGGATACAGGGTTCCTGTCCTCTCAGCTTATCATGCCCCTCTCCAGCTCCTCCGTAAACCCACCCAATTTGGGATGCCTTTCTGCACTACCCCCTGCTTACATGGGTGAAATCCAAACAGGCCTGAATTTCCCACAGCCCCCACCTCCATCAGGAGACCCTACGCAACCCCTGCACCCAACACACCTGAGAAAACTAAGCTCTACAATCTAAAGTTTTGGACAAAGTTGGGCAACCTCTACCTAGTTGCTCTGGCTGCTGGGCTTTATTTTATGATTTTTAATTGTGTTTTCTTTACTGGAACAGGGACTGGATGTGCATTTCTCCTTTCTCCTAGGCTCTTCCTGAGCTCAGAACTGTAACTTCAAGTGAGAACCAAAACAGAGTGAACTAAACAGAGAACTAAACCACAGCTTCACCAGGATTTAGATATCTAGGTACATAAAAGCAAGTAACATACCAGTGCTTAAACAGGCCAAGTGTTCAAAATGCCACTGCTATCTGCAAAGACCTGCTTAGTTGTTTATGCTTGAGCTTCCACTTCTGAGCCCAGTAGCCACTAACTTACCTGTTGTCTTTATACCACAGTGAAATCAAATAAGTGAGATTTGCATGACCGAAATAAAGACATCCCCTTAGCTTTCCATACCTACGTCTAAATACAGATATATAAACACAAGGAATATATAGACATATGCACTCAATACTGCTCAAAAAGTATTTAAAGTAATCAATCTGGGGGAAACAAAAACTTATAGGTAGTAATCTGGTCGCCAAAAAAAAAGTTCAGAGAACACTGAAACTATTTCTGATTTGAAGTCAAACATGGCCAGAAAATGGAAACCCATAATTTTCTACTTTCTGTTTGAAATGATGCTTTAATTTTGAAAACTGATTAATCTCTTTCTTCTTTTAAAAAGGGGGTAAAAACATAAAAAAATCTCCCCAAACATTCTAAATATTTTAGATTGAATATTGTCTTTGTTCAGACTGAAACAAAGGTTTTATTTAATGCTTTGATTTGGCAGCAAACCCCCAAATCAGCTATTTGCATAGACTCCACTTTGAACATAGTAAGATGTCAGACAAAAAAGAAATAGGGGTTGTAAAGGAAAATAGAAAAGGAAATAATCTATCAATTCTTGAGTAAACATTGCTCAGAAAACAGTTTAAATCCCAGGATTCTCATTAAAAAGGCATTAATAACCTGGAGGAATTCCAAAAAAGGTCAACAATAATGATAACAGGATTACAGGGCACTGTTTATGAAGGGAGATTAAGAGAATGCAATTTGTGTATTCTAAGATAAAAAGAAATACTGGCAACACTATCTATCACGGGGAGAAGGAATACATCTGGAAAACTGTAAAGAAAACTGTATAACAGCAACACAGGATTCTGGCTGCGATGCATGTTATTTCATGAAAAATGGCTTGAAATAAAACCCGATGGTTGGTGGGAGTTGTGCATAGTAAAGTGTAGCTGGAGTAGGTTCAGAATACTTTAACCAGGGAATCAGAAAGCTATTTTAAACATTGGCATAAATAATACAGTTTGTAATTTAAAAGCAGAGCACAAAAAAAAAAGATCTCCTAAGGGAAGATTCATAATGGCCTCTTTTGTATGCACAGTATTTCTTTCTGTGGAGGTGAAGCAGGCTGAAAACCACAGAAAACAGCCAGAAGGAGCAGAAAATGCACTGCAGTAAATACACAAATTGCAAAGCATGTTCTAGATTGACCTCACACACATTTTAAAGCAAATACTTAAGAGTGTGCAGTGTGTATAGCATCGGTTTCTCCTTTTTGGCTCATATTCCACTCTGGATTAGCAGAGGAGAAAAAAAAAAACAAAACAACCCTACTTGAATATACAAAAAGAAGTCTTTCTGACTAAAGTTCAAGCTATTGCCATCTTCCATACCTGCCTCAAGCCTGACCCCTAAATCCCAGTTCCCTTCTTACACCAGGCAGTCAGCCATCTTTTCCAGATGCAGGAGCACATCCTCACACTCCCCAGGAGACCTGCATCTCTGTTAACAGGCATTTGGAGCAAAAAGATGAATTGACTGGCACAGGTCTCACCCTGGGAGCTCCCTGCAAAAGTCCCGCATCCGCATCCCCTACTCACTCCAATTTGCAGTTTGAGCCGTGGGTCTCTCATGGACCAAGCGCAATGCTAAGTTCGAGGTTGCAGGCATCCTCAGGAGAGATTCTCCCTTTAACAGTGGGTGTCCCACTTTCTGTACATCTGGAGCGGTATCAGGACAATTAACGAGCCAGAGAGAGAGAAAAAAAGGAGTTATGGTGTGCCTGCTGGGAACTTGTCTTCAAGCCCCCAATAAAAGAGTTACTAAATTACAGGAAGTGGAACAGCTTCCCTGGGAGCAGATTCCCTGGTTCCCCTCAGCCTGCCCAGCAGCCCTCTATTAGGACACTCTTCTGTGCTCAAGTCCATCCTCCAAAAGAGATGCAGATCTAAATATAAGTTCCTTTTCCCTTTACTGAACTAAGTAGCAGGGATCTCCTTTTATCCATTTATTTTTTCCTTTGTGAAGAAGGAGATAAGTACCTAACTGCAGAAGATTTGTGCCCAAGACCCTGTACTGCAGGTGGCCTGTGCCACCAGCCCATAGCGGGGCAGGTCACTGTCTAGGGCAGGTGGGACTCAGGCTTTCACCTTTTACTTGCCAAGTCCTCCTTTCAAACTTGCTGGCTTCTTTTTTGGATCCTCCGTTTTCATTGTGGCATCTGGGCTGCAGCCTGAGAATCTTCTGGACAAAGAGAGATATATGTCTTGAGAGGCCACCACCCAACCACTGATTGCCCACATCTCTACTAAGAAGATCTAAAATAATTTTTTAGAAAGGAGTGGATTGTAAAATTTGTGACACAGAATTAAAAGATTGTTTTTCTAGGCCATTTTAATTTAACAGGGAATTGTAGATTTGTGTTCAAAAATACGAAACACTTTAAAGCCAAAACACTCTTCGTAGCTGCTACTTTGCTTATTCTCATTTGAAAGAGATACTTGGCTATTTGAACATTTTCTCCACATCAATTCAAGCAAATTTGTTTAAATTCAAAGTTTAAATCTAATATATATATAAATCTAAACTTAAAAACAGCGCTATGTTAACAATTTTTACCTAATTTTCTAAGCAACTTTTGCTCAAAATATTTCTATTCTGATTATATTCCAGTATTATTTCTTGGGAGTTATGGAGCACTTTTTTCACTTCAGTGCAATTTAGTTAATTTATGTTCTAAAAATACTTTATTCCTGTGAATTCACGGTGCAAAATGAGATACAAAATCTCCCTTGTGCAATGCTAGGCACCTTGGGCACTGGTCCTCAGTAAAGGGGACAAACAGAGCGCCTAAGCTTATCAAGGCTGAACAGAAGAGGAAAAGGCATCTAATTAGACCTACTTGAAGATCCATGTATGATCTTCAAACACGAACTCTCTTCCACAACTGAATGTCTAAGACTGAGTTTCTGTTAAAACAAAAGAAAAGAAAAAAAGAAATACAAGAGACCGAGACTGTACTTGGCTTTGATAAGGGCTAACAGCAGAGTAGTCAGAGACCTGACGAGGAGCACAGGAGGGAGGGTGGGATTCATCTGACTAAACATGCATGTCTCTGATGTAGGCACCCAAGTCCGAGCCAAGCTCGGTCCCATTTTTAGTCAATGGAGAGTTAGTCAGTATAACCAGTGAGTTCAAGGTACTGTTTATCTTATCCTAAAGTAAATGTTTATATATTTGGTCAGAAAGACTGCACACTAGATTTGCTGATTTTATTTGTTATATCTCCTTTAAAACAAAATAGGACCTTAGTGTGCTTGTGCAGGCAGAGACGATTACAGCTACATTACAGATAGAGAACTGTGGTCAGATAAATGACAGGCCAGCTCTGCTCTATCCAGCTTGGCTCAAGACCCTGAATCCACACACATCTCCCTCACCTCTCAAACAGCCCGTAACCCCCAGAAGAAGGGAAATGGCAGATTCACCTGTTAAAGCTGTTCCACCTCCTGTGAGCAATGGGGCCAGTCACTGGAGCAGAGGAAGAGAGCCAGTGCCCACCTGCAGCCCACAGCTCCCGAGGGTCGTCTGAGGAGGCCTGCAGAGTCAGACTTCACCTCTTCTGGATCACAAATACCAAGGGATTTGTGCCAGATGGAGGAGCTCCAACAGCATCTACTGGCTGCGCTGGGTCTGTTGACCCAACTGACCGTTCCAAACTGCCACGGGGACCCAAGCATTCTGAAGCATGCGGGGGGGGGGGGGGGGGGGGCGCTGGGCTATGCAAACGATGGAACCCCAGCAGCTGCTTCCACCCCACCGCCCTCCAGCAGAGCCAGTCGCCGTCCAGACCTCACCGCACCGACCGCTGTGACCCCCCAACCTGGGCGGGGTGATGCCCCTCAGGGCCAGCTCTAGGGTGCAGGCTGTGAGGACAGCGTGGGCTTGAACCCCGACTCGGCGTCCTTGCTGCTGGGGGGGGGAAATGTGGGGGTTCATCCCCCTGCGGGGCACACCCCGTCCTCCGGTACCCATGGCGACCGAGTCTGTAACAACCCCCGGTGCTGGCAGGTCAAGTAAGCAAATCTACAGAGCTCCATAGCAACAGACGTGAAATTAAAGTGGATCCCATCAGTAAAATACACAGGAGGGCTCAGTGCATACAGAATTACTACCAGGAACCAGTTTTATTTTAAAAAAATCAGAAGGAGCTATTTTGTATGGGCACAAAATGAAAGGCAAAGAGAGGGGAGAAGAGCAAAAGTAAATGAGAAAAAGAAATAGGGCTGAAAACTGCCACAGCTGTATTTGTTAGGCTCTGCGTTAGAAAAGATCTCAGAAGCTTTATTGTCCCAAATCAAATTATGAAGCGCACATATAAGAAAGGGAGAAGAGCGAGATTAAAACTGTACAGGAAATAAATATTGCTTACTGTTGGATCTGAATGTCAGGGTGGTTGCATTGGCTGCCCCAGGGGTGGGACAGAAGTAAAGTGTTCGAACCATGTGCTTTTATCTGAGAAAGCTGACACATGCTCAAGTGCTTCCTCCCTTTTTATTGCCAAGGTGATGTTTTAAAAAGCAGATGGAAAGCCTTCCAGAAGCACATGTAATTGACCACTGTGTATCTGCTCTTTGCCAAATATCGAGCTGCTTAAAAATCTAATGCTCAAGTTAAAGCCATCCTCGTCTGGTGGAAGTTACCCAGGGAACCTGGGCTTTTCACTTGTTAGCTCCTCTGCAGCCCTAAGAGAATTTATGCTTTACCGATAAACAGGCCACATCATGACATTGCTTATTATTAATTCAAATACTTTAAGGAGGTACAAAAGAAACAATTATATGGACAACTTATGGCCATAGGCAAGATGCTCTATCATTTGTTATCAACATACTGCACTCAATCCATCTTCAGAACATTTTTTTGTTCTAGGACCTATTATTTAAACTGCACTGAATCAGGTGTAGCTCATTTCCTAATCTCAGCGTGACATCAACCACGTATTTATATGTGTATACCCAGGAATGGAAGCTCAAATCTTCCCATCTTCATTGCACAAGTAAGGTTATGACTGATTGCAGGATTAGAGCATGGCGTATCCTGATTAAATCCTGCATTTGTAACCAGGTTAAATGTCCTTTGACATAGCCTTGTTCCTAATTATCCCTCCCTCAGAAAAGGTGCAGGCTTGGAATCTGGGTTATAAAGTACGGCTAAATAAGTCACAGTGGAAAGAGAGACACGTTACACTGAGGTCACCAGTCTTCTCATCGCTCTCATCTCTGCAATTCTGATTTTAAAAGGAAGCACACCAATTAATTTTAGGGATCACTCAAGGCAGATTGCTGTCTCCAAAAACGGGTTTTCTGTTGTCTTTTTTAAAGAACCAAATAGTGTGACTTTGCTTTAGAATACATAGCACACCAGCAGCATTTTAAAAAGCATTTCAACATAAGAGGTAGAATTACCAACTAGTAGTTATAAAGAACAATGAATCTCTTTGCATGCCACAGGATCTATTCAAGTTAGCACATTCTGTAACTTGTTTTTTGTATTCTGCACAGTTGTTCCTGAACAACAGGGACAACAGCTCTATTATTTTTCCCACTGCTTGGAGAAAGTTGGTACAGAGAATGAACAGAAGCCGTGCAAATACAAGATACAATGTTCTTGGATAAACGCACCAGTAAACATGTCTTTCTAATATTTTGTCAGCCTTCCCAAGCTAAAACAAAATCCTACCATTGCGTCCTTTGGAATTAGAATGATGAAGTTCTTGAGAATGAATTAAGTTTCCATAATTACTTTTAAGATGATTGTCTCGCAGAACTTACACACCAACTCATCTGCTTTTCAGGTGAAGCACATACATACATATCTATTGGAGCCAGACACTATTATTCCCGCACTGCCACAGTGAAGAGAGGGAGCGAGGTGACAAAAGATCTGTAAATTCATACAGCAAGATGTCAGTAATATAACCTAAATTGGAGCTTTTATGTTTTGTTTTTAAAATAACCAAAGTGACTGCCTTCAGAATACAGACACATATGGAAGTAGAGCAGCAATATGGATAAACTTATCTGCTAATTTTACACAAACGGATTAACTAGTCACTACTCTTTGCTTGCTCAGGGTGTCCCCAAGAATAAGTCCCTGGACATTTACTATCCTGGGAATCTAATCCTCACACACCAGACAATATAAAAAAAATCAGAGGGAAGAGCATTACATTAACAGCTACACATTTGTAACAGCTAGACACAATTTGCAGCTAACACCCGCATTTTCTATCTAATCTGCTTGGCTTATTTAGCTCTAACTGCAATATTAGAATCATAGAATCACCTCGGTTGGAAAAGACCTTTAAGATCATCGAGTCCAACCGTTAACCTAGCACTGCCATCCCACCACTAAACCATGTCTCTGAGCACCTCATCTAGCCTTCTTTTAAAGACCTCCAAGGGATGAGGACTCCACCACCTCCCTCGGCAGCCCATTCCAGAGCCTGACAACCCTCTCGGTGAAGAAGTTTTTGTAATGTCTAGCCTAAACCTGCCCTGGCACAGCTTCAAGCCATTCCCCCTCGTCCTATCATCTGTTACCAGGGAGAAGAGGCCGACCCCCACCTCAGTACAGCCTCCTTTCAGGCCGTTGTAGAGGGCGATCAGGTCTCCCCTCAGCCTCCTCTTCTCCAGACTAAACAACCCCAGTTCCCTCAGCCACTCCTCATATGACTTGTGTTCCAGACCCCTCACCAGCTTGGTTGCTCTCCTCTGGACATGTTCCAGCAAGGCAACATCTTTCTTGTAGTGAGGGGCCCAAAACTGAACACAGTATTCGAGGGGCGGCCTCACCAGCACCGAGTACAGGGGCATGATCACTTCCCTGACTCCTGCTGGCCACACTAGTCCTGATACAAGCCAGGATGCCATTGGCCTTCTTGGCCACCTGGGCACACTGCTGGCTCATATTCAGCCGGCTGTCAATCAGTACCCCCAGGTCTTTTTCCACCAGGCAGCTTTCAGCCACTCTTCCCAAGCCTGTAGCGCTGCATGGGGTTGTTGTGACCAAAGTGCAGGACCCGGCACTTGGCTTTGTTGAACCTCATACAATTGGCCTCGGCCCATCGATCCAGCCTGTCCAGGTCCCTCTGCAGAGCCCTCCTCCCCTCCAGCAGATCAACACTCCCACCCAGTTTGGTGTCATCTGCAAATTTACTGAGGGCACACTCAATCCCCTCATCAAGGTCATTGATAAAGATATTAAACAAGATCGGCCCTAGAACTGAGCCCTGGGGGACACCGCTTGTGACCGGCTGCCAACTGGATTTAGCTCCATTCACCACGACTCTCTGGGCTCGGCCATGCAGCCAGTTTTTAACCCAGCGAAGAGTACATCCATCTAGGCCATGAAATGCCAGCTTCTCCACAAGAATGCTATGGGAGACGGTGTCGAAGGCTTTGCTGAAGTCCAGGTAGACAACACCCACAGCCTATATTCCCAAATACCCAGGATTTCCCTTGCCTCCTTTTTGTTGACTATCATCAGCTCCAATGCTGATTAAAAAACCACCGGCACCTACACTGTACTCACAACCAATTTAAGTCCAATATAGTTGTCTCCACCTGTCTCTCCTAAAACTCCTCATAGTCCTAAAGCCCTCAAAGATTGATGTATTCAGACTCATGACTTGACAAATTCACCATCAAGTGGAGAAGATCATACTGGTGACACATGCTGAGTACAACATTACTTGCTATGGCTCAAAGTTAAATAACTTTTTTAATTGAATAGTGATTGTTAAAAGTTACTTTTTTTATTCTTTCATTTCTATGAACTCATCGTAAGTGAAATGGCAGTACACAGATATGAAAGATCAGGCAGGAAAAGCACAAATTCTGCCTTGAAACTACTTAACTACAGATCTGGGCAATGCACTATTTAAAGGAAAAAAAGTTCAGACAACACAGAATCACAGAACCACTGGATGTGGAAGTGACCTCTTGAGACCACCTAGTGCAGCTCCCTGCTCATGCAAGTCTAGCTGAAGCTGGATGACCAGGACTGTGCCTAGTTGAGTTTTGAGTACCTCCATGGATGGAGACTCCACCCACAACTTCTCCAGGCAACCCGTGCCAGTGTCTGACCACTGCCATGGTAAAAAAAAAGTGTTTTCTTGTGTTCATATGGAATTTCATGTTCCTTAATTTCTGCTCATTGCCTACTCTCCAACAATTATAGGTGCTCTGTGTGATGAAAGACTCTGAGACTTGCCCATTAATCTGAACAGACTGATTTTTTAATGCCTGAGTTCTCTATGGCAGTCCTTCTTGAAATACAATCCATTGCAGTTCAACTGCCATATAATCCAAAATGTTGCTATTCTACCCAGATGCAGTAATGGCCAAATGTTTTATCAGCAGTGAAAAAGAATAACTTTTTTGTAGTCTGCTGCTACCCGGAATGATTAATACTCAACTGAGCTGTGAAGGACAGATAGCCAGTCTTTACAAGTTCCAGGAGCTGACCTTAACTGTGGCTCACCTAGGTGTCCTTTGATGCAGTGGCGTTTAACATCTCAGTGTTTTATCTTAAGTCTTAATCATTTCATGTGAAACTTCAGCCATTCCATGGGCCCTAAGAGACAGCTCCAACAGTAACAGCAGATCATTCAGTAACCTGCCCTAGGTGTGCCCGTGACACCTAAAGCAAGAAAGTAGAGACCAGAACTTTTGCCAGAAATGCAGAAGACAGCTGATCAGGTGCCCTTCTCAAACTATGATGCTCACAGACATTTAAGTGAAAGTACAGCTTTTTGTTATTTTAAACATGCAAGCCTTTTAAAAGTTATCGACACAACTCTTGCCCAAGTTTCCTTTCTTTATCCACGTCTTTGAAAGTTTATCAGTACTTTGCAGCTTGCACATCTGGATTTTGAATCCTTGCACTAAACGTTCATATGGAAGTCAAAAAACAAGATGAGAAAACTGAAAGAAAGCAAAACAGTTCCCACTGTTCTTAACAAGATGTGGACATGAGCTGCAGGAATTCAGGATAGATGTTTGCAGAAGCCATACACCAAGAATGTGAATATGTGGAAGTGTTTATGTTCCCGTTTATTCAATTACTGAAACTGTAGGATTCAGCACAGCATCTTGACACAAAACTAGGACTAAAGTTAATTCAGCTTTTTGTGCTTTTTTGCAAGGCCGTTTTCTGCAGCACATTTTCTATTCTTTTAATATTGCATAAATGAATCACATCCAAATGAGGGAGCAACTTCTAAAATCCATGAAACTAAAAGGCTTGTGACTTCCTCCTGGAGTGAATGTTTTATATCTTCCTTACGGTATGTGTCCTCTCCATCCTTTCCTGGGAATGTGGTCACTGATTTTAAGCCAAATTTACCTACAACGCTGCTGTGGTTCAGATTTAATGCACAATGAAACCCATTACCACCTATCCCAAATGAATAACATCTTCATGATTGTAAATCTTCCAGAGGTTTAGCAAGAAGAAGTGATAATGCACTCTAGGATTAAGTATGGCTTGTTATGCAAACAACATAAATTATGAATGATATCTGAATCTAGTTTGTTAATACTTCAAGAGCTGAAGATGACTTAGGTCCACATAACAGTGCCTTAGGCTGTTAGAGAAAAAAAAGCTATGTGGTATTTCATATTTTGGAGCATAGAAAAGAAAGATGAAGTGATGTTGCTAGAGTAGGAGAAAAGCATTGGAGCTTGGAAACAGCCTAAAAAAAAGTCCCAGGGTTCATTCTCAGTGTGATCCCACTCTGACATTTCCTGAATTATCTAAATATTTGTGTGAGTGTTACTTCTGAGATTCAGCATGTTCCAAGAAAAAAATCCTGGAAACAGATAAATAGTCGGTAAAATGAACAGATAAATTTTCAGCAAAATGACAGGGCATTTTGAAGGTGCACACTGATTGATGTACTTGCCTACAAAAATGTAGGGCAGCACAGACTCTGTAAAAGATAGTGGTAGACTGGATTTTTGTCTCTGATGTCTGGCTCCTGCTATGCAGTCATTATCACAAGACTTTTCAGATAAATAAAAAGTAGAGATTATCTCCATAAATCAGTAAGGGCTTTTGGTAGAGAGAAAGATGTTGTGCACAACTCGTTTTGTGCTGTAGGTATCAAGCTGTGTGCAGAACTAGGATGTGTACAACAAGGGCACATTGCTGTTATTCTCCTCCCACTTCCCTTCTGCTGCTCCCCTGCTACTCCCTGTGTGTTTTGCTATGCGACGATGCCTCCTTTTCGCACAAGGTTTAGATGCACAAGGGCTGGATCTTCCTGGCTTGAGTCACCAGAAATTCATGAGCAAGTAAGTCACGGGGAAGCGCCTGGATCCACCTGAAGCGAAGAGATAGCAGGGGGGAGAGAATTACATTAACCCCTGTGGCCAACAGTGAGGAAAATGAACCCTAGCTGTCCTCTGGCACGCTCCCCATTTCAGGAATGTCCCTCACCTGTGTCAGCTCTCACACTGATTATCGTGTGGTTTTTGACAAGTTTCCACTAAAATGGTATGAGATATTTGGCAGGAGGAACTTACAAGTACTCTGTAAATCAGACCCAGTTCCTGCTCTGAGAGTTTTGATGGCTCCCAGGAGCAATATGCTTAAACTCTAGAGACTAGTTTTCCAACCTTACAGATCAATGATGCAGAAGTACCAATGGCTACAGAATATGGCCCACCTACAAGAATAAAGCCACGTTAAGAAGAAGGTGCAAAGATGAGAAATGAGAGCTTCAAATAAATGGACAAGGATGTCGGTACAACTGTCTTCCCAAAGAATAGCATTAAAGGCAGCTCCACAAGCAGTGAACTGATAAAGCAGCTTGCTTTTAACTCCTCTGTGTTGACCTTTTTTCCACCTGAAGCGTATTAAAATTCTGCCCAGATTGCCTGTGTTTGCCCCTTTCAGCCTTTCAACTGACGTTCCTGCCACCTTACTGATCTTGTCTTCTTTTTAAAATTTTGCTGAAATTGTTCAGGAAATTCAAAAGAATTTAGTGGTGATGGAGATTAAGAAAGGAGACACAGGCAAACACAGGTCAAATGATTACTTAGGCCTAATATTTGAAAGAAACATAGTTTAAAAATTATAGTTTTTACATACCTAAACTAAGTCTTTTCAAAGATTTGAAATAACACCATGAAGATTACTTCTGACTGTTACTGCAAAAGGCTAATAGCTTGGTATTGGAGGTCAAAACCAAATGAAGTAACTTATTGAAAAAAGTGCATAACTTTTTTCCTGTATGTATAGGACTCTTCAGCAGAAAGAAACCTTTCAAATTCTTTATCCACAATTTGCTAGGTGTTGTGGTTTAACCCCAACCGGCAACTAAGCCTCACTCCCCCTGCAGCAGAACGGGGGAGAGAATCAGAAGGGTAAAAGTGAGAAAGCTCGTGGGTTGAGATAAACACAGAGTAATAGGTAAAGCAAGGGCTGTGCACATAAGGAAAGCAAAGCAAGGAATTCATTCACTACTTCGCATGGGCAGGCAGGTGTTCAGCCATCTCCAGAAAGCAGGGCTCCATCATACGTAACAGCGACTTGGGAAGACAGACACCATCACTCCAAACGTCCCCCCCTTCCTTCTTCTTCCCCCAGCTTTATGTGCTGAGCATGATGTCATATGATGTGGGGTATCCCTTGGATCAGTTGGCCCAAATTCTTTTGCCCCCCCAGCCTCCTCGCTGGTGGGGTGATGTGAGAAGCAAGAAAGGCCTTGACTCTGTGTAAGCACTGCTCGGCAGTAACAAAAACATCCCTGTATTATCAACACTGTTTCCAGCACAAATCCAAAACACAGCCCCATACCAGCTACTGTGAAGAAAATTCTGCCCCAGCCAAAACCAGCACACTAACCTAAATCCATATTCACACACAAAACCGTTGTGATAGCCATAACTGCAGATTTGATTGTCATGTACTGTATTCAGTGCCTTCTACCTGTGTTAGATTCCTTGATTTTAATGGAACAGGAAACAAGCCTTGAAAAAATATTATTATACAGAGCAATTGGAGACTGGGAACCCTCACGTAACAAATGTGCTATGAAATGAGTTGAAGAACTTTGCGGGGATAGTGGTAAGTCAGGTTTAATCGGCCCTTCCAATGACCAAGTCAGTGAAGAGTTTTTGCAACAATTTCTCTACTGTTTCTGGATTAAACACAGTGCCGGTAAATCTGAGCTGGCTCCTTATGAAATTATCTAAATTGTTTCCAGGGGTAAAATGACTCTGGAAACAGTATAGCCAGGAGGTACCTGAGCTCATAAAGCTCTGCAGTTCTGCAGCTGCTCTGCACAGGGTCAAAACACCCTCTCTGTCTCCATGATTAATTAAATAACAGCACAGATATCCTGACCATTTGTAATCAAGAGCTGCCTGTACATCATGAATCACAAAAATATTTTATATCTACCCATTAAAATTACAGCAGCCAAGGACAGACTATGATATTTAGTCTTGGATGTGCAACAAGCATGTGCTGATGTATCTGGTGGTCTGAGGAGGCCCATTAGCCTGAAGTAGTGGGAGACATGCTCTGGATTCAGCAATGCGGTATGGATCTACATCTGCCTAACTCCCACACATAGGCTGCCTGTTATCCTTCCTTGGTTTGACGTGTTGTATCCCCAGAGCTATCACAGCCTGGTAGCATAAACTTTAGGCAGGATCCAACAGTAAATCTGACAACATCAGAAGACTACAATTCCTTGCTTCAATAGTAAGGGTCATTTATCTTTGGCCAGTGAAATATGTATGCAATTACCATGAAATAGGATAAAATCCATTTCCGTTGTTATTTGACATGACCATCCAACCTCATAAAAGAAAGTGAAGATGTCAATTAATTATATTTCCATGAAAAAGCTAATACTGATAGTGTTTTCAAATCTTGCAGGTGGCTCCGTAGAAAGAATCCAACTTTTTTTTTAGTTGCTGTCAGCATTAGTTGTATCAGAGGCAGCACAATGCAATGTATCTAGGCACCTGTAGATGTACTAGTCAATTAGAGAGTGTAATTAAAGAAATGAAAGGAACTGTACTGTACTCACCAGGCTTTACAAGGCTTGCCTTTGTCTCCTTCTTATATCGAGCCAGCTGCGGGTTCCCTTCACTCATTGCCCCTGGACTGAATTTCTTCCTGGAGAAGTCTCCATCGCTACCAGTGCAAAAACTGATTGGACTGTTTCCAGCATCAGAAGGAGTCTTAACTGGAGATACTGACTGGCTACTAGGACAGCCAGTGTCATCTGGAGAGAAAAGGGAAAACATCAAAATTTCTAAGTAATACATACACAAACACTAGAATTAACAAAAAAAAAGGGGGTTGGACTACCACTGTTTACTGTCAGTTTCCTGATTTGTACAACCTTGGCTCTGAAACCTGGTGAGAAGCTATTAGTTTGTCCCATTTTGTGAAGAAGTCTTGAATCCCTTATGACAGACTAAATCACAAAGATTGACAAAATACAAAATCAGGGGCTACATAATGAAAACTCAGATCTAAGATAAATTATTTTGACCTAGCTACATTAGGGAATATTTCTGCATGAAGAAATGCACATAAGACACATGAATGTCTTGTGTAGTGCGCACCAGATGAAAAGGAAGCGTGGGCCACATGTTCTCCTTCAGGATATGTTCCTATCTGAACAACAAGAGAACGACCTACAGCCCAAATGCAGAAAGTCAGTATTTTCATTTAACTGGAATTAATAAAGGTTTCTCAAAATTGTTTTTCCTTTTAAAGTAACCATGATCACAGAGCTCTTCCATTCTTGACAAGTGGCTGTGAGGTACCTGATTCTTTAGAGGGTGTGTGTAATACACAGACTGCTTTTGTTTAAAGTCCAGTTCCTCTGAGAGCGCACCAGTGCTTCACGGCATCAGCAGCCACCTCGGGAATAGACCTGCGTTCCTGACCTCCAGGAATACAAACACTCTGGCACTTAACAATTAAATGCAAAGTAAGAAGTCTGAGTCCAGGTGAAATCCACATATCAAACAACCCCTTCATCTAATCACATCTCCTGTAATCTTGGGTAATCACAGGTCCCCTACAAGTCATGGTGGCTTTAGAGATACACAACAAAACCAAACAGGCTACTCTGACACTGGGAAGCCTTGAATATTTACTCTCCTGGAGAAATGTAATTGCTTGTTCTTTCCCAGGACAAAATGAAAGCTGCCATCTTAATTATGCAACTGCACTCTGCTCCCAGTGCATTATCTTTACCTAACATGAAACTCAACTGAGTTGTTCAACTGAGCCAAATAATTTGCATAAATATATTGCACCTACCACTTCCACCCTGTTCATAATTTAGGTCAAGCCTGATCTTGCAATGAGCTTTGCATGGGCAGATTGTTTAAAAAGTCAGTATATGACTGTGCATTTATGAGGCAAAAGGGGAACCCTCTAACTACCTAACCCCCTCCCTGCCTGCCTCCCCTCCACAGGAAAGAGCACCTTTTGCTGTTGTTAACTATTGCTCCCTCGGTACAGTAAAACAACCTCATCCTTTCATGAGAACCAGTTTTCCTTCATGCCTGTCCAGTTACCCTACCCTCACCTATTTGTTCCAGTGTTCTGCTTCTCATTTCTCCCCATCCTGCCTGCAGTGCTGTGCAAGGTACCTATAGGTGCTGACCATCCAGAGCACGTAACAGCGGCCAGCAGCCTGAGGTGCGGCTGCCCAGGCCTCTGCAAACGGCCAAGCATGATGCCAAGCCACGGGGGCAGCTCAGTTACCTCCCAAGGCACAGAGGGCAGTAACGGTGTGAAGCACCTAATCCAGCTTAATCATATTTCATTCCTTCCAACCAGCCCAATTCAGCCTACAAGCATCTCCTTTGCCACCTTGCTGCTGCCTTCTGCAACTTAGAATTAGTTCCTAGAAAAATAACGGGAAGGAGAGGACCACTAATAAGGTTTTCAGCCCATCCCCACATTCACCCTGACTAAAGCTGTATTGTTGCCCACATGATTCTAGCTTAAGTTTTATCTGTTCCATTCCCATCAACATCACAATGTAACTCAACACAGAGAAGAGAGAAGGTGGCAATTTCCTCCAAGATCAGCACCCATTTCCTTCTCCCAAGGGTTCAGAGTCTCTTCTGCGGGCTGAATGAATGCTACCCACAGGGCAGCGTAGGATCAGCATGGCTGAGTGAGCTTCTGAATTGCATTTAAGCAGCTCCTTTAGCTATGTCCCAAACGTCTTCTTTTGAGAAGCACACAAATATTTATAGTCAATCATATTCAGAAAAAAGTGTAGGTTCGTGCAGTTTATTTTTTCTTGCAACCTTTCCGCTTAGATGTTTCTCTATGTGCCATTATTCTCAAAACTTTATGTTTAAAAAAAAAAAAAAGACAAGAAACTAGTTCCTTCATCTCTTCACCAATAAAATCACTGCAATAGCTTGACAGGTTGTACAGATATTTTTTTTTATGGGAGATTTTATGGATAAATAACTCCCAGAGCTATCATAGAATATCTCAAGCTGGAAGGGACCCGTAAGGATCAAGTCCAACTCCCTGCTCCTCCCAGGACAACCCAAAACTAAAGCATATGGCTAAGAGCATCATCCAGATGCTCCTTGCACTCTGACAGGCTTGGTGACGTGACGACTTCTCTGGGCACCCTGTTCCAGTGACCGACCACCCTCTCAGTGAAGAAATCTATAGGGATGCTACCTGGAAGAGCCTCAGAAGCTGATAAAACCTTTACACAATGAAAGAACTAAACAGCATTGTTAAAAATTAGGGCATTAAAAAACCAAGTATGTAAAATTACCTGTGATAAGGAAATAGAGTAAGTAAAGAAAGCACATAAAAAGAGCATGTAAAAATAAATGTTTTAATTACCACTCCCCCCACCATTGTCTCTGATATCACACTGGTGACGCTGTATGACCAGATTATGTCATGTCTACATAGCCTCATTTTACCCGTAAGGACTTCAGCTTTCTTTGCAACAGGGCATTTGCTAAAGGAACAAATGGGCCCAGCACAAAGAACAATAGGTCATCTCTACTCATCCCCCTGTGACCTTTAGATACCCCAATAACCAGGTGAGCATTCCCTCTCCAGCTTAACTAAATGAACAATTTTATTGTACTCCCTCTCCTCTGATAGTTTGGGGTTTTTTTTATAATGTGTAACTTCCACTCCTTCTACCTAGTATTAGCCAGAAATGTGAACAAAATTACACAGTTTCCAAATCTAGGGCAAGCTGCAGAGAAACATTTTTCTGTGTCAGCTTTTTGTGGTGCTTTTTGAATAATCAAAATGTTTACTACCACAGAAAGGAACAGCTGCATACGAAACGCCAGTGCTCCAAAGGCAAGCAAAGCTCTGCTGTGCACTGGGGGGATCCACCTCCCACCCGACCTGCAACTCACCGTTCTGGCACAAGGAAAAGTCCCAGTGAAGACTGAAGTGCTATCCAACTGCTCGGTGCAAGCCAAATTCCCTGCAGTTATCTTCATTCTTCCCTGTTACCAAAGCCTTAACGGGCTATTTGACTGCATTTAATATTGTAGGTGAGCTCCCCACAGAACAGCAGCAGGCTTCCCCGTGGACCCTAACGGCACGTCAGGCTGATGCCCACTCTGTCCCGCAGCCTGACCTCCCGCCCGGCTCACTGCCACAGTGAACGCCTCTGCTCCTCGTCTGCAGGAAGAAGGACACAACCGCAGCAGCGTGGGTCCAGTATTTCCTGCAGACCTGTAGGCTCCTCCAAAACCCCGCTGAAAACTCTGACAGAAGGAAGTGAAGACCTCCACCTGCCCAGAAATGGGCCAGGGTGAGGAATCTATCTCCAAAGTTGGCAAGGGGGTAACAGGAGCAGACAGGCCCACAATGGGATTCACTTTCTCCTGAAGACATGATGTGAATGTAGTTTTCAGCAAGGTCAGTTAAGGATTCAGTCCTGTAACTTGGCAAAAGTTCTGCCCCAGTAAGGATTTCAGGTCCAGACTTCTCAGGAATACAGAGAGACCTGATTTAACTTCTCAGGCACATGAGCATCAGGAAGATGGAAGAGAGAAAGCTGGCAGATATGCTGTGAAAGTCCATACTTCTGATCTTGCCTGTATTATTTACTTGCACACGAGGGAAAACCACATAAATTTATAACACACGACTTTCATTGCTTTCTTAGCAATATTCACGGTGTCTTTTTTCACAGTGGCCTCCTAAGAGCATTCTGGGAGTAGACTTTCCCTTTGAACATCAGCTGGATTTCATCACTGAAACTCTACATCCAACCCCTCTCCCAGATAGACATGCTTGCCAAGTTTCAAAGCCAAGCACGGGATAGTGTCTCCTCAAACACACGATCAGGGAAGTTGCTCGGAGCAGTCTGACATTTGCATGCACTGCCTAGCTTTCAAATAGTAAAGTCAAAGTATAAACAACAGTGTTAAAGATAACACTCTAACAACTGACAAAAATGCTGTTCTCATAGACTTTAAGGCCATGCATTGTGCTGTAATGATTTCCTCTGATTTTCTGGGCACAGAGGCTTTAGAAATTTCACTGGGAGGCTTCAGAGCCTTCTTTAGGAAATCTGCCTTTTCCTGAAGACTTCAGGAAATACTGAATTTACAACCTCCTTATATAATGCATCCAAATAATTAATGATGCTCTCTCTGAGGAACCGCTGACTTATTTTTACCCTCACTCCTAGCTGCCAGATCTAGTTATGCACTTTCATGACTCTGAACTGTCCATCCCCTACCTGTTCCCTTGTCTACTGTCCCACTTTCATCTTCTCTTAACATCCCCTGACCAGTATTCGGGCTGCACATACTCTGCATTTCTGCTAAGAAATGTGGATAACAGAATTAAACATGGGCCTTTAATGAACTTTTAAAAGTTCAGTGCACCAAGGCAAAAACAGTTTCCTGACTTTTGCCTGGTGGTTTCCTTCCTGTTCATCCTGGCATCTGTTAGCCCGGGTAGCCATGGCTCTGCCAGGATGGTGCACTGTGAGCTGACTATTGACAGTCAGCCACCTAGGGTATTTCAGATTTTTTCAGGATAATCTCCCAATCTGCTTCTCTGCTCCATATTTTTTGACCCCTGATGTATTGCTTTGGTCTTCTTTTTGTGACTGTTCTTGCAGCACAGGGGTGTTTATGCATTAACGAAAGTTGCTGACAGTCACTGAAGGGAATATATCACCTAGCTTCCACCTGCTAAGGCTCCTTCTGTTTTAAATGGAGAGAAGTAGGCTCCTTTGGAGGTTGAGTCAGAACAGCAGCCCAATTTAGGCTTCTCCAGTCATCCCACTACTCTGAGTCACTGCCTGGAGGATCTCAACTCTTTCCATTGACTAGCACAGCCACCCTTCTGACTTGGGCAGCTGAAGCACGGAGGTGTATGGGCTTACTGCCCAGTCAGAAAACATTGCTAACAGGAGATTCACGGTATCATTCTGGAACACCTGGGCAACACAAATGACCACAGCAAAAGCAGTGGGATGAAACATCATGGTGAAAAATGAGTAGAACACATAGAAAGGCAGAGGCGAGCATATTCGCATGCACACCATCAGGCTCTCAATAGGTAGCAGTCTAACTCCTACTTCAACATGACACCGAACATCCCTCTGGAGGGACTCTTACCTGCCCAGAAATGATATATGGAGCACAGCTTAAGGTAAGAAGTGTGCATATTCTCCTCAGCTCCTATTTGTACTAAACCATTTCATTTTTACTGCAGCCATTCCAGTAGGCGATTTTATGTACTCTAGAAGATTAGTCATTTGCTACAAAAAATTTGTCACCTGCAAACCTGCAAAATCACACAGGCTGTGGAAAAAAAAAATTTAATAACTTCACTAGAAGTAGAATCCTAAAAATGCAACTAGTTTTGGTCCTTCTGATCAATTTTAAACTCATTTTACAGCTACTTTTAAGATCTGTGAGAGCTGGAATTTAATAAAATTAATCAGAATATCATGTGCTTGTGAGGCAAGTGTCCTGCCAGAAGTCAAGCATGCTAAAGCAAAGCAGAAAACGAATCAAAACTATAGCCCTGTCAGGAAAAGAGAGGAGGCCTACTTATAAGAAATCCTGCTAAGCAAATTAATTCCACATTTAATCTCTATGTCTCTGCAGACAGAACTTGAATTAACTATGCTCCATTTTGCCTGTGAACAGAGGCAGGCTAGCAGCTTCACCACTCCCTGCGGTCACCTAGAAAGGCTGTGCAAACTCTTGCCCTTGAAGGTTTTCTAGTCTTGGATAGACAAAGCCATGGCTGATGTGACATAGTGCTGGAAACAGTCCTGCTTCAAAAAGGAGCCTGGATGAAATGATTTCCAGAGGTCCCCTACAACTTACATGCTTAGGGTCATACTTTTCCTTTACATTTTTTAGATATTCCACAGCTGGGAACCACCCTGTTTTTCCCAGTCTGTCTTTCAAGCTGGAAATATTGATGTTAATGTTCTAGTCCTAAAATCCAACCCAGCAGTGAAGCAAGTACAATCAAGACTAAACATCTTCAGCTCCTTCTGCCTGTTGCTGAGGTTCCTATCATTAATATACAGGCAACTTTTACACCTGTTCCTCACTGGCCGCTTTGACCTTGCTTCCATCACACCCAGAGGCTGACCGCTAATGGTCACTACCAAAAATTTAGTATGGAAGCTGCTCACTGAATTCGGCAAGAGTTCCCCTCCGCTCACTCACAGCATGGCATGAATAGTGATAGACTCAGATTACGTAGAAAAGGGGAGAGGAAGGTGAAAGAAGATGGACTGACTGCTCCTGCAGCTTTGGCATCTTTTATGATGCAGTATTTCCCATAAATATGTCCTTAAAGGTATCAGTGCTTGACATCTGACTGTACAATAGCTAAGTGTTCTGGTTTAACCCGACAGGCAGCTAAACGCTCACCCCATCCTAAGTGGGATGGGGGAGAGAATTGGGAAAAAGAAAAGTAAGATTCATGGGCTGAGGTAAAGACAGTTTAATAGGACAGAAAAGGAGGGGATGATTACATAATTTAATAATAATAATAATAATAATAATAATAATAAAAAAAAAATGAGTGATGCACAATGCAATTGCTCACTACCCACTGACCGATGCCCAGCCAGTTCCCTAGCAGTGGTCCCCCGGCCAACTCCCCCCAGTTTATAAACTGAGCGTGACATCATACGGTGTGGGATACCCCTTTGGACAGTTTGGGTCAGCTGTCCTGGCTGTGGCTCCTCCCAGCTTCTTGTGCATCTCCAGCCTTAGTCAGAAGAGCATGAAGTCCTTGATTTAGTGTAAGCACTACTTAGCAACAACTCAAATATCAGTGTGTTATCAACATTATTGTCATACTAAATCCAAACCACAGCACTATGCCAGCTACTAGGAAGAAAATTAACTCTACCCCAGCCGAAACCAGGACACTAAGTCACACTGAAGCAGCAAATTTTAATTGACTTTGGCAGCAAATCTACTAATCTTCCTTCTATCTGAACATTTCACTAACAAGCAGGACTGATGTGAGTTCTGGGAAACCATCTGAAAAAAGGACTATATAATTGTGGTTTACTGGCTTTGTCATTACATTTATAGCACCACTAATGGTATCAGTATTACAGAACAAAAGCATCAAGGCTTACTAGTAAAAATATCAATAAAAATAGTACTGTTACTAGGAGAGCGCTGATGTCAGGAATAACACAGCTCCTAGAGTTTTCATATCACATCACAGATAACATTTGGACAAGGGGTTTAAGATGATAAAGGATGGAAAAACCATTTGAAAACTGTAAAGAAAAGTTTTAAGTAAAGGACAGGAGAGGAAAGAGTCTGAAAAAGAGACAAAGAAGGATCTTGGCTGTTTCATGGGTTTTTTTAAGCACTTCAATAGACCTTACTAACCCTTCCTGAGGCCAATAGCTGGAAGTGGAGCCACTGCTGCTGCCTCTGGTGGGAGAGCCTTAACTACATCAAGTGTAAGAAATATTACCCATTTCGTATCAACATTATGTGAAATATGTATATATAGATGCAGTTGTGTGTGCGCTTTTATGTGTTTAATTCCATTATGCAGCAAAGGAAGAAATTGTTAATACATCCAGTTTTGAAGGTACCATTTTTTAAAATAAAAACCTTCAATAGACCACATAGAAATTTGCACCTGTTTCTCAAATGGTACAACATGTTATACTTCATTCTCATATAGCTCTGCCTCTGTGGCTGACAGCCTATGCTTGTGACCCTCACAGCTTCAACATCACCTCATAAGGTTGCACTCTTTATTTTCTAATGATGTGTGGAAACCACGTATATGCTATCCATTGTTGCTTTATGCATAGTTTTCCTCTTTTTTTTTTTTTTAATTGCCACCAAACCCAGACTGGCACTTAGCATCACCACAGAACCCACCCACTGTATTTGGTGATACATACGCGTCAAAACACTGTTCCAAAATTTCAAGGATTTATATTAATTCTATACATGTAGGGTAAAAACATGTCATGTAGGACTTCTTTTAAAATACCAAGATTCTCTTTTAATACAAAAGAAAGCAAAGACTTTTTATTAAAGGTTTGTTTCTGCTACAAGTTTTGATGTTCAATATGCATGGCAACATTAAACTCCATAGAAAATATTATGAAAACCACTTTAAAACAAAATTATTTGATTACGCATTGATGGTGAAGAAAATAGATGATATAGCTTAGAATTCAGTCCATAGTCCACAGCAAGCTGTGGCAAACAGGGTAGTAGAAAGGGTGAGGTACTGACTGTTCTCAGGACACTATCCAAAATGTGCCGAAGAAAACGGGAACTCTTCTACTGACCTCAGGAGGCTCTGGGTCAGGCTTAGAGGTTCACAGTGCTGACAGACACACAAAAAGGTGACAACAAACATTCAAAAGGTCAAATATTTTGGCTTCCAGATGTTGTTGTGTGGCACAGGAACAAAAGAATCGTTACTTAGTAAGAGGGAATAAATAGTGAAGTTGAAAGAGGCAGGGAAAGGCCAAAAACTGAGGAACGGGCAGGCTTTGCTCTTTAGTACCTATGCACTTCTCTCATTTCCATGCTTGGAACAGATCTCTGTGCTGCAGAAACAGAACTGGTGGCTGACAATACGAAGCAATAATAAATTATTGCACGTAAGCTGGCCCAGCAGGAAACTCTTCAGGGAAGCAGCAGTGACAAAAGGAAGCATGTCACCGGTGTTGTCCTTGTGCAAAGGCCATATGTGCATTTTTGAAAGCAGCTTTTGTTTCAACATTTTTGTAAATTAGTATCACAGTGATTACTGAACTGCCTTAGAGAGTGCTGCAAGCAAATGTGCTGGAGCAGACCTCCACTTTCAAAGTTTGACAAACTGGCAAAAAGACGGTAGGAAAGCATAGCATACAGGACTGCAGGGAAGAGATGCTAACTGTCATTATCACATAATTGAGCACTTTTAAGCATATCTATTTGATTCAGTAACTCAGACTAAAAAAAATCAACAAATAAACCAGTAAGGACCTATTTAAACAAAATATTTCTTCTTATAACAAAAAATGAGAAGAATCATAGAATCATAGAATGTTTTGGGTTGGAAGGGACCCCTAGAGGTCATCTAGTCCAACCCCCCTGCAGTGAGCAGGGACACTGCTAACCAGATCAGGTTGCTCAGAGCCCCATCCAACCTGGCCTTGAATGTTTCCAGGGATGGGGCCTCCACCACCTCTCTGGGCAACCAGTTCCAGTGTTTCACCACCCTCATTGTAAAGAATTTCTTCCTTATATCCAGTCTAAACCTACCCTGGTTTAGTTTAAAGCCATTACCCCTTGTCCTGACACAGCTGGCCCTACTAAAAGGATTTTCCCCATCTTTCCTATAGGCCCCCTTTAGGTACTGAAAGGCTGCAATCAGGTCTCCCCGTAGCCGCCTTTTCTCCAGGCTGAACAAGCCCAACTCTCTCAGCCTGTCCTCATAAGAGAGGTGCTCCAGCCGTCGGATCATTTTAGTAGCCCTCCTCTGGACCCGCTCCAACAGTTCCATGTCCTTCTTGTGCTGAGGGCTCCAGAGCTGGACGCAGTACTCCAAGAATGGGAGAGCTCACTGTTTCCATAATAATACATACATATATACATAAAAATAACAGGGGTAATTATTTTCAGTAATTCATAAGACCTCTCTAGCCTCAATCTGTTGACTTATTAAAATACTACAAATTTGTTTTCCTCTACCTTTTTCTATTCAGAAATATATAGTTAAGTACATACATTTTAATGGTACAGCCTCCATCCATGGCTATCTGGTTTACAATACAACCTACTTCAATGCTCCAACAAAGAAATTATTTACCAGAGCATGAGAACATACAACACTTTGTCCTGTAACATCCATACAAATTCTCTTTTCCTCTGGTCTGTGGCTAGCAATATGGGTAGTGCATTCACATTGACTTAAACAAGCCTGCCCAAAGCCTACATCCTTTTTTTTTGATACTGCAAACCCAGTCCCAGCATCCATCAACAGCGGGACCAATTGGCAAATAATCTCTGAGTCCCAGGGGACCGTGCACAGGAGCAAGTGAGCAGGGCACGGTAACACTGAGATTCCTGTTGCAGCACCTACACCCAGGAGCTTACAGTGCAGCCCTGGTACCAGAGCATATTTATTGTGCCATGCATGGAAAAAACAAGATTTAAAAAAATCTTTACACTAGAAAAGAACAAGTTATGAAATAAGCACTGAACCCAGACCTTGAAATTTAAAAGAAAAAGCAAAGAAGCAGCTTCAAGTCCTGTTCTTGAAAACTTTGTTGCAGTGAGTCACAATCATTCGTATACAGAGACGCCACTGTTTTTCAATGGCCCATAGTACTATGCAGTCTAGTTAAAAAGGCATTTTGCAGGTAAGCCCAAGAAAAGAGGAACCATTTGCTATGGGAATAAAACAGGTCCTCTGGCTCATAAAGTCTTTTGCTGAACTGGTTATTAAATGCACAAGTGCTTCCCACAAAGCTGCATCTCAGTTAACAAAGCGCTGCTGTATTACCTGCAGAAATTCATGTGGCTGGCTTCTGAAGAAAGGCTGAAGGAAAGCTTGGGCGAGATTTAAAAGCTGCGCTATTCAGAAGCAGAAAATAATAATAATAAAAAAAGTATATCCCAAACTAACTTCCTTTTAAAATGGAAAGCTAAACAGACTGTTACTGAGTTTAGCACGTCCAGGCCGTCTTCAATCCAATACGCGACTGGCTTGGTATCAAAAGGACGTGTACACAAAACCCAAGGAAAACGCCCCGCCCTAAGGATCTTATTTCTTACAAGGCAAACACCGCAACTACCAGAGGCAGCCTCACTCTTTCTCACAGCAGCCGTTCAGCCACGGACCCACGAGCGGATGATTTGCTCGCAATGTTTAGCAACGCGCTCTCCGCCTGACTGAGAAGGTAACCGCGTGCAGCTGCTTCAAAGCCAAGTGCAACTTATGAGGAAAACATGCACGACACGGGCAAATGCTTGGTAGCAGCCAAGCCAGATGAAGCTGCTGGGAGAGTGTTTTTTCATCGTTTGACATCATATGAGTTCTGTGGCTGACATCCAAGCCGAAGGAGGGCAGCAGCGGAAGGAAGGGAAGTGCTCCGGTATCAAATGGCAAGCAGGACCCCAGATGGACTAAGGTTTTAAGGAGGGACTGCACAGGGTCAATACTGATACAAAGGCTCAGCTTGGCTATGCAACATCCAGACAACATCCACGTTCACTTGGCAGAAACAAAGAATATTAAAAATACATTTCATCAGGAATATCACAGATAAAACAGATTAACAGTCTCACCGTGTTTCATACAGACTTACAAAGCAAAACTGACATGAAGTCAACTGCAGATAATTGACCAACACGATCAGGTGAGTCTATGATCCACTCACACATGACAAAGAGGGATATGATCATGCAAATTTAAAGCTTATCTCAGACAGAACTAACAACTTCTTCAAAAGAGACTAAGCATTAAAACAAAGTGTCTCTTCTCTGTTGCTGAGTGGTATTTTTTGCTGTTGCCACCATGCTTGCAGCACCGCCACAGTTCCCAAATGGTTCCCCCTACTAAACCAACGTTAACAATACTTAGAAGACCATGCTGCTCTCATTTAGAGAGAAAGAAAAACTCCAAGCCTTCATTTATGCTTTGGGACCAATGTAAGCACCCAGGGAAAATGGACTACCTCAGAAGCTCTAGGGAATCAAGCGGGAAATACATTTTCAAATGGACAAGGAAAAAAAAAAAATCATTTCTGCTGGGGGAAAAAGAAATCTGCTGATCATAACCATTTGGTGTCAACAATAAAGGAAGAAAGGTGGACAGCAACTTGTCAAGAGAAGGGTGAAGAGGAAATTAGTTATTCCAGAGGTCAAGTCACACTGTCTGCAGCTTATCGAGAACATTTTGGAGTTCAGTGCTCCAAAGAAGTTACAGAGAAGACATTTATCCAAATGCTCATGAGCTTTTTCATACTGCCATCACACTGTTCATCACATTATTAATCTTCTCAGCTATTCCAAATTTAGTTCTTGCTAATTTTAAATACACTTTCTGCGCACGTCACTTCTCCATGAAGATGGTAAGTGCCTAGTGAAGCACCGGGAGAGGCAGGTTAGAAGCTGCAGCCCCTCCACGCAGCCAGGGGAATTTCAGTGTAAATTGGACATACAATGATAAAGAAGGATTTTAAGTGCAAGACGGAGAAGAGATGTCAGAGAATGAGGAAAACAAGTCAATGTCTGTTGTCAGATCTGCATCACAGTGAAAAATCCATCGAAACTATCAACAACAAAACCATGTACAGGGATGGAGGACAGTGCCTTGGCTGATCCTCCACAGCAGTCACAGTGGGCAGTGCGCACCTGCACGGGTGCGCCAGGCAACTTGAGAAGCACAAAGCTCTCAGCATGGGGAAAAGTATCAAACTAAATCAATGCAGCATTCATGGAAGAACAGGAGATGAATGAAGGACATAAAAATGACCAGTTGTGCTTGAGAAGCAGGTTAAGAGATGCATCGCGTTCTTGAATACTTCTGTGAAAGGCGCCTTAAAACTATCGAGCCATGAGACGAGACACACCCAGAGTAAATACAAAGCTCTGCTGGGGCTCAGGATAGCCTATATAGTGCAGTGGGACAGCAAGGGTATTATTTTGGCCTCTCTGTGTTGAGTAGATCTGAAGAACATGATACAAACCCAAAAGATATCATAAAAAGGAGTGCCAGTAACCAGGATGAAAGGCCTGTCAACACACAGGGAAAAAAAAAATCAGGATAAAAAGCAGCCATTTGGGAGAGATCATAAACCCAATGTATTTCTAGAAAGCTTCAAAAGATTACTTCCTTGCACCAGGCAAACTCAAGAAGGTAAGGTGGAGGGATTCAAAAGGCATGGGAAAAATTGCATTCTTGCAATATTATGTTGTTTGTTTAATGCTCTGCATTGTTCATTAAACAATAACCAAATAGATCATTCTACTGAGCCTGAATTGCAAAATCTATCCAAGCTAAGAAGGAAATGGTAGATTCAAACATGGGTATTGTGTTTCTCATCTAGGAAAATTGACTGTTCTTGTACACAGTGTTCAATACACTGCTTTTCATTAAAGGAATTAAAAAAAATAATAATAATAATCTGATCCACTGTGGTGAAGACAAAGATAAATACAAGTGTTTCTGGCTGTTCTCAGGAAAACCTTTGGTAATTGAAACACTTTATGAATAAAGAAAGGAAAATCAGGAACTTGCTCTGCTATTAACTGTTCCAGAGATACTTGTTATGATTCAGATTTTTAGATTTTTAGTTAGATAAAGAATGTGATGTTCTCCAAAATACTATTAAAACCAAACTTTTAGTCACCAAAATAACTTTAAGATTACCACATGCATACAGAGCCCAAGGTATTCGTGATGTGACCCTCAGTGCTGTTATCCACGTGCATTATGTCATCCATGGTGAGGAGTTTCACTGAATTAAAAGATTACTCACCACTAGTAGGTATCTGAGTCATTTGCTGCTAGTTGAGGCACTTAAATTGTGCTACACTCTACACAGGGCAAATATTTAACATAAAAAATCTGGTTTTGAGTTGTCCCTGATGTAAAGGGATATACTAATTTTGAAAAGCAAGTGACACTTTCGTGGTCTGCAGTCGGAGAGTAGTAATTTACTTCTTGTATATCACCCAGCCATCATGCCCAACTCACTGCTGGCAACACGCTTGTCAGGCAAACCTGAATTCTCAAATAAACAAAACTCAGTTCGGTATGACAGTGAAAACTTAACCTACGTATTTTGTTCCAATTAACCCATGGACATCATCCTCACAAAACCAAAAGGAATTGCAGTATTTGACCCGCCTCTGATACACTTAATAGCAACTCCCCTGTTTTACAGACTCTTTTGGCTTATGGGCTTTTCAGAATGCCTCGAATGCACGCTGCAGTTCTGAAGGCAAACCTTTCTCTTTAAAGCAACTATTCTGCCGCAGTAAAACCTTCAACTTTTTAGCAGCGGATAGCACAACTCGAAATGGAAACATCTGGTGTCGCTTACGGACACGTATTAAAAGAACAGATACTGGATTTCCCTGGAAAAATCAACGGTTGCCCTTCTTCATCTGCAACACGGGATGCTCCTCAGGGCTCGACACACGGATGCTGCAACTAGGGGGTGACAGCGAAGCCTCGGGGATTGGTGGGGTGGGGTCCACCGTGACCCCCAGGCTGAGGACTGAGACTGGGGGGGGGGACGGGGGGGACGAGGGGGGTCCGTTTGCGGTACCTGAGCAGAAGCTGTTGCTGCTGACCGTCCTGCCTGAACCCCCGGAGGAACTGGGCGGGTTAAATTCCCGGCTCTCTTCTTCCGAAAAGGGCGATTCGGAAGCGGGGGATACCTTCTGCTGCGGCCGGAGGATCAGGCGGGGGATGCGGCTGCGGGACACCTCCTTCTCCAGCTGCGTCTTCGATTCCTGCTCGGGAAGGGACATCCCAGCGTCAGCGACCCCTCCTTGGATGCTCCCTCCTCCTTCTACCATCTGGGCAGGGGCAGGCAAACACCGGGCACCCCCACACACACCCCCCCTCGGGGCGGGGAGGGGGGGTGTGTGCGGGGGTGCCCGGGGTTTGCCTGCCCCTGCCTTTTCTCCGTCCCGGGGTTTGCCTGCCCCTGCCTTTCCTCCGTCCCCTCAGCCATCCCTTCCCCCCCCGGCTCCTCACCTTGCTGCTCTCCCGCAGAGGCCCCATCGCTCCTCAGTCACCGCTCAGCCGGAGACCGGCACCTGGCATGGGCGAGAGAAGGATGCGCTAAGCCCGGGGGTTGCTGCCGCTGCCGCTGCTGCTGCGGCGCTGGCGGGGGGGTGGCGGAGCCCGGCCCGGCCCCGCCGCCGTTCCCCGCCCCGACACGTGGTGGTGCCGCCGCCACCGCCCGCCCCAAGGGCGCCGAGCAGGTGCGGGAACGGGGACGGGGATGGGGATGGGGAGGGAACCCCCAACCTTCCCGGTTCGGCACCCCCGGGCGACAGCCGCATCGCCTCGGCACCGCCTGCCCCCCGGGAGGCAGCTCCCTGCCCGCTCCCTTCCCGCTCCCTGCCCGCGCCGCCCGGCTTGCAAAAGGCTGCAAAAAGCATAAACATCTTAATATCGGGGGCAGCCGATCTGATCTGTTGACATATTTCAGGCGGAGGCACCACACCAGGTACCATAACAGAGGGCGGATGTTACCAGCACAAATACGATGGCTGTATAGCTGTAAAAATAGTCAAATGCGTCGGGTGTTTTCTGCTCCTTATTATTCAGTGGCAGCTTTTCATGGAACGTGTATTGCCCTCTACAACTGCCTGAAAGGAGGGTGTATTGAGATGGGTATTTGTCTCTTCTCCCGGGTAACAAGCAATAGGACAAGAGCAAATGGCCTCAAGTTGTGCCAGGGGAGGTTTAGGTCGGAAATTAGGAAAAATTTTTTCACCAAAATGGTTGTCAAGCATTGGAACGGGCTGCCCAAGGACTGGTTGAGTCCCCATCCCTGGAGATATTTAAAAGACGGGTAGATGAGGTGCTTAGGGACATGGTTTAGCAGTGGGATGGCAGGGCTAGGTTAATGGTTGGTCTTGATGATCTTAAAGGTCTTTTCCAACCAAGGCGATTTTATGATTCAATGTGTAGAGAGGTAAAATCCTCCTTGATTCACAGACAATACACTGCATAGTATATTTAATTATCCTTTTGCCCCTCTTGCCTTTCTTTGTGATAATTGCTGCTGACCCTCCTATTGACGAATGCACATGTGTTAACCTTGTTCATCTGCTCCCCAGAGTGGGCCTATTCAAAAGACATGCAATTATTACCAGGACTGTGATCTCGGCTGTATGCCTATCCACACAGTGAGTGAAAAGGAGTTCTTTTCCGCAAAAAGGATGATGAAATTCTTGATATGAAGCTCATTTGAGGTTCCACATAAATTTCTGCTTATAGGACTTCATGAGCTTTCAGAAACTGTACTTTCAGCAGTAGTATTTTTGGGCAAAGATTTCCTTTGCATGTATGCTTCCTACAGAGGGCCCCAATTCCTGTTGGGACCTTCTGTTTGCTATTACAGCAAACATAAATATTAAATACTGTCTCAAAAATAATTAAGAGCAAATGTCTCTTTTATGTGCAGTGCAGAGAACATACCATCGGTAATAGGAAAGGTGATGCATTCATCTAGTCCTCAAAGAGGAAAGAGGACACTGGTGAGTACTGCCACACTGATTGTTGCATATACAAAGAGTTATAATTACTAATTTATAAGCCCAGCATGAGGATTAGATCCATTACTTATGTAGAGCTCCAAGCCATGCTCTGCCAAAAAGATGATACCATCCTCCCCTGGCAGTGTCAAGACATCTATAATTCAGGGAAGTGAGATAGTTACAGCTGAAAAAAAAATGCTTACAATTCATGTCTCGAAAATTCTGTGTGCTTATATTTTCTAAGCACTAGAATATACCTTCCTGAGGCACAGAAGAGCAGGAAGAATCCTGGACCTTTCCCTACTGCTCCAAGACTGTTTCCATGGAAGATGGAAAATTGGAAATCACATATTTTAATCACACAAATTTGCTCTTCTCTCCAGTAGAGACCGGGGCACGTGAGACCGTGGGCTTCTCCTGCAAGCTGCACGTGGCACACGTGCGGTGGAAATTTCCCATGTACATTTACAAAGCTGTTGTACCAGTAGAAAGAGTAAGAAGAGGCTGTGCAGCAGCGCTGCCATTGCCATAGTAACTCAGCTCGAGAGTTGGTGATGATGATTCAATTGTCGGAGCCTGCTTTATCTTTTTTCATTTCGAGCTCAAATTTTTGCCTCGCTGAGAAACAAGATATGAAAAGTGAAGTCTTCAGGCTGCCTTGGGATTCATAATGGGGTGTGATTCCCTTTGATCTCCTCTCCTCTTTGCATAGAGATTTATAGTCTTATCATAAATCATAAAATGATCATTAACTTTCAAGCAAACATTTTTTTTCCCCTTACAGTCCATGTATATCTAATACATATTGAGGAATTAAGTCACTTTTCAGCTTATTAAAATATTTTTACTGTGCACTAGTTAATCATCAGTACTGGGAGGAACACATACTTGACACGACCATGTGACATCACTCTTACTCTCCTCCTGATGACTTTTGCAAACCAGCAGTATTGCTGTATTACCTATAAAAAAAATTTTCATAACTGGTATGTAACTCTGACCAAACCTGTATTTATGCTGCGGAAAGGAAAAATGTTATACATTCATAAGGGCCTCAGAAAACCTACAGAACACAGCATCTTCTTAGGCTTCTTCTCGCTCTACTCCCTCCTGAAAAATAACAGCACTCCAGGAAGCCGCAGAGGGCTGCAGATTCAGCAGAAGCGCCTGGACTCCAGGAGCTGCCAGGGAAAGCTGGGCACTGAGCCAGGCCCTGGGGTTAGACCTTATGCTTTCCTGAAAGGGGAGCAAGGTACGTGAAGCAGTTTTTATTCCAGGCTTTCCTACGACGATCTTTGCTCACATGGGGTGCTCTTCTGGAAAAAGTTGCAAGGGAAAGAGGATGGGATGAATTATAGAGGATCATAGAGTTTGTTTTGCTGTGGCCTCCGCTCCTGTTCTGCTGCTCCCTCTGAACCTTCTCCATGGGAGGGGGAATGGAGTTCTAACTCGGCCGAGTTTTCTTAGCCAGAAATTAGCTGTGTCCTTCAGCACAGACACAAGGAACTCTGTGTGTTGCTGCTTCTACATCTGAACTACTAGGAGAAAAGTTGCACCTGATGTTTTTGCAAAGCTTTCTGTGGAATTTGTTTTTTGTAAGTTTATTTGTTCCTTCTGATGGTACATTGCTTCTAGACATCTGCAAATGCTCTTTTCCAGTTTGCTTTCTTGCAGTGTAGTATTTTTGCTCATAAGCTGTCAGAGAACTGCAGTAGAGCAGTCCAGTAAAGGTCTCAGTGTCCTAATTAAGTACCCAAATGCCTCTGTTCAGAAGCAGGCACTTCAGAAGAACAAGCAAAAATATTACCGCACCCAGGAGAGAATCGCTTAGAGCTCAGCAGTACATACAAGGGTACCTTTGCACCCTTCAGCACAAGAGGTTTATTCGTGCTGCCAGCAGTGACCAAGTCTCAGTTGAGCCTTCTCTGTGGTACAGCCTTGTATACTGCCTTTCTGATCCCATGAATTTACTTTCTTTTCTGCCCAGTAGTTTAGCTTCATCAAGAAGGCTTCCACTCTGAACTCACTTTACTTTTGACCACAGGGTGGGTGAAAGCAGGACTTCTGGGAAGTCAGAGGCTGTAGTCTCCCCAGGTGGCAAAAGGAATGGAAACTGTACTTTTGGGGGTTTTTTTCTGGTGTAATAATTAAAAGGCTGAACAATGATTGCTGCCGTATGTGAATTATCACTAAACAGTCACCTTGTGCACCTTTGCTATTTTTATGCTGTCATCATTTGGTAGTGTTGCATATACTTGCAAAATTTTACTTTGGGGACATGGCATGCTTGGCACTCTGTTTTATTGCCGGGAGGATGCTGGTCCAAAAGCAGGCTGGCTCGTTGCTCAGACCAGGACAGTTTCAAGTTTTTAAAGCACCAAAAGCACTTGTGGACGTCTGGGATGAAAACCAAAAAGGCATTTTGTGACATTAGGTTCATTAGAGTTAGATGGCTTTCTTGCAAAGTTATTTTGGAGAGCTTTGGTGTCTAAATCTGTCTAAATTCAGTTTCAGGTGGCTGGATTTTTCTTTTAGGTTTGGCACTGGGCTTTCACGGGTCAACGAAGTGCAGACAATACCTTATACTGCTTCAGGACCATAGCCAGGCTTTGGTTTTGAATCACATCTCCCTCTGAGGACAAAGGAAATGCTGAATGGGGCAGAGGGCAGAGCTGGGCCCTGTAATCCTGGTACTACATGATTTCATTAACGCAGGCACATAGCTGATAATGTTTCTGTCCATGACCTAGAGAGCAATCTGTACTTTGCCAGCTGAGGCCTATGATGCTTCGACATTTTTTTCCCACCCAAAACATTAGAATAATGTTGAAATTAGGTTTTCAGAGCTTGGAAACGGGTAAATGTTGGGAAGATTGTGAAAGCACATGAAGCTGGGGAAAATGAAGGAAATGGCAAATTGTCAATATTAAAAATAATTGACTTGGAGATGTTCTTTAAACATCTACTTTGTAACCAAGTTATTAACATGTAGGTGAACAAGCACAGTGGAAAGCATTGACAAGTATACAAGATTGTTCATTTACAGTCCTGCGTATCAGTGTATTAGTAGGGACTGGGCAGAGAGAAATGGTGGAGAAATTTGAACTTGGAGAATTTGAAGATTACAAAGAAATCTAATTAAAATGTCAGACTCAAAATGCTTTTGCATAAAGATTATAGATGAAAAATCAACATAAAATGCAATCAGATATATGCAAAAATAGAGAAAAAAGATGAAACAAATATTCATTGAAAATCATATACATGGATTTAATACTTATGAATGCTACTTGCATGTTTCTTATCTTTGATGGGTGGTAGAAAATGGATATTTTTCCTGCCTTAGAAACCAGGTCAGCAATAGAATTAAAATCCGAGCACAAAGTCCTGCACCTGGGTTGGAGCAGTCCCCTGTATCGATACAGACTGTGGAATAAATGGATTGAGAGCAGCCCTGAGGAGAAAGACTTGGGAATATCGGTGGATAAGAAACTGGACCTGAGCCAGCACAGTGTGTTTGCAGCCCAGAAGGCCAACCGTATCCTGGGCTGCATCAAAACCAGCGTGGCCAGCAGGTTAAGGGAGGGGATTCTTGGACATAAGGAAGATTTTTTTATGATAAGGGTGGTGAGACACTGGACCAGGTTTACCAGAGAAGCTATGGATGCCTCATCCCTGGAAGTATTCAAGGTCAGGTTGGATGGGGCTTTGAGCAACCCGATGTAGTGAAAGATGCCCCTGACCATGGCAGGGGGATTGGACTAGATATTCTTTAAATCATTCTCTGATTCGACGATTTCCATTCTGACTGGCCTTAGTTCAGATGAGTTCCAGTTCCCAAGCAGAATAACCCTCTCTATTTTGCTAATCTAGCGTGTTGATCCTGTTTTTCTATTCAGATGGGTTGTGTAATGTATCAGCAAATCTCATTCAAACATTTCACAAATACTAAAAAGAACACCAGCTGGAGCTAGCCATTTTCATAGCAGTAGTTTACATTAGAGGTCTTCAGAGAATTACCTAAAAATTTTTCTCATCTTCTTTAAGAAATACTGGAAAATGAAAGATGAGAAGACTATGAATATCATTATAATATATAGAAAAGAGCAAAAGGGAAACATTGCTTCATGTCAGTCTTGGACAAAATAAGAGAATAATTAATTTGGGACTCTGGCAATAGAGATCAGAGGTTAAAAATATAACTAACAGCTATCAGGATGTCTTTATACAAAGCATATCTTGTAAAAAACCTCATTAGATAGAGAGAATAGTTGCATTTTAAAAAAATACAGCCAAATTAAAAGAAAAACATCTGGGACAAATAATGAAGCTCTGCCAAGAGGATGGGAAACTGTTTTGGAAAGCAATTATGAGAAAAATACTTTGGACCCGTAGTAGCTAATGTCTCAATGTGAGTTCTTAGACCACGGCTGTGGTTAAGAGAACTAATGCTGAAGAAGTGGAATATTTAGCTGAAATAGGGGAGTGATCTTGCCTGTGTACACAGTGTAAGATGTCTGCTGGAACAGTGTGTTCAGTCCTAGTGGGGAAGAGTTCAAGGGAGATGTTATTTTCTGAAAGACTTTTATTTAATCTGACTTCTGATAAGAATTTTTTTGTGATCTGTTTGCACTAGGCAGATCTCTCAGTACTACTCAGTGAAATGCAAGCCAGAAAGTGACCTAAAGCACTGCACACCCTCGGATGTTTGTGTAGCAGCCTATATACGTAGAAAGGACTTGGATTAACTTGTCTGACCTCAGGCATCTGAAGTTACTGCGTGAAATTATGAGATTTATAGAGGCAGGGTGATGGCAAGCAGGCACATCCATACCTGCTCCCCCACTGGAGATGGAGGTGCAAGGAAGGACCTGTGGCCGGTGACTGCCCGGATTTAAGCTTCCCTTCCCAGGAGTCCCAGAGCTCTGCCAAAACTCGTGACTCAGCTCTGCATTCAAACAGTTTGGGAAATACGGGAAATTTGGATTAAAGTGCAGTTTGGATCTACTTTTAAAATGCAGTGTAAACACATTAAAAAATCCACCTAGAAGCAATTACGAAACTGCCTTACCATAACAGGCACTCCCATCAAAGGCTATTATTTTGTAAATGTGCAGTCTAAGTGGCACAGAAATATCCTGTGTGTTTTAGACTACAGCTGTGCCTGAGATCTAGTAGAATGAAATCTGGTATTGCTATATAGGTCCAGTTTATCTAATTCATAAAATGGTTGTATATAGTAGGACATGTATTTTGATAATCTCTGAGGAGGTTATTGCTTGATGCAGTGGCAAAGTTTAGGAGCAGCCTTGTTATGACTCCTGACATTCAACCATCTGAGCTGAATAACTGTAGCTTACAGTACCATATGGATTTTTTTATATAATGTAAACTCTATACAGATTTGCAGTAGAGCTTGGGATGTGGCTGTGGTGAGGTCCTGGAAAAGATGATGGTGTGCAGCTATTTTTGCTACATGAGCCCTGGTGTAATCAATATCCCCAGTTGTTTTAGGGTTTGGTGTGATATTGCTGAAACATGAATACCCAAGGAAGACAGATTGTTCTGAAATGGACACCTACATAACAACTCCTACCTAGTTTTGAAAGATTTTTTGCTTTGGAGCAAATGTTCTCCACTTTTATCTGGCTCAGTGGATATCAGCCAAACATCATTTAAACTGGAGGATACAGATATGGTGGATCTGACAAAGACTTTTTTCATATTAAGTCAGAACGAACGAGAAAGTAAGTAGCAGTGGTATTCACTGGTTAATTATTTCCGAACACTGCGTCTCCTGGGGTTATCAAGAAAATAATTTAAGTATCTTGCCTTATTTTCCTCAGTACCTTATGTATGTTTAAGTAGTATACAGCACTTGCAGCACAGAGTAGATAGAAAAAGCATTTGATTGGGAATCTGAACTGAAGTGCCACTTGGAGAGGCATAGTTGACATTTTTAGTTCTATCTGGAGAGAAGTGTCTCTTGATGAATACAGCACTTGTGAAAGGAGTTTTATGACCCCAAAATGGGTGTCTGAGATGTGTCTGCTCATTTATCTTGCATGCCTAGCTGGGTCTCTCTGTTCTGAGGAGTAAAATATTTATTTCTGAGCTACTTTTATTCTATTATTACCCTGAAAGTAGAGAGAAGTCTGATTTCAAATGCTCTTCAGTGTGGGAAACACAAAGGATGCAGTGATACCTGTATATCGGAAAGTTTCCCAGGAATTGAAGCACACTCTTGCAGAGGTCTTTAGGTGAGCTTGAGATTGGTTGATGACGTTTAATATGGTTAAGAGGATAAGCTCTCTCTGACCTGGAATCTAACACGGTTTTTATGAGCTCTCCCCTTTGAATCAAAGTAATGCCTTGCCAATTACCACATGCTTCTGGCAAAAGGTAGTGATTGGGACTAGGACAAATTTAATCAATTTATGGGAACACTTGTGCAGGAGGGAAAGGCAAAATGGGAGGCCAGCATGGTGGAAAAGGAGATGAGGTCTAGAATGTCCCCATGGGCTCCGTTGTATGAGCCTGAAAGTGCTGCACGTGCTGTAGCCAAGTGAGATGTGATATAGGAGGTGATGATCAGTGCTAATTCCCTGGGGGGCAGACAGAAAGTAATGAGGAAAAGGATATCTAGGGTGCAGTTGTTATCCAAGGCACCGGTGGCCAAAATAATATGATTTCCCATGCTCACTATATGCAGCACGAATCCATCTGAACTGCCACTGAAATAAGAAAAGCAGTGTAAATGGTATACAATTGCCAATGTCAGTAGCTGTTCCACTTAAGGGAAGAGCTGAAACTGTATTAGCAGAGCATTATAATTTGAGCTTAGGATAACTGAACTGAACTGTGATCATATTTCACAAGTAAGTGGTCAAAGGCTCTTTACCTCGATAGTGTCCTTTTAAATGACAAAAATATGAACAATATTTCCCCCCCTCGCCAAAGCAGGGTGTAAAAAGTAAGAATCTTACTAAGTCTTCTATCCTAATTATCTTATTAAGTACTGTATTAGTCCTTCTGGGGTTGCTTTAATAATAAAATTTGGGATATGCAAAAGTTTGTTCAGTACTGACGTCCTGTGTGAAAACAAATAGAAATGTATATATGGATGGTCATGTGTAAATTAGTTCAGGAAAAGGTGAATAACACTAAAGAGGAACCGGAAACATGGTTTTTATTTATTCAACTGATAATATAGTGTTTATACTTTGGTCAAATCCTTCCAAGCCTGGTACTGCTTCTATCAACTTCACAGTGTCAATATATATAAGCTGAGAATCATATCATAGTTACTCTCATCCTCCTGCCCTTTTTCCTTCCTGCTTTTATTGGCGTTCTTGGCTAGATGCTTATCCAGCAGTGCTCTCCACATAGGCAGTCTCTGGGAAGGTTTAGAGCCTGAACTATGAACAGGGACAAGGCCTTTTGGTGTATTTTTTCAGTATCTATTGCAAAGTGGTCTTGAACAGGGCCTTGAAATGCTGCTCCATATAAACAATAGATGATAATATTAATAGGAGTAAATGATAAAGCTTAACTCCTTCAACATCAGAAAGATTGTCAGGATGTCAGTTGGACTATAAATTCTTCAAGTAATCAAACAGATTGTGCAGTCCTTAATGGCTTTTAAATCACTGGCATAAGGATTTTTGAGAAGTGTGTTTGTGGTTGGTGTGTATGGTTCCTGACAAGTACCCTTCTGCTTGACAACATCCCCCATGTGAATGAGTTATGTTGTTACCATCCTCTCCTTCCCTTTCAGTAATATACTTGTGCTATCTGGGGCAATTAAAAGGCAAATGCCACTTTTTTATCTAGACGCCTACTTTCAGGCAACACTAGTATCATATTTTCCACAACAGTCAGTAAATAACTGACACCGCTTTGATACAAAGGCTTGTGAAGTTTCTGACAACACCAAATATGTGAAGGGCAGAAACAGGGCGCTCCACTTCCAGGAAAAAATGCATGTTTGTAGGGCTGCTGGAGAACCTTAATGTTGTTTAGAAATGTCAAGAAGAGTAAATGAGATTTTTAATCTTCATTTTGCATCTGGTTGGATAATTTTATTTACCCTGTAAGTTTGTAATTTTATTTCAGTTTTCTCTAAAAGCAGACAAGATAAACGAGAAAATATTTTCTGCTGATCCTGAATCATTGACCATGTCAAAAATGCTGTTGATTTATAGTCTGGATATTTAGCTGAAATAAATGGGTCCAGTCTGAGCCATGAATTTACATTATGGGTAACAGTGAAAGACTGCATTAGCCTCCCTTACCTTTTTGTTCAGACTCAGCTGCGTTTCGCAGACGTTGCCCTTCTCTCTGGAGGAGGCCCTTCGGCTGCAGCCTGGCAGGATGGCAAAACTCCTGCTGAGATATGTGTTGGCTCACGCTGTGTTGTTCCAAACTTGCTGGAGGCGCCCAGCCAGCAATCCCCAGCCGCACACGTCTGACACCCAGTCCCTTGACTCAGTTGAACCGCTAATTGCACCAAATGCCTCCTAGAATTTGACTGCGGAGGCAGCGGGGATGCAGCAGGGCAGAGTCCCCTTGCATTTCCCCCTACCCACCCCATATTAAAATAGGTAGGGGGAACAGGGAACTGCCCCCCCTTTTGCTTTCACTAGCCAAAAAAAAAAGCTGCCTTGTAAGACTGTAACACACTGGCAGGGCAGGGATCTGTGTAAGTGTGAGGGAGAGGGAAGATGCCTGTTCTCAGAACTGATTCCATATCCCATTCCCTGCGGGAGGTGTCCTGGGTGCATTGCTGCCTGGCACTGCTGGATTTCAACATCCCCTGCTGCAGCACAAAGCTGGTGCTGGGCAAGCTTCAGTTCAGGAAAGGCTATAGGATCTGGCCCAAATATTTCTGAAATATGATTCAATACCATAATCCCTGCGTTTCCATAATCACCAGCATAGAAGAAAGGTTACATCCTGCCCTGCAGTTCCTACCTGAAGTAAAGGGTAAGCTTTGAAAATCATCTACTGAGGAATTCTTCTAGATACTAAGAGTAACTTAAATTAACACAATTATTGTGCACCCAGTGGTGATATGAATTTCAGAAGATTCATTAGCAAAAGCATGTTATTAAAAATTACCTATTTTAAACTTTTGTTTTCCTGATGTCCTTGTACTTTGCTGTATTAACCTAGGCCTCAACTGATCAGTGGGCCTTCTAACTGTTTTGGGGTGCAGGTTCAACCTCTTAGTTTCAAAATTGTTCATTTTTTCTTTTGTAAAAGTGTATTGAATGCATTTAAGTATATTAAATGGTAGATTCCCTTTATTATTCCATGTACCTCCTATTTTTTTTGTCATTTTCCTGGATATATTTAATATAGATATTTTATAAGTCAGTGTCAGTGACTATCACTACTGTTTACTGTGGGCTTGAATTGAGTTTATAGCAGTCAAGAGCACCCACTCATCATTTGAAGCATCGGTCTTGAGTCTTCATGGAATGCAAATTTAACCCCCATCAACACATGATCCCACAAATGCATGAGCCTGATGCAAGAGGGATTGCCATTCAGTTCATCAGCAGTTATGCACTGGCATGTCTGCAGGATCTGGCCTCGATCCAGTATTAATGTTATATCGCTGCTGAAAGAGAACTTAAAAATAAAATCTGCATAAACAATGCTCAAATAACACCCAGTGTTATTTTTTATGGTATCAGTAGAGTTAAAAGGAGCATACTTCTAGCCCAGACTCGAGAGAACTTGTGACAAAATGAAATATAGCCTGCTGAAACCTACTGTAAGCAAATACCACACGCTGTGCCAAACAATTATATTAGTTTCACTGTAAAAGTAACACCAAATAGAAAGAAAGGTCTTGCATATTCCTGTCACCATTGTTTTTAAATGGTACATCCGTGAAGAAGGCTAGCAATCGTCTGGCTAAAAAGTCATTAAATCGTCATCTGTTTATACAAATACCCAATACAGGCAGAAGTTTTAGGGACTTGGGGTTTTATAAGGAAAAATGGATCTGAATATCAGATCTGCTTCCTAATACTGTTATTTATAATATTTAGAAACCCTGTTGTTATTTCAGAATTTAATTTTCATTACAGTTTAAACACTGGTTGGCTCCTCTGATCCTATATGCATACAGGCTTTTTTTTCTATTTTTCATTTAAAAAAGCTATGGTGTAATACATCTGCTATTTGCAACAAAGCAGCAAAAATGGGGTTAAAGTTTAGTTCATACCTAGTACATTATAACATTTGTAACTCTATAAATGGATTTCTGCGGACACCACTGAAGTTGTGAGGTTATACTTAAAACATCAGGTGAGGGGTACATGTGTCAAACCCAATAACTTCTGATGTACTCTTGCCAAAAGATGCTAAGTTTTGTCTGCTTGCCTAAGAAAAAATAGGCTGTCAACTGGTCTGGGATCACATACACCTGGCTCAGGGCCCTTGATGCAATTTCTCATCAGATACCCGAGTGTTTTTTCAAGCACTCTGTGTCTGTCACCAGACCTCAACCTTCAGAGAAACTCCCTTCTCCACCGCAGCAGATGAAACTGGACATGACTGGAGAATACAGAGTTTGATAATGAGGGGGAAATTTGTCTTTAAAATTTGTCAGAATACACTGCCAACAGTTTTGATTTCAGAGTCGAGTTCAACTTCTCTAAGGAATCCTTTGTTTTTGCTGACTGGGAGTCTTCACGAATGCTCAGTTTTAGCAGTGCTTTGACAGGAATACAAATATTTCAAGTGCTTGATATTTTTCAAAAGTCCGTGTATTGGTTTCTTTTAGCCCCAAATATCATATGTTGGAATGCATTGTATCTCACTGAACTTGCTTTTCACAGTCTATCATCAGTCAAAAATACCACATGTTAATCTAATCAAAAGTTCCAATTTGGGTAATTATTTGCATCACCTAGCAAATAATTCAGTACGTTTTCGGGGTTCCCTTATTTATCTTCTCCCAAGTACTGTAGAATTTCTCACTGTTGTGGCATAGGATAAATCATGAGTATATATCTGAAGAACATATGGTGAAGTTCCAGCTTTGAAAGTGAATCAAGCGTTGACATTGTTAGCAAAAGCTGCAATGCAGACTTCAAACTTGTAGCTCTGCCTTATCAATATTTTACAATTTTCTCACTGATCCTATCTTCAAGCCGTAAGAGAGAACTGAAAAGAGCTTTCCTTGCTCTGTTGATTTTTATTTTTTTGGGCTCATTTGCTTTCTAAAGTTAGTCTAAACTACAGTTTCTTCCATGACCTCAGCTAACTTTTAAAATCGCACTAGCTTTTACGGGTGCTTTGACATGGACCATAAAATGATCTAAGCATTTTAATGACTTCACTGAAATGTACATTTTTAACAGTGCTTTTATCTGCCAGCTCCCTGTGACTTACAAGGCAGAGTACTGAAATTGTTAATGACATGCAGTTCTTGAAGACAGCAGAAATTTCTTTCTTGCTTTCCAGGTTAATGCTGATGCCATCTCCCATAAACTGTACAGGTTTATAATTAAAGGGCACAACAAATTACAATAAGCCATTGAGAAGCATACTTCATGCTGCAGCATTTTTTAGATTTAGGAGTATTAAGATTTAAGTAAGAACTGAAAATACAGAAACTGTTGCATGAAAATGACCGCTACTAGTTCTATAGCTTGACTGATGATACTAGTAACTCTTCATCTCTTATTCTGGTTATATGTGCTTATCCAAATTCACACCGTGACAGGCTTCTCATTTGGTTTTGTGAGGTATTTACACTTTTTCTATCATGTGAACAGTATCATGCAGTTTGGTAAAATTCTGTCTTCTGTCTACGTCAATGTGTAAGAAACATTAGTTCAGAAATCTTGGTTTTTTTAGTCTAAGATAAGAACATTTAGGGATTTTAGAAGCCAGTAGTTTTTTGGTACTTTGTTGGGTTGAAACATCCACTGACAAAGTCCACTTGCAATGACAGGCAACTAATAGCATCAGCAGAGGTGGTGTTATTTCTTACTTCTCCAATTAGAATCTCATGTTCTGTAGACATAGAAAAATTAATTACATCTTTCACTGGATTCGTATTGCAGTATGTCACAAATGCAGTTCATACTCTCTGGCTTTTTCACAGTTCTTAGATGATGTGATGCCTTTTCTGAGTTTTCTTAATGATCACTTATTTCTGCTTTTATCAAAGCCCTTGTAAACTTTCTCTAGCTCCTTGTCAGAAGTCACTATTCAGCTCCCAATAGGACTAGAAAAAAATAAGAACAATATGAAATCATACTTGGAATTTTTCCCATCCAGAAAATGCTTTTAGATTAAAGAGTCTGACCTCATTTGGTATTTAATATAATGGTGATATTAGATAAATCTGAATTAACTTTGTTCTATGGAAAGAAGAAATTAAATGGTACCTTACTCTGTAATCAGGAAGTTTGCAAGGGACTTGATTTAATGTTTCTAATAACACAACTTTTTTTATCATCCTCCTGCAGGTTCTGCATCTTGGCAAATATCTTTGTCTTTGTAAAAATTATAAATGCATTTGAAATGTTCTGTGTGGTACAGATGGCATCTTATCCTGTTGCTTCTAATAGGAGAGTTGGGGAACGTGAGAGAAGCCGTAATTCTGCAGGCAGTGGTGTGCACGTGCATTCCCCGGAGCTGTGTCAAGGCACAGGCATGTGCTTATCGGGAGGCACTCAGACTTTCTGTCACTGCACATAACAAATCAGGTTGCTTCCTCACGTCAGCCTGTGTGTTTCAGTTTTCTCCTTTGTTGAATATATGAAATAATAAATATTGTTGCCTGTAAGTGGTAATTGAAATTATTCTAGTAGTAGGAGTTTCAACTATGCCTATGATGTTTCTGGTGGATACATGACTAACTTGCTCTTAGAAGTCTCCAGTGATGGTTTCCATAATGCCCCCAATTAAACTATTCCTCTACCCTTAATGATCTTTACTAGATGTGTGGTGCGAACTTTCTGTGCCAAAATGTTAAACTTGCGTCTTGTCCTGTCCACCATAGACATGAAGAACAGAGTGCCCTTTTCGTCCTTGTAGCAACTTCTTATGCGCTTGACTATTGCCCTCTGCTTATCTCTTAGGTATGTTTAACGCCTGTATTTTGTGCAAACTTTTGCTTGGAGGTCTTGCTTTGTTGGTCCCATGACACTTTGCAGCAGCTCTACGTGGCATCCAGACCTGACACGGTATTGCAGTTGAGGCCCTGCAAGCTGAAGAAATGCTTCACACTTAGTGTCTATAGAAACCATTATGTGTTTTTCTGCTGTTTGTATGCCAGTGGAGTTAGCTTGTGTTTCACAGCAGCCCTGATCCTTTACTGCAGAACTGACACCTAACAAGTTTTTCCTCATCCTGTACAGCTCATTATTCCTTCGTTAATTTTCATTTATCCTTTTTAGAAAATCATCCTATTATACTAAGATGATATAATTTGTAAGGATGATTTTGAATTCCAAGCATTCTCCAAAGCACTGACAGTCCTATTCAGCTTGGAGTTGTCTGCACATTAATAATGTACTCCTTATTTCATCATGCAGGCTGCTAATGGAACTGCTTGCCAGACCCAGGTCAGATCCCTGAGGACCCTACTGAAATACATGCTGCCATTTTTACAGTGAGCCATTGATAACAGTTCTCCTGATATGATTTTGTAACTGGTTTCACACCCAGTCAATGATATTTTCATCTCTGTCATGTGTCCCTAGTTTGCTTTGAGAATGCACTGTCAGTACAATGTCAGAAGAAGTACTAAAATCAAAATATATGACTTCAGCTGTTTCTGTCTTACCCACAAGGCCTGTCACCCTGTCACAAAGGAATTTATATTGGCTTGACATAATTTATACTTAACTAATCCACCTTGGCTCTTAGTCATCTCTTGTTCCTCTGGATGCTTACAGATAGTTTGTACAAAAATGATCATTCTGGTTAGGACTGGGGGGATGGAATTGAGATGAGACTGGCTCCCAGCTGAATCAGTGGATACCAGCAGAATAAAATCTACCTCTCTAGGCTGTTCAGCCCAGTTGCCTTTCAGACTGCAGCAGGGACCGTTGCTACTCGGTGGTTTAATAACAGGGCTGTGTCTGTGCCAGTCAGCCCTTGCGCCAGGGACTGGCTCCTGGCATGTTCGATCAACTCCTTGGGATGCAGCTCCAGACTTCTTAACCTCTTGCATCCCTTTTCAAAGCTGAGATCTTTCACAGTTGTCACCAGTGGTAACCACTTGATTGGCAAGTGATCTTTTTAGTGAAATGAAATTTGGCAGCATAATTTGTTCATACCCACTGAGTGGTAGACTAACAGTTTGGGTTTTTCTCCCATTACTGAAGTACTCCAAATGTCCCTCGCTAGTTGCATCACTTTTTTTTTCACTTGTATGAGAGCAGTAAGTCTGTCTTACAATTAAAATCTGTTATCTTTTAGATAGTCCTTTTAGAGCAATTTTCCACTGAAGTGTTGGCTGAGGTGTTCATTTTCACTAAAACGTGGGGCAGCTTAATATGTGTATTCATGTCACTCCATTTAAAAACATAATGTCTGATACATTTTTTTCAGAAAGTATCTCAAAGATGAGAACAAATACTACAAACCTATATATGTATGTATGTATATATAAATATATAATAAATATATTTTTCTAGGAATAAAGTGTGTATATGTGCTTTTTAATAATAAATTAATCAAAATCAATGTAATGAAGCTATTTAATTAAATACTTGATTTCACCCCTTAAAGGAAAGAAATTTTTGGTTACGTAGTAAATGTATAGCAATATTTGAAAGGACAAAGTAATTCATAGCTATGGTCTCCCTGCATAGTATTATAGATTATGTCTGCTTACATTAGTCCTGCTAAATAGAATTTTCTATTGAATTAACAGAAATCCTTCCTCCATATCAGAACCAGAATACATACTGTCTTTAGAAGGAATGCCTTCTGGCAGGTACTCATTCTATATGAGAAATGCAGTAAATAATGCCAAAGTTGAGTACATTTTTTTCATATAAGGGGAAAAGGTATAAGCTAAAATACCATACTTAAAGAAGACCTTCCAAATTAAACAGGCATAAAAGTGATGCTGTACTGTCAAACATTACTTGGAGATTTTGGAGGTAACTACATTTTTTTTTTCCCTTTGGTTTTCAAATTTGTATTTATTATAGTACAAACACTTAAGCTAATGAGAACCTAAGAAAGGCCATAGGAGCTCAGGCAAAAGGGCTGCTTGATTGTGTCCCACCTGCCACTGGCCAGTGTTGCATGCAGCAGGAAGAATTGAAGGGCAGGGTTATGCATGCAGTGATATGTTTGCAAAATATTTTGTCAGCCTGTGGCAGTTTGTAGGTCAAGGGCTTTCCATAGCAGAGGTGAACTTGTATTTTATAGGTCTAGATGGATTTTGATCCATGAATTTGCCCAGTTCTTTTCTGCACTCTCAAAATCCACTGCCTTCTGCAGAATGGCATTGCACAGCTTAATTAGATGTGGGATCACATCATTACTTTTGATTGAATTTTTTCCATGACATTACGGCCTAGCTGCTCAGCATCATAACGCACTCAGGCAACTCACATCGTGCCCTGAATAACTTTGTATCATCAGCAACATTCATCCCCTCTCTGGTCACTGCTTTCTCCTCTGACTGGGGTAAGTCTGTGTAGGATGGAAGAGGCTACTCTCCCATCCTTAACCCCTTCCTTCCCTTGCCTACTCCTTCCCCTGTACCTCAAGCAGAGGAAAGATGGGACATGTGTTGGCACAGCCCCTGAATGTTGCTGGCACATTCCCCAGCTGCTCCATGGAAGTGGGCTGCAGCACTGCCAGCCAGGGCAGCCTGGGGGAAGGACGTCTCTGTTTAACTGTCCTATAGACTCAGGAACGATGGGTGGAAAAGGCACCCTAGGAGCTGCTATTTCATTCCCAGAGCTAAGTAACGAAGGCACCTTGCTGTCTCTTGTTCTCTGCTCAGATGATTGAACTGGTGGATTATACACATTGCCTCCAGTTAAAAGTTTGCTTTGACACCTTGATGCAGACCAGGTGAGCTGAGTTCCTCCATTTGAGACTCACATGCATTTAAAAATAATTAAGGCTAATTTTGAAAGCAATAAAAGATTAAATCAGATGAACCTAGGAAAAAAGTTTTCCAAATGTGATAGAGTAAATTAATTGTGCTAGAGAAAAAGAAGAAATCATTATGCAGTTCATTTTAACAATATGGCAAAGAACTCCCTTATTTGCTTTGATGGGTCACATGAAGGTCCTTCTGCTATTAAGACTGGAGAACACAGGTGATAACATGACACAGGTGTACATCAGGAAATAATGAAAATGTGGGAGAAGGGAGCACATAAACACTGAATTACACACTCTATGTTTGCTGTCATAAATACTTACTAGCCTGGATGTTCTGTCCACTTGAATGCAATGCCATCTTTCCTGGTTTTATTCATGAATTATTCTTACTGCTGCTTGTCAGTTTGTGAAGTCAGGGGATCATAGCAATTATAAAATTAGCAACACCGTACTAGTGTTTTTTTCATGCATCTAAAAATATCATAAATATTCTAATATAAAAGGTGGGGTGGTGCACTACTTTATCTAAATACTTCCCATTCCAGAAGATTTCTGTTTCCTAAAACCAGGCTGCAGGCTAAGAAAGTTAATAGATTGGTTCTTTGGAACTTAGAGAGCTAAAACATGTGATTGTGGTTCTTTGGAACTTAGAGAGCTAAAACATGTGATTGACACAGAGCCTTCCACCTCTAAGTTGCAGATTCAAATCAAAGCTCAGGTTAAGTTAAATATTTTAATAATTTCATTAACTAATATAATTTTACAGCTGTTTGACAATCTCTGTCTTGAAATAAGTGGGGATGTCACGATCTGGCTGTCAGCAGATCGCAATTGTCCAAACTATCAAATTTGGTAGATGCAACAGGGAAAATGAAGAAAGTTACCCAAGAAAATCACTTTTATTGAACAAGCTTTGGCACAGCTGCAGGGCAGCCTGGCCCATGCTGTGAGCTTGGTACAACCATGAGAGTGAATCAAGAAGCAGCTGCAGCTTTCCTGCTGCTATGCCCCTGACCACAGACCTCGTGGGCCACCTCTGCCCCCCTTTTAAATCTGTGCTCGATGTGACTCAGGGTAAGGATCTGTCAGAGCTGAGATGCCCCTAGTACAGACGCACTAGTCCGACCTTGCTATGGTCTATTGGGACCCTCCTGCAAGCCAAAAGCATAGCATAGTGCTGGTCTGCAACCTCCCACAACAAGTTTTAAAAGTGAAACAAAACTAAATATATGTAATTGTTCTGTTCTTCAAAGCTGTTCTCAGTTCGATGTCATCTATCTTTACTTTTGTAAGACCTTTGACATCATCCCACACAACATCCTTGTTGCCAAATTGAAGAGATATAGATTTGACGGATAGACTATTTGATGAATAAGGAATTTGCTGGATGGCTGCATCCGAAGAATTGCAGTCAATGGCTCAATGCCCAAATGGAGATTAGTGACAAGTGCTGCCTCTCAAGGGTCCACATGAAGACTGGTACTGTTCGATATCTTTATTAATGACATACACAGTGGATTGAGTGCACCCTCAGTTTGTGGGTCACACCAAGCTGAGTGGGACAGTTGATACGTTTGAGGATAGGGATGCCATCCAGAGAGACCTTGACAGGCTTGAGAAGCAGGCCCATGAAGTTCAAGGCTAAGTGCAAGGTCCTGCACCTGGGTTGCAGCAATCCCCTGTATCAATACAGACTGGGGAATACATGAATTGAGAGCAGCCCTGAGGAGAAAGACTTGGGAATATCAGTGGATAAAAAAATGGACCTGAGCCAGCAAAGTGTGTTTACAGCCCAGAAAACAACCATACCCTGGGCTGCATCAAAAGGTCAAGGGAGGGGATTCTGCCCCTCTGCTCTGTTCTGGTGAGACCCCACCTGGAGCATTACGTCCAGCTCTGGGGTCCTCAGCCCAGGAAGGACATGGACCTGTTGGAGTGGGTCCAGAGGAGGGCTACTAAAATGGTCTGAGGGCTGGAGCACCTCTCCTATAAGGACAGACTGAGAGAGTTGGGGTTGTTCAGCCTGGAGAAGAGAAGGCTGCAGGGACACCTGATTGTGGCCTTTTAGTACTTAAAGGGGGCTTATAAGAAAGATGGAGAGAAACTTTTTACCAAGGCCTGTAGTGACAGGAGAAGGGGCAACAGTTTTCAACTGAAAGAGGGTAGATTTACATTGGACATAAGGAAGATATTTTTATGATGAGGGTGGTGAGACACTGGACCAGGTTTCCCAGAGAAGCTGTGGATGCCCCATCCCTGGAAGTGTTCAAGGCCAGGTTGGATGGAGATTTGAGCAACCTGATCTAGTGAGAGATGCCCATGACCATGACAGGGGGGTTGGACTAGATGATCTTTAAATGTCCCTTCCAACCCAAAATGTTCTATGATTCTGTGGTTCTATGTTTAGCTACAGAACCTTTAAACAGGTACATGGGTGAGGTAGCTACATAAATTCATGATTAAGATTAGAGGATGTTAAATCTTTTCCAAATAACAAATGAATCCTTCTCAACAAAATCCCAGACTTGAAGAGATCCGGGTATATTATCTGCCTGCACTGCAATGTGCCATTTGAAAGGGATAGAGTGGGAAAGAAGAAGTCTGAATTAGCAAGGGAATGAAGTAAAGAGATGGAATAACAGAAAAAGCAGAATAACTTCAATGGACTTTGGTTTACATTTTGAGGAACAGAAGTACTCGGGGAACTGTACGGCAGACTGTTCTCCAGCACCCTCTCCTGGTTGCCTCAAGAGTGGCATTGCAGCTTTGAAAAAGTGTCGGCTCTTTTGGGGGAGGTGAAGATGACAGACTACACCTACATTTTGAATGGAAAGTCGAAGTGGGAATGAAATGGATGAGAGAAACAAAATTATCTTCCTCTTTTCCAGCAATCCTGAGCCTACCTAAAGGACTGGAGAAGGGTTAAATTTGTCATAAATTATTATTCATGGCTGGTGAGTTGATAAAGCTGTATGGGAAATGAAACACAATTGGATTTTCACATGCTCAGAAACAGACCCAGAAGAGCCACCTGTGGAACGCTGTGAAGCCACAGTGCTGGTGCTGCAGAGGAGAAAGCAATCCAGTGGGTACAGACAAGTCCACCTCCCCATGCCTTCCCCGGCCATAGCTGCCAGTCGCTAACCACAGTGTTTCCCAGGGGACACAGCACAGGGCTTTCAGCTGTAATTCTGGAAGGAGGGGAGCACTAAACCAAAACCTCTGTACTGCCAAAGACGGTCTCATGCCTAACAGGAATAATTTCTACAAATTATGCACAATGGAGAGAGAAAGAACACTTTCTAATCAGGTACCCACTGACTTCAGTTGCACATATACTCCTAAAACACAATAATTGTATTAGTCTTTCATTTAATTTGGTGCATATGATTGCTAAGGTAGTGTGAAATGAAAGGCAAGGCTCTTAAGATCAGGCTGTTTTAAGAAAATGTTGACAAATTCTGTATCATAAAAATGTATCAGAGAAATGAAAGTTAAATGTTTTTCATGACTTGAAGGTATTTTGTAAGGTTGTTTATACTTAAAAGGGCATATAATATATAAGATTAAATTAATGTTATATAAAATACATATATATGTAAATAAATACATATATGAAAGAACATATCTAAAAGAAATAAAGTATATGCTTAAATGAATATGAAGAGGTGAGTAATTTTCAAGGTTTTTGACAGCCATTTTCTCATAACAGCAGGAATAAGCCTGATGTAAGGAATTAGTTTAGCAGAAATTTTGTATCTTTGATCAGAGGGTATTTAACATCCTTAGAATATTGGTCTGAAGAATATCACATAAAAAATGAAAGTATTTTGGCTACTGAAATGACACGTCAGTGATTTCAGCCAGGTATTGCAGGTCACACCTTTTCCAGCTGACTCCATATGATGATGCTTATATTTGTCCCATGACAGAATGATTTTAATTAGGCTATAGGGATGGAAATGGCTGAACCAGGAAGAACCACACTCCAATGCCATGAAGATATTTCTGGGGTAGCACTGTTGATGCTTGGAAAAGGAGAATGCCCAGAGACAGCCTAGCCCTGATCAGCTTCAGGAAGAGGGTGATGGCAACCAGGGTAACGAGCTCCATGTCACCATCTAAGTAGAGAGGTCCCACAGTCATTTTTACAGTGGATGGGGGGTTCCTGTGGTTGTACCTCTAGCTTCTTCTCCAGCTTCTCTTAGCTCCTAGCTACTACAGTCTCCAAAATGTCTAACACTTAAAATTAATTTAGTTGACTCTTTTGTAAATAGAACTCTTTCAGTTCTTTACATGGCTCCTGATATAGAATGTACAAAGGCTTTAGTTGCTATTGGAGAAGAGGGGCAGATCAGATGACACTGAGAAGCAGGTTTTTTAAATGAGCTGCAATTGTAATTGCAGCTGGTGTAAGAAAATGAACCTTTTTCAGAATCATTAAATCAGTCCTCTGCTCAGAGTAATTATAGTCATACACCAATGTCTCTAGACACATTAATTTGACATCAAAGCACACCCCTTGTGCTGTATGAAAAATAGGAAATAAGAGGTTTTTTCCTAATGCACATCTATAACTACGTGAAAGGAGGTTGTAGCGGGGTGGGTGTTGGTCTCTTCTCCCAAGTAACAAATGATAGGACAAGAGGAAATGGCCTCGAGTTCTGCCAGGGGAGGCTTAGATTGGATATTGGGAAAAAAGTCTTCACAGAAGGGGTTGTCAAACACTGGAATGGGCTGCCCAGGGAAATGGTCAAGTCCCCATCCCTGGAGATAGTTAAAAGATGGGCAGACAAGGTGCTTAGGGACATGGTTTAGTGGTGGGATGGCAGGGTTAGGTTAACGCTCGGACTTGATGATCTTAAAGGTCTTTTCCAACCTAAACGACTCTATGATTCTATGATTCTATTTCAACTGTTACAGAAGCTGTTACTATGTGAATATGAATAAAAAATCCTTGTATCTCATTTATCAGTTTTCATTTAGTTTGCCAACTCTTTTTAGGTTTTTACACATTTTTTGTAATTGTGCAGGGGTTGAAATGTCCCTTAAAGATTCACTTACTCAGGTGTTGGGGAGACAAATACTCTGAAAAGAGCTGCCCAACATGCCTGTCTTCATGGGCTTCATCAGAGATCCTGACCTATCTGAGCTGATGATTCTTGGTGGGCAACAACACTGTTCATTCTTTTACTAGACTCTGAAATGTCCTATGAGTTCTGTTAGAATTTTTTTCTAATCAAAATAAATGTAATAAATCTATGTGAAGGATGAAGTATGGTTAGTGGCAATTAACTTCATAATCTAGAATGCTGAAAAAATTCCTGCAGTAGTTAACATTCCTTTGCCAAAGCTTTCAGCATTTAAATGAAAATTTTAGTGATATCATTGAATTAATACAAAGCATTAAATATCAGATTCGATTTTAAGGTGTTTTTTTTTTTTTTTTAATCATCAGATCTGTTACACCTTGCTTCTAAATCCCACATCAGAAATACTGCAGAAATGTAGGTCAGGAAAAAATGCAGTGCTACTCTCAATTTTACAGAATTTAATGGCATTATAGCAGTTTCCTGTCTATCAATTTTGAAATAAATTCACTGAAGTAGCACTATTTGAGTGACCCAGTCACTATAGTATCACTGTAGCTCACACGACTTGAATTATTATTATTTAAGCTCAAAGTCAATCTTATGAATAATATTGTCAATTCTATTCTTATTGAGATTTAATGATAAAGGATATTCCAATCTTAGTATTCTACAGAACCGTGGCAAAAACTCACTCAATTTTAATGTCTTAACCGCATGCTAAATGCTTCTAATTTACAGATAATTTTGAAGGGTTTAAAATTAGTTTACTGTTCAACTGCTTTTCTTCTAGGCAAAGAAGGTGATAACACGAGCCATACAACCTCTGAAATGCATACAGAGGAATTTACTGCTTTCTGAGGAAAGCACAGCATGCAGTTTTCGGTGTATACATACTATGACTGGTGGTCTGCTAACAATTAAATTGGTGGGCTAGGTTTGGACTTAATTTGCAATTTCTAATCATGTAGTATTTATAGAAAAATCCAAGGGAGATCCTGATCCAAAATGCTTCAGATTATTTAGTTTAGGAAGAGGGAATCTGATAAAAGAAGTAGTTTTTCATATCCATGTCTCTGAATGAATGCTTCTTCAGTATCTAGTGTGAGATACTTGCTGGCCTTTTGACCTGTGCATATGAATGGGGGAAGGGACAGTGGAAATATGGAAAATGACAGATAGATGTAAAAATATGATGTCTCCTTCTTCTTTGTTTATGCTTCACATTTAAATTCTCTCACAAAACTGTATTCCTTACACCTTTATGGAGAGCACCTTAGGCAGTTGATTGCCTGTTTGGGAGAGATGGCCAAAAATCTAGTTCCTCAGACTCTTAACTACCTGCTCTCTCTCCCATATTTTCTGAAATCATCATTAAGAAAGCATCCATGGATCATTCACTTCTCTTGACTGGCATATGCACAACCATGTGAGATTTCATAGTGTGCATCTAACCAATGTTTAGGACTGTTTGGAAATCCAAAGTCTAGATCACTGGCTCTGAGGACAGACTTACTGAAACGTGTCCTCCCTCTGTCCCCTGTCCTGGTTGTGGCTGGGATAAAGTTAATTTTCTTCATAGTAGCTAGCATAGTGCTGTGTTTTGGATTCAGTACTAGAAGAGTGTTGAAAACACACTGATGTTTTTAGTTGTTGCCAAGTAGTGCTCAGACTACTCAAGGATTTTTTGAGCTTCTCCTGCTTGGCCAGGTGCATAACAAGCTGGGAGGGAACACTTCTAGGACAGCTAACCCAAACTGACCGAAGAGCTATTCCATACCATATAACGTCATGCTTGGGGGGGGTTAGTCGGTCGGTCGGTTGTGGGCAGAGTGACCGCTGCTCAGGGACTGATTGCAGCTCGGGGAGGGATCGTGGCTCGGGACGGGCTGGGCATTGGTCGGCGGGTGGTGAGCAATTGCATTGTGCATCATTCGTTTTGTATATTCTGTATATTCTGTTACCATTCTCATTATTACTATTATTATTATTTTCTCTTATTAAACTGCCTTTATCTCAGCCCACGGCTCTAACCTTTCTTCTCCTTCCTGATTCTCTCCCCCATCCCACTGAGGGAGGGGGGAGTGAGCGAGTGGCTGCGTGGTGCTTAGTTGCCAGCTGGGTTAAACCACAACAGTCCCCTCGTGCAGCTGAGGGCTCAGATGCTTGAGTACATTAGCGTGCTGGTTTTGGCTGGGGTAGAGTTAATTTTCTTCACAGTAGCTGGTATGACAATGTGTTTTGGATTTGTGCTGGAAACAGGGTTGATATAACTCAGAGGTGTTTTCGTTACTGCTGAGCAGTTCTTACACAGAGTCAAGGACTTTTCTATTCCTCACCCCACCCCACCAGTGAGGAGGCTGAGGATGCACAAGAAGTTGGGAGGAGGCGCAGCTGGGACATACCATATGACATCATGCTCATCAAGAAAATTAAGGGGAAGGTTGGTGAGGGGGCTGCTGCTCAGGGACTGGCTGGGCATTGGTCTCTCTTTGCAATTTGCCTTTTCATTAAAATGTATTATTCTCATTATTTTATTTTATTTCAATTATTAAACTGTTTTTATCTCAACCCATGAGTTTTCTCACTTTTGCCCTTCCAATTCTCTTCCCCCCCATCCCACTGGGGGGGGGGGGGGAGCAGCTGTGTGGGGCTTAGTTGCCAGCTGGGGTTAAAGCACAACAATTAGCTAGGATGTGATAGTACCTCCTTTACCTCAGCTGAGGGGTTCTCCCACAACCGAGGAAAGGACAACACTTGAGGGCTCTGATAATTCTCAGGTGGAGCTCTTCCAACTCCATTTGCCATAATCATTCAATCAGCTGCAAAACATTCATTAGAGCCATAAAAAATGTGCCTGCCTACATCAACAGAGATGGATTTCCAAAATTATTTCCTAAACTACTTATGTTCTTGAAAAAGGTTAAAAAGCAAGGATCAAATCCTTTCCATGAGCACGCAACTGTAGAAATTTGTCACATCATTATCTAACAACTTTTCACAGAGGCACTTAAGGTCTGCTGGTGGTTAGTGCAGTTTGAGACAATTTTCCTCTTTTATGCCAATGTTTATTGATGAAATTTTTACTGCATTCATTGACAATACTAAAAGTCCTCATAGATGCAAATGAAAAAATAATTTCTTTTGCCATTTTCTGAATCTGTGGTATATGCAAATGACACAACATAGTACTTATTAATTGCTCAGCTTTATATGTATTCACCATGTCTTAGAGAAAACCAATTATAATTAATTCTTTCATAAAAGCAGGGTATTTAGTATGATAATTCCATGAGAAATACGTAGCTCTGAAGTAAATAACCAACATTTATAATCTCTAAGCCCATTATCATCAGGTGAATTATCTATTTAAACACCTTTGGTCCAAGAGGATATATTATGTTGCCAGTGATCCTCCTTGGCATTATGCATAGCAATTTAATTAAGTTCATAGTAAATTTCTCCTCTGTTCCCTTACACAGTTTATGTGACAAATACAATTAATTTATTTTTGCAATATAAAAACTTTAATAAAATCATTGAAAATACATCTCATAGTATGAGACACTTGGCAGGTTTTTTGCGTCACTTATCATTTGTTATTATTACAGGTTAATGACTTTGCTTGTGGAGAGATCAGAAACTAGTGAATTTATGAAAAACTCCATTAACCTCAAACCCAATGCCATATTTACTTGTAAAAGCACAAAAGGCTGACTGTGATGAAGTCATCGTGGTTCTGTTCTAAGCACATTTTCTAAGGCCATACCAGGTGCAATGGAAACTTGTAATTTCACAGCTTGACACCTTGTTCTTTCCCATAGTCAACACAGGCTGAAAAACAGGGAATGGCATCTTCTTACTGTCAAAGCTGGGTGTACTGCTGATAGCTGTACAAAATTACTGTCACATTCCTTCTTCACAGGTGATGAAGCAAATTATCCATACACTAAAACTGTTCCTTAAACAATCCTAACAAAAGAAAGGACTCAGGTGAAAAATATCTATAATGTAGCAAGTTATGTTGTATTAATTGAGCTATAGTGATGAACTACATGCTTATTTTTATGATAGATGTAAAGTCACTTGAGTTAATTTAGCCATTTTTCAATGCAGGCTGAAATGACTTGAATTACATCACCCTTGTGCCAGACTAGGAAAGTTCAGCCTCTAATTCAGCTGGTAAATTTGATCACTTATTTCAGTCCATAGAAGGTAGTTGGCTTTTTGTGTGGAGTATTTTGTTTGTATTTCCCTTGAATAAATTAAGATTAGAAACTCTGTATTAAATGTGACCTTTCTGAAGAGTGAGGATAATTAATGCTTATGCACAGATACTTTATTTGCTTGATGTCTGTAGAGATTTAAAATCTAATCATGATCTTGAGTGTATAAAAATGGTACAAAATTCTAAGCTTTATAAAATTTGCTAAAACATGACCAGTGCTTGAGTGTATCCCAGATTAGACAGCTGATCGTGAGTCTTTCTGCATAGAAGATGGTTCTAAGGTGAACCAACACATCAACAAGCTACTGTACATCAGTGGCTTTGCAGCAGCTGGCTTTGGAATTGTTTGCTTCTCTCAAATGAATGGGGAATTCCCTTTCTATCTATAAAACGTAACCTAGCTTAAATTACTTCACACTTTTTAGGGGATAAGAGGGCACATGGGCAATTACTGTGGAAAAAATGACGTGTGGTAACGTATTCTGCGTACTCAAACTCCAAGTGTGAAACCTATGGAAGAGCTGAGCAGTATCACAGCCTTCCCTGAAGACTACTGACTGGCAAAGAGGAAACTACTGTAAATTATTAGGGGAACTTAAAGTAAATAAGCATGGCAGATCAGATGGAGCAGCTTTTCCTTCTTAATCCCTAATTATTGATAAAACTATTTTTTCTTAACTGATTTGGAGAATCAAGTTTCATCAAATAAGGATGCAGTAAACGCATTTCATATAATCTCAATGTAGGTAAGACAAACTACCTTTTCTTAGAGAACGTTTTCTTAGCTCTTTTGAACAGCAAAGATATTATGTGTGGGTTTGCAACAAAACTGAAGGCAATAAGGAATCGAGAGAATATTTGAGACATAGATTTCACAGATGCTAGATACATTAAGGTATCCATTCTTTATAGCATACAGAACCAAAAAATTGTTCATACAGAAGCTGCATATGAACTCTATATGAGCCAGATAATTCCAATAAATGTCAAATGAGACTGTGTGTATCTATGTAAGGGTAAAGGCTGACATTCAAGGTCATATACTTCCTTTATTTATGCTGATTTCAGCAGGGCTAACTGTGCAGTAAAGCAGTGGCTCAGTGAAGCACATGGCCATGGGCATCCTTGGCATGGGGAATTTAAGACATAAATGAGAATTTAAGCTTTCATTTTCCTGTGAAGATAGTGCAGAAAAAGAAATGCAGCTATTTCTGAATGCACACTTATGACAGCAAAAACTAGGGCACCTGTCTGTAATGGTGTTGCTTACACTTTGTTCAAAATCATACGCTTTTCCCATAAAAAATCACAGCTCTTCCTTTCCTCCCTGTAGCATATTGTCCTGGTTTCAGCTGGGATAGAGTTAATTTTCTTCACAGAAGCTAGCATAGTGCTGTGCTTTGGATTTAGTACTAGAAGAACGTTGATAACACGCTGATGTTTTCAGTTGTTGCCAAGCAGTGCTCAGACTGCTCAAGGACTTTTTGAGCTTCTCCTGCTCGGCCAGGTGCATAACAAGCTGGGAGTACAGCACAGCTAGGACCCAAACTGTCCAAAGAGCTATTCCATACCATAGAACGTCATGCTCGGGGGGGTTGGTGGGTCGGTCGGTCGCTCGGGTACTGATCGCTGCTCGGGACGGGCTGGGCATCGGTCGGCGGGTGGTGAGCAATTGCATTGTGCATCATTCGTTTTGTATATTCTGTATATTTTGTTACCATTCTCATTATTACTATTATTATTATTTTCTCTTATTAAACTGCCTTTATCTCAGCCCTCGGCTCTAACCTTCTTCCCCTTCCCGATTCTCTCCCCCATCCCACTGAGGGAGGGGGGGGAGTGAGCGAGCGGCTGCGTGGTGCTTAGTTGCCAGCTGGGTTAAACCACGACACATATTTACCATTTAACATCAAGGAAGAAAGTGACAGCAATGAACTTTGATATATACCCACAACAAATCAAATCAGACAGAACTGCATATACTACATGTTTCGAGACTGTACACTAAGCACCATGAAGACCTCAGAATCAAAAGCAAAATAATTTGCCACTGCTTGTGAGCCCACATCTCCAAAGAAGAGAATGCTGCCTTGCCAGTTAGGCAATGTTATGAGTTAAGCACACTTAATGTACCCATTTACACATTTTGACCTCTTAAGGTACTCTGACTTCAACAATTTCATGTTAAACATTGAAATTTTATAAAAGGAAAAAGTAAAAATACTTTACATCCAATCAAATAATTATATAGACTAGACTAGACTAGACTAGTTCAGTTGTAAGGGACCTACAACAACCATCTAGTCCAACTACCTGACCACTTCAGGGGTGACTAAAAGTTAAACTGTGTTGGTAAGGACACTGTCCGAATGCCTCTTAAACACTGACCGGCTTGGGGCATTGACTACCTCTCTAGGAAACCTGTTCCAGTATTGACCACCCCTTTGGTAAAGAAATGTTTCCTTTATACACTTCAAAGCTCAGCAAACTTTAAAAAGACAAATTTTTATGTGTCAGACCTTTCCAATAAAGTTATATCTTCCTGCAAAATTATAAGGCTAAATAATATAAAGCTAAATAATAATCCTTAAAATATATATAAGGTAACTGCAATCTACTGTTTTTCTGTCAGACACTGTTTAGTTATGCTGGACTGTACAGAAAATCTGGGCTGTTTTTCACTCACATTGAAATGCTGCCTACACTGATAAAAACTATTATGATCAGATAGTATGAAATGCTCTCTAAAAGGCCAAAAGGTATCCAAAATAATGTTTTAAGAATTACTGTAACAGTCAAAGATTAAGATTTCTGTGTTACTGTCTGAGATGAAACATGCTGATTTCTTGATTGCTGTATTGTTTTGAAGCTATGAACACAAAGGATTTCCATATTATTTCCCTCCCACAAACATTATTTTCTTAATCTTTTTAGTACTGAATCCTGGAACAAATCCTGTTAATTTGATTCAGGAAATCAAGCAGAACTTGGGCCAGAAAAGTCACTACAATAGGAATGATAAACCTCCTTCACACTTTAAAGAAGAAAAGACTTGCCTTTTGAGAAGAAGAGGTAAGGTAACACATCAACAGCTGTGCTCCTCTTTAGACAACCCTGTCTTGGACACACTGGTAAAAGGTATCTTTCTTTTTGATCTGGATCCAAAGAATGAAGCTGCTTAAATACACTTAGCATGCGGCTGTTGTGCCTCTTCCAAAAAAGAAACCAGAGAGTCCTTAATTGCAGAACTGCACCTTTGTTCCAGGCTGAATGCTAGTAGAAAACCTGCTACTTCGCACTGCTCCTGTTACTTTGTTGAGCAATGATTTGACCTGACAAAGAGCTTCTAGCCAAATATCCTGTTAATAAAATAAGATCCACTGTGCTGTACCCTTTCAGAGAGAATGTGGACAAAAAACCAGCAACAGTTAAGGGCATGAATAAATGAAGCTGAAAGACATAAAAGACTTGGCCATGGTACTGTTGGTTGCCCTTCCAAGAAATTATCCTACAAACCATATTCAAGCAATGAAAATAAAATTTGAATGTTGAGTAATTCCACCCCTTTCTTAACATGCTCATATCAATTACAGTGAGCCTGTCTCAAAGGCAGTGTGAATCAGACATGTCAGTACTATTCTGGAGTACTATACACCTTCTGTGAAGGACACATATTGTTTAAAATTAATAAGATATATAAGCAGGAGTAAGGAGATGAACTAAAGCCAAGGAAAATATAGTGTAAAATTAAGAACACTTTCTTTCTATGAAGTCCATGGTAAGATTTGAGTAATTTAATTCTATGTGGCATAAATCAGTGGATTCTGGTTTGGGCAGTGCCATCTGTCCCATGGCAAGTGTCACAGCTGTGACTGTGAAAAAATCCATCTCTTTAATGAATCTACTCACATGCTTTGAGTACTGCAAGTTGAAAGAAAATTTCTTGCCTGGACATCCCAGTCCATGATTTTTGAGCTTTTTTTCACTCTTTAGTAAATATTCACAAACTGCCAGTAAGGAAAAAAAAAAAAAGAGTGAAAAGTAGCAGTTAATCAAATCATAGGTTAGCAATGGAGTTAATTAGACACTCCTAAAGGACCCCCAGGGATTTCCCAGGCCTACAAGCTAGGTAGCCCTTCTTTAGTATCTCTCTTTGGGACTTCCATCCTGTTTCCTTTGTCTCAGGAGTGCTTTTCTGCACTGCTTATGAGTGTGACCTTTGTTTATGTGTTTCTCATTTGTGTCCTTCTCTGGCCACTTGCCAGACTGAGAAGAGCTTCCTATGTCATATTTATCTTCGTAATAAGCCTCTTTCTCAAAACTCCTAGGCTCCCTGAATGAAGGACTCAGTATCCCCCTGTGGAAGTAGCTGTTGCCTTAAGTTCTTCCTTGACTCAGATATTTGATCTTGTCTTTCTCTGATCTCTTTGAATTACAGAGGAAACAGAATATCACCCCAAATCCAGGTTTATTCTTAAGTTCAGCCTAGGTGCTCTCTTGTTTTCATGAAAAAACATGGAATCTTTTGAAGTGCACTGTTAAAACCCCCTAACTAACACTTGATCACAAGAACCCAGCCATAAGTTAAAATATAATTACTTGTTTTAAACCTACAGAAGGTTCTGAAACAATCAGTGTGAAAAATCATGGCAGAAGGATGACTGCACTCCTGCTGGAGAAAGCTGGTTTATTCTAGTGACATAGATATCAAAATGTGTCTGTTCTGGAAAGGGATTAACGCTGTTTCAATCTGCTTAAATATTCATCATATCATAGAATGGTTTTGGTTCAGAAGGGACCTTTAAAGATCATCTAGTCCACCCTGCTTGCCATGGGAGGTGACATCATAGAAAGATATTTGCGTAAAGAATTAATGTTCTCCCAGACTAATTAGCTAGGATTAGTTTTTAGGTCAGTGGAGGTAAGGCTGTCTTGCGTTGTTTCTATCCGTCTGCATTCCGGAGTTGGTACCATTTCTAGCTTTTGCTGTGCCAAAAGCATTTCCCTTGGGCAGCCGCCGGGAAAGCGCGGCGGTGGATGGCGGCGGCTGCGCTCCCTCTCCAGCACCGCGGACAGTGCCCGGCGGAGCTGGCCGCGCCCGGCGGAGCTGAGCCCCCGGAGGCAGCGGCGCTGAGCCCCGGGCGGCTGCGCTCAGCCCCGGGAGGCGGCTGCGTCCCCGCCGGTGCCAGCAGCCCTCCGGCGGGCAGGGCGACCGGGGGAGGCCTGGCAGCTCGCCCTGCAGCTGGGCAATGCTAGCCCGACGACCTTCGTTAGATCCATTTTGCCTCTGAAGTGCACGTGGTGTACGCATGCGACGGCCATTAGTGCTAATGGGATGCAAACCAGACTCCAGTCTTACGGGAATTGTGCTTAGGGAAGGAGCATGATTGATGATCATGAGAAATGGACTCGCCCTTAGACATACCAAATAGAAGAACTAAGAGTGATATGCACCTCTCCGAATGTAATATTGAGAGGGCTTTGAAACAGTGGAAGAGTAGCATAATATACCTAGGTATTTGTCCACTCAGCATTACATTAGATAAATTTGATCTGCAGCGTAACCTGAGTATTTCACTTAGATGAATCAGAGAGTGTGTAAGCTTCATAAGACTTATGCTCAAAGGTAGATGGCATGAATTGCAAAAATGAAAAGGCATAAGCAAAACATTATTTACATCTTATGTCGGTCAAAGGATTGAGTCTATATATCAAATGACAACAGTCGTGAGGATAAGTAACATAATCCAACAAAGTTAATAAAATAACATGCAAGCAGATAATCTTTCTGAAGCTCCTTGGGTGATTCCAGTGCTGCTCTGTTGCTTAGTAGATGGGTAGAAAGACTGATGCTTTCTCAAAAGCTTAGCTTTTATTGCATATGAACCTCTGGCTGTGAACCACATCCATGAGAAGATCTCATGATTTCTCTGCTCACTAGATTTTGGCCCTTGGTGAAAGATCTGAACACACATGTTCATTGCTGTCATATAACACTTGCAGAGCAGTTTGAGCCCTTTCATCTGTAACAAAGTGTTATACAAGCAAAGGTTCAAACAAGAAGGCAATTCTTCAAAACCCATGCAGGCAAGGTAGCTCAGTGGAAAAGGATATGTGGGTGTTTTTTTCTTTTTTCTGTAAAAAACTGAATATATGGTAGTCATGGTTATGAAGATATGGTCTTGACTTGATGGGGTTAAAGTAGCATTTCAGATTATTATTGGAACTGTTCACAAGCACATTAAATGGGCTTTTATACATAGGGTTGTATCTGCTTCTTCAATCCTGAAATAAATGCCTTTCAAAAAATCAGACATACTTCTGAACTAGTGCAGCCTGTCAAGTGCTGTTCGTAAAAAGAAATCATCATATGACCTGCTTCTCTGCTCAATGTGTTAGTTAAAATGCTTTTGGCACAACAAGAAAAGAGAGATGGCTCTTTGCCACATGCCTCTCTCTCATACCTGGAGCCATCAGCTGCTTTACTCCCCTCCCTTTCTCCCTCACTATAGCCCTAGAATACAAAATACTTGATAAATGTACATTGTGCTTGTACATGAAGTATAATGGTTTTCACATTCCAATATTAAACTGAATGTATAGATAAGTTCTCAAAAAATGGGTGGATGAGGTATCCTGTACATAGACTCTTAGATAGAAAAGATATAATTCACAGAAGTACTTTTAGAGGTATGTGTGTTTAAAGGCTCAGTCTTAATCCCTTGAGCTTCACACAGTCCTAGGATGCACTGACACTGATATTCTTAAACACAGCAGTGATGTGCTACTTCAACAAGTCAGAATCTAGGCACAAACTAAAAAGTAATCATTTTCTTCTATTGTGTCTGTGAAGGACAGAGAAGGTATCAGGAGCAGAGACATCACATGCACCCTACCAAAACTCCTGTTGCAGCTGTGGAGATGGCAGAATGAGCTGTGAAGCAGCCGTGCCATCTCCATAGTAACAGAAAGGCGAGGATGATGATTCAGTATTGAACATGCACTCTTCCCATTGCTATGCAACCTCTTGCCTCAGGATTTTTTAAGTGCAGTCTCCAAATAGAACCTTCTTTTTACCCTAAAAACATCTGAAAATACAGAGATTGCTGGGCAATCCTGTCCTGCTGGACAATTCTGAATAAACAATGGAAAATTTTATGTCAGAATGCTAAGCCATCACAAATGTAAAAACCATAAACATATTTGCTGAAGAGATTGCGGAATAAACCCTACACTTATTGAATAAAGAGTTAAGTGATATTACTTTTAGATTCCTTCTGTTCCCTCCCCACTCAGAGACCTCAGCTGTAAATCTTCCAGTTGCTCAGTGAAAGGAGGTGGATTAGACTGTGTGTTGCCCACAACCACCTCTGTGAATCACTTTGACAAATCTGTTGTTTTTCTTCACCCATGAGGAAAGCAAAAATCGGTTCAGATTAAATTACCTGAAAATATCAAAGGGGAAAAGGTATTTTCTAAACAGTATCTAAAAAGCCCTCAGTAGTTTGGAACCTGGTCACTGGTGGTTACTTCTGTGTGGATCTTTTCCAGCAGGCTGGAGCCCTCTATACCCACATACCAAATCTCTCCACTTTCCTGCAAGCTAACTGGTACCCAGATTATTGTATTAGTGTAAAGATATACTATGGTGCACCTCTTATCAATGCTTATTAGCACAGACTTACTGTCACGCACACCACAGCTTCTGGGATGCAGGCAACATGAGCTCAGCATTACCACTGACAGCCGTGCTGATATACCACAAAAACTTTCATGTATGCTGTTCCTTGGTTAGTGCAGTAAATTTGGGTGCAGGCATCACATTTCGCATAACACATGCTTGAGATTCAAGTGTGCAAACACCAAGGGCAGAACATGATGGAAAGAACCATAGCCTTTTTCTTTGCTTATATTTGCTTATTCAGAAAATATGAAAGTGTTTGAAATATTAAGTTCTTCTCCACATTTTTTTCAGATTTTTTCCTTCTATTGACACCTTTCTCATTTCTATCCCCAGTAAATTAATCTCTTGTCTCTCTCCCTGTACTGTAAGGTTTTAATTGTTTTATTATTTTTATTGCTTCTTTCTGTGGTATTTTCTACTGTGTCTATATAGAGAATGTTGGCATGGTCAATGGGCAGAAGGATTTGAATCGCTAAGGCAGTAAAATGTAATCTGATTTGCATAGCATTTTTCTGTAATGGTGACTCTTCCACTGAAGCATTGAAAAAAGGATTTGTACATGGTCAAGGATTTAACCCATGGTTGCTAGATGTGATGGTGATAAACATGTCAGAAACTTACCCCAAAAGACATTATTACTAGTATGTACAGGAAATTAAGTAAGTATAGCTGCCTATACTTGTTCCTTCTAATGACTAGATTCTGAATCTTTTCCTGGCTTTAAATGAAATGTTTTAATTACATTTCTTTTTTAATCTGTGCATATTTTTTTATTGAAACCAGCGAGTGGTGAGAGATGAAACTGCATGTCTTAAGCAAGTAAGAAGAATAAAGATAATGTTTCCGAGATGCTGTTTTTGATATTAACATTTACTGACAAGTTTGTTACACTACCCAGCAGCACTGACCTTATTATGCCAGTCTTATCTTCAAGCAGTCTCCATGCAGCAATGGGAAAACAGGGTAGGCTATTTTTATAAAATACAAAATGTACACAGATCACAGTGCTCACTGAAGCAAACACATCTTATGATGACTTTAAAGGAACAGTAAAAAAATAATAGGGTTGGTTTTTCTTTAGCATGTAAGAGAAAAACTACTACTATTCAAAGCATTGTGCTAACATTGGTATATGCATAGGTTTATGTGGCAAGGTTTTGGTAGCGGGGGGCTGGAGGGGTGGTTTCTGTGAAAGGACACTAGAAACTGCCCCCATGTCAGACAGAATCAGTTCCAGCTGGCTCCAAAGCAGACCTGCTGCTGGCCAAAGCAGAGTCCTTTAAGTTTTGTTGGTAGCACCTCTGTGGTAACATATTTAAGAAGGGGTAAAAAATGCTGTACAGCAGCTGTGAGAGATGAGTGAGAAAATGTGAGAGAAAACAGCCCTGCAGACACCAGGGTTAGTGAAGAAGGAGGGGAAGGAGGTGCTCCAGGTGTCAGAGCAGAGATTCCCCTGCAGCCTGTGGTGAAGACCACGGTGAGGCAGGCTGTCCCCCTGCAGCCCATGGTCCCCACACCAGAGAAGGGAGATATGCCCTGAGGGAAGCTGCAGCTGATGGAGAGCCTGCACTGGAGCAGGATCCTGGCAGGAGCTGTGGCCTATGGAGAGGACCCATGAAGGAGCAGGTTTTCTGGCAGGACCTGTGGAGGACCCACACTGGAGTAGTTTGTTCCTGAAGGACTGCACTCTGTGGGAAGGACCCATGTTGGAGGAGTCTGTAAAGGACTGTATCACGTGGGAGGCACCCCAAGCTGAAGCACTGGAAAAGTGTGAGGAGGAAGAAGCAGCAGAGACAAAGTTATCAATTATGAACTGACTCCAACCCACACATTCCATCCCCCTGAGCGAATCGGGGCAGAGAAGGTAAAAGAGTCAGGAATGAAGCCAAGCCTGGGAAGAAGGGATGGTGGAGGGGATGGTGGTTTTAATTTTGTTGTTTTTTCTTACTATCATTCTCTGTTATTAACTGGCAATAAATTAAATTAATTTCCCTGAAATCATGTTTATTTTGGCCATGATGGTAACTGGTGAATGATCTCCCTGTCCTTGTCTCGACCTGTGAGCTTTTCATTGTATCTTCTCCACCTCCCTGGTGAGGAGGGGGAGTGATATAGCAGCTGGGCGGGCACCTGTTGACCACCCAAGGTCAACCCACCACACTGTGTTTCAATTTGAACAAACACATTTCAGACTGGCAAGTTTCTTTTACATATTTTTATTGGGAAACAGTTTTAATGAGCTTTAAAAAAGCACCAGGTTACAGCATCTTTCCATTCTTTAGAATACCTTTGGTCTAGCCCTCAAAATATGAAGGCCCATTTTTGACCCATTGGAAAGGAGTCTATATTCTCAAGCTGTGTCCCACAAATTTTACTCCTGTCTGAGAAACTCATGATAGATACATTCAGCTGTTGCCCAAGGTCCCTCCTTTTGGAACAGGCTTATGAAAAAGCTAACCAAAGGCAAATACAAACCCATCCACTGGAAGATAATGCTCTGGCTTCAGACCAGAACATGGCATACAAATTGCATCAGTGGTGCAAAGAGAGGATGGTTTTATTTCAAAGGACAGAGGGAAGACATCTGTTCTCTTCCTCCTTAAACCCTCTGTATGATGTGATAGTACAGCCTTCTATAAGGGAGTTAGCAGAAATTCAGAATAATTTGGTGAATTTGTTTGAGTACTTCCAGGAGACAACAATAAAATGGACAGTGACTGAAAGTTCAGTCCTGAGGATTAGTTTTGCTTACAGAATAGTGCAAGGAGTAGCTGTTTCTCTGTAATCCAATTTAACATCTACTTGCAGATAGATTAAGATGTAATGGCAGGTGATACAGAGCTACTTCATATAACAACATGTAATAACAGTTACAAAACCTGCAATTGTTAGCATACAATGCCAGTGGATGAAGAAGAGGTAGAAACTGAACAACTCTGGACAGTCGTGGTGCAGCCTTAGAAGCCTGTTAGAAGCAGTATACCTGCAACTGCCTAATTCAGTCTCCTAATGAAGATCATTGCTGGATTCCTCACTGACATTAAGTCTCAACCATTTCAGGTTGACTTCTCTTTTTCACATTTTTCTGCTGGCTCTACAGTTGTGATGTAGCTCCATGACCATTCATGGATCTGAAGCCCCCAGAGCTTGGGAAGCTCCCGTTGGTATATACCGTGACAGTATTAGTGGCAATGGCTGCTACAAATCCATCAAACTAGCTTCAGCTCAGTGCTGACTTCCCACAGAATATCAGATCAAGTTCAAAATGTTTGTGTCTTGTTTTCAAAGTACTAAAAGACTTGAGTTCAAAGAGTCTAAAAACCTCCTAGGTTGATCAAAATGACTGAAGATAAAGGAACAAACAAATGACACAAGTTAATCACCTATGCTTAATACACTACCAGAAGAACTTGTATTATGGCAGAGAGAAGGAGGATAAAACATAGATGCTGTTGCTGATAATCTCAGTGGAGGTGATATAAACAACTGCCATTTATCACCAAAGCTGCTTGCGTGTGATGATAAGTGAACTACGCTTGTGAGAAGTTTGCTGGGTCATGGCTTACCTTATACTTAAGTTGTAGTTCGAGGATTTCAGTTCCCAGAGCTGTCAGCCTGATACGTATTAGAATGTCTCATATCCACTGAGATGCATCTGATAGCTGCTTGATGATATTAGCCCTGCAAAGCTTTCATGTTCCAGTTTGCTTAGATCCCAGCTTAAGTGCTTCTCATGGAGTGAGTTCTTCTGCTCTGTGAGCTCATTTCATTTGATATCATCTGGAGAACTTGAGACACACTGGAGTTGTGTCGTGGATGTTGGTGTCAGCATGCTTCCAGCTGTCAGTCCCAGCATCAGAGTGCACTTTAGTTACACACTAAAGAAAAAAAAGAAAACCTGGTTTTCTGGAGACTTCAGCCACTTTGCTGAGAAAGCTGGGAATCTTCTTGTTATCACACTTAAAAGTTGTGCACTTCTATGAGTCAATCAACCTGCGCTTTGGTGCTTCTGTAACTGGACATTTTAAATAAGATAAAAGGTTGTAAATGACCATAAAGCACAAACTGTAAAACAACCATGTGGCAACAGTATGAATTTAATGAAGGTGCAGGTATACAAAGGTGGCAGGTATTTACTGTAAAGTCAAGAGAAGGTGATGGAAAAAATCCTCCTTTCTTCAAGGAGATATGTTTAATTAACCTTGTGTTTTCCCAGTCCCTTTAGTTTCAAGGGAAATGTGGTACATGTTTTTCTCTGGTGCCAAATACTACTGTGAAGTCCTAGTGAAACTCCATGAGTATAGTCAGGGAAGAAATTTTCCTTTGCATTTTATGAGTAAGTTAGAAAAATACAAAGCAGAAAAAAATGTAGCTTTTTGCCAGCCAGGTGGAAGGATACACCCCACGTCAAGTTGTAGTCTCTTTGAAAGAAACCATTGCTTAGTTTATGTGTAATTTGTCATGACTAATCTAGATTCCTGGGCTTTCTATTAGAAGTGGTGGTGATAGCATGCTAGGAATATTTTACTGAACTTCAAAGAAATCAGGCAAAGAGGGAAAAGAGAGTGAGGAAGCTGAACACTGATCAGACTTTCTACCTGACAGTGATTGCATTTTAGAACAAAGGTGTTATTTATGTGCAGAAACTGTAGTCCATCTCAGTAATCAAAACCATTTCTAACACTGCTGTGAAAACAAAGCCCACAGGATTGCCTGCTGGCTTTTCCAGTGTTTCCATAAGATTTCATCATCCCTTCTCCATTGATAAGGAACAGGAGCCCTTCAAATTTTTTCTTTGTATCTTTTCATTATCCTACAAAACATGTATGCTTTGTGCTGAGAAACTCTGGACCCATCCTCACACAACCTCCATTGTATTCATTACTGAAGAGTCACAAAATCTCAGGCATGTGGGTGGCATCTCTTCCTTTCTCCACATTAATCTCTTTTGTTCAGGCGATGTGTAACACAGAGACCTCTGGAGCGATAGCTCCCAATGTGGGTTTTGCTGTGTGAAGAGATCCCAACTTGACCCAGATAATCATCTTACTGATTCTTCTGAGCTGGTTCTGTCAACAGCCAGCTTGTTTCAGCAGCACTTCTATTTCTGACCTGTCATCATGTCAGTTCTGTATATGATCTGCAATTTTATTCATTGCAGAATTATACCTCTGAGATATTTTGCATTCAGAGTAAGTTGTATTTTTAAAAAAAAACCATGAACCTATCTTTTAAAGTATAATGTGGCGACCATCCTTGATATAGGGTTTGTCTAAATTCAGTGTTGAGTACTTCCACTCTTACATTCAAAGTTAACAGGATACAAGTAGGGTAGCAGTTATCAGACTACAAATAGATCTATAAAGCCCCCCTGTAATCTATAAATTCGTGATGGAAAACAGAAGTAACTGACAATGAAGTAAGCAAGGACCACAATCACTAAATCACCTTCAGTTTTTCAGGGTGCCTGGCTTCCCTTGAGCTTGTCATGGGGGATGTTTTTCAGCAGAGACTATTTTCATGCACTACACTTCACCAAGGAGTGTCAGAGCTGATAGTGTAATAGTAATTCACTTTGATTCGCTCATTGGAAACAAGCACTTGTCCTTCTTTGCTACTGAAGCAAAAAAGAGAACAGTCACTAATACAGGCAAATTCTGAGAGCTGTTCAAAGCAGCCTTGACCATCCAGCCTGTCTCTTTGGTTTGGCTGTGGAGGTATTATGGGCTACTTATGCCTTGCTAAAGCCACATCTACAAGTCTCTAGCTGTTCAGTGACCCAGTCACCTCATCATAGAAAGCCATCAGGCTCGTCAGGCATGATGTACCCTTGGTATATCTGTGCTGGCTGCTCCCAATCAAATTCTTGTGCTTCATGTGCCTGGAAATGGCCTCCAGGAAGATTCACCTCTTAATTTTCCTGTGGACAGATTTTAAATGAACTGGCTGCCCAGGTTTTGTTTTTTGGTTTTTTTTTTTCCTTGCCCTTTGAAGATGGGTGTGACATTTGCCTTTTTTTCAGTTACTGAGGATTTCACCTAATTTCCATGTGATGATTCAGAGTGGCCTTACCTGCATATGGCAGCTCTTGCAGTACTCACAAGCATATCCCATCCAGTCCTATGGGCTTGTTTACGTCTACTTCCCTTAAGTGGTCCCTAATTTGGTTCAAAAGGCCAGAGACAGCTGCGTAGCAGGAAAGTATCTTCACACTTATATCTTGATATGAGAGCATTTATACCATTTTCATTACACTAGGGGGTTGTAAAAACATCTGTAAATCAAAACCGTTTTAATGAGTGATTGAAAGAGGAGCAAATTGGGCTATGACAATATTGCTCCACCATCTTTAGGTTGAATCAGACTACATTTAGCATGGCAGAGATTTCCTGTCTTATAAATTTCAGATTTTTTTTTTTTAAATTTGAATCATCCTTCTGGAAGCTGTGATTAAACACAACAATTACGCCTGACTTTGAGTTATTCACTAACTGTCATGCATTAGATCTGATCAGAAAACAAGTGTCTTTCAATATGGAAGATGACAGGGACTCTTGAATGTTCCCTCCTTCTGAGATATTTCTTGTCCTAGCCCACATCCCAGTGCAGTGAATAAAAATAAAAGAAAATTCCATTAATTCCAGCATAAAACTGTAGGTCATGCTTCAGGGGGCAGCATTCTAAAAACACACCATGTTTATCAGACTGAACTTGTTAATTTATGATGGTATGAATATAAATCCACATGGGACATAACATTCTGGTTTGCATGCATGAATTGTCACTTATTTCTATTTTCTCAAGAAATTAAATCTTAACTATATAATTTTCTTCCAGTGATTTTATGTGGGGTTTTTTTTTTGTTTTTTTGTTTTTTTTTTTACATTGGAGATTATTGGATTATACATTATATTATTGGATTTCAGCACGGCACAGCTAGCTGACTGAGGGAGGTGATTGTCCCACTCTACACCGCACTGGTGCAGCCCCACCTCGAGTACTGTGTGCAGTTTTGGGTGCCTCAATATAAGAAGGACACCACACCATTAGAGTGTGTCCAGAGGAAGGCAACCAAGATGGTGAAAGGCCTTGAGGACATTATGAGGAGCAGCTGAGAACACTTGGTTTGTTCAGCTTGGAGAAGAGAAGGCTGAGGGGTGACGCAATTGCAGTCTACAGCTTCCTCAAGAGGAGCAGTGGAATGGGAGGTGCTGATGTTCTCTCTCTGGTGACCAGCGATAGGACACGAGGCAATGGAATGAAGCTGTGTCTGGGGAAGTTCAGACTGGACATTAGGAAAAGGTTTTCCACTGAGAGGGTGGACAGTCACTGGAATGGGCTCCCCAGGGAAGTGGTCACAGCACCAAGCCTGTCAGAGCTCAAGAAGCATCTGGGCGACACTCTTAGTCATATGGCTTAGTTTTAGGAGGTCCTGTGGGGAGCAGGGAGTTGGACTTGATGATCCTCATAGGTCCCTTCCAACTTGAGATAATCTATGATTCTGTGAGTCTAACTGAGTCAAAATAAGAAGCAGAATCTTCAAGGTGGACAGATTTCCACAGGGCATGACTGATACCCAATTACTGAGATCTAGAGAAACTTTGCTAGCAGTGGGTCTGAGCTCGCATATTAGGAGCTACAGAAAAGCAGAGAATTGGTCCTATGAGCTGATGCGTTCCTTCAAATCTATTGGGTGTCACTGAGAGTTGGGTGTTATGGAGAACTGTCTACGACTGAGCCTGCAGGAGTCATACTGTGAAGCCACAGAGTCTGAGAGCTTACTAGTGTGCACCAGGAGAGAGATTGCAGGCAGGCTAATTGGATAGGCATAATGGTCCTTCAGTTTAAATAATCACTGCTCTTTTATCTCTTTACACTCCTGCTCTCTCTCCACGTGACAACCATCACTCTGACAACATTCATGAAGAGCAATATTGCCTTTCTATAGCTTTGTCCCCACTACCTGGCCACAATGCAAACTAGAATAATGCAGCCTCATGCAGCTCTTGCCTCAGAGGTAAACTTTAGCTTGGAAGAAAAAGCTGCATATAGCTTTTGCTCATCTGCTAGTATATCAGCAACTGGTTAGCATAGCAGGTGCTTGAACCTGTCCTATTTCTTCTCATTTCTTGTTTCTTGCTTATGGCTTGCAGTCTGAATGTTGGGGAAAAAGGTAAAATCAGGACTGAACTTCTTTCCCTGTACATCTTAGAAGTGAAATCCTGAAAAAAAAATCTCTTCTTAATTACACAGAGAATATAATTTTCTGACTCAGCATAGTTATTCCAGTTTGCTTGAAAATGCTTACAAGCTAGACCAAACTGTTCAGACTATTTCAGAATGACAGCTTGAATCTGCTAAAATCCATCTGGTTTCATGGTTTCTTAGAGACAGGTGATTCTAAGGACAGTTTATAAATGTTTCAAAATGAGGGCAAATGCTGACATCCAGAGGCAGGATAATGTAATAATTTACAGTGGCTCATGCAGATGTGAACACTGAATGGATGATGAAAGGAAATTCAGGAATGGCTTCTAAGGAACTGGTTTACATGTTTACACCTGTAATAGAGGTAAATATTAGCATGAAAGAACACTACCCAAAAAAAAAAAAAAAAAAAAAACCAGAAGTAACAAAACCAGAAGAGAAAGCGTATCTTTTGAAATAAGGTGGCGTGGAAGCTTTAGAGGTCTGTATTTCCTGGAGAGAGCAAATGTTAACAGGAAATAGCTGCAGGTTCAATGCTCCTTCTTATACATGGAACATTTTCCTATTCCACCTCAAATCAAGGCTGCCAAGGCCACCATGTACTTCAAAGCCCTCCTCGTGATTTCTACACCTGTGATGTCTGAAGCAAATAACCAACTATTTTAAAGAGTCTTATTACAAAGAAACTGTGAGTAGTTTTGTTATTGTCTATTATACAAAGAAAATTACTGGAATGACCTCACTGAGGATAGAAAGAGAAGCATTTAAATGTGAGGAAAGATAAGCTTACAGTGGTTTTAATCCACAACATTTTGTTCATGACCATGACAGATGATTTTTTTTTCCCCCACAGGATTGAATTTCTTTCTTAGTGTCTGACCCAAAACATTATTATTACTCACTCTTCAAATCCCATTTTAAAAACAGAGCTATATATTCCTCATCCATTTGATACAAAATTATCTTAAAAGTTGATCCTATTTGGGCTAAAGCAGATTGAGAGTAATACTGAGGATCTTTTAATTCTGGTGCCCAGCTTTAGACAAACAAGAATTGATTTTCAAAATTCTCTGAAGCTGATATTATGTAACAATTTATATGTTTAGAGCACTGGCAGATTCTAGGGTATAAAGAAAAGCTTTTCACCATGAGGACACTCAGGCAATGGGACAGGTTGCCCAGAGAGGCTGTCTAGTCTCTATCCTTGGGGTTATTCAAAACTTGACTGGACATGGGCCTGAGCAATGTCGTCTCTCTCACAGCCAAGCCTGCTTGGGGCAGGAGGTCAGACTAGAGACCTCCTGAGGTCCCTTCCAGCCTGAATTGTTCTGAGATTCTGTGACTGAACAATCAGGGAATTCACACAACAATACTGCAAGTTATGAAGAGCAAGGGACTAAGAATACTTCCAGAAAGCTTTGTTTAATTGATTATCTCAGCACTACTCTGGGACAGAGATAAAGGAAGACACTCAGCTACATAAATCATCACGTAATTTTATCTTGTTCTGTAACATAAGGCAAGAATAATCTAGACAACTACCTTTCAACCTGAAACTCGATCAGCCTGGGATGCTGTAAAATATGAGACAATACTGGACCATAGTCCACAAAGAGATTTCATTAAAAATACGCATATTTGTCCACAGAAACAAGACTAAAAATACCTAATGACCATTCATTGCTTTTCCTGAGTTGTAGATGTTTATTAATTAAAGCCTCTGTGGGCTTGTTGGTCTGCAGAGATTTTCCTAAAATATTGAGCAGTCCTTGCCTTACAGAAAAAGCAAGGGAAGACTGATCTAAGCAACAGCTTTTTCTTCCTGTTATCATAAAGGCTCTGAATGATGATGCCATGGTCATCACTCAGAAGTAAATGTGTAATCGTGTAATTAATGACTATGTCATAATGCTTCAGTGCTGGCATTTCCTAACTTCCAGGTGCCTCAGTTTATATTATTAGTAATATTTTGTTCTGACAGAAATGTTATCACACAGGATGAGTGTAAATGTTTGAGCTATTAAATTCACTGCAAAGACCTTAAGGGATTTCTCCTTCCCTGCCTTTTCTCACCAGATTGTTCATCTTAACAGCATTCGACTTGTAAGTTTCTGGTCTCAGTGATCTGTCTGCATGACTCCAGCCCCTACAGACACAAGCTGTGCTTAGTCTCTGCCTGCCCTGCCAAGGAAAGGGATTTCTCCAATAACCTTTGCTGACACTGGGCTGTTTGGATGGTGCAAGCTCTCATCACTAACAAGCAAGCAAGACCTGTGGATCTGATGACAAAGGCTCCCTGGGGATCTTAAATGTCTCTGTCTGGGACAAAGCAGACTGGTGTGTAGGATGACACACTGCTGGAGGCAATAAAACTGTAGAGCCACATCTTCTGCTGATGCTCAATACTTCTTGTGGCTGAGCAGGATCCAGCCTGTGGCATGGTAGCTGTGGTGTGTTTGGAGAAGATGCAGCCTCTCTGCACAGCTGAGGACGCTATTGTACAGTTCCAGCCCCAACAGTAATGTTTGGTGTGAATTTAAAGACTCTCCTCTGAAACTGGGATAAAGCTCTCTGTTGCTGCTCCAGCCCCTTCCTTCTGCCTTTTTGTTCCCCATAACAGCTGTGGCCTGTTCCTCATATTTGAAATAGCAAATCCAATTTTGTCTTACTTTCTGTGAAACCTTGGGCAGGCTCTTCTCATGTCTTGCACCATGGTTCTCTTTCCTATCACTGCTGAATCTTGTTCAGTGTTCCCAAGTCTGCCTGTGGCTGCTCCTGACTCCTTCTCACCAGGAGTTATCCTCCCTTCATTGCTTCATCCTTCCCTCCATGAATAATTACAGCAGGCAAAAAAATTCTTCAGGTATTCTGGGCAAGATTTAATTTCTGGTTTGGTGAATTGTCCATATAATATATTTCTAATCTAATCTAGTCTCCCCTTCTCATTCTGAGCATCTTCCAACCTGTTTAGGGAAACATTTTATTTCAGGCTTCTCACCAAGTTCTGGAAAAGGATGGAGCTCCTGTTACCATGTGTGTGCCTAACACAAAACAAGGTGCCAGTGAACATAGGGAGGGAACAAGCCCATAATCACAGGATGGGCAATGACTTGGTGCTTCGCTGCATCTCCGTCTGGAATGATGGTTTTAGCTAGAGCTGAATTAAATTTTTACTGCCACAAGATGGCAGGTGGGAACAAGACAAGACTACAGGGAGGGGATTTAACAGACCAATAGATTCTCCTCACCTTTGAGCCAAATAATAGTTATGGACAGTGATTCATTTACCTTGTGGGCCATAATGGGATCTCCATGGCAAACAAGGAAATTTTTTCATTGATGTCGCAAGGAAGCAGATGACGCTCAGGAGACAGCTGGCACTAAAAGAACAGCATAAAAACAGCTCAGAGACTAATGACGTCAAGATTCAAAGTAGCATTCTGGCTTTTATAATGCTGATCTTTAAAAGAAGTACATTTTGTAGGTATGAATTTTAGACTCTCAACTAAGAGCATGATTATAGTAAACGATCTTCTTTTTATTTGTTGTACTTTTAAATTTTGTTTCTTATTAATTTAGCTAGATGTAACCCTTAGGATGCAATCCCTTTCCTGAGGTGTTATGCAGCTTATTGTAGTCTGTTCCCTTTTCCTCATTTTAATCTAAATAGCCTTCTCACCTTCCTAGGTGGCCCAAAACCTGAGAAATCTTCCCCTGCTCCAGGACACTGCCCTATTTGAGGCAGATAATCTCACCACCAAAGCTGGAGCTTTATTTTGTTCAGCTCTGAACTGCTCTAAGCACCCTGAGAACATGTCCCCTGCAGTGTGGCCACCAAGGTTCCTGCCATGCACGCTGCTCTGTGCAGCCCTTGCTGGGAACTGCGAGGAGCAAGGGCCGGTGCTCTGCTAAGAGGTTGTGACACTTGCTAAAAATGTTGGAAACAAGTGGCAAGTCAGTTTTCCAGGCGATGGTTCCAGCTGCATGACTTACAAATGATTCTTTCAGTGTTTTATTTGAGAGGAGATAGGGTCTCCATGTAGATTTAATGTCACTGTGCAATGCAAGCTGCCTATGAGTGACATAATACACTATGCCTTAGTGAGAAGTTAAACAGCACCAGTCTGGCAGCTCTTCAGGGCAAAGGCCCACCAAATTACAAGTGAAAATCAAATAGAGCAGCTTTTAAGCCTCTTCCCACCACCTGAAGCAGCCTGGTTAGAGGGCCCATGACTTCATGCCCCCCCTGCCCCAGGTAACAGCAGCGTGCAGAAATGAGGGGTGTGGGTGCCAGGGACCATGGCAGCTTGCAGGCCCTCAGCTCCCTGCAGCCCATCGCTCCTTCCCTGAAAGGTATCTGCTCGTCAGAACAGGGCAGCTGGGGGCTGTGGTGCAGCCCCAGCCCCCGGGCATTGGGCACTTCCCTGGGGCCAGGCCGAGGCCAGGCCAGGGCATGGGCCCAAAGGTGGGCCCGGCTCATCAGGGCCCATGGCTGAGCAGGGCCGGGTTGTGGTGCGGTGCGGGCTGTAGCTCAAGCATTAGAGCCTCAGCTGAAAAGCAGCTGCCACGGGCCAGGGTGGGCCATGGCTCAGCCTCCCCAGGGGGATGGGGGCCACCCTCAGCTGCTCTGACTCTGAGCTGGTCCTGAGCCCTGAAGCCAGACTCCCTGCCCTTGCAGCCACTACAAAATCTGATAGTCCTATTACTAATTTAGTACTATTATTTCATTACTGGGGTTGGCTGCCTCTTGGTTTTCAGGTACTGTGTTAAGCTTTTGATTTTACCCAGTAAGCCCTAAGTGGTCAAGTGATGCCTGTTTGAGGGATTACCAATGTTGGCAGAGGGAGGATGGCTAGAAAAATAGATCCCACCTTACAGAATACCTTCACATCTGAAGGCTTGACACTTGTTTTGCAAGCTGTGAACCAAACCCAATGATTTTAAGGTTCCAGATAGCTAACAAATGAACTCTTAAATAACCACAATGTAAAAGATCCCAGTTTCCAACCAGGTGGAGTGGAAGTTAGAGCAGTCTTTTATGTCCCAACTGAGTGATAGAAGGTCCAGGCTGGAGAGCAAGTCTCTCTTTAGCTTGCCTAATTGAACTGATCTGCTTTCTATAAATAATTAAATATTCATTAGACTTCTGGGCTCTGTAGCACTTTCCTATTCCCTGTTCTGCCTCTTCACTGCACTGGTTCTCTTGGGTTGGCCTCTCAGCTGCAATCCAAACATGTCTAAGGAGCCCATGCAGAGATATTTTTCACAAAGCTGGATACATTCTCAAGGAACATTATAGTTTTGATGGAAGTAATGAAAAACTGTCCACCTTTCTGTAAATGAGTTTAAAATACCTTAAGGTTGTTTTGATGCGATGCCCTTCAGATTGAAGGTTGGAGAGTGCTGGCAAGATAATCTCTCCTGTCTGTTAGCCTGCCTCAGAACTATCTTAATATTTGGATTGAAACAGCTGTAGTTTCTTGGTCCTCAAAACAGGCTCTACTGCCTTATCTTCCTGTACTGTAGTGAAGGGTAAGAAAGAAGACACTTCTGTGGAAATGGAGAAGGAAACTGTTTCTGGACAGCTAGGAAATAAAACAGTTAATTAAAGATTGATATAACCTCACTAAGTACTGGGCAGTGGCAAAAAGTACTGCTTTCCTGCATCTGCAGATGTACATGTAGAGCTCACTTTTCTGACTATTCTTTTTAATGTTTCCTATTTCCTGAAATATTTCATGTGGGATTACTCCACAGGAGCAGTCACTCAGTCCATGAAAACCAACAGTTCTCCCACTTACCCTCCTGTGAAGGAAAATTTATTTTAGTTAAATTGGGTGATTACAGTCACGGAGGAGAAATGAATGTTTGCCTTTTCAAGTGGAGGAGAAGCCAAAGAACCCTCAGAGATGGTGAGTTCTTAAATGAGATTAATGACATCCTAGCTGATCCCCTTCCCTCCCTAAAAAAAGAACAAGAAACTGAAACAGAGTAGACATCTGTCTGCAATGGCTTGGCCAAAAACGGGACTGCATGACCTTTCTTCTTTGCAGCCTGAATGTAAGTATTTCAAGCATGGTGGACTTAACAATCATCTACACATATATGTTCATGTGTATATATATATATGCACATACATATATATGTCTATAAATATACATACACATGTGCATAACTCTCTATGTATGCACACATGTGATGGGAGCCATGTGAAATAACATCTGTTCTAATATATGTATATTATGCACATAATATACATATCGTACCTGTATGTATATTGAGACATATGTTATTATAAGTGAGAATCACATAAAAATATGTACCTTTATGTATATATCTATCTATATCTTCTATGTATACATACATATATATATAGTAGGCATAGATTATAGAATCATAGAGTCATAGAATCATAGAATCATTAAGGTTGGAAAAGACCTCTAAGATCATCAAGTCCAATTGTCAACCCAATACCACCATGCCTACTAAACCATGTCCTGAAATAAATATAACAATTAAATATAATATAAATAAATTGTCCTGAAATATATATAAAAATAAATATAATATAAATAAATTGTAAACCTGTATGCATACAGGTACCTATGGTATTTATGTGATTCTGAAAATTTAAGGCTTGTATATCATATGGTATTCAGTAGCCATAATTCATCTCTTTGTTGCCTAGAGACTGATCTCAAGAATGAAAGCACAGTATCTCAGTCTGTTTCTTTCAAGCCGTCTATGAGCAAGGCTCAGCACTGAGGCAGAGATCCTGATTTCTGATTTCTGAGACCCCACATAACTTGCGTACCAGATACTGAATATTGAAGTGTGAATAGCAGTAATCAACCCATGCACTGTAATGTAAGCAGGATTTTTGATGACATTTCTAAAGACTCCTGCTGATAGTAGTTACAATCTACTCAAATTTAAACAAATACGATGTACAGTGAGGGCCTTCTACTGGGAAAAGTGCAATTGCATCACTCCTGAAAAGGCCAGGCATGGCCATTTCAGGTCATCATGTCCACCTTAGTGCCAAAACCCATCCTCCTGTTAACTTTTTAGATACCAGAACTAAAAGTAAAATGATACCACAGAAGAGCTGATTAAGAATCAAGTTCATGGCTTTCCAACAGTAATCAGTTCTGGCACTTCAGATTTTCTGACAAGAAAAGAAAATGGAATCTTTTTTACTTCTTGGCATGCAGGAACAAGAATATTCTAGGTCATTTCCCTACAGAAAGATGATTATGGGACTTCTCTGTCTGTTACTTCCCTCCTTGCAGTAGGTTTTGAATCTGAAGCTTAATTTCAATCATATTTAATGAGTTATTCCAGTCCCAAAACTTTGATGAAAAATGATGGCAGGGAAAGGAGAGAGACAAAATTAGTGTCAGTGATGAGGTAAAGGCTTAAGTCTGAACTCTTTTGTGGTTTGCAGGTTAGTCGTTTGACATGTTCACACTGCAAGTCAGTCACCGTGAGCATAGCTGGAACCAGCTGGAAACTAGGAGGAAGAGGAGAATTGTGAGAGTACAGATGTGGGGAAATGTGCATAAATTTCACTTTTTAAAATTAAAAAAGCAATCTGTAAGAAGTCAGGCTTCAGTAGGCACAAATATTCAAGGAACATTTTTTCCATCTGTGATCAACTCAAAGATTTTATTCATCACTTGCCAGACCCATCAGTGCCCTTTGCAGCATTAAACCGAAGTACTGGACAGAGCTCCAGCTTTAGCCTCCAAGAGCATTCAGGGACCCTGTTTAGCCAAACAGGAGAGAGGCTGTCATGTTACTTACTACAGTTAGCCACTGTAAGTGTACAGTACCTGTTGTGCTGCTTACACATTCTCTTGCAGGTTCAACCTTTCTAGATGCTTCTGGACTCTGAAGTTGTACAGCAACACCTTTAGAAAAACACCCGACTTTCGGTGCCATTTCACAACAGTTAGCATAATCAAAAAACACCTTAACTGGTGCTCCTTAATCAATTATGCTTAGATACTGAAGTTAATAATTTACAGTGGAGGTATCCTTTTTTCTCACACTATCTAGTTTTTGCTGTTATAGAAAGGCCAAGGTCAGATATAGGTGTAATTGTTTGGCATTAAAAAACCTATAGCTGACAAGTATGAGCCTATGTAGCAAGGGCTGTTAACAGAAAGAGACTCCATATAATATTACTAAAGGGCTATAATATTGGAAACTGTTCACAGTCAGTGGAGGTCTTGCTAGTTGTCTGCAAAGAGGTTGTTGCGGTGAGGCCACAACTGTCCCAGATGTATTTAGAGTAAGATTAAGACTATCAGGACAATTGCTCCTATTAAAGGCTACAGTATGTACCTAATAACATAAGAAAGACAATTTGTCATAATTAATCTGATTTGTGTGATACCATCTGTTTCACATTCGAGTGTTTAACATCACAGGCTTCTTCTATACTAGTAGGTTATGCAGGCCAAACTTTATCCTTTGGTTGTGAGGGCAGGCAGCATTGTATATCCCATATCTGTTCATCTAAATGATCTTCTGCCCAGATAATTGGATAGCCTGATCTGTACAGCCTGCTGGGGAGGGTTTGTGTTTCATGCTAGCCCCTGAAACATGCTCATTCTTTTTCTGGTAGCATGCTATTTGGAATCTGCCAAAAACATGCTGGGCAGATGATAACTGTTAAAGAATACAAACAGTCATATTCCAGTGTTATAGTGAGGCTTTGCCATTGCTAAGTTTAGTAATATACACATAGTAGCTGTTTCTTCTCTAGGCTCACCACTTAAACATCAACTATGTGATCAAACATTTGAAAGACTGAAGCTTCATTTAGGTGACAAACATACAGTTAGGTGCTGCAGTTTATAAGGAAAAATAAATAATAGAAACAGTCCAGAAAGACCCTGGATGTTGGCTAGCCAGTTGGCTCTATGATATTATTTAAAAAGTCTTAAAATTCCAGGTTAAACCTTCAGCCTGAAGTGTGGTGCAATAAAGTCTATAGTCCATTACCCACCATCTTTCTAGAGCACATTTAAACATGGCTTCCTTGTCATGTGGCAGGCGTGTGCCTGGTCACATGATGAGCATGTGTGTGTAGCTGCTGGATCACAGGATCCACCAAGTGCACTTCTATTCACCTGCTTGTAGGCTGGCCCTGAGAAGGGGCTGGGCCAGCTATGTGCAAGAGGATTGCAAAATGGAATTATGTCTTAATAATGTCATAAGTTTAAAATGCATTCAGTCATGTCATAGATTGGATATGTTCAATTGTGTGACAAGGAGGGTGCCATTAAATGTAGTCCTTAGGTGCTTCCGTAAATGTCTGTAGTTTACTGAAGTGAAGGATTCCTATGACCATTTTATCTTGGCAATTTGGACTTTGTGTAGAATGAAGAGTGCTTATTACTGCACAATGCCTGACACCAAAAATAGGGTCTAATCTAAGAAAAAGATTTTATGCATTTCAGTAATTATAAATAAGCAGATAATGACACAAGAAGGACAGACTTTCATATTTTTGACCCTGTTTCTTTAGGAGAAAATATGTTGTGAATACCATTTGCTAGGTTTCATGCAAAAAACAAAACCCAGGTTTATTTAAAAACTGTAAAAGATTTGGTGTGACCCTGAAGTCAAGGAAAATTGCCCTCTGGAAGACTTGAGGAAGCTGTGCTCTGAAGGCAAAACAACTGTAATAAGAAAGGTAGTTTGAGGGGCCTGCTTAATTCATGGTATTAATTGAAGGAGCTAGGAGCACAGAGAGATAAAAATAAAACATTTTCTCAGCTGCTGTCACAGATGTGAATCTTTATGCAGCAAGAATGCTTTAACTGGTAACACACAAATACAGAGGTGACAGCAAGTGCTTCGAGCCTTGTTTAATTGAGCAGGAGAGGAAGGCACCTCTGGTACATTTGCGGGGTACTGCAAGGTCAAATCTGGTTCCTCTAAGTGGAGTATGTTTACTGCTAGCAGACATTTTTAAGAACGAAGGATTCAGGAGGATGAAGTTCAAAATATTAATGCCATTTTTAGTACACATTTCAGTTTAGCTCCAATATGACACTCATTAATAAGATGTACAGAATTTTTTTTTGTAACCAGCCTTGCAGGAACTCAGAAATGAAGCCACATCCTGTATAAAAGTACTTACCAACTTTCCACTGAAGAGTTATTTCTAATTACATGCATCAGAACTCCAGAATGTTTCTATTGTAGATGTGTAATTAATTTGCATACTAAAAATATTTCAGGTCCTGAAAGTGTTTTAAAGCTTAATTATTAAGAGGCTGTTCCACAAATACGGGATTTAGAAAGCAGACAAAGCTGGATCAGAAAGGTATTATCATGAGAAGTTTTATTGAGATTTATGCTGAGCAATGAAACTCCTGGGAAAAAATTCCTGTTATAATAAGGCTATGCATTCCCATATGATTATTGCTATTTGTATTACCGTAGGGAAGAGGCAAACAATAAGCATTACAAGGCAAGGGTTTATCAGGACTTCTCTGCTGAAAACTGGTAAGAATATATGAATATTTCTAGTCCTATATATATTTTCCCTGATAGGTAGTTCGGGTTCGTGGTTCTTTGCGTGACATCGCTTGCACACCTAACAGTCACACTAATGGCAACTTCATATTAAACCAGAGACATATTATTCTGTCTGATGAATAATATTAGTGCTTTCTTTGAATCACTTCTCATTTTGTGGTTTTCCTCAGCTGAGACATGGAGGTAGCACATTATTGTCTCTTATTTCCAAAAGGATTGTTGTATTGGCTTTATCCTCAGAAAACACTTGGCTGATGTCTGGAGGGATGAACACATGAAAGGAAGCAGCAGGAAGCTAAGCTCAGATGAATTCTGGATCTGGAACCAGGGGAACAGAGAAAACAACTGTGTGCTGTTCTGTGTTTCTATACATTATCTCCAGACATTGCACTTAAAAAATATTTCCACTCTGTGCTGGATAGTGTGAAACGAAGGCCTGCTGGAATATGAAAGTGGAGAAAGACAGTCAAAAGTTTTGTGGGAGAAAACTCATGTACTGCTCACGCCATTTTACCTGTGATCTTTTCACTCTTAGTAAGGAATGGTGCAATTAATGTTTAAGGTCTTAGGCTGAGTCTTTTAAGTATTTTTCTTTACACGATTCCCATTATTAACCGACGTCATTACTGCTTATATTGCTTTGATGCTGAGACCTTTATAAAAATGGATTTTACAAATAAAGTAATTTCTGCTGAGGTCAAGATCAAGAAACAACTTTACCTCAGAGTTTAAGAATAAAGTTATGTCTGATTAGAGTGAATTTATGAAGAAAGAAAGTAGAGTTTAGCATTTATGTAGGAGATAGTAAACCTTGGTGTTCTGCAGAGTGCCATGCTCTCATCAGCACTATCTGGGACTCTTTCCATAAACCCTACTTTGGAGCTCAGTGGTTAATTTTTGTCCAGATCTGCTGGATAATGTTGCTGAGGTCTGTTCAGTAGGCAGCAGAATGCCAGCTCCTGTTCTCTGGGCCAGACAGATGCTGCACATCCCCTCTGAACTGAAAACTAAGCAGCATACAACAGCTGCTCCCTGAACGACAGGGAAAACACTAATAAGCACAGAGTGTCCCAATGGGATTGAGAATCTAGAATTGAGGATAATCTTGGTGAAGTTTAGGAAAAGGCATTGTATATTCCTTTTCCAGATCTGGACTGTAACCCACCACATGAGCAGCCTTCCTACAGAGTAACCATAAAAACTGCAAGCTGATAAATAAAAACAAAAGAAGCATAAGGATCTAATATCATTGATCAGGCAGTAAAGATTGTTGTGTGTTACTTGACTGGCTTCAGAAATGGGCTACTGAGAGCAGGTTACTTCTAAGGAGCTAAACAGCATGCAAGAAATCTCTGTGGAAGCAGATGAGATGCCTTTGTTCAAGCCCTCAGTGTTGTTAACCTTCAAGGGGGCACATAGCATCTCCTTATGTCTCCTCAAATCCTATCACCTAGTGACAATTCAGCTACAAAGTGGATCAGAGCAGCAAATCAAGTTAATGCACTGAGAAGATGCTTGTTATCCTCTCAGTGAGCCAAGTCTAGTTTCATGTTTTTTCCCCAAACATATTCAGCCGCAACTGGTTAAGTATTTCACACACTGCCACACACTGCCATTTAAAATCTTCAAGCCTTTGGTTAGAGCAACTCTCCCATTAAGAATTTTCTTGAGGACTTCTAGGCAGAAATGGGTGAGTAATTGTACAGGTCTAAGTGGGGGGGAAATATTTTCACATTAGTTCTTTGGATTTTATTTCACCCTGATAAAATAAACAATTAGAGAACTCTGAATTTGACACACATTTTGCTCAATCAAAAATGAAATATTTTGCTGCTTTTTGAGCCTCCTTTTTTCTTATTTAGATAATAAATTTGGCTTTGTTTTAATTAAATGTGATTAAGAAACAAAACTTGGTGCAGTTTTGTTATCACAGTTTTCTCTTCCTGTTTTGTAGTAGAAAAAAAAAATATGGTAAATTCACAAAGAGTTTAAGGTTACCTGAATAGATTTTAAATTTTTCATCAGAAAAAAGTTGTCCAGCTCTATCCTTGTATCACAGTTACTCATATTACCACCTTTGGTAAATAATTGTCTTTGATCCATTTTTCTATGAATGTGTGAAGAATTTTTGCAAATTATTAGAATTTTTTCTGCCTGAAATGGCTAGAGTACTATTCTCCCTCCTGCCAAAGACAGAATCAACCAATTACAGCAGGAAATACTCTAAAGGTCAAAGCTGTATATGTAGCTTATTGTCACAGCTCTGAAAATCCTAGCATTTAATTCTCTCTGAAAGAAAGGGGTATAATCAAGAGAAAAGCATGCAGCATGAAGACATCTCTTTGGTTGTAATGGTGAAGGTGTTAAAATCACATATGCTCGGTTTATTTCTGATGCCTTGTCAGATGATGTCCTTTTCAACGTCTCCAGGGATGGACTGTTTCTCCTAAGCTTTTCTTTCATGGTTGTCAGTTTGAGGAATATTATTCATGTGAGTAAGTGCTGCATCTGCTGCCTGTATAAATTTGGGATATTCCCTGTTGATAAAGAATTTTTGTCTAATTAGCCATTTAATTGAAAGCTGAAATCAACAGCCTCATTTCATATTCTGATTTGCTGAAACCGATATGGGGTGAATAGTTCTTGTCTTTCCTTTAAGACAAAAGGCCCAACCAGGCAACTGCAAATGACACTGGAAGTTTGGAAAAACAAACATAACATTTGTTGGAAGGAAACAGTCATCATGGCCAGCTCACTAAATAATAGTGAAATGCATGTGACAACTTCTAATGCATCAAACGCAGCACAACCAGATGGCAAAAAGAGATGATCATAGTGCTGCATTCAGCATTGGCACGGCCTCACCTTGAATACTGTGTGAAGTTCTGGGCCCCACAATTTAAGGAGGACGTTCAGGTCCTTGAATGCATCCAGAGGAGGGCAACACAGATGGTGCCAGGGCTGGAAGGCCTGTCCTGTGAGAAGCAGCTGAGGGCTTGGGGCTCATCTGGTTTGGAGAGAAGGAGGCTGAGGGAGGACCTCATGGCTCTCTGCAGCTTCCTGAGGAGGGGACGTGGAGAGGGAGGTGATGAGCTCTTCTCCCTGGTACCCAGCGACTGAATGCGTGGAAATTGTTTAAAGCTTCACCAGGGGAGGTTTAAACTGGACATTAGACTGCATTTCTTTACTGAGAGGGTGGTCAAGCACTTGAATGGGCTTCCTAGGGAGGTGGTCGATGCCCCAAGCCTGTCAGTGTTGGAGAGGCATTTGGACAATGCCCTTGCCAACAGGCTTTAACTTTTGGTCAGCCCTGAACTGGTCAGGCAGTTGGACTGCATGATCATTGTAGGTCCCTTCCAACTGAACTATTCTGTTCTGTTCTGTTCTGTTCTATTCTATTCTGTTCTAATTCTTTTGTCTCTCAGCTGCTTGGCTGTAATCCTCAGGATAAAGGAGCATGTGTGTACAGCTCTTGGTCCAAGGTGGGCACTACTGTTTGAGGGCTAGAACTGCAGAGGACTTTGGGAGCTGAATATCAGATATTGCAGTTGTGTGCCTCTGTCATACAGTGCAGGTCCCTGTGTTAGGTGCTCATAGTCTGCTTACAGCAAATGCGGAGAAATAATGATCTGTCAGTGGGCTTGTGTTGTCCAGGGATCTGCTTGAAATCAGTCAGTCTATAGATGAAGTGTAGTATAGTCCAAGTCTGCCTGAAGTCCCATTCTCCTCTGATGCACCTGATTTAGTGGAAGAGGTGTCTTCCTTCCATTAGGAAGATCATTTACATGCATTATGAAGATTTAGAACTATGTATCTCATTAGTAATTCATTAATTAACCAAAATTTGGAAATGGTATTGAGAACTCACTCAAGTGCATTCTCCAACGCATGAGCAATAGTCAGTCTTTGGCAGTTCTTTTGAGCCAATGATGTCCACATTTCTGCACAGTGGAATAGATTTGGCAAATATGGTATCTAGGAGTTTAGTAGGCAGCTGTGTTTAAAATTAGAATTTTGGCCAATCATGACCAACTTTCAGTGTGCAAGTTCCCTGTTTTATCAGATATCTGGAGCTCTGCCTGGAATACACAAAGCTCAGAGCATGAAGTAGAAACCCCACATTGCCCATACTGTGCTCATCTTCTTACAAGGACTTGGAACTTTCCACTCCTAAATCCTGTTCCAGACGACCTAAAAGAAAAAAATGAATCAGCAATATGCTTACATTTAGTCTAACTTGTAAAAACAATTATAAAAGCGGTCTATACAAAGCAGTGCAAAGTACTTGATTTTTTACATAGATTAAGTTCCTGTACTTTCACTGAAGTAAAAACTAGATAGGAAAAGCTGATGTTTTCCTGTTTGTGAATCCTTTCTTCTGAGAAAATCTGAAAAGGAAATACATTTAAATCAATAAGAAACTTGGTTATGAAGAGTTGTTGAAACCCACTAGATTTTAGCAATTCACACTTGGTGTATTTTTTTAATACTATTTTATTATCTTTCATCTAGAGGGAAAACAAATACTGTGTTGTAAGGTAGGAGCTACTGCAGGTTATTGTTCTATTCTGCTTTCGTATAGCAAGGTTACTTTGATATGGATCTTTGATTTCCTTCAGTTTCTGAATCTGATTTCTGAATAGTTACATGAAACAAGAATATTTATTTTAAATGTTTCTGAGCTGCTCTGGCTTTTTCTTCAGAGACTGGTATGGTGTTTTTTAATGCACTCTCTGAAGTCTTCAGTAACTATAAAAAGGAGAGCTAGATTCCTTTCCCATAGGCTCTATGGAGCTGTCATCAGGTACAGCCTTCTTAACAATGCAAATGGAAAATGAATTTAACTATTGCTGTGGTTTAAGAGGATGGTTTTTAGGCAGGGTATAAACTGAATTCCTTCCTCTTATTTTCTACTGAAGGACTCTGTTATGTAATTGTTATCTGAAGTGTAAGACACCTCCACCACTGTCAAAACGTTATTTGCACCCAAAACATATGTCCCTTATTCTAGACAGGTATGTGGGCCATCAGTTGTAGTCTGCTAAAGATATGCTCAAACTTTGAAGGGGTGTTGGGAATAAGATTAGTCCTCAGCAATCCTGCTGACTGCACTTACTACTGAAAATTGTACACTGAGATGTTTGTTCCCCAAATGTGATGTAGAGATCATGCCTAGCTTGAGACCTTACCTAACGCAAGATGGTGAATTTCTGACTGGAGCATGTGCTGGGGCCTTTCACAGATCTTTCCTAAATTTTTTAAACTGATGTTGTCATCAGCTTAAAAGCAAATTAGAAGCTGACTACATGACAGAAGAAATAATAAGAAATGGAAAAACAAGAGCAAAAATATTTTTTGCTATTTTGCTATTTCACAGTACAGACACATATGCTCATGAGTTCAGGTCCCCACAAAAAGCCTGCACCTGAAATACAGAAAATACAATGTGTGCTTCTGTGCATGAAATAAAATTGATATAACTGTGGTATAGAAGAGACTTAAAAGAGTTTATACAGTTTATTTCCAGGGGAAATGTAAAAGAAGAAAAGCTTTCGTGCAGAAAAAGAAAAGGCTCAGATTCCAGAGAGAGTACTTCAGTTGCTGCTTTGTGCTTGGTAGAGTACAGTAATAACTACGCAGATGAGTGCTTACTTTAAAGAGCAGATGGATGACGGTCAGAACTGAATGTGTAAAGATAATAAACTAGAAAAGCAAAGAAAGCCTAATTAAGCAGTACACTTAAACTTCTGAGCACACGTGTAGATGTGGAGTTGGACACTTAAAATTGTTGTGATACAATATACAACGTTAATAGTAATTTTCTACCTCACTGTCCAGCAAGAAAGGACTGTCTTAAAATTCAGTAGAGTGATTTTGGTGTATTATGTTTAGCTGTGTTGGCTTTACTGAACTGCTCAGATTAATCAAGGAGAAAGCTATAAGCAAGCTATCAGATTAGGATTCTCCTTGCAGGAACTGTACCAGAAATGAAAGACTCCTTTAACAATTTGGAATAACAGCATCAAACCCATTAGAAAGTGAAATATTGCAGGCAAATTTATCAGTAGTACTGTCCTTTCACTAACTCAGATATAATGAAATACCAGTCTTCATCCCACTGCAAATAGCAACTGTTAAAACTTTCCCATAAAAGATATCAGGATTGAATTTGGGCAGTGTAATTAAAAAAAGAAAAAGGAGTCATTAATTTTAAAAGAAATAATTGTCTAATCAAGAGTGAAAAGTATACTTCTCCTCATCAACAAATCCTGATAATAAACAGAAAATATTAATTGAGTGCATTGCACTTAATATGATACTAGAAAAGGTTGCAATGACAGTTGAAAAGTACTTGCCCAAATGGACGCTGAGGAAAATAATAGATAGCTGGAGAGATCAAGGCTGAGCTTAATTAACCTGAAAATAGAGTAAAAATTGGGGCACTATTCTTATTCATTAAAAGTAACACTGCAAGCATGCTAAAATGCACCTATAGACGTTTTGAGTGAAGATAAATTGACTTTGTTATGGCAACTAATAGCATTTACCTTGTCTTATAGAAGTTCCTTTGTTAGTTCAATGATTAATGGCTTGAATGACAATGTTCATACTGTTTAATATACTTCAGGGCCTGGATGTCTCATCTATGTGTGTACATCTAATCGGAGATTTTAACAAAAGCTCCTCTTCGACACAGGAGACAACAGCAAAATGAAAAAGAAGCGTGCATTAACTAATGAGCTAACTTACAGACTTCAGAGAGAAAAATTGACTGTAGAGGACGTGGTACAAACTCAAATCCAGTGTCAGGCAATGAGGAAGGACTCTGGCACTTAGGCAATGTGTATACTAATGAAACCAGAGTGACAATGTAATTCTCTGCTTCTCGTGACAAGTGTGATCACATAGTTTGTGTTCATATAGCCAAATTCTTTCTCCCTCCAGAACAGTATGGCTGGTCCTTGGTGTCTCCTATGAATGGTTCCTGGTTTTTACAAACTACTAAGCTATCCCAGGTTCTATCTGGGAGAGTGCTAAGGGGACAGACCAAAAACATGTCAGGGAGGGTGTCATTGGTGTGGATATAAGAACTCCATGCTTATGTAAGAACTTGTGCCCTGGTCCTTTTGGTAGACCAGTAAAAATATAGATGTTATGTCCGGAAAGTCCAAATATCCACCCAGTCCATATGCAAAAAAGGAGATAAGTACTGAGAAAAGCCCAGACAAACAAGCAAGCTGACAGAGATCCAATCCAGCAATAGCAATATTTCAGGGCTTTCTTCCGCACACATCTGACCCAGAGGTCTTATTAGATCTAAGTTGTAAAGGACATTAGGTGAAAAGTGTAAATTAGTTTATAAAAGAATGAATTAAAATAAAAATCAGCAACACAAAAAAGAAAAAAAATCCAACAACGTGAGAGTATGAATTTGCAGTGCAAAGTTCCTCCAGATTTCCAGCTTGATACCATCCTAGTCCCTGTATGATGAAAGAATATTCCCTGAATTTATGGTGTTTTTCCCTAGGATGTGATTTAATAACAGAATAACGGTACTCCTGCAGTTAATGCTTCAGGTTAAGAGAACATTATCTGAAATCTGTGCTGGATGGCTCATGTAAGGTTTGGTAGTATTAGACTGAGTCTTTCTCCTTGCAAGACAGGAGTTTTTGCTTTCTGTAAGCATAGAACAAAAGCCCTACCTGAATAAGGAATCCCAGTGCTCTTTCAAAGAAACTGTGAGCTCCAAGGCACATGATTAAGAAAATGGAATATTATTGAATGAACATTATACTTTTTTGAGAACTACAGATGCACATAACTATACCACAGCAAAATGTTATTGTTATATTTTTCACATCCAAAATCTGCATCACAATTGCCAAGGTTAGATGAGTAATGTTTCCAACCTAATTAACCACCTAGCCCATGTAGTAAGTTAGCTCCCTCTGAGATGAACATGAAAAATAGCAGACTGTTGCCTATTGCAATTGCAGAAAAGAACACAGGATATGATTCGTAGACATGAATGAATTATTGTCAGTCACTCAAAATTATACATGAAAAAACATGTAAGAGTGAAAATTGCCAACTGTAAACTGAATTCTTTCTAAAACTTAATTTTTCATCAACCATGGAAAAAAGATTACCTCTTTTAGGCTTTTTTATTCAACTTTGCAAGTGTTCAGAGTAATCCATTTATTATTATGCTATTATTTACTAAGATTGTTTTCTCTGGTATTGATTGCAAGACCTTTTTTCTTCTTTTTTTCTTCCGCTGGCAACATTTTTGTCGAGTGATTGCAGTGGCAGAGCCAAGGGAATAATAGCAAAAGTGAAAGTTCATCTGAAGGTCATCTGTGAACATACATTGTTCTCTTTCAGTGATGCTTTATTGCAAGTCTTGTAGCTTGACATCGTTTGACCACCATTAACCCCAGATCTGTGTGCTGCCAAATCAATTGACAGGACAAATACGATCCAATCTATGCATGGTTACACAATCACAGTTCAAATGTGCATTATAGGACTAGCATGATGCCTCAGTAATGCCTCAGTCATGCTGCCATGTATAGCAGACTGCGTATATCCACACAGTCCCTTTCTGGTCTAGGGACTGAGGACACCAGCTGGTTTGTACTTTGGGATGTTTTGGGCAGCCTCTGAATGCAGAAGTGGTGTGTAGGGGTAGGCAATCTGCTTCCCAACCCAACCACGACCCAGAAACCAGACATATTAAATATTTAATGTCAGACAAAGGCAGGCTGCCTTCTACATTTCAGCACAGAGGGAGTGATGTGTCCTTTTCATCCCCCACCTGAGCAAGTATAGCATCAGCAGCCTGGATCCACACCTGCTGTGACTGTGCTGCGATGGCACAGCTGCGCCCAGACTCATGGCATAATTCACCCTCTTGCTCCTCACGGACCACAGACCATGGCAGGTGGCAGAGACAGAGGTGAACTTAGCACAGGCTGAACCATTCACATTGCTAGCAAATCCTGTGTTGCCTCCTGTGAACAGCAAACTGCTTCATGTAATATCTAGGTACATGAGGAATCTGCTGATTATGCTAGCAGTTTGGGATTGGAGTGCCTGCTGGAAGGGGTTATTCAGGTTGCGAAGAAGCTAATCGTTATTAGTAGAAGTGTGAACTCACTACTAATTTGGTATGGTGGACAGAGAACATGAGGATACCAAGGAGTTTGAGGAAGAAGGCTGTGAGGGAGGTGGCATCCCTGACTCTTGTCACAGTCATCAATCTTCTTTGTGTTAGAAAGATTTGCAAAGTAGCATCTGGCCAGGTGATGAATACTTGAAGTGTCATATTGTGTTTTGCTTCATGAGATGGGCCTGTTATGTAGGCACTGTTGATGGGACACATTTTATTGTCAGCTGCCTCCCACAGCCAAACTCGCTTTCTAATCAGTGGGAAGGCAAGTTGCTCTCCAGGGCTGCCAACCATGGTAGATAACCAGGGCCACTGAAATCAGCAAGTGCTGAACTGGTCTTTACTGGCATTCCCTGCTTGCAAACATGCCTGGTAAGATCTTTCTGCAAAAGCACTCGTGTTTGCATAGAGAATACCAAGGCTCAGCACAGGTGTGAAAAACAGAGGGTTCCTCGTTGCTCTCAAAGCATTTTTTTCAGTGAACTGGTTCATAAATCAATGAAAAATTTCTCAGCTAACTCCATGATAAATGGCATTGCTTTGTAAGTGTGCAGAGTCATTCAACATTTCATGGCAAGACTGAGATTTTCCATTCTTTTTGTATCCCCTGTAGGTGAGGGACAGTCTATGAATAAAGTCATGTCTTCACAAATGAGATCATACCCAAGTATTTACTGGAAGATTGGAAAGCTAATTTCTTGATAGGTTTGGAGGTCACTTAATTAAGCAACCACAGACTGTAAGTGACTAGAAATATCTGATGTTCATCTTGATTTGATATCTTAAAAAATATTGAGCTAATTTCATTACAGATAATGGAGTTAATGTGGGAAGAACATAGGAACCACCCTTTCTGATTTTCTTTTTGTATTTTTTAATTTCTAGTTACTAAAACTGCTTGGGGTCAAGTGAATGGAGTAACTTTTCTTAAATTGCCCCCCTAAACTGAAATTTGATGATACAGGAAACTCATCTACAGGTTTCCTAGCACTCAGTCAAAGGTTTCAAGTTCGTGTGACATAGAGCATTGGTCTGCAACAAAATCACAGTTCTAAGTTGCTTTTATTCAAATATTTTAGTAACTTAATGTCATTATGGCTAAGTTGGTGATTGTTCCATTGCTGCAACTCCACACTAAGGAACAAGAATGCCTTCTAAAAGCCTTGATAACTGTCAGGTACTGTCTAAAAATAACTGATAGTGATCAGGTAGTTAGTGGCTTGTCCCATCACACTCACGTTTTTCCAAGGGTGTGCTGTGAGATCAAGCTGAGTAATTCCTCTACCAAAGATGCCTGAAGAGCAGATACTGCATGTGAGAGCTGATTATCTATTTTCAGACTAAGATCCTTTTTATTTACATTCCAGGATGGGATTAAGGTGGGAATCTGGAATGTGAAAATGCTGTTCCTCTGTTTTCAAGGCAACTGGTTGTTTCTGTTTCAGATCAAATCTAGAGCATGAAAACTAAGAAGAACCTGTTTTCATGAAACAGAATGAGCTGACTTAGACATCTTCAGGTAGCACATTGATGCTTTTTTTCTAAACCAAGAAAAATATTTTAAGAAGTATTTTTTAGTATTTCATCCCTTCTCTAGTATGCAGATAATGCACCATGAGTCTGAGCCTTCCAATCAGCAGCAAAACTCATTTATTTCAGAATTTATTAGTTCAGTCTTTATCCAGTGATCCAGAATAAAGAGCAAACACCCACACAAACAGAAAATACTAAACTGAGTATTGTTTATCGTTCCACTTTCTACAGACAACTATAATTAGCTTTGAGGTTTTAGGTGTTTATTCTGAACTCAGGTGTTTAAACTGTGACAAGGGTTCTGCAAGACTAATCTTTAAGAAGTGGATATTTAAAAAATGCCTACTTAAGTTAATAGAGCTAGCTATCAATTTTCATCACCTAGGTCTTCTATGAAATTTTTTAGAGTCACTTCTCAGACCACAGAGGGCTGTTCATCCTAACCTAAGATTTTCTATCTTTGTTTTGGTTATTGAAAGACTGTAATCAGTTAACTCGAGCTATTTCCAACCCTCAGACAGCTGAAAGCAGCTGAATCCCATGCATTGCACCTGAGGTTTCTGAGAGCTCACACATGCGCTCTGGGTTTGAAAAGGGCAAACTCTGTTTGTATTCTCAGACATGATCCTTAACATTTACAGGACTGATAGGTGCGCATTTACAGACAAGCATTAGCATCACTCGCTCCACTGTTTTCTGTGGTAGTACTTTTTGTATTTTGAGTGCATCAGAAGTAATGAAAAGTAGTGAACAAAGAGATAAACCAATAACAATTAAATTATAAATAACACTCCATAGAAAAGAGCATCAACACAGTTCAGAAATAAAATGTTACAGGGACAACTTGAGGTATTTGGTCAACAGGCTTTAATACTTTCCCTGTGTCCTTCATGCTGGGACTCCTAAGTCCACACGCAAGTGGGCTAGGTTGCTGATTGTACCATTTAAAAATTAGCATCCCTGAAGAGTTCATTTTGATTCACTGGAATAAGTATGATAATTTATGAGCAATACAGAATGGAGTCTCTGAAAATTTAAAGCTCTCTCCATTTACTTCTGGCATAGGTAAAGCACTATCCATTTACACAAGCGAAATCCCCAGCTAAAAAGAATGCTGCTCATGGGAGCACTCCGACTGGAGCACTGTGGAAACGTGCGCGTTGCATTCCCACACGTGCTTTCTTAGGGCAGGGTAAAACAACTGCTTCTGAGTAGCAAAGACTACTCTAGATAAATAGTACCTGACTATAACAATTTTTACAAAAAGGGCAGTAATGCAGGCTCAGGGGAAGTAGTGGCCTCGGTCTTTTTGCTATAAGGATAGAGTGAAAAAAAATCAGGATTTAAGAAAATCTTCCCTAAGGAAGATTTTACCATTTCTTATCCGCATCCCCTTCTCTGCTCTTCCTCTCCTTACACTCTTCCCCATCCCTTCCCATTCACTTTATCTTCACCCATACATGGCTACCTCCCTGTGCCACTTACTGGTGGACAGATAGAATGTAAAGCCATGATTTTTTAATGTGGTCCCAAGTACTAAAAATACATTGTATATCTTTCAAGCCTTTTAGGTCTCTCAATGTATATTTTATGACTGTTGTTGAGAGTCTCCATCTCCAATGGTAACATCTAAAGGCTTCTAATCAAAAATTCATGCCACCAAATGTTCTCTTTGATACAGCAATTTTTATGTTCTGAAAACAAAACTGATAAGACCCATTCAGAAATTTAAGGTCTTTAACTTTTGAGGGGAGAAATTCTCATAAATGTTTAAAATAAACTAATTTGTGTTTCTTGCAATTCAGTGGATGGCAGCACTGGACAAACCAGTATAGATGTGATTCTCTGAGCATGTGTAACTTTTTTTTTTTCTTGGAAACTTTAAAACTGCAATAACTGAGTTCTATCAAACTTGAAAGAAGAAGGAATTCTTTACAATGAGGGTGGTGAAACACTGGAACAGGTTGCCCAGAGAGGTGGTGGAGGCCCCATCCCTGGGAACATTCAAGGCCAGGTTGGACGGGGCTCTGAGCAACCTGATCTGGTTAGCAGTGTCCCTGCTCACTGCAGGGGGTTTGGACTAGATGACCTCTAGGGGTCCCTTCAACCCCAAACATTCTATGATTCTATGATTTGAAAATCAGAATTACATTTTTACACCTTGTTTCTTTTTTACCTTTTTGCAGACCTCTCACAATGCCAAATAAAATGCAGTGCTTGCTTTGCAAAAAGCAGAATATCTTCTTCCTTTCAGTCCAATATGTTTTCAAAACACACCGATTTTAAGCTCTCAGGGTGTGTCTTACTCGTTTTATTGGCATGAATCATTTCATTGCATTCCTGGGAAACAGAGGAGGCAAGATTTAATGTCTAGAAATAAAAAAGAAGTTGATGATTTATTCTTAGCAATTATAACTGTTTTAAATTCATACAGTTACACCAATAATTGCAGGTGTACAAACAATATTAATATGTAAGACTTCGGATTATTCTATCCATATGGGATGCAAAGATTTATTGCCAGACTAAATAAAGCAGAGTAACCAAATAGTGCATGTGATACATGGAATAAGTATGAGCTCTGCTTGATAGATCCATTAATGTACCTAAGCCTGTTTTTATGTATCTAGCTTGCACTACTTTAGGGTACTACAATAGCAAACTTTGGAATAATGCAATACATATACATTTTACCATTTCCTATCTCAAACTGCATTATCCCTTTTTGAGAGATCAATATTGGTATTTCAAATAACTTGATCAAAAATCCACCATGGTGGTTTTTCTCCCCTTTTGCACACCAGCTTCAGAAGAGAGGTGAGTACCTGAAAAGCAATAGTCCTTCTACTGTCACCCAGGTACCCAAACCTGGGATCACTCTCTCTTGCTTACCCTTTGTCTGGCAGAACATTTTCAGACATGCAGCGGAGAGTTTGGTACCTAGGCAGGAGTTAAATCAGATATCTGTGGGTCCAGCTTCTGGCATTTCATTTTAAATATTTGAATAAATCTTTGGCTTGTGTCTTATTTTAAACTTCTACAAGTTTAATTTTAGTCATTTTCACATGCATTTTGATGAGTTAACCTTCATGAGGAAATCTAGGGAAGTATTTCTGAGCCCAAAGCTAGACATATGCCAAAGTAGCTAGGTGATTCAGTTTCGTAACTAAGCATTTGCCTTGTTTAATATATAGATCAGTCATGCATTCAAGCACAAATTAAAAAGTAAACTTGAAATGTCTCTGGAAGTCTGGGATTTTGAAAATCAAGTCTGCAAGTCAGTTTTACAAGGCATATAAGCAGATACTCTGTGTACAACTGAAGGCCAGGATTTGTTCATTATCTAATAATGAACACATATCTATATGCAATTAGTCATCTACTCAGTTGTCAATAGAAAGAGATTAGGCACTTCTAAAATTAAATTCAGTATTTCCTAAGGTGAGTGTGTAGGAAAGATGGAGTGGGTTAAGCTTTCCGTATGCCTAGCTCTCTTTTTTGGCTACAGTATAGCCTAAGTAGATAGTTCAGTGCTAGTCAGCCACTGGCACCAACTGACTTTTCAGTCTAGCATGAGGATTTCTTAGTATTAGTACATTAAATGTACCAGGGATGCTCTCTGGAATTGGGGTCAGCTGGTATAAAGTGTCTAGTATTCTTACTATTGAATATACTTTCACTCTAAAATGCTGCAAAATGCTAGAAAATGTGATGACTGTTTTTATTCCCTAGGCACATGAAGGAACTATATGGGAGAGTTCTAGTCAGGCTACACTAAGTGTGTGCCAAGGATCTTTTTAACAATTTAGCAATGCAGAGGATTGAGTTTGAGCACCTACAAGAGCTCCTCGCGCCAATAAAAACAGCAGTTCAGAAACAGCCAGTGTCAAGACACTACTGAAACATATGTGTGGGACCAAAGAGGACTGCTGGAATTACAATAAGGGAGAGAAAACCTATGTGGTGGTGTGGCAACTGGTAACTATGGGGACTGAATCCGGTGACCTGTGTGGTCTTTTCTATTTTTATGTTCTATTTAAATACATATTATTGTGAGACGAAAGGAGATCCTTCAACAGAAAATTATGCCACAGACTGACTTTTCCAAAATAAAAACAATTTTCACTGGGAAAAACTTTCATTCAGAATAGTTTGTGGTGTACTTAGATGCTTTTTAAACTATTTTTGGTTGGTGCAGGCACAAAGGTGTTGATATACTATTCGAAAACATAATATGTTATCTGAAAGCTCTTAGGAAAATGGAAGTAGGATGTTTCTAAGCAACCCATTTCCAGACCCTGTGGGTCAAGACAGTCCAGACAAAATAACAACAACAAGTTAATTTCTTAGTTTCTAATGTTTCTCTAAACACTATTTACACTCCCACTCACTGCAAGATAAAACAATTATCTTACTTAAACATTTGCATTTATCACTTATTAGGAAAGTTTGTCCTCTATGTCTCATTGTTGTGGTTTAACCCCAGCTGGCAACTAAGCCCCGCACAGCCTCTCGCTCATTCCCCCTCCATTGGGATGGGGGAAAGAATTAAAAAGGTAAAAGTGAGAAAACTCATGGGTTGAGATAAAGACAGTTTAACAGGGAAAGCAAAAGCCACACATGCAAGCAAAGCAAACCGAGGAATTCATTCACCACTTCCCATCAGCAGGCAGGTGTTCAGCCATCTCCAGGAAAGCAGGGCTCCATCACTTGTAACGGTGACTTGGGAAGACAAATGTCATCACTTCAAGCATTCCCCGCTTCCTTCTTCTTCCCCCAGCTTTATATGCTGAGCATGACATCATACGGTGTGGGATATCCCTTGGGTCAGTTGGGGTCAGCTGTCCCAGCTGTGCCCCCTCCTAACTTCTTGTGCCCCCCCAGCCCCCTTGCTGGTGGGTGGGGTGAGGAGCAGAAAAGGCCTTGACTCTGTGTCAGCACTGCTCAGCAGTAACGAAAACACCCCTGGATTATCAACTGTTTCCAGCACAAATCCAAACCAAAGCTCCATGCCAGCTACTGTGAAGAAAATTAACTCTACCCCAGCCAAACCCAGCACACTCATCTGAATTAGTGTGCAGTAAAAACTTCTTATCCAGAAACACTGCCAGTCATGAGCTCAGTTCATACAGCTTTTGCCATCTGCAAAAGAAGATGTGACTCCTGGATAAAATTAAATTCCAGATTTCCCTCTGGAACAAAATAATTTAAGCTTAGGAAGGTAAGAGATCTATGGGTGATATGAAAGCCATCAGGTAACAGGTAACCAGCAAAGGAAAAGAGTAAAAATGGAGGAAACTAGAAAAAAAAGTAATAGAAAACAGAAGGGGAGGCAATGGTACAGTAAGACAAGGGCTGGTGCCAAGGACATTGTCTATTGTACTCCCACATGCAAGTCTGTTGTGCTCTACTGCTCAAACTCATTTTCTTTTTCTTCCTAGAGTAACTTTCAAGACAGTCTTTATGAAATCATATTTTATTGACTCAGCTGAACCAAATGTATTTTAGAAAGCCACATGAATTCCTGCTCTATTTCAATTATTTAAGCCACAATATATTATTTAGTGGTGTGTGTGTTCATTTGTTTTTGGGCAATCTATTTGTATCAAAGAAATTACATTCTGATTTGAGTGGGTTTTTTAAATGGTATTAAAAATTACTGTCAAAAAGAACTTTTAGAGCTTATAATACTTTGTGTATTTCAAGAAACTATAAATGGCTCTTTCCTGTTTTATGTGATAGATAGTTTAATTTCACTTCTTAGGACTCAGGCAAATATATACTGTGTAATATAAAAGTATCATCTAACCTCCTGGCAATGTAAATTTAATCAAACCATTGTTTATCTATCTCTTTAAGAAGGATAGCATACTTTCTCCCTAACATGACCTGGAGCTGTCCATCCCTTTTGCTGGGCTTTCCATGCTCTCTGGGCAGCTACCTGAGCCCCGATGTTTAAATGAGTAGGGACATTGTCATGGAGGGGGTCCTTGCATGCTCAGGGCAGGAGCTCCTCTTCATCCCAACCTGGTGGGGACTCTGTTTTCCCACCTTTTGCTGCCTGTTTTTATTTCTCATGCCACAAGTGGCAGGAATGGAGATCAAGTGCACCAAAAGCAGCAATAAGGCCAGATTTCCAGGCTTAAAGGCTGTAAGGAAATTTCCTTTTCAGAGTGGCTGTGGAAAATGGAGGACCTCTCGTTACTGGGAGAGGAAAAGGGGCTGTTTGGGCAAGGCAAACACACTGAAAGACACTGAAACCAGGAGCTGGAATATCATGGCGGGAGGAGGAAGATGGCAAGGGCTCACTGATGGGATAATGGGATACCTGTGGTCACCTTGGCCAGGGACAGGACAATAAAGGAGAATTCACGTGGAGCAACATCAAACACTGCGCACTGTCCTTCCTCACAAGGGAGGATCTAGACCTAAGGCAAACTGTCCTACTCTTATATCCTCTTACAGGTATTACTAGTCCTGCCATGAGTAGCGATACTACATCTTAGAGGTGTCTATCTTTGCAATTTCTGTTCTGTAAAGTCTGTTGACAGATTTTGTTGTCATTCAGAGAAAGTGATTGTAATTTATAAAACTCCTGTAGCAGCATAGTATGTTCTTCCTAGTTTTAGAAAAACAAAACAAAACAAACCAAACCAGTTTGACTTTTAAGGCAGACAACAGTGGGAGAGTAAGTCAACTTCCTTCAGTTCTCCAGTTTTCCTGGAGCAGGGACAAACTGTTAAGTACTTTGTGATGGAGCAGGAAGTTTACAAGTTCTGCAGGCCCAGCTCCAAGTGTGCGTTCATGTGTGTCATGCTTTCCACCAGGCAGTCTTTGCAACAGGGACCCAGGGTCCACGTCATGATGCAGCAGGTATTGCAAAGTTTCCTTGGTGTCATGTATTCTGGAAGCCATGGAGCCCTCCAGGTGAGCTGCAGGATCTCTGGTAAAAATGTAGAAAATATTTCTTAAAAGTGTTTTGAAGACCTGTCATTTTTTTTCATATTGAAGTGGCTTCACTGGAAATTTCCCAACTAACTCCACTGCTTTTCATGTGCAAGCATTTGGGGATTTTAGCTTAAACTTATAATGAACTACACTGAAGAGGAAATTAAAAGATCAGAACCAGTTTTCATCCCTTACTAATCCTTTCCTATCACTTGAATCTTATTGATTAGACTGACCAAGGAACTAGGGAAAGAAGCATATTTTCTGTGATTGGAGTGGAGGACTTAGGTGTTCTTTTGCATCTCTGTTCCCCAGACTTGTGTTGTTTCCGTAGTCTCAGTCCTGTGACTTAAGACTGTTTAAATTGCCTTGTCTCTTGAATGTAAATAATCAACAAAGCCAGGTGATTTTCCTGTTGCAGATATTTGTGAACAATAACGATGCCTAGTATTTTATGTTGAAAAATGACTTTCAGGAGTCAGCAGATACATTTTTACAGCAAGAAAGTTGAGAACTAGATAAAGTACAATTCAACAAGGAGAAATAATTCAGAGCAAAGTCATCCTGTTTTGTTTCCAAAGCCTCAATGTCATATCGTAGTTTCAACTCAAAGATTTTTTTTCTACACAAGAACATACATGTTTTTTCTTGATAAATAACATGAAATTCTACAAGGTTCATGCTGCGTGGTCTTAAAACAATCCATGATTTGTACTGGCACACAAAATTAAATTCCATTCCTTCCCACCTCTATAAGCAGTCTGGGGAGTAGTTTTGCTATTGGAATACGTGAACAACAATGGGACATGCAGGAATTTATTGTTTTTGTAATTACTGTGCTAAGTACTTTAACTGATACAGGTTCAGACCTTAGGCCAGTAGCTGACATAGCCAGCAGTACTAATTTATGCTATTTAAGACGAGGGAGCAGCACTCATATAACATTAAACAAAACTAGTCTACCAGTTTTCATTAGCTCACTGTATTGGCTATTTCTTGTGCTGTCACCGGTGTTAATTGTTGTCTTGACTAAGTCTCTTGATGTATTTAAAAAACTAATTTGCACAAAGGAGAAATAGTATTTCCTTAGCTGAGCATGCGTTATAAGATGAAATGCTGAAGATTGAGACTCTTCAAGACTATGGTAACAGCAGCCTAAGGGCTATTTTACCCCCTTTTTTTTGTAATGGGTTAACAACTTTCCTTGGAGAAAAGATTTATCAGACGAGAAAACTGTCAGGATGCAAAATTAATAAGTCAGAACATCTCATCCAAAAATCACACTTCATGCATTCCATGTTCAGTTGTGGGCCAATGGTAACTGGGTAACCGTGTTTTATTAAAGAAAAACTAACAGCTATATTTTTTAGTAGATCCTGCTGTCCTTGCCAGATGGCAACAAAATAACAAGCAACACTGCTGATGGAAGCAAGAAAATCGGGACATATGCACCTGCTCTTCCTACTGTTTCAGAGATAAAATATTACTCATTTCGCCAACCGTGATTGCATTAAGTGACAGTTTTGCCATGAGAAATCAGTACTTGCTTTTTATGGCTTAAATAAAAATATAATGCTGCTCTGATAGCCTGAGACACTGTATAGCTACAGAGCAGACATCCTGTATGCTTTCAAATGCTGCCCTGTTTGGTTACTAAAATCCTTCGGAGCAATACCAAGAGGCACATGGCAATTCTGTCTCTGGCTTCACTTGGTCTTTGATGTCTGTGGTTGCTGGAAAGCTTGGGAATTGAAGCAATTTCTTTTTCCTCTTCCTCACATTTTTCTTCTTTTATTCTGTGTATACTTCCTTTCTTTTCAACATGTTTTTTATAATTTCCTTTTCAATGAGAGAGAAATAACTTTTTGATTGTCAAGCATCAGGGTTGTTCCTAAATGTTTTTCTTTGTGGATCTCTGGTATTACACCACCAGTTTCCTAAAACAGTGTATCTTTCCCTATTCTGTCTTCAAGTGTCTGAACATTGCTGAGAACTTATCACTGAAGGTATCTGAAGCAGTGAGATACCCAAAGCCACAGAAAGGCACCCGTAGAGATTTTCCAGCAATTCCCATTGATTCCAAGTGGCATCTTGTGACCACAGTGTTTCTAACTATCTTATGAAGTCCTCCCAGTGAACTAAAAATCTATCTTACTGACACTTAGTATTGACCTCTTGGCTGGGCTACTATATCTATATTTGACTGTTAGTATATAGACTATATTGATAGACTATTAGCATATCGATATTTGACTTCATAGATCTAACTGTTAATTTTTTACTCAGATTTGTACTTATGGTTCCAAGAGTCCAGCCTCAGTCCCTAAGACTGCATTGCTAGTGGACACTGCTGAATAACCTCACAGGCTTTAATGTTTAGTTATATGGAGTTAGCTGCTTCTGTAAGAAGTAAACCACTATTCACACCAGCTGAGTGCATAGGGTCATGTTTTCCTTTCTACCTGCAAGGATATGAATAAGCTTAATGTCTTGCAGCAAAATGGCTAATCCTTCCACTGAATTTGTGGAACCTTATTCTTTGCCATTGGAGCTCTCACTTTCAGTTCATGTAGATAAATGGTGGTATGTTGTCAACATCTGGAGCACTTGCCACCCTGTTGGACACTTTTTAAAACAAGAGTCTCAAAAAATTTTTTTTACACCTTCTCTGACAGGTATCAATATGTCATGGTTTATAGAAACTCAAGTTTTAGAAAAGTATGCTTTCTGGTCTCAGCAAAAGAATGTCAAATTTAATGTGTACTATGCTGTAATGGAACTGTCCCGTCTTCCCTCTCAGTTCATTGACCTCTTTCTACACAGAAGTACAAAACAGCAGTAGTAAAGAATAACAAGTAGTAAATAAGAAATAAAGAAACATTTCATTGTTGGTCTGATGGCTGTGTATCTGAATGGAAGTTACTATGGTAGCCAAGCCTTCCTTTACAAATGAAACCAGGAGCCTCCTTCCTAAACTCTTGCAGATAGTGAAGCTTTATTGAACCAAACAATACTTTCTTTTAACAGCAATACCATTTTGTGGCAGATAGCAAGTTTCTATTCTTTAGAAAGAGAGTAACAGATTGAAAGTCAACCTCCTTACTAGGAGAGCTGCTTTGGGTCACTGCTGATCAACCTCCGTGAGCAGGCTGAGATGGATGGATTAAAATGGTTCTTTTTGTTACTCTGAAGTAAGTTCTGTCCTGCTGATGGCTGTGGGAATTTGCTGCTGTCAGTCTAAAGAGTCATTTTAAGCAAAATCCTGAAGGGATTTTTTTTTTCCCATGGTAGGATCAGAGTTAATGGATATGTATTCAGTTCAAATAAAAGTGATTTGAAATTAATGCTGTTAGATTCTCAGGTCACTATAATTATGGGCTGAATTGGCACAGAGACCTTATGGAAAAAAGATGTTAGAGTGGCCATATTTGGCCTTACTGAAATATTGAGAAAAACATAAAAAACAACCCCATGAAAGCAAAACATTAATGAAAGCTGTCAAATTGTTGTGTTTGTCTTACTTGTTTCACCATGGAAGATTACACCAAAGTTTCCTGCTTCCAAAGAGCTACTTTATTTCTCAGTGCCAAAGATGAGGACAGCTCCATGTTGCAATGCTACCAGGATGGGAAAAAATGAGGTGAGAGCTGTTTTGTGACTCCCCTACTGCTGCAGTACAGAAATTGGATTGGTACAATTGGATTCGTTGCACTTCTTTTGGGTGAGTAGTTAGAAAAAAAGCAATTTCCTTTGGTTAGTATACTCTGCACTTCCTTGGGCTGGCACTTGGTTTGCTCTTTACCTGATGGTTTGTGAATTTAGAGAAGGTAGGCGGGAGATGACTGATGCTCAAAATACCAGAGGAATCATGTTTGCTGTGGTTGGTGCACTTTGTACAATTTCCTAGCCTGGGACATCTTTCTTCTTTGGAAGCTACCTCTTGCAAAATCATAAAGCTTCTCTCTTAATTTTGTGACTAGAGTATTTACCAGGTGGTCTCACTACAAAGTTCTGAGAGTCAAAAAAGCTGTAAGTTGAAGAAATTCATATTGTTATAGCACAGGAATCATCCCAACCTATGACTGTAACTTCATCCTCCCCACCCAACAGAGCTCTATGTTTTAACCTCTCCACAGTGCAAAGCAGCAAACCTACTCATTTCATTCTGCCCATTTCCCTTGCTGTTGCGTTGGCTGGAACTTGACCCCGACACCATCCAGCAATGGTTCCCTGATCACAGCCCAGCTTGCCTGCAGCAGCTGGCAGAGCTCTATGCTGTCCTGGGCCCTACTCCTTCCCATGTCCACCTCAGCCATGGCTCTGGTCCAGGGCTGATGGGGCTGGAGGGGCTGCCTGGCTTTGCCTGAGCCTTGCAGGTGCCTCCGCAGCATACTCCGCTGTGCTCCCTGCTCCAGAGGCATGGTGCAGATGTGTGGAAACTGGCACACGCCTCTCAGAGCTTGTGCACCTGGGCTCTGCACTCGTGCAGTGTCACTGAAAGGTGTTTCACCATGTGCTGTAAGCTTGAGCTTACATCGAACGTGTGGTATTTCACCGTGGTTAGAGTGCGTGGCTGTTCAAAGTCCCAAGCACTGAATTCAAGCTGGAAAAATGTCAGTATACCAAAAAGTGTTAATCATGTTCCACTATGCTAAGATGCTCTTGAAAAAAGGAATCAGACAATTCTGCTTTCAGGAAACTAAGCAATGTCCACAGATAGATTTCAAAGCAAAACATTCCACTACAGGTGCTGTCACTATAATAATAAATAAACATTTCAACCTGGGATTGAAAAGCAGGGTGAGAATTGCTTTTACAGATCCTTATGAATGAAAAAAAAATCAAATCATTGTGGACATTTCTCAGAAAAGGCTGAGGTAGGGATTGTTGGTAACACAACCAAACACAAATACTCTGTTAGGTTCCTATTTACACAAAAATAACATTACAAAGGTATATGTAACATACCAGTTGTGATCACATCAAATGGTAAAATCCAGGCGAACAAGCTTGGAAAGGATGCTTTGTGTAACTTACACTTGACTTAGGTTCACAGCTACGTATAGTAGCTCATTTAGAATAAACAACTATTATACAATACTAAAAAAATACCATATAGTAGATTGATGAAATGAATTAACATTATTATATTATATCATTAGATATGCTTTTTAAGCTTTGATTATATTTGGTCCTATGACAACTGTATTTTTTGTAACTTGTTTTGAAGAAAACTTTTAAACTTTGCATAATAAAATCTAATAGGAGGAAAATCTTTTGATGGGAATTTTCCTGAGAGCTTACTGGTTTAATATCTTTAGAAATCACAGCTGTTTTAGTAATATATTTCCATCAGCTTTATGCTCATCCACATAAATAATTGCTCATAGACAACCAAATAGCCAACACTATGAGCCCCTGTCTATGTAGGGGCTCTTCAAAGGAAGCAAGGTCTGATGAAATCAAACTAAAAGAAGTACTTAAAGAAGTATCAATTCTAAAGGATAATGGATTTATATTTGCTATCTGGGAACTTGGAAGCATCAGAGTTATGAGGTAAAATCACTTTTAAAGTATGCACTTTGCCTCAGGATAACAGAGATAAGTCTACATGTGAGATGGAGAAGTCTGGTTCTCTTCTCTGTCACTGTTGGAACAGTACTTCAACAGAATTACTGAGAAAAGCGTCTGTAAACCTGAAACACACATGGTCTTCACTTCATCGTTGTGCTGGAGAAGGGCCAAAGGTGAGGAAAGAAGGGGATCAGGAGGGACCAAGGAAGAACAAGTTGCTCCTCTGTAAGCATATGTCTGGCTGAGCCCTGCGACTCTTTAAAGGGCTCATCTGTCTCTTTGGTGTTTTGTGTTGTCTCTGTTGCTTCCCAGTCTGTAATGTTCTTAATGTCTGTAAAGTCTCCTTCTTATTTGGTATTTCTTTCACACTGAATAATCATCAACCAGATAATTAACCAAAGGTTCCATGTACCCTTAAAGGCATCCCTAGTACTATGTTATTTTTTCACTTCTTTTCTGTGTCTTTCAAAATATGTTTTCTTTATTTATCCAAGAACTTCTTAGTGTTGGAACAAGGGTCATCACCACTGTACATTTCATATCAGTAAAAAGAAGTAGCAAATGGCTTGAGTTCTGTAGAGGTACAGTAACAATTCTTATAAAATATTTGATGAAAAGGAAAAAAATTCAAACTTCAGATGTTGACATGCAATGAGTTCAGAGCTACTCTTTTCCTCCCCCTACCAAGTTTTGATGTTTTAGTGCAAAATTCAATGGTCGATATCAAAACTATTCTGGAAAGTACCAAGAGATGTGTCTGTTTCTTGAATCTTTGAAGAAAAAATGACCTAAAGGATGAAAGAGTAATTGGAAAAAGTTGCCTTTTTCGCATGGAATAGGTCATTGAAAAGATAAAAATGAGACAAAAAGAGGAATTATGGTGCTTTAACAGTAGGAGGAAGCTCATGCCTCAGCTTGCTCTTTCACAAACAACCAAGAGCTCTAATGTGTGTTGTCTGTGTTTCTGACATAATTGGTGCTAACTCAAGATGTCTTCAAATGGTCAGTCTAATGAATGCTGTGCACGTAATAGCAGAGTCTAGACTACAGCTTCATGACAAAGTCAGTCTATATAGAAATATGAATAGAAACATAAATATATTACATAGTTTACATAGGAAATCTATGTTTTTACAGACTAAAGGCTGCAATTTAAGGCAGTCAATGCTAAACTTTAAAACAGGATTTTGCAGTTGTATGGTAAATTCTTGTATTTGTTATATAAAAAGAATTTGTGATAATCTACATTATTTTTTTTTTTTTAGTAAGAGGTGCAGTGCTGAAAGAAATACACTTAGGGGAAATTATCCAAAGGCTGCAAACTATCTCCAGAACTACCTCTCTTTTAATTGCTATTTGTTTTTAGCACTACACCACAGAATCAGTATTTGTATGCAACACAGACAAGTATCCCAAAGCTGTCAGCTCTATAAAGATTAGGAGAGCAGTTAATTTTCCTGCTCTCTAAAGCAAGTATTGAAGTGGTGTTATCAAAATTACTGCTTTAACACGTCACAATAAAAGCTGATAAAAATCTAATACAAAAACCTATTTTAAGATGCTGCTCAAGCTGGCTGCAATTTGTTATTATTGTTTAGCATCTAATCTTGAAAATGAACAGTAGAATGTCACAATCACTTTGAGCACAATTTATACCAAATGACAGTTAGGGAGACTGAAAGTGTCAAAAATGACACTCCTGTGTTCAGAATGTATTTTATTAAAAGTATTAAAAAGATTATATTTTCCATGGCAAGGCATAGGGAGAAATTACTTCCTGAATTAATTTTTTAATGAAATATTCTAATGAAAGCTATTAATTTTGAAGTTTAAAGTTCCTGGTATTTCTGCAAATATGGGATTAAGTCTGCAAAAGTTATTCATAAGCAGTGGTTCTTTAAGTGTTCTATTTAAGTGAATGACCATATACAAACAGTTAAGGAGATAATTGTTTCTCTTGCCTTGAATGGTCATATATGACTCTGAAATGTAACTGGAAAAGCCATAGATAATAATGCTTTTTAGTTTTCTTTAAAATTACCATCAACTAGTATCAGAAACTAGCAATTAATAGTGTTCAACTGGAATTCACTGAGCTATTTCAATACCTGGGTATCTAGCAGGGAACTGAATTGATTTTTTAAAGAATAAAACTCCAGGATCAGGCAATTGGAGAGACATTCCTTGTCTGACAAAAAAATCCTTAGTCATTCTGTTGCTAATGTTGTAGGCATGACCATTTTGTGGTACAAATCCCCCATTTTGTGCAGTGCGGCTAAGAAGGCACAATATACATGGATAGTTAAACTAAGTGCTTTAATTTTAAAAGGAAAATAAAAGCCAGTTTTCTGTAGATGTGATTGAGCTTGAAAATTTCTTAAAAAACTCATGAAAATAAGCCAGTGTTTGATGACGCTTCCTTCCACAGTCACACACACATTGCATGGAATGCAGCCTAATCACTACATGCCTGTCCCAGCCTAGGACACCAACACCCTTGTCATCCACCTTGGCATGACCAAGCAAATCTTCTTGCCTTATGTCTTCAACTTTTTGATTTCTCTTTAGCTTTCTGATTGATATTTTGATTCTCTGAATCCTCAGCTCCTGTTTTCTCTAAGCTCCCTCTGCTCATTTATCTATGTATGTGCCTGAGGGCAGTTTATCTCAATTGCTTGTACCTGTAGTGCAGTGGAAGGAAGGCCCAGCACTTGAATTCTAAGCCAGTGATTCCCAAGGGAACTGTAAAAGCTTTCCTTGACCATATTAGTAATGGAAAGGCATCTCACAAGGCCTATGAGGGGTAAGTAGGTAATTTTATCTGTGTGTTAGGATGCTAGAGTTCATATTTTATCAGGAAAATGTACAATGAAGTTTCAGTAAAAAAATATGGCATTCTCTTTGCTGAAGTCAGTGATGGCAACTTATTGCAAACTAAAAACCTTATTCTGGGTAAACTAAGTCAGCACAACGTTTTCCAGAGTCACTGGAGCAGAATGGCTGTAGAGCTCACTTTTGAGTAACTCAACTTCAAAGAACAGCCTAAGATTTTAAGATGTTTTTTAAGTAGTAAAGCCCTTACATTTAAAATAACCCAAATTAAAATGAACCTCATAAAATAGGAAACAAGTAAAATCTTTTTTGAAAGCATTTGAATAAATTAGTTTGACTCAAAAATTCTCCCAAGTGGGTCTGGGTACCTGGAAGCCACTCATCCCTAGCTGAGCTGGAGGTTGTCCTGTTTCTGGGCTAGCTGCTTCCTCAGGCTCTCTCCGGTATCAGGGCAGGAAGGAAGGTTTCTGACATACATTCTTTGAAATCAACACATTTCCACAAGATATTATACTTTAGACAAATCAACAATTGCCTATCCGAAAAAATTTCCATTGGAAAATATCCAGCCAGACTTTTTTGAGATGACAGCTGCTATCTGGAAAAAACCTAGTATCTCTAGCTTATCTCTGAGATCTTCATCCAGTATTTTAGAGTTCTGCCTGTTCAAGTCTTCAGAAAAAATCAAATACAAGACTATTCCCACATGAGTACTGGTTGCTCAGTATAGGACTTTTAGGAAATTTAGTCTCTGGTACAATAATAACTTTACTGTATTTGTATGATAGTGCTCTTCATCATACTATATGATTGACTGTGCAGAAAAAATGCTAGAGCAGTGCAAAGGATCTTATATCTGGCCATCATTAGAAAAGTGGCTGCAGCTGTGCTTGTGACTGGATGCCAGTGAGGTTAATCAGCTGAACCACTGACATCTGGTTATAGGAAAATTACAACTAGGACATGGAAAACCAGCTGGATTATAAAATCTGAAGTACTTACAAAGGGTCATATTTTGTCTTCAAATCAGAAGAAAATACAGAGGTTAATACAGATGTGCATCTGCATAAGGTTTATGCAAAGGAAGAATAAACAAGAAGGAGACATAACTTAGTACATACTAGAGGCATGAGCCACTCAGTGCAAATGTACATGTTCCCTGTTTGTAGATTTTCAGCTTGCATCTCCTTTTCCCCCTACTGGAGACACTGTTAACTAGAGGGATACATCCTGCAATTGACAGATTCATCCATTTCTTTTCTTCATTTTTTTAATTCTTGTTAATATATCAGTTTCTCTTTCAGCATCTTCTGTCTGTGATGAGTGTCCTGACACAAAGTGATGAAACCACTGCCTGCAGTCTATCCAAACAGGGCTGTGTTAGAAAACATTCACAAAAATTACAAACTTGACATTTTGCTAGTGAATATAGGATCACTGCAAGATCTATGCATTTCACGTATTCCAGTCAAGCCTGGCGTGTTGCCATCCATAGCAGAATGATTTTCATGCTGAGCTGATATAGCATGGTTCTAGAAATGTTACACTTCTTTACAGATGTCACCCAAACCCAAACACATCCTGTTAAGTCTTCTGGGCTTGTTTTAGAGACTTTTATCTGTATACCTGAGAACCATACTTCCACTGTAGTCACAGTGCAAGTGCGCAGATGTCTGAGGCTCCTGCAGTTTGGTTTCAATGAAAACTGCAGCCCTTTGCAAGCAGCCATGTAGACTGTGGATTTCAGTCTTAACTTTCTTGCCACTTTCCCATGTAGCTGATGCAAGGTTATTAAAGAGGATTTGGGGCTGAAAGTTTGTGACCTGAAACCATATTTAGAATCATAGAATCATAGAATCATAGAATCATAGAATCATAGAATGCTTTGGGTTGGAAGGGACCCCTAGAGGTCATCTAGTCCAACCCCCCTGCAGTGAGCAGGGACACCGCTAACCAGATCAGGTTGCTCAGAGCCCCGTCCAACCTGGCCTTGAATGTTCCCAGGGATGGGGCCTCCACCACATCTCTGGGCAATCCGTTCCAGTGTTTCACCACCCTCGTTGTAAAGAATTTCCTCCTTATATCCAGTCTAAACCTACCCTGTTTTAGTTTAAAACCATTACCCCTTGTCCTGTCACAGCTGGCCCTACTAAAAAGATTTCCCCATCTTTCCTATAGCCCCCCTTTAGGTACTGAAAGGCCATAATCAGGTCTCCCCACAGCCTTCTCTTCTCCAGGCTGAACAAGCCCAACTCCCTCAGCCTGTCCTCGTAAGAGAGGTGCTCCAGCCCTCGGATCATTTTAGTAGCCCTCCTCTGGACCCGCTCCAACAGGTCCATGTCCTTCTTGTGCTGAGGGCTCCAGAGATGGACGCAGTACTCCAGGTGAGGTCTCACCAGAGCAGAGTAGAGGGGCAGAATCCCCTCCCTTGACCTGCTGGCCATGCTTCTCCTGATGCAGCCCAGGGTAGGGTTGGCCTTCTGGGCCACCAGCGCACATTGCCGGCTCATGTCCAGCTTTTCATCCACCAGCATGCCCAAGTCCTTCTCGGCAGGGCTGCTCTCGATCCTTTTTTCCCCCAGCCTGTACTGATAGTGGGGGTTACCCCGACCCAGGTGCAGGACCTTGCACTTGGCCTTGTTGAACCTCATGAGGTTCACACAGGCCCACCTCTCCAGCCTGTCCAGGTCTCTCTGGATGACATCCCGTCCTTCTGGTGTGTCAACCACACCACTCAGTTTGGTGTCATCTGCAAACTTCCTGAGGGTGCCACTCAGTCTCGCTGTCTAAGTCATTGATGAATATATTAAACAGCACGGGTCCCAGTACGGACCCCTGAGGGACACCACTCGTCACCGGTCTCCATCCGGACATCGAGCCATTGACCACTACCCTCTGGATACGACCATCCAGCCAGTTCCTTATCCACCGAACAGTCCACCCATCAAATCCATAGCTCTCCAATTTAGAGAGAAGGATGTTGTGGGGGACCACGTCAAAGGCTTTGCAGAAGTCCAGATAGATGACATCCATTGGTTTTCCCTTGTCCACTGATGCTGTCACACCATCATAGAAAGACACTAGGTTCGTCAGGCAGGACTTGCCCTTGGTGAAGCCATGCTGGCTATCTTGACTTACCTCCTTGGCCTCCATGTGCCTTAGCATAGCTTCTAGGAGGATCTGTTCCATGATCTTCCCAGGCACAGAGGTGAGGCTGACAGGTCGGTAGTTCCCAGGGTCTTCCTTTCTACCCTTTTTGAAAATGGGCACAATGTTTGCCTTCTTCCAGTCCCCAGGGACTTCACCTGACTGCCATGACTTTTCAAATATCATGGAGAGTGGCTTGGCGACCACATCGGCCAATTCCCTCAGGACTCTGGGATGCATCTCATCAGGTCCCATAGACTTATGTGCGTTCAGGTTCCTCAGGTGGTCATGAACCTGATCTTCTCCTACAGCAGGAAGGGTTTTGCCCTCCCGGTCCCCCTCATGCCATCCATCACCTCGGGAGGGGTGAGGAGAGAGGTTCCCAGTGAAGACTGAGGCAAAAAAGGTGTTGAGTACCTCAGCCTTCTCCTCATCTGCTGTTACCAGCTTGCCAGTCTCTCTCATCAGCGGGGGTACGCTTTCCTTAACCATCCTTTTCCGGCTGATATACCTGTAGAAACCCTTCTTGTTATTCTTTGCATCCCTAGCCAAGTTTAGCTCCAGCTGAGCCTTGGCCTTCCTGACCCCATTCCTGCACAACCAGACGGCGTCCCTATACTCTTCCCAGGATGCCTGTCCCTGCTTCCACTGCCTATGCAGTTCCCTCTTCCTCCTTAGTTTGACCAGCATCTCTCGTCTCAGCCATGCCAGTCTCTTCCCTTCTTTGCCCGATTTCTTACACCTAGGGATCGAGAGCTCTTGCGCTCTGTGGATCACATCCTTAAAGATCTGCCAGCTCTGTTCTGATAGCAATTGGACCATAAAGGGTCTGGTTTCAAAGACAGGCAATGAACAAGGGACACAGAGTGACAAGTCCTCAGCATATCTGACATCAGGCCTCTTGTTAAAAGGCCTCCACTTCTACCTACTCCAGCCATCAAACTTAAAGGTTTGGGACCAGAGCCACACATTGTGCATGAGAGCAGTTCTGCTTGAGTCTACGAGTTTGTCATCCAAGAGCAGACCTATTTGCCATCCCAGTCCTTAAAACAAATATATGTTAAATAACATTACTCACTTAACCTAGAAGAAAGCTGTGAATCTGGGTATACTAAAGCTCATGAGGCTATCTTAAGCCCTTTCAGAAGCTACAAAAAAATTGAGGGAAATATTTTTGAACAGTCAGTTTTTCTCTTAGGTCTTTGAAAAAAGAATCCAGACAGTTGTTGATAAAGAGCTGAATCACTTTGTGGGTATAAATCAGATATTTTGTCCTGTTTTTGATTAACAAGACAGATGGATATGAAGTCTCTATGTATTTCACATAGTTATACTCCTATAAATATCTTCAGCTATAAATATCTGGTAGCATAACAGAAATGGTAAAATGATTGTCATTGATGTAGAATTTAATATACATAAGTATGTATACAAACACACATACACATATGTATGCACACAACAGAGTAGATAATACACATGAATATAAGAAGAAATTTCAGATTTGTGTTTTTCAGACACCAGTTTATGCTGTTAAGCAGAAACCATTTGTCAACCTCTTCAGAAAAAAGAATTACTTTTGAAGAACCTGTGTTGATAAATGCTTGATAAATGAATAATGTATTCTTGTCAGCAGCAGGACACAGACACTTATTAAATGATGAGCTTCTGCAGAAATTAATTTGAGATGCAAGTTACTGAAGGCTGATTTTGTTGGTTATAGCTAATTCTCATAATTCAATGGACAAGTAAAATGCATTAATTTACATTTTAGAGGCAGAGAAATATTGCCTTTCCTTCTGAATAATGTTTGTAAATATGATTTTAAAAATAAATTTGCTAAATGAAGCAACAATGTGAATATTCAACATATTAACTATGAAATATTAATACAAGAAATAACTGAAAGAGCTGTAATTGTGGAAGGACTTGTGTTTATGGCTGAAGTTAACTTTTAATTTCAAGCCTATCTTAAGAGCACAGATTGCAAGGTAAACATGTGAAAGTTAGTGAAATGTACACATTTGAATTGCACCTGAACTTTCATGCTGGTGAAGTAAAAAGAAGTAGGAGCTTTGATTCATATTGGGATATTTAAGAGAGATGAAATTTTGAAATGAGTTGTTTCCTTGTCTCTGACAAAATTCAGCTGCAAAATGGCACTGCCTAGAAATGCCAGGCTATTTAATTTGTTATAGCAAAGAATGACCCCCCCCCGCAGGAAATGATGTGAAGGGTGCCAGCATGCTGCCTAAAGGAGGTGTCCAGGGACCATCTCATCACATCCATACCTTCTGCGTGCACCCTTTCACTGGTGCTGGTTCCCTCCAGAGGCTATTGTGGGGTGGGACTGGCAGCTTCTCCAAAAGAAAAGACCATTAGATTGCATAGCCTGACTACTGCCTATCTCAGGCCACAAACCCCTAGGTAGCTCAGGTCAGTAGCCTATACATTGCCTTTTACTTAACTCTCTCAGAGTTAAGTAAGCCCTCTCAGAGGGCTTCTAGTGCTAACTCGGACACTTGTTGCTTTCCTTGCTAGTGCATTCCAGTGGTCACCTACACATTCATGTTTCATCTGAATTCCCATCGCTTTATCATCAATCTCATGGCTCATTCATTGCCTTTCCATTCTTGGCAAACCCATTGGTATTCTGTCTCCGTGAAAGCATGGTTCTAGTTTAATCACCGCTCAGTTATCTAATGAGTTTAGGAGCGTGAACTACTCTTGTGTTCTAACACAAAGTTGAGAAAAGTTCTGTCTGTGATGAAGCAGCTAGAGTTACAGTAGCCCTAATTGTCATTGCAACGTGTAACCTCTAGTAAAAATTGTAAAGGTTTCCAGCAGTGTACTTATTCAACCAAGTAAACCTGGGGTTTTAAAAACTGACCCTTCCCTTACTGCTGCACAATTAAAAAGATGGATATAGTGCTATTACAGGACTAATCTCACATGGTTCCAGCGTGCTTCTCTGGACCACTCAATCACAAAATTTGGCCCAGTTCTTTAAAAGCAAAATCGGTATTACTGAATACAAATTCTCCCTCTTGCCTCTGAAGGAAATAGGAAACAGAAAAGGTGTTTTTTTCCTCTATCACAATATAGTTATGCCTATGCTTACCAACACTTTTTACCATTCAAATCTAATTT